>CM053412.1:50209651-50294938 GCA_028644305.1 Xerus rutilus | reverse complement strand
CCAAACATGTACACTGGAGAAAAGATAGCCCGTTCAACAAATGGTGCTGGGAAAACTGGAAATCCACATGCAGTAAAATGAAACTAAACCCCTATCTCTTACCATGCACAAAATTAAACTCAAAGTGGATCAAGGACCTGGGAATCAGACCAGATACTCAACACCTAATACAAGAAAAAATAGGCCCAAATCTTCATCATGTCAGATTAGGGCCATACTTCCTTAACAAGACTCCTATAGCACAAGAAGTAAAATCAAGAATTAATAAATGGGATGGATTCAAACTCAAAAGCTTCTTCTCAGCAAAAGAAATAATCAATGAAGTGAACAGAGCCAACATTCTGGGAACAAATCTTTGCCACACACACATCTGATAGAGCACTAATCTCCAGGATATATAAAGAACTCAAAAAACTTAACACCAAAAAAACAACCCGATCAATAAATGGGCTAAGGAACTGAACAGAAACTTCACAGAAGAAGATATGCAATCAATCAACAGACATATGAAAAAACGTTCAACATCTCTAGCAATCAGAGAAATGCAAATCCAAACTAAGATTTCATCTCACGCCAGTCAGAATGGCAATTATCAAGAATACAAACAACAATAAGTGTTGGCGAGGTTGTGGGGAAAAAGGCACGCTCATACATTGCTGGTGGAACTGCAAATTGGTACAACCAATCTGGAAAGCAGTATAGAGATTCCTTAGAAAGCTTGGAATGGAACCACCATTTGAGCCTGCTATCCCACTCCTCGGACTATACCCAGAAGACTTAAAAACAGCATACTACAGTGATGCAGCCACTTCAATGTTTATAGCAGGTCAATTCACAATAGCTAAACTGTGGAATCAACCTAGATGCCTTTCGATAGATGACTGGATAAAGAAACTGTGGTATATATACACAATGGAATATTACTCAGGATTAAGAGAGAATAAAATTATGGCATTTGCAGAGTTGAAGAATATCATGCTAAGTGAAGTAAGCCAATCTCAGAAAACCAAATGTTGAATGTACTTATTGATAAGTGGATGCTGATTCATAATGTGGGGAAGGTCATGGGAACAATGGTGGATCTCTGTTCACAGGGTTGTAAGGGGGGAGGGGGCATGGGGACAGTAAAGGTGGTGGAATATGATGGTCATCATAGCCCTAACTTTATGTATGACTGCATGTATGTTGTGACTCTATATCACTTACAACCAGAGCAATGAAATGTTATTTTCCATCTCTGTACAATGAATCAAATTGCACTCTGATATCATGTAAACCTAAATAGAACAAATAAATTAATTAAATATGAAAAAAAGAAAATACACAAAATAGGGCTGGGGATGTGGCTCAGTGGTTGAGTACCCCTGAGTTCAATCTCCAGTACCAAAAAAAAAATAAAGTCATTTGGTAGCTACTGAGTAATTTAGTAGATGACACCCTTGATTTAGAAGCATGACTTTACCAAAATCAGATTGGAATATAGGGATGAAGAGGATGACCAAACAGAGTTGTAGCCAGGCAAATAGCAATTCGCTCTCTGCCCAGCACCATACAGGAAATGAACTTGGCTAGTTAAGCAAGTAAATAACCATATTCTGTACATCTTCAGAGTTTGGTCCTGCCCCCAAGTTTCTGATTCTTCTATACAGCAGGAAGGAAAACCCTAGATGCTAGATAGAGTGGGAGAGTAAAATACATGCCATTTTAGTTATCAAAAGAGAAAGGGCATTAGATGACTGGCCCCTCTCTGATGCTCACTGGTGGTTGTTGGTGGTTTTCCTACCCTCTTCCTCTGGAATCTTTTCTGCTTTCAAGAAGGCAAGGCACAAAAATGAGTAATACATGACCCATGTACATGTAGATGTTTCTAGTTCATTTAAAAGTACATTTGTGAAAAACCACAGAGGCAAAAATAACTGCTATCATTTTAAAAGACAAGTTTATTGTGTTTCAAAATAATTGATGTATAGAAATTATCAAATTAGACCTTGTCAGATTTTTCCCTAAAACTCATTAAAAAATTAAGCACAACATAACATGAAGTGGAAATTGCATTTAACAAGAACAATTGCTACAATCTAACCTATTAAGAAGGATCTTCAGTGACATATATTGGGACTGATTTAGTCAGTGGGAACTCAGTCTTGCCTAACTGACTTGAAAAAATAAAAAAAGGATACTTACATGAAATATCGTCTTTGCTATTCACATTTAAAGAATTAAACTGCAATGGCAAGACTTTGAAAGTAATCAAGACTGATCAAAAATGAAACTCCTTTTTCTTATGACCAAGAAAAAATTGTTTATGCCAGTCTTAAACATGTATAAAGCAAACATATACAGAATAAGGGCAGAAAAAAATGTCATAAAATTGGTAAAGGGTAAAAGATAGGTGAATCTGGAAGAATCTCTGCTTATTAGTTTTACCTAACCTGGCTTTATTTGTGCTATAGGTGTTTTTGTTCCCAGAACCATACACTACATTCAACTACTGGGTAGGGAGGCAGTCAGACATCCTCTTCATACCCAACTCATGGGTACTCTAACACTTCTGGGTCTCTGGGGCAGAATCCTCAATGAGTCAAATGGATTAAAAATCTCAATTGAGCCAGACACAGTGGTGCATGCCTATAATCCCAGCAGCTTGGGAGGCTGAGGCAGGAGGATCACAAATTCAAAGTCAACCTCAGCAACATAGCAAGGCGCTAAGCAACTTAGTGAGTTCTTGAGCAACTTAACCAGGGATTGCCTCAAAATTAAAATTTTTTTAAAAAGCTAGGGATATGGCTCTGTGGTAAAGAGCCTCTGGGTTTAATTCTAGGTACCAAAAAAGAAAAAAAATCCCAATTGATTTGGGTATGGATTGGTCTGTTTTTCAATAAAGTATACCGTATTTGTCATGGAAATTTTGGTTGAGCATAACCTCCAGAAGTTCTTAAAATGGGAAGAAATATATAGATGCTTCTCCACTATAATTGCTCACATCCTGATTAATTTATTATAATTTGAAAATATCTTAAGTTGACAATGCATTGACTTCACCTAACGTACCTAACATCCTAGTTTAGCAGCTAGTAAGTACACCATAAAGTGTTATTTCTCCATGTGATCACATGATTGACTGGGAGCTGCAGAGTCCTGGCTGCTACCACCCAACATCCGAGTTAGAATAGTATCACATTATTGCTAGCCTGGAAAAGTAATATTCAAAATTTTAAATGTGGTTTCTACTGAATGCCTATTGCTTTTGTACCATTATCAAGTTGAAAAACTGGTAAGTTGAACCATCATACATTGGAGACTGTATTTGGCAGGTGCTCTTGAACAAAAGACTCAATCCTTCTGTGGAAGGGGTTCTTCCTCACTGAAGCCCAGCAACACCTCATAAACTTAATATCATTACAGAGAAATGCTTCCTTTCCTCCTTGGCAGACCCACCTCTAATGTTGGTAAGGCAGTAATGGTAGTATCAGGAATATCAATAATGCTCCCCCAGCAGATACAGCCATTGAAGGTTTGTGCTCCATACTGGACACTATCATGACTACAGGAAACAGAAAGGTAAGTACTATGCTTTTTTGCATTCCAGAAATTTATAGCTAGCTGGGGATGTCACTCAGTGGTAGAGCACTTGCTTAGCATGCACGAGGCCCTGGGGGTTCAATCCACAAAACCACTAATAAGAAAAGAAAGTTAAAGCCCCTGTGAAAGGTCTAAGTTTGGAATACTATAAAGGATGTGTTGACTAAAGAGAAACAAATATAATGATGGAAGTAAATGAGAAGGAAGAACATCAGTGAACATAGGTGGGCAGGGTAGGGATAGGGAAAAACATTATGAAAGAAGGTCTGTGTTATTGTTGGGATACGAAGTGTTGCTAAAAGCTCACATGTGACACAATGCAAGAAAGTTTGGAGGGAAAATATTTGGGTTAGATCCTTAACCTAATTAGTGAATTAATCCATGATGAGATTTACTGAGTAGTGCCTGAGGGCAGGTGGGGTGTGGCTGGAGAAAGTGGCTCATTGGGGGCATGGCTATGGAATATATATTTTGCATCTGGTGAGTGAAGTCCCTCTGTTTCCTCATCACCATGTGAGCTGCTTCCCTCTGCCACATTTTTCCGCCATGATGTTCAAGCCTCACCTTGACCTCCAAGGAATGGAGCGGCCTTCTATGGATTAAGACTTCTGGAACCTGAAACCGTGAACCCTCAAATAAATTTTTCCTCCTCCACAATTGTTCTGATCAGATCATTTAGTCACAGCAGTGAAAGAGCTGCCTAAACCAATGTGGTTGAGGTAGATCTTGAAAGATGACTAAAAATTCTTCTAAATACATGGGGAAAGAAAAGACCCAAGAGGACATGGCATGTTTGAAAACATCTAAAGAATCATGTGCTGCTGAAATCTGAGTTTAGGAGACCAAAAGGGGTGAAGGGGAGCCTGGGAGGGAGATGGGGCAGAGGTCAGAACTGAGAAAGCTTAGCAGGTACACTGAAGAATTTGCATTGTGTCTTATACAGGATGGAGTATCACTCGGGGAGAAGATGATCCTACTTGCATTTTAAACTTTTATTATTTTTGGCACTAGAAATTGAACCCAGGGGTGCTATACACCTGTGCTATATCTCCAGCCCCTTTTCATGTTTTAATTTGAAACAAAGTCTCACTATGTTGCTGAGGCTGGCTTCCAAATTTGCAGTCCTCCTGCCTCTGCCTCCCGAGTCGCTGGGATTATAGGCATGTGCCATTGTGCCTGGCTCCTACTTGCATTTTAGAAGTTGACAATGGTTTGGTGTAAGAAAAGTAGATTTAAAAAAAGCAAGACTAGAAGCCAGCAAGGAGACCTCTCATAATGCCTCACAAGCCATGGGAGACCTGTGTCTGTAGAGGCGGAACTGAAGGATAAACGATGAACGATGTCAAGGAAGTACATCACCAGATCAGGATGTTAGTGGCTACTGCCACCAATTCTGCTTTCAGTGGACAATAAGAACATGGAGGGAGAGGTGAGGGCTGAAAATCAGTGGGCAGAGGGAGCACTACCAAGTTAACATGGGAGATTTCGCTCAGCTTTTAGGCATGACACTGACCACACTGCAGCTGTACTTCCTCTTCTTTAATCACATCCCACTGTCCCTCTACCAGTGTGCTCCCTTACCATTCCTCCAGGCTGCTTTTGCTGTGGTCGTGGAAGGCCTTCTTCTGGATAGACCTCCTCATCTCTCGCTTCTCAGAAGCTTCTGAGGCTATTAAAATTCCCCTCCTTAAAGTATTTGTGATACCATGCTCTCCCTGTTTCTTCCTCTGTTTATGGATGCTTTTTAGAAGTCTTGGTAAGTCTTGTTCCTTATGGTTTATCCTAGGCCTCTTCCTTACTTGGGTATTTACCATACAACCCCATTCGTTTTCATGCCTTAAATATCTGCCTTTATACTAGTGACCTCAAAATGTGTATTTCCAGGTGGGATCCATCTCTGGACTTTACCTGTTTCAACTACCTGCTTGATCTCCTCTTTGATGTCCCACAGACATCTCAAGGAGTTATAGAAAAAGAGGAAAGTTTTATCACCACTCTTCTCTAGCCCTGACTTGTTCCTGTCCCTCTGTTTCTTCTGGTTATGATATGTTTTTCCAGATATCTGGAAGTCATTGTTGATTCTTCCTTATGCCTCTATGGTCACATCCCATCAGTAATAAAGAAACTCTTCGTTCTGCCTACAAATTCTTCAAATCCATCTCTTCCTCTCCATCCTCACTGCTACCACTACAACCCAGGTCGCTGCCGTTTGGACTATGATCGGCTTCTTCCTACTCTCCTTGAATCCCATCCTATGTAGGATTTATTTTGTCAACCTGATTATTGAAAGATGAAGCAATCATATCCTTAACCAACTGATTAACAGCCTTACTAATCACAGGACAAGATGACATTTTCTGCCCCTGACATAGTGCACCCTGAAGCACACAGCATTACCTAAGAAGCAACTTTGCCAAAAGTATTTCCCCCTGAATCTAATTAAACCTTATGCTATGCTTGCAATTTCCAGGAATACAGGGGATGAAAAGAAAAGAAGATGGCAACATAAGGAAACAATAGACAAAAAAAAGTGGACTGTTTTATAAAACAGCTGGTCTGATAACTTCCAAAAGTCAATGTAGAAGGAAAAAGGTGAGGTGTCGTTATGGCTTAAAAGAGGTTTAGAAGTCTCAAGTAAATGCAATTCATGCCATTTTCTAGTTCCTGAATGTATTTCAAAAGTAATAAATGATATTTTGAGGCAACTGAGGAAACTTGAATATAAACTACATATTAGATAATATTAAGAAATTCTTGTGAAGTTTTTTGGGAGTTGTAATTATTGTTTAGTTATGTAGAAAAAATATATTTGTTCTTTAAAAAGGCATATAAAAAGTATTTAGGTATAAAGAGTCTTGTTGCTTGAAACTCCTTTTCAAATTTAATAGAATCCACATAGACAGACAGATAAGCAAATATGACAGATGTCAACCCTTGTTGAATACAAGTGGTAGGTTTATGTGTGATCTTTTAAATGCTTTTAAATATTCTATTTATTGGAAATTTGACTTATTTATTTATTTGTTTGTTTATTTATTAGTTCTAATCAGTTATACATGATAGCAGAAAATTTTTCAATTCATTGTACACAGATGGAGCAGAATTTTTCACTTCTCTGGTTGTATGTGGAGTGAAGTCACACCATTAATGCAATCATACATGTATCAAGGATAATGATGTCCATCTCACTGCACCATCTTTCCTACCCTCATGACCTCTGATGAGTACAAGAAGTTTGACTTTTTTTTAGATAGCAAGACAGGCTTGTTAGAGTTTAAAATTGGAACAAATTTTCTGAATGTATAGTGGAAATCTTTAGTAAAAAAAAATTTAAAAGACAGAAAATTCAAAAGAATACACAAAAATATATTAGAAGAAAATGAGAGTTCACCAAGTTTGCAGGATATAAGATCAATTTGAAAGATCGATTCTATTTTTATATAAAAGGAATGAACATTATGTAAAGGAAATCAGAAGACAAATGGCACTGAAATGAATAAAATACTTGGGTATAAACTTAACAAGACAAGTGCACAATTTGTAGACTCAAAACTATAAAACATAGTTGAAACAAATTAAATTAGACATAAATAAATGCAAAGTCTCTCCCTTTTTGTGGTCCAGAAAATTTAATATAGTGACAGTGACCATATGCCCTACATAGATTTATCAATTTAACATGATTTTTCTATCAGAATCCCAGTTAGCTTTTTTTTAGAATTTGATGAACTTATCCTAAAATTCATATGGAAATTCATGGAGTTATTAAAAAAATCCAAATGATCTTGAAAAAGAACAGAGTTGAAGAACTCCTGCTTTCTTACACATCCAATGACTTTACATATAGCTCAAGTAAGCAGTCTTAGCCCCACAGAACCTTCCTGCTTTACGAAACTTGTGAAACCACACCCAACACCTACAATCCATAAATAAGACAAACCCTGTGGCAATTCAAGACCAAAATCCCTGTTGCTCTTTGGAGCTCTCTGACCCAGAGACTCCCCACCTTGCTGCTGAGCAACATTGCCTAGACATCGAAGTTTCTTCTCCAACTCCCTGCTTCTCCATGAATTTTATTGCTCCCCTCCCCTCTGAATGGTGACACTGCTCCATTGTCTCTTGGAAGGTCAGACAAGAGGGACTTCCCTTCTCAGGCAACCATCTCAAGCACCACCCAACAAAGCTTGATGTGCAATACTGACATCTTGTGGTCCTGTCTTTCCCTTAATCATCCCTGAAATTCTTGAATTAAGATAGACATATATTTTACTGGAATCGAGTTAAGAATTCTGAAACAAGCCCTACTATTCATAGTCAATTGATTTTTGAAAATAATTCTAAGGAAATTTAATGGGGAAAGAATAATGTTTTCAGTAAATGATAGTTGTATAACTGGATATTCATACATAAGGAACATACTTGGACCCCTATCTCACACCATACACAACAATTTACTTCAAATTGATACTAGTCTTTAATAGAAAAGCTAAATTATAAAATTATAAAACTCTCAGAAGAAACATAGGAGCAAATCCCAGTGACCTTGGGTTGGAAATATTTCTTAGATAAAACACTAGAGATAAATTAAATAAAAAAAGTCTCATTGAAACTGTTGTACTGAAAACAATACCATCAAGAAAGTAAAAGGATATCATATAGAATAAAAGAAAATATTTAAAAATTGTATTCTGATAAATAACATACACGTCATTTATAAAAAGTACTGTTACAACTTAATAGTGAAATGCAATTCAAGCTAGGTGTGGTGGCACACGCCTGTAATCCAAGTGGCTGGGGAGATTGAAGCAGAAAGATCGCCAAGTTCAAAGCCAGCCTCAGCAAAAGCGAGGCACTAAGCAACTCAGTTGAGACCCTGAGTTCAATCTCTCATACTAACCCTCAAAAAAAAAAAAATCAATTAAAAATGATCACAGAATTTGAATAGATATTTCTCTAAATGTCCATGTCCAATATAAAAATGATACATAAATTATCAATAAATGCATGAAAAGATGCTCAACATCTTTGTGATGGTTAATTTTATGTGGCTTTTGTTGAAACACTAGTCTAGATGTTGCTGTGAGGGATTTTTCAGTTGTGATAAACATTTAAATCAGTAGACTCTGGGTAATGCAGATTATCCTCCCTAATATGTGTGACCCTCACCCAATCAGTTGAAGGCCTTTAGAGATAAGACTTAGGTCTCCTGAAGAAGGAATTCTGCCTCTAAACTGCCTGTGGATTCAAGAATGCAACATCAACTTTTCCCTGGGGGCTGTAGATCTCAGACCTGTACATTTCTACAATCATAAGAGCTAATTCCATATATATATATATATATAATATATATTTTCCCATGCGCACACACACACACACACACACACACACACGCATGCACACACTATTTTATTGGTTTTATTTAGTGATATACAACATTAGGATTCATTTTGATGTAATTATAAAAGCATGGGATATAATTTGCTCTAATTCAGTCCCCAGTACTTCTCCTTAAACTCCCCTCCTTCCTCCCCCATTCCTTCCCTTTACTCTACTCGTCTTTCTGCTATTTATTTAAAGATTTTTTTTTAAAAAATTAGTGCCTCGTGGATATAAGCAATGGTGAGATTTAGTGTGGTGTAGTCATATATGTACATAGGAAAGTGATGCCAGTTTCATTCCATTTATTCTTCCCTTGTCCCATCCCTCCTCTCTACCCCTCAATCTCAACCCCTTCCTCTGCCCCACTGATCTTCTATTTTTGATAGAATCCATTCTCTCTTTTTCCTCCCCCTCCCCCTTTTTTTGTCCTTATTTTGAACTAGTTTCGCATATCAGAGAAAATATTGGACCTTTGACTTTCTGGGTCTGGCTTATTTCACTTAGCATGAGTGAAATAAGCTCCATCCATTTTCTGGCAAATGCCTTAATTTCATTTTTCTTTATGGCTAATGCTCTGTTCTCACACACACACACACACACACACACACACACACACCACAAACTTCTATTGATTCTGGTTCTTTGGAGAGCACTAACATATTTTGGCATGAAGAGTTAATGGTTCCACAGGAACAGAAAATCCAGCATGAGTTTTCTCTATACTTTCTTGGGTTTCTGGAATTGGTTCTCTAATCTAATTAGACTTAAAGATGCTAATAACTCTATTTTCAGTAGTAGAAAGAAGATTGATAGTCCTTGGTTTAATATGTCAATAGAGATACATAAAATATCACCATTGGCTATTCCTGATCAAATACTTATAAAAGATAAGGCTCTGGATGACTGAGACCTTAGAACATTTTTGTCAAACCAGAGATATAATGAGATTGACTGGTTGCTCCAGTTGTGTACCATTTTAAGAAAAGAGAGAGACTCTCTGACACTGAAATCCCTAAATTCTGAGGAGACTTCCTTGCCAATAGAAGCAGCCATTCCATTCCCAACCAAAGAAATTAACCCTGCTCTGCCCAAGGAAACTGTAACAGCCTCCCCTGAGACATTTGCATTGCAAGATTCTATGGACTTTTCACAGGGCCCACTGCACCATCCTTATTTGCTTCTGGACCTATAACTAGACTCAAGTCTCAGCAGGCCCAAAAATTGGATGTACAGAGTAGAGTACGACTTATGGGGGACGCACTATACTCCAAAAGAACTGCACAATGTTTCCCATTGCTACTGACAGAAATCTTTGGAATATGTGAAGAAATGGATAATAAGGGTTGGGGATAATGTTGTAAGTAATTGGATCAGGCTGATATGGGCCTCCTAAGCAGAGATTCTACATTTAATGTTGCAGCTCAGGCGGGTAGAGCAAGGGCTACCAAAAAGGCCAGAACTGCCTTGGTAAAATAAAGTGAAAAGAATTCAAAAGCTTAGAAAGATTGGAATTTTACAGCGAATATATCATTCCAAACTTGCTCATTCACTCTAAGAGGACCCAGAAAACAAACCTTTTGCCATGACTGTGAGAAAGAAGTTTGTGAGGGGAGCCCCAGCATCCTCGAAGAGCTTTGTGATCACTCTTCTTTTTAGATCAGAAATTACAACAGGAACTGTCACCACTGAATTGTGAAACCTAAATGCAACGGGAATAATTAGATTTCATGGTGACAGGGGGCACGTGGAGCTTGGGATTGCCAGAGGTGGGGTGGACATGTGGAGAAAGAAGTGATTTTGAATGTATATTTTCACTGTTTTTATTTTTATATATGCTTTGATGATTGAAAAGTAGAAATTTAAAGCTAGTAACAATGGAACAAGTTTTGAAATTTCAAAAACTAAAACCAAACTCAAGTTCAATTATCGTTTAAATACTTTAATCTGAATATTGCCACTATTAAAATGTACCAGGTCAAGTAGCTTCTAACTTACAATTCTATTCAGGCTATGATTTTTAGTTTTGTTATTTTTCTTGTTGATAATTTTTCAGGTGTTATTTTTCTTTGTAACAATAAGTAATAAGTGTAGCATCTATTTTTGATCCACTGGTTTAAACAGTGATTCTGAACTTAATTGGCCTACGTCTTTATTACCTACCCACTTGAAAAAGACTTAATTCTAAATTGAGGAATCCAAAGCCAATATTGCAGGAAGCAATTCTTTAAAAAAAAAAAAATACAGGCACACTCTCTCTTTTTTTCTCTTACAAGATGCATACCAGCTTGACAATTAAGTCCTAATTGCATTTGCATAGCTATTTTGTGCATTGCTTAATATAAAATTCCTAACCAAAAAGGAATGCAAAGCAAGTAATTTCAGGTCACAATGGATGATAAGACAATTTAACTTTTTTAAAACTATTGTTTATTTCATACCTGAGAAAAACTTGAGGTAATCTGAATCAATGGGGAAAAATCCTGAAGGTGGATATGACACTAGTGTCGATGTTAATTAGGATTCATTAGATGAAATAGTAATGGCATTACTACGGTATACATGCCCCTGCTCTGCAGATCCATAAACCAGATTGTTAAAAGCTGATTTTGTTGAGAATGCTCATGGTTTTTTCTCCTCCCAGGACCCAAACGCCTCTAGCAGGTGAATATTGCCAGATAAAATTGACATTTTCCCTCTCTACTTCTGCACAAGATTTTCATACCTACAAAATACAGAGACATTGAATCAGACACGAGAATTTTGTTTCCCAAGAGACTCTAACAGTCTCCAAACTTAACTGGAGAAATGGTTCTGAGGAACAGAAGCCCCTAGGAGCGTTGGTGTCCTTTATTCTGCAGGTTATTGAAGGGGCACTCAGCTGAAGCTGTGCTTCTCTGAAGAAGATGCGGAGAGAAGAGAGGAGATTGCAACCTGGTCCTCACTTCTATTCAGTCCTCATCCGCACTCCATCCTCCATCCCTGCATGACAGCCACACTCTCTCTAATGATTAATGTTGCAGTCACCCACTCCTAGTGCCTTAGCTTCTTACTCACTATAGGTCACTGTCCTTTCTAATTTTAGTCTTCCTGGTAAATTCGGCCTCAAAAAAAATACAAAAGTACACATGCTTCTTACAGTCAGTGGAACAATGCAGAAACAGTGAGATCTTGATAAGCTCTTTCCTTCTACTCCCCTCAACCACCTGCCCTTAGGGACACAGTAGTAATAGCTCCGTCTGTCTTTTCCACACCTTTTTTATATAGAGAAGGGATTGTTTTATATTAGATTGAGAACATTACTTAGTATTTTACTTCTCTTATTCAAAATTCATGGTGAATATGCAATCAAACTAATGGATATGGAGCTCATTTAAAAAATAACTGCATGTATCAGTCACTCTTTGCTGCCTACTTAACAAGCACTCTCTCCTGCTTCCCTGTGAACAGAACCCTGATTTTTTTCAGATATGAAGTGAGCAGAAGTGTGCTCAGATGAGGTCACTCTCTTCTCGGTTCCAAGGAATGATTGTGATATTATGATTATTTGCCCATAATCTCTTACATCAATCAGAGTGACCTTATTCTTTTGTCTGTT
Source organism: Xerus rutilus (assembly GCA_028644305.1). Taxonomy (NCBI): domain Eukaryota; kingdom Metazoa; phylum Chordata; class Mammalia; order Rodentia; family Sciuridae; genus Xerus; species Xerus rutilus. The sequence goes on along the minus strand of CM053412.1, from coordinate 50,282,382 downwards.
TTTATACAATTTTTATTGAAGTATATTAACACAAAGAAGAGCATACACATCAATGATGTTTTACCAAGCAACGTTTCCATGTGAACATCATCATACCTATGATCTCATAGGGCTAACTCATGGCCATCTCCTGCTTTGTCCTTCCCCAAAGTAATCAGCTTTGATGTCTGTCACCATAAAATAGATTTGCCACTTTTGTCACATTATGTAAATTGAATCATGCCATATATATTCTTTGGTGTTTTGATTCTATTGTTCAATATTATGTCTGTAGGATTCATTCATGTACTTATGTATAGACACAGTAATTTTACTACTTTATGATATTCCATTTTAGAAATATAACACCATTTATCTATTCATTCTGTTATTAATAGAAATTTGCTTGTTTCTAAATGGGGATTATTACATGTTTCTGTGAATGTTCTTTTTGTCTTTTTGGTGCACATATTTATGCATTTCTGTTGAACATATATCTAAGAGTAAAGTTACTCAATTTATAGTGTATGCATATGGTCAACTTTATAGATACTGTCAATTTGCTAACTTACACTCCTACTAACACTATGCAAAACCAAGAGTTTCTAGAAAGTGATATTGTCAGAATTATTTGTTTCATTTTAGTTTCTCCAGTATCTCATCTTGGCTTTATTTTCTGTTTCTCTGATGACCAATGCATTTGAACCACTACTTTATATGCTTATGGGTCTTTTGGATTTTTTTAATATTCAGTCTTGTGGATTTTTGTAAGATTTTCTGGTTCTTACTGACTTGTCTGAATTCTGTAAACAGAGTGTTTTGCCAAAAACATATATTACAAAATATTCTACTCTGAGGCTTACATTTTCACATTTTAATACAAAGATTGTTAACTTCTTTGAAATCCATTTCATCTGTCTGTTCTTTCATGGTTAGTGCACTTGTGACCTGCTTGAGAAATGTTTTTGGTCTTGGAGAGATGCTCCCAAGATGATTTCTTCTTCATGCCCTTTTGTTATAATTTTTTGTTTTGTACAGTCTACCTAGAGTTGCTTTTCTCATTTAAAGAGAGGACACATGCATGCATTCACATAGGGGCAACTAATTGACCCAGCACTAGGTACTAGAAAGACCATTTCTCTCTTCCATTGCAATGCAGTGGTACCTTTATCATAAGTCAGGTGCCTGTGCATACGTGTCTGTTTCTGTATTCTCATTTTTTCTCTGTAGATTTTATATCCTAGTGTGGATGCCTTACCATCTTAAATATTATAACTTTCAAATAAGTTGCGTTATCTGGCCGTATAAAACCTCAACTTTATTTTTCCTGGTCAAGGAGCGGTAGAAAAGGAGAGTGGATTTGTCAGACATCTAGCCCTAGGCTAAACCATTTTGGAGTGAGTTATATGCATAATGACCTTAAATACTTCAGTGTGCTTCCTAAGAACAGGTATATTCTCTTTCAGAATCACAACATAGTCATCAAGTTCAATAAAATTTAACATTGGTATAACACTTTGATTGAATCAACCATTTGTATTTCAATTTTGCCAATTGGTCCCATAATGTCCTTTATGGTATTTCCCCTCCCTTACAGGATTCAATCCAGAAGAGCTGTCCTGTCTTTTTAGTTTCCCTTAATCTGGGAGCACTTCCACAGTTGTTTGTAGTCTTTGACGACTTTAATATTTTTTAAAAGAATACAATCCCCCACTGTTTTTTAAAAAGTGGGTTCTTAATTTGGGATGTGTCTGATGTTTCTTCAAAATCAGATTTCTGGAATATCACATAAGGATGTTGTAGCTTTGTCAGAGTGTCTTCCTTCGTGCTGTCAAATTTTATTACCGAATTTAGGTGTCATTCAATTTCTCCACTATGTAGTTACTGCTTTTATTTCCCCGTTTCAACTAATAAGCAGTCTGTAGGAGCCATTTTAAAGTTAAGTGAATATTGTATTTCTCATATTTTCCTCTTAGTCTTAGCATGCCTTGATGACTTTTGACGAATCCAGTATTTACTATGATGTTTGCAGAATGATGATTTTCCAACTCCCGCAACTTGAGCAAGAGGTTTCTCTCTCTCTCCTTCCCATCTGAGAGATGGGCAGGTGTTTTCAGCTCGTTCCTGGACCACAGGTCCAGAACTAAATCCAATAATTTCATTTCAGATTTTCTGTCCTCTGATGATAGAGTCAGCACAGAGGCAGTCACCAAGACAACAGGAGCTCCTAATTCTCCGCTGCATTGTTTTTAATATTCCTTGTCAATTTCTTTTAGACATGATTTGTAGAAAGATCATTCCACTAGGGGATATTTAACTTTTTAGCTCAATTCAACAGTTTTTGCCCTTTGATAGTACTTAAGACTGTTCCTTTATATTGTACTATTTGGTATGCATGACTATTCCTCCATATCATTTCATAATTCTTTATTACAGTTATTTGGCTTCCTCTTTTTTCATTTTCTTACTTTTTTGGACATGGTAAAGTGTTTACGTCTTCCTCTTTGAACTCCTGCTAATTTTGGAAGTTTCCTAATTTTTAAAAATGCAAGATGGTTACTTTCTGTTTATAACAATATAACAGCACTTATTTTTTCAGTTTATAAAAAAGTCACATGCCTCATCAAGACAACTTATTTGCATACTCTTCCTCAATCCCACTGTCTTAGTCTATCTTCTATTGTAATAACAAAATATCTGAAGGTGAACAATAAAGAAAAGAAGTCGTTAGTGCATGATTCTAAAAGTCCAAGAGCTGAGCACCAGCATCTGCTCAGATTCTGGGAGGGCTGCATGCTGCTCCATGCAAGGCAGAGAAGCATAAAAGAAACACATGCATGTGCAAATTAAACTTGCTTTATTGCAATTATCACTCTTGTGACAAATAATCCAGTCCCAAGAGACTTAACTCACATCCGTAAGGTGGGCATTAATCCTTTCCAAAGGTGCTGCCCCCATCACCCAGTCACTACCCACTGGGCTCCACCTCTTAAGAGGTTCCACTACCTTTCAATATCATTGCATTGAGGACCAAGCTTCCAGAATATGAATCCATGGGGGAGAAACCATATCCAATCTATAGCACATGCCAAGATGATCTGTTTAATACCTACATCCTCACTGCTCTTCTATCCTTGTCAAAGTTTATCTCAGTCCCTCTATCCCACTCCCTGTGCCTGTTGTCCCATCCAGATGTTATATAGGTGCTTTAAAACATTTAGTCCTAGCCTATCATTTAGTTTTCTTTTACACTATGCTTTTTTTTTGTTTCAACCATTACAAACACACACACACACAATTTATTGTGCACCATTATGTTCTCTTTTCCTTGTAATTCCCTATCTTCAAATCTTTGTTTTGATTTAATTGCACTTGGTTAGTTTTAATTGCAGTTGATTTATTTGCATGCTTGGGTAATTTTCCTGGATAGAGTATTTGAGCAGTATAATATATGTACATTTGCTTCTCTGAAAAGTGTCTTTATTTTTCTTGAAGAGATGGATTATATCTTTGCTATGTAATGGATTTTTAAGTCTGTTCTCTACTCAACCAGTGTTACTAATGAGGAGTCTGATATTAGTCTGCCTTCTTTTTTTTAACCCTTCTGTATAATATCTAATGTTTTTTTCTTTACTCTTTGAGCCTTTGAGTTCATAAATTTCAGCAGAATGTGTGTGTGTGTGTGTGTGTGTGTGTTTCCATTTATCCTGATTGGATTCCTTGGATCCTTTCAATAAGTTCATTCAGTTTCATCTTCAAATTAGAAAAAAAACCCTATAATTAATTATTTCTTTTCTGTGTATTACCTTTTCACTTTTGAGCATGCTAGTAATTGAATATTTTGTTTCCTGGCTTCATCTTTCTTGTCTTCCTTCCCATGATTTCCATCTCTCTGTAGATTCTACCTTATCTTTTAGTATTCTTCAGGTGATCTACAGATTACTGAGGGTTTTTTTCAGTTTAAATACAAAGTTTTGTTTTAACTAATCATCTTTGGTGCTCCAATTATTCCCCCATAAAATTAATTTTAAAGTATTTTCCATACTCTTCCATTAGTTCAACTTTACTGGTACTTGATATCCTTACCTCTGTTTCTAGGACTCCTTATATGAACCAGCTTATTAAAACTGATTATGGTTTGGTATTGCCTCAATAATCAGCTCGAGCCCTTTAGCTCAAGCCCATTTGTTGATATCCAACTATTAATAGTAGAAGAGAAAATTCTACTCTCGAAAATTGGTGGTAAATAACTTTCAAAACCTATCCACCCTATCCTAAGTCAGAGAGAAGAAAGCTCTTTGCTTCCAAGACTCCTCAAGTATAAAAATGTGAGCCTCCTTCAATCACGGACACTTATAACCCAGTTACCTGATAATTTCCTTCAGTCTACTTGAGTGAACATGGGCTGACAGACCTTCCTAGAATAAGAGTAATAAGGTAGCTACAGCTGCGGAATAGAGCTAGAAACATATGGTCCCCCAGAGAATCATAGATTGGGGCTTTCAGTTTCTGGCCTCAGTGAGGATGAAGTATGCTACTATGAAGGTAGTTTACCTTCTACCTGAAAGATCCTATTAGACCCTACAGCCCCATATTTGTCCTAGTGGCTTTGCCAGGTTGTCTGCTTTTGCTGTAACATCTCTATAGGAAAAGAGTTAGGTATGCCATAAGTTACCATCTTTGCAAGACCATTACCAAGCTTTCTTTCCTAATATTCTGTCCTTCTGAACAATTCCGAGATCTTTATATTTCAGTTTACCATTGGTTTCCCATATCAATTCTTCAACGTCTGGGAACATAGCCATAGTCAAACTTCCCAAGCCCCAGTTGCAAAAGCAAAAAGTTGAGATACATGTATTTATATGAATAATATAACCCTCCCCTCTTCTGTTTCACACTGCCTAAAGCATAAGAATATCTTCTCTCCTGCCAATCCCTTTTTGCCCTCAGCCATTGTTTCTCTCCCTGTTTTACTCTCTTAGTCCAGATGTTAAAGAATCTCCATTTGGTTCTTTTTTTATTAGGTTTCTGAATATCTTCTTGTTCTATTTTCCCCCATTCCCTCTCCCAGGGAAGTTCTCTCAACTCCCTTCTACTCAAAGTCAACTTAGATGCCTGTGACAGAGAGTAGTAAGCATCTGTTAGCCAGAATCCATTCTCCCTCCTTTTTTTCCAGTATGGCATGTGGCCATCTGTCCACACACCACACTTCCTCATATTCTGTGCTGTGTGGTGGGACCATGTGACTAAGTTCTGACCAGTGGAATCTGAAACTGAAACTGGTATGTGCAAGTAGCATCCGATATGTGCAAGTAGCACCTCATTTCTTTAAAAGGAAATCATTTTGCTCTGTATTTTTCTGCCAGCTGATCACGTACGTGGTGCTGAGAGTCAGCTTTAACCACATAGATGAAGATAATTCTCTACATTCTAAAACAACATAGCCCAAAAGAAATACAGAATGAGCCTCAAAGGTGATTTAAAATTTCATATACAAATAAAAAGAAATAAAGTAAATTTAATAACACATTTAGCCTTATATATCTAAAGATTATCATTTTAACATGCAATCAGTATGAAATTATGAGATCTTTTATATCCTTTTTTCATACAAGGCCTTTGAAATATGATGTATATTATATATTATATATGATGTATATTACAACTTATCCTAGTGTGGGCTAGCCAGATTTCAAGAGTCAGTAGTCACATGTAGATAATGGCTGCCATATTGAATAGAATTACTCCAGCACATGACTGAGCAACAAGCTAGAAGGAAATTGGGTCCAAGGAACAGATCAGCACTCAACTTGGACTAACTGGTCACAGATATATGTAACAAACTTCTACCTTGTGAGAACCAGTGGGGCTTCCCCCTGCCTTTTGTTACAGAAGTTTAGCTTGTGTTTTTGTTAATACTAACACTTACCCTTAAAGTCAGTAATATTAATATAATACATCTTTGAAAATGTCTGCATCTAAGAAAGGCAGAAACCTTATTCAGTATTTAAAATTTAAGAAATCATGATTGAGGAAATTCTGATAATGTAACACTGGGGAGGTATCTGGAAGAACAGATATTTCATAATAAACTCTGCCCTACTCTCATCTATATTTCATTTCTTAGCAGTCTGTTAACCTCATGCCTCTGTCTGTTGCTCCCTGACATTTTTATTTGGAATTCTCCTGTTTTATAGGAACTGACTTGGACAGAATTAAAAGTAATACATTGAGATAAAAATCAAAGAACAGAAAGCAAAGTTAGTTCTTACAAGTTGAAGCTGCAAATCAAATTGAGATGGAAAGAGGTGAGGGACAGCAAATTAAAGGAAGTTTCATTGTTAAAACAGAAAATCATAGAAGCAGATCATTAAACTTTCTGAAGCATTTTTAAATTTCTGATATATGCTAGACTAGACAGCAAAAATTCAAAAAGCAGTATTACCTGGGTCTGCTCTTTAGATACCTATCCACTGGGATAAATAGGAAAGTAAATTTACTTCTATATTGCAGTATTATAAATGTTACAATGTCCTCCTAAAATTTATGTCCAACTGGAACCTCAGAATGTGACTTTACTTAGATATATGGTCTTTGAAGATGTAATTGGGAAAGATGAGGCCACAGTTTGTTAGAGTACAACATGGCCTAATGACTAGTGTCATTATATGGGGAGGAGAGGACAAAGACACACAAGAAGGCCATGTGAGGAAATGGCAGAGACTGGAGCAAGGAGCTGACAAGCCAAGAGATGTCAAGGATTGCCTGGAACACCAGGAGCTAGAAGAGGCAAGGAAAGAACCTTTTCCAGGGCCTTCAGAGAGACACCTTGATCTCAGACTTCAAGCATCCAGAACTGTGCGAGAATAAATTTCTTCTGTTTTAACTACCCAGTTTGTATGTGGTTTGAATCAGTTATTGGTATTTTGAAACCTTGCTTTTTCTTCTGGCTTCCAGAGACTTTGTGGAGGCACAGAGTTAGTACAGTAGGAAAGGAAACTCTATAAGAGATGAAGTTAGTGATTTTAGTATGCTCCATGATGGAGAACTTTTTAAATCTCTTCTGATTTTTTCCAGTTCCTGTGTGGTCTTTTCTAATGCTAATCCCATTCATCCCACTTTGAATATATCCTTTCAGTTTTGCTGTCTTCTTCGCTACAAAAATAAATTGTCATTACTGGGATTATGGCCTTTGTGAAATCGCAAGGGACTGACTCCTTGATGATATTGTCAGAGATATTTCAATCACCATCTCCTTGATGGACATGCTGAAAATATATCATCGTACCTCTGAACCAATCATTTTCTGAATTGAATGTGTTCTGAATCTCTTTGTCTCTTTTAGTGGTTGTCAGCCTTGTTCTGAAAAAGAAAAGAACTTGCTACCAATTAGAGTTATTCATAAATATTGAGGACACATATTTCAAGTACTTGAAGCTTAATTATGATTATATAAATTATATAAATGATCACAGATTATTATTCATATAATTAATATTCTAACAAATGTAAGATAGCATTGAAGTTACAGATCCCAAAATAATATGAATTAAGAATATGTTTAAATAAGAAAATGACCCTAGGACTGAGCTATTGACAATGTTTAAATGCCTTAATCAAATAATGCTTTCTTTTATTAGTTATCATCATTTTGCTCAGGATTAAGGTTGCCAAATTCAGCAAAGAAAAATACAGAAAGCTCAGTTAAATTTGAATCTGAGATAAACAGCAGGTAATTCCTAGTGTAAGTATGCAAACTTCTACACAAATTTATTTATTGTTTATCTGAAAGTCAAATTTTATGGGATGACACTGTATTTTGTCTGACAGCTCAACTCAGGATGCACTTAGCAGGAACAGGGCATAAAAACCACTGTCATCACCAGTGCACTTCTCAGTTGCCTTCATCCTTCATCCTGGTGTCTTTGGGCTCTTGGGAAATTAGCTTTGGACCAGCGTCTGCTATATAGGCTGAAGAAAGGGTGAGAAGTTCAGCCATTTCCACAGAAGAGGTCAACGTGGAGGAGTGGTGCCTAGGAGCTGGAGAGCTGTAGGCTGAGACACAGTTCTGAAGGAAAAAGACTCAAGACCATCCCATTGCTAGCTCCTACAAAACCATGGACCGTGAAGATTTATTTCATCATCCCTTTAAATCAGCAATGAGGTTAGACATATTCCTGGCTAATATTAATGCATGGGTATTAATAAAATTTCCCCAGCCTTCTTCTATTCCCTCCATGTTTATGTTTACATTTCTGCCATTCAGTCAACAACTTTGAGGATTTTCTTCTTTCTGTTCTGTGAATGGGGGAAGAGTTGCGGGTCACCTATTAGAAAGGAAGTTATCTAATAGTAGGGAAGGAGAAAATGGGTTTTCTTTGAACTCTAATGTTTGTGGGTAGAGCTGCGGGAATTAGGGTGGTTATGGGCTGGTGCTGTCTCCTGGGTCCCTGTTGTATTCTTCATCTCATCTTAAATAATATCCTTGAGGTCATTTGATTATTCACAGCCTAATATCCTTGAGGTCATTTGATTATTCACAGCCTAATATCCTTGGGGTCATTTGATTATTTACAGCCTGTCTGTCTATAACCACAGGGCTCTGTCTACCTAGAATTGCAGATTCTGTATGTCTAAGAAAATGGTTTCATGAACTCTTCCCATACCACCAACCATCCACTCCTTTAGTAGTTATACTCACCTATGAAGTGGGCAGGATACACCAAGAAAATAATGGCTCTTTAACACACACACGCACATGTGTGCACACATCCACACACATCCACAAACGACTTTTTAAAGAATAAATGTAGGGGTTGGAGGTATGGCTCACTGGTAGAGTGCTTGCCCAGCATGTGAAGCTCTGGATTTAATTCCCAACACTGAAAAAAAAAAAAAAAGTATATTCATTACAGAAAAGTTAGCAAGTATCAAGAGGGTATTTAAAATGAACAAAAAATCACCCACAGTCTGGAGATAACTACTACTAATATTTGAGATTATGTCCTTTCAGATTTTTCCCCAGGCACAACGTTTTTTACATATTTGAGATCATACTCTCTCATTTAATATGGAATCGTGATCATTTTATGCCATCGTATGTTTCCTTATAAGGGGATATGTGTATTCTAGGACTCTGCAAGATACTTAAAAACAAGATATAGGAATATTTCCGTTTCTGAGACTCTACCAAAACATCTTTCCAAAAGAAAACTCCCCTCAGTAGTGATGGCCTGTGCCTTCAAACTTGTAGCCTAAAATTCTCACCATGAAAATTTTTATTATTTTGGAAGGAAAAAGTTTTATATGAATTCATAATAGGCTTTTAAATTTTTTTTTGATTTTATAACACTGCACAAAAACACATTCTCATGAAAACATCTTGACCACTCTCTTGTCACTGGAGGATTTAATTCACCATCTGAACTTCTGAAGGAGGACTGAAGCCTAGTTTAAAAAGGCAAACACTGCCAGGCGCACTGGCACACGCCTGTAATCTCAGCACTTTGGGAGGTGGAGACAGGAGGATCATGAATTCAAAGCCAGCCTCAGCAACAGTGAGGCATTAAGCAACTCAGTGGAAACCTGTCTCTAAATAAAACACAAAATAGGGATGCAGCTCAGTGGTTGAGTGCCCTTGCGTTCAATCCCCAGTACCCCACCTTCCCAAAAAAGGCAAACTCTGATTGCATCATGGCACGCTTTGCTCAAGAGGCAGCAATCCATTGCTGTCTGATATCTCTGCTCAGAGCCAGGCCAGTTCTGCTTCTGTTTCTGACTGGCTAAGTTAGCACCATGTTAGATAAGTTTCTCTTCTGCTCTAGGCCTCAGTTTCTTTATCTACAAAACAGGGGCATAGACTAGATGATCCCAGGTATCTCTCATCTTTGATATTGATTATTAAAATCAGTCTAAATTAAGAGGAACATTCTTAGGAGTGTCCAGGAATCTGTACCCAGAAGTAGAGACTAGAATTAACTCAAGCGGTCTAGTGGAAATGATGCTGCTAACAATGAACCAAAGGGGCCCTCTTCTTGACACCTGCCATCATGAAATAGTTCCACAGTGCAGGGATTCCCTGGTTTCAGGTTTATCGTGAAATCATATGCATTCAAATGTACTTTAAAAAAGTCTCAGCATTCTCCACATCAATGAGGGGCATGTTAGAATTCAAGAATGCTCATAGTAACTTTTGGATTCTTGTGTCTCTGGAAACCAACCAGGCTCCAGAAAGCCAGACACATACTGGAACTGAATAAATATTTATTTAGTACATGCATGAAAGGCAGGCCAACTAGATGTACTTAGCTTTTGCATTCATAGTGAGCCTTGTGGCACTGGATTGAAAAAATATCTCTATTTTTCACAGTTTTCTCAATGTAAAGTTTAAGCTATTTGCATAGATGAATTTCTGAGACCTTTCTTGGTGAGAATTTTAGGCCACAAGTCATCACTTCTGAGAAAATTTCTCTTTTAGAAAGATGTTTAAGGAGAGTCTCAGTAATTTCATATACTTTAGTCTAAATTCTTCATGATGACACAGATGTTGAGACAGACAGGCATTATGTCTAGAGGATTGTATTGAATTCATCTTAGCCTTGTTTTTTCCCTTATTATTACTTTGATCTGCATTGCAGTGCAATAAATACAAAATAAGTAAATGACCTAAATGCAGACAGAGCATGGAATATAATCATATCAAAAGAATGAAATTTACACTTTGGATTACCTTTACTGTGTTATACACTAATGCATATAGCAACTCATCATTAGAATCCTCATAGCAACTCAATGAAGTGAATTCTAATTTATCTACTTTTCTGCTTGAGAGAGATTTTGAACATGCCTGAGGTCACACAGCTGGCAACAGAATTGTGGTTCAAACTTGGGTTAATAAAATTTCAAAGCTCATGCTCTCTTCATTGTCTGAAAGAAAAAGCTACATTAGACGAAAGGGCATCTTTATCAAATGGAATTGGTTAAAGGAGTGGAAGAAATCTAAAGTATTACAGGCATCAAATAAAAGATATCTAAAATGGAAAGTGCAGAAGACAACTAGGGCATACATAAAAGGAAATGGGGTTGCAAGAAAAGAGGGGAGAAAGTAAGAAAAGAGAGTGAGTAACCCAGTTGCAGCCAGTTACTGCCTGAAGAGAGAGCCAGCTCACCTGTCTTAGTTTCATCATGATTATGTTTTTTTTTTAAAGAACCAAATAAAATGTCACTTGTACTTGTCTATCCCAGCAATGAAGTTCTTTGGTAAATTTTCAAATACATTACCTTTGTTTTCTAATCTTATTTGTCTTTGTTTTGTTGGGGTACCCATGGAATAGAAGGGGGACAATGATCAGAGTCAGAAGATTCTAGCATTAACAGGGTCACCTGTTACCTGTGTCATACTGGATGAGTCATTTAACTTCTGGGCTTTGCTTTTACCATTTCTTAAATAACCATTCTCCTAACCTGATAGGGTTTTGTGTAGGAAACTCATGAAATGCACATGTAAAGGTTAATTATATAGATAAATATATATCATGATGACTATTTCACCTACAGGCTACTGAGCATAACATTTGTTCTTCCAAGACTAGAAGTGTACTAGGAAGATTTGGGGATCCAGAAAGCACTAGAGATAATTTGGATTTGAGTTCAATCTGGCTACTGTGGTGACTATAATGATTTTGGAAATACTTGATTAATGTCTGTTCTAGTCAGTGAGGAAATAAATCATCCCATGAGTCTCAATTGAATTTAACACCTCCACAATAAAAATGAGGAATTTCACATGAAGCAATGATTTATTTGTGGCTAGAGTTATAGCAGTTCTGACCAAGTTACCCAAGTTGACAGCGGAAGAAATATAAGCATCCAGCAGTGGACTGTTCCAAGTGAAAACAACTGTGCAATTTCCAAAAAATACATTTGGCAAGCAATTTGTGTGGGGAGAAAATAATAGAAAAGGCAAAATGAACAAATGACAACTTAGCCATCAATGGGTGCCCTGTGGAGTCCCCAAAGCTAAGAGAATTTCCTGCTGTGATTTCAGATTCATTATCCCCCTCCCTTTGTGACTGCATGCAAATAAAGAGGAGTTGGCTTAATGTGACCAGATCAGGGAATTTATGAGTCGGCATGAATAAATAAAAATGCTGAGTAGGAGACTAAATAATTGCTTCTATTTACTATCTCTCTTCTATCAGAGTCATAAATAATGAAACCCAAACAGTATGCATGCATGTGTATTACCTGAATTTGAAGTTCAAAATATAATCAGCATCCCACATGAAGCTTTTTAAAAAAAAAAAAACATTATCAGATCCCCCTCCTGTAATCTTTTTTTTAAAAACAAGATTTGTGCATTTAAAAAATACTTTTATATTTTTTACTTACTTTTTATGTGGTGCTGCTGAGGATCAAACCCAGTGCTCGTGCCTCACACATGCTCGGCAAGCGCTCTGCCACTAAGATAAGCCCCAGCCTCCTCTTCCATAATCTTCATGCAATCATAGAAGATATCCTGTCTTTCCTCTTGTTCTTGTTAGCAGATCAAATGTTTTAAATGTCATTTTCAACTTCTGGAGATTACTAGGATGATATAAACTATACAGGAGTTTTTTTTTGTTTTTGTTTTAAATGTTTGTCTTTGGGGAATAAAGGCTTGTTTGGGACCGGGCGAGAACATATCTAGTCATTAATTTTTACCATTGTGCAATTTGCTTCCATTCAAATCCAGATAGAAAAAAAACTATTTTCTTTGGAAAAACAAAATGTGAAACTTTAGTGAACACAATTTCTTAAAAATAGGAATGTTAAAATGTGTCCTTCTGTTGAAGATAAGTGAAGTGACTTTTACAAACTATTATGTTTTATATTATCCACTACAAAACCTGTTACTTTCAAAGTCATGGTATTTTCTCTCTTCTAAAACATTACTAGGACCCTATGTGATATTTAGTTGTGTACTTATTAATCTATTATAGACTACTTTCCATTAAACTATAATTTGTTACATCATTTTCTTTTTTTTTTTTTTTTTGGTACTGGGGATTGAACTCAGGGGCACTCGACCACTGGGCCACATCCCCAGCCCTATTTTGTGTTTTATGTAGAGACAGGGTCTCACTGAGTTGCTTAGCGCCTGCTTAGGGCCTCACTGTTGCTGAGGCTGGCTTTGAACTCACGATTCTCCTGTCTCAGCCTCCCTAAGTGCTGGGATTACAAGCGTGAGCCACCGCGCCCGGCTTACATCATTTTCTTTAAACACCTAATCCCTTTGCTTTTGTATTCTGGAGGGGAGATTTTACTGCTACCACTTTCAATACCCAACTTTGCACCGTAAGTACATGGAGATCTCCTTATGTGCAGGGACTGCATCTACCTTGGTGGTTATCTCCCCAATCCCTTATGCATAGCAGGTGCTCACTATGCATTTGTAGCGTAAATGGCTGGATTGAAGCAGGAGCCTCTTTGCAACGTGCTCTGAAGCTCAAAGTGGAAGGATGGATGGAAGGAGAGGTTCTGCATGTGAACCAGCTGCCACAAAAGAGCAATATTATTTCAGCTCCCCTTGAGAGATTCTCCTCCTCCATAACCATAGCAAAGCCTGGAAGAGGGTGACCAGGAGGTTCGCTGTTCTGCCCTATGTCAGCAGAACAGTGGCTCCCATCCAAGGAGGGCCCAAATGTGGGAGATTCAGAAACAGGGTGGTGCCAATGCAAATGCAGAGCTGTGACAGACAAAACGAATCCACAGCCAGCCACTGGACCCCATGCTCTGTGGATTCTAACATCACAGGGTGGGCATCAGTCACAGGGGCTCTAAACAGTTCCAGGAGCAAGGTGGGCATACCAGCTCAGGCTTCCCAGCACCAGTTCAAGCCAGGAGCACCTCTGGATCCACCTAGAAATCAGGAGTCTCCTCTGCCCCCACCTGTGAGAGACAGCATATTTTTTTTCCCGGGACATTTCCCCCTGCCCTACTTTCTCTGTCCTTTCTCTCATGCTTTTGGGATGGCAGAGTGTTTTTTTGCTTTTGTATAATAAAATTGATGTTCAAAGATTTTTTTAGAAGTTGATTATCTCAGGAATTAGTAACAGACAGCTGACTAACATACTAGGTGTATAACATCTGGCAAATAGCTTAATTTCTATGTGTTTCACTTTCATCACTTGTAATTAGGGATACCTACCTCATTGGGTACTGTGAAGATAAATGAGTTCATAAACATGATATGCTTAAACAGCACTAATCCTCACCCACGTCAAGTACTATATAAGCATTTTTGTCTGCTTTATTATTACTCTAAATAATCCAGCATGCAGTCTGGGAGGACTACAGATTCCAAGTTTATGTCCATCCTCTGCCACTAACTTTGAGTGCTAGTTTTGACATCTCTAGGTTTCTGACTTTGCATCTGTAAAATAAGTGTGTAGGCCACATGGAAGAGCTTCAGGGTTTCATATACTGTAACAATTGACCTAGCCCTCCAATTCTTCCCTTTCAAAATGAAAATGTATGGGATTGTTGCAATGATCAAATTATGCAATGAATGTGTAAGCGCCATAAATGCAAAACAAGTGTGCTGCTGGTTTTTGGCATCTTTGCAGGGTGTATTCAGTAGTATATTCATGATAAAAACATTTCAATATTAATTTCCAAATCTGGTAAGTCTCAATTGCTTTCAATTAATTGAAAGTATAAAATTAAGTGGGCCTCAGAGAAACTAAGACAACTACAAAATTGTTTAATAAGATGGTTTGCTGGTGACCCAGGTTTCTTCTTTTACCTCTCTTCTCACTACTCACCTTTGTTCACTCTCAAACTTTTCTTCACCTTCTCACTCAAGGAATCATGCATTTCCAGAACTAGAAGCATCTTTCTCATTCTTGATTTCCTTATAATTGAATACACTCCCATCCTTTCTGAAAATCAGATTTTTCATTTGTTTCCTTCTGTTTTAGTAATATTATTAACTTACTGATAAGGGCAGGTAGGTTAAGCTGAGTCATGGGGATATTTAGCAGACTGGTAAACAATCTGTGAATGCTGGAGCTCTATGAAAAATATATGGCTTGTAGGGAACATGAGGTTAATCTGTGGCAGTTGATAAGCAGGTAGGGATTGTGTGGGCTTTCCCTACCTGCTTATTATGTGAGTGTAATTGTAGGTCAAAATTTCAAAATACTGAAATGTTTACATAAAAAATTGCAGTGGCCCATAAAATATATGATCATAACATTTTAGAATTCAAAAGGACCTTAAAGCTAATCTAGGCAAAATTTGATGATTTAAACGATAATTAGATTATGTGACAAGAATATGCTTTGCCTCTGTGCTATTCTTTTCCAAATCCTATAAATGCAGTCTAATCCTGAGAAGAACTTCAGACAAGGCCAGACTGAGGCAAAATCCTTGCAGGATGCCTGGCTGGCTTTCCTTGAGACTTACTGCAGGCACAAAAACAAACAAGACTGAGAAGCTGTCATGGAACAAAGGTACCTGGGGAGATGAGACAAAGAAATGCAATGGAATCCCCTGGATTGAATCCTGGAGCAGAAAGAGGACATTAATGGAAAAACTTGTGAAGGGTAGATTCAAGCACTTGCTGGAGGATCTTGGTCCCCCTGGACCCTCTGGGCCCAGGACTGTGGATGCCTGGATGGGAGCAGGTTGCTTTCCTTCCCTTTCCAAACTTTCTCACCTCCTTCTCTCCCAAAGCACCTAGTTATGATTCTCAGATCAGCTGGTGATACAGTCTGCCAACCCTTTCCTACTACTACCATTCCCCTCATCCTTGAGCTCTGTCTCTTAAGCCATGCTAGACATTGCCCAGACATTTATGAAATCACTGTTAAATTCATGTGTGCTATGCATTTGATATTCAACAAACATAAATATAACATCTCATTAGAAATTAGAAGAAAAGCCAGGCATAGTAATGCTTGCTTATAATTCCAACAGCTGGCGAGGCTGAGTCAGGAGGATTGCAAGTTCAAGGCCAGCCTCAGCAATTTAGTGAGGCTCTAAGGCAACCTAGTAGGGCCCTGCTTCAAAATAAAAAATAAAAATGGCTGAGAATATGGCTCAGTGGGTAAGCAGCATCTCTGGGTTCAATCCCTGGTACCACACAAAAAAAAAAAAAAAAAGAAAAGAAAAAAAGAAAGGAGTAAAGAAAGAAAGAACAAGAATTAGAAGAAAAAGACAAAAAAAAAACTTCTCACATTGTCAATTGTCCTTTAGAGTGAAAGTGGAAGACAGGTGTCCTTTGGGTTCCCTAAATATCCCCTTCTCTGCAAGTCTTTTTAAACAATTTCACTTAAAATCTTTCATCCATATTTCCAGCCTTTCTCCCCTGCTTTATTTTCCTCCCTAGCACTTATTAACAAGTGACAATATATATTTCAATTATTTATTTATTTATTGTTTGATCCTAGTCAGGAGTGTTTGTGGGCTTCGTTCACTGTGGTATCAAAATGCCTAATATGCTGGAACAAGATCCATGTGGCCAGCCCTCTATATCTACAGATTCTACATCTGTGCATTCAATCAACTTTGGATTGAAAATTTGTAGGAAAAATTGCATCTGTACTGGCTGAACATGCACAGAATTTTTCTTATCATTTCCTGAACAATGCAGTATAACAACTATCTTTATAGCATTTATGTAGTACTAGGTAAAACAAGTCACTGAGAGATGATTTAAAGCATATGGGAGGAGGTGTGTAGGTTATATGCAAATACTGTGCCATTTTATTTAAGGGACCTGAGCAAATATGTGAGAATTCCTGGAAGCCATCCCCCTGTGGATACCAAGGGACAACTATACTCATAATTATGTATTGAATTAATTGGCCCTAGAAGTATGGCTATCATTTTTCTGATGATGCAAATAAGTAACCTGAATCTTGGGCAATGAAATAACTCCCAAAGAACATTGGCTAGTACTGGTGGCAGTAAGATTCAAATTCGGTACCCAGAGACTGGGCAACTGGCCACTCATTACCCTATTCTGCTTTTCTTTCATGCCTTAAGTGGAATATTGTCTATTAACTGATTTTTGAGTTAAATAAGAAACAAAAGAATATTATATTGATGGGCTCTTTTACTAGCTATTTGAGTAGCTATTAAAGTGTTAGACAATAAGAACCTGCAATCTGTTTTAACAATTCAACCTGAATATTGCAGAGGTACAGTAGGTTCTAAAGGCATGCTCAGTGGAATGGCCAAGACAAAGTAGTGCTGTGGGGTGGAGGTGGTTCAGAGAGGTAAGATGTTCTTTGCACCAATCTGTGAGAACAGATGTCAGTTAGAGAACTTTTTATTTCGGTTTTTTACTGAGTTACTTATTATGCTGAGATTGAAGTCTCTATGGTTGAGAAAACAATATAGCTTTTTGATTGCCCCAAAGAGGAAGCTATAATTTTAGCTCACCAGAACTAAGCATAAATGCATTGCAGGGTTTTTGAAATAGTTTTAATAATATTTAACAGTATGTTGATAATTTTGATAAAATATTCAATTCTAAACCAAACTGAAGAGTTGATTCTACATGTGAAAGGTACAGTAAATAGTTTACTAAACAACAGAAATAATACAACACAAATTTGCACATTGTAGGCTTAGAAAATCAATGTGGGAAAAGTCCAGTTCCAACAAGAAGGAGTGGGAAAATGACTGTAATCATTTTGGAGCATAGAAAAATAAAGGACAACTTGGTAGGTATTTCTATCTAGCATTTATAATAAGAAATGTAATTTGAGTTCCAGTTTCAAAGTAAGAAACTGTCCTGGATTTGGACACTGCCTCAGAATAGGAGAAGGGTAATTGACAGGAATCAGCAGCCCATCTGATGGATGAAGAGTAACTCCATATATTGAAAGTGTTCACATTAAAAGAAAGAGAGAGAGAGAGAAAGAGAGAAGAATGTCAGAGCAGACTAATTTCAGCTTCAATAACCTGCTGGCTCAAAGAGAATAAAATATTTTGAATATTAATATAAAACACATGTCTCACTCTAGTGAATGAAATATACTTTGTTCAAGGACAAAAGTCAAATCTCCAGAAAAGAAGAAAACTCAAGTGTATCTCAGTGCTCGGCTCTGGTGTAATTCAAGAAGCCACGCTTTGCCACTACTGAACAGTAGAGAAAAGAAAGGCAACCAAAGTTATTCTGAAATTTTAAGAATGCAGAACTATAGAAGATGACAATATTCCTTGGTAATATGGAAGGCTATATCCAGGAAGAAAGGGAGTCTTGCATTTATGCACTAAACTTAAAATGATGCAAAATTCTCCTATAGAACATTTATTTCCAGAACACACATCATGGAATTTGAACAAGGACCCATATTAGTGTTAAAGTATATAAAAGCAGGCTTATAGATGACAAAAGGACAGATCCATGGGAGCTAAATGCAATAAGTAATCTTACACCAGGGGGGAAAAGCTATATATTATAATGGAGATTACTGGAATAACTGGTAAAAATTTGAATATGTATAGTATAATATCAATGTTAAAATTCTTGATTTTGATCACTACACTGGTTATGTAAGAGATTGCACCTTTTGTTTTGTCTTAGTAAATACACACTGAGGTATTTAGGAAAAAATAGCATCATATTTGTAACTTAGTCTTAAAGACTGGTTAAAAAAAAAGTGTATATCCACGTGTGTGGAGAGGGTGGGAGAAAAAGCAAATGATTCAGCAAATGAAGGGAAGGTATTAGCAATTGGTCAATCTGGATAAAGGTAAAATGAACATAATTTTTTTTACTATATTCTTGCAAATTGTAACTTAGAGTTACATAAAAATAAGAGTGTCCAAAAAAATCCCTAAAAATATTCCAATATAATTGGAAATAAAATAATATTAAATCACACTTGGTTTAATACCATTGTTAAATAACAGGCATATAAAAAGAAGTAATAGAGAAACCAAAGAAATGTATAGAACTGAAGGTAAACAAAATTATATAGAAAAACGCATTGGAAATGGGAAAATAGTCCTTAAGAGGAAATTTATAGCTTTTAAAACAAACCATCAGAAAACAGAAAGTATATCACAAACCAGCAGAGGGGGTGACCATTTTTTCCTTCTGGTCATTTGCCACTTGGTTCTAGGTGCAGGTGTCGCCATGGAAGTGGCTCAGCTTTCCTTATGGAAAGGGAGTTCTAGGAAGGCAGAAAGAAAACAGGGAGGTCAGAAAGAGGAAGGAGTCCAGGAAAAGTAACCCTATCAATTTGTTTTTAAGCTGCTAGACTCACCTTTGAACTGCATGTGTGGGTCTGATGCTAATCAACATAAAAAGCACTGTGAGAACTAACAGATCAGAACTAACAGATGGGCCAATACCTGGAACAAATGCAAGAATGATTCAGAAGCTCTCCAAATACACCAAACCATAGCACGAAGAAAATGTTTCAACTGGTAGGTACAACCCCACCTGGTTACCTATTAAGTAAAATATCAATGCTTTCCATAGAATTTAAAAAAGGCTCAGTCTTATAATATTGTTACTGAAAGCATAGTCTTATCTCTAATGCCAGTCTAAGAATGCGGATATGGTTTTGAGAAAAAGGAGAAAGAAATTTTGTTGTTGTTGTTTTGTTTTTTGTTTTTTTGATACTGGAGATTGAACTCAGGGTCACTTGACCACTGAGCCACATCCCAGCCCTGTTTTGTGTTTTATGTAGAGGCAAGGTCTCACTGAGTTGCTTAGCGCCTCGCCGTTGCTGAGGCTGGCTTTGAATTCGTGATTCTCCTGTCTCAGCCTCCCTAAGTGCTGGGAAGGAAAAAGAAGTTTTAATGCTTTGCTAGCAAAGGAGAAACACAGGGCATTCCTGTCCTAGAGGCTATGATTCTGCTCATTAAGGGGAATAGGGTTTTTTTTAAAAAAAGGTGATTCAAAGGTTACATTCCACATGTTGCTTGTTAATTTGGGAGACAGTCATTTCTGAGATCTTCTGGTGCCATCCCCAAATCTGAATTACTTCATTCCTGTGGTGGGTGTGTGCTCAAGAACAGATAGCTCTGCCTAGGATGCAGATAAAAGGTAATCCTGTTCCCCCTGAGATTGGGGAAGTGGGGAGATTAGGAAGGAGCAGGGAGAGAGGAAGAAAGAAACATGTCTGTTTTAAAAATAAGTCACAGTGGCAGAAGAGCAAGGGCTATATTCAAAGCGTAAAGTGGACCACCTTTATAATATTAAAAATGTCCAAGACATAATCCAAAATTCTTCAGCATACAAAGACCAAAGAAATATCTACTCCCATGTGACAAGACAAACTGCGGATGGCAACCCCAAGATGACAGAGAAGTTGGAATTAGGAAACAAAGACTTGGAAAAAGCTATTATTAAAAGTCTCCAAGAAGCAATGATGGATCACTTAAAACAAATCAAAATATAGAAGTGCTCAGTGAACAAATACAACTGAAACAAACATAACTCATTGGATAGATAAATGGCAGAATAGAGGTAACAAATGTGTTAGAGGTAACACATCCCTAAAATGTGGATGGAGTAGCAGAAATTTTTCAATCTAAATAATAGAGATAAAAAAGAGGTAAAAGAATGAAAAGTTTTATGATCCCATGAGAGTTTTTGTTTCGTTTCGTGTTGTTTTTTATTGCACTGTTCATGCCATTAGAGTCTCAGAAGAGGAGAAAGAATGATGTTGAAAACAATGTGAAGAAACCAAAGGCTGGAAACTTCCCAAATCTAGAGAGATGTATAAACCTACAGATTCTAGAAACTCAGTTAACTCCAAACAGTATAAACTCAAGGAAACTCATAGCCAGAACATCATAATCAAAATGCTAAAAACTAAAGTCAAAAATCTCAAAAGCATTCAGAGAAAATTATTTTCATGGAAATTTTTTCTTTGTTTTGAAATAATAAAAGATTTATAGAAGAGGGAGCAAATATTAGAATTACAGAAGATTTGCAGAATGTTCAGCTTCCTCTGATGTTAACTCAAAAGGACCAAAGGAATTTTCCAGATGACTAGTTCCAGAGAAAAAAGGGGCAGTAGTATCTGGAGCCCAGCGTAGACCAGATGCCTCACCAGTTGAGCACCCCTGGAGAGGATCGTCCATATGGCCAAATTAATTCTGATGTAGCAATTCCTCTGGAAGTATATGTTGACAGATGTTTAGTTTCCTGTGATTCAAGCTTCCCACTAAACAGCCCAAGCTTTCCCTTCAGTGGTCAAGCCTTAATAAAGAGTCCTAGGGGACAGTTCTTGAGGAGGAGACGCCCTATTCTCCTCTTCTGAAAGCGAGAACAAATCCCCCTAGGAATTCACTCTATTAAGGTGGCTTGGTACACTCAAAATTGTCAACAAGAAAAGTCCACACCAAGTGCTGGATTCAATCTTCTGTCTACACAACCAGAAAACAGAAGTGAACCACCTTATAAGTTGACCCCACTTTCCAATGAAGATAACTTCTGAAGACAGAACAATAGCAAGATGTCTTTTTACCTTTCTCATAAAGTGACTTTTATTTTTCCTCTTTTATTGCAATTAACTAAGAGATTGTTTCATGGTTCAAATGAAAGTTTGGTGCAATTATTTCTTAGGATAATGTTTGTAACCATAGATTATTTAAATGTGAATGATATAAATTATTTCCATTTCATTCAATTTGCAAGAATTACAATTACTGTAGTATTTTTGTTTTTTAATACCAACAAAATAATTCAAAAACATAGCAATAACATTTTGATCTTTCTTCTAAAAGAGGCTTGAATTTTTTTTTTCTCTTTGGGATATTACGTAAGTGGATATACAATAGGTTCAATGGAAATGTCATGGAATAATAATTCCTTAGGATAATATTTCATAAATGTATATTCCATACAAATGAATCTACCAGTAACCTTTTTCCCTTTTATTTGATTTTCAGATAGTATATAGTATTTTTATTGTTATTTAACAAGTCTCTTCTATGGATCCAGAAAAAGTTAAGGTAATTTAAATTTTTCTCTCTTTTCATTTTCACTATGATTATCATGCAATTATGAAGAAGGAAGTTTGAGAATATTATACTTCTTAGGATAATGTTTGTGTGTAAAGTGAATTTCATGAGTAAGCTGTTAATTTTCTTCTACTTTCAGGTAGTGAAGAATGGTATTTTAGTTGATGGAGTTTAAAATGTACCCCATAACAAGAACTGTGGAAGTTTTATATAAATGGTCTCATTATTGGGGACATTTGAAACTACAAGTCTTATTTGTATACTGAATGCTGAGATTACTCTGGTTAGGAGACTAATATATTTGTCCAAGTAAATTTTAGTTTAAAAGAAAGGCCCTTTGAGGGCTTTTGTTGTGCTTAATAAAAAACTCAGACCATTCTCTGTGAGACCCTCTGCTGGGCCCTGCTGTTCTTATGGGCCCATCTCATGTCCACTATGTTCTAGTCACTCTGTCCTCTGAAGAGTCAGGCACACCTAGTTCCTTTCTTTGATCCTGTTCCCAGATCTACCTGAAATGCAATCCCTCCCTGCTTTGGCCCTCTCTCCCTCGCCCTACAGGTCTTAAATGTGTTTTTGGAGTTTTCCCTGATTTCTCAATCAAAACTAGTCCTTCCTGTTCCTTTTTCATCATAGTCAATGATTTTTAAAGCACTTATCACAATGTACAATTGTATAATCATTTATGTGATCATTTGTTGAATGTGCACTTCTTTATCTTTGTGTGGATCTATTTTAGTTTGTTTGCCAGAACCAGAGATTTCAGAGCAGAGGGGGATGGGTGCTTATGACATGGGGTGGGACATATTTCCTTCTGCAGGTATACTGGGTTTTGCTCAATAACAAAGCACAAAACATAACCTCCCAGTGACTCAATAAACAAACCTTTATTTCTCACTCATGGGTCTGTGGAGGAACTGTTACTGCCCCAATTGGGCTAGGCTCAGGTAGGTCTGATTCAGGCTGGCTTCCTTCTCTCAGATCTGTTTGCCTTCAAGGGCCCAAGCTAAAGAGGAAGTGGCAATCTGCGTGTGTTCTTCTGGAGGCAGGCCACACAGCACACGAGTGGACACAGGCTGCTTCTCAAAGCCTTTACTCAGAACTGGCCCCTCTCATCTACCAGTGCTCCACTGTCAAAACCAGCAGGAGGGTCCAGGGTTGACATGAAGGAGAAATCTGCCCCACTCCTCTGTGAGAACCCCAAATGACCTGACATTTCCAAGAATCTTTTCTGGGAGGAGGGTACTGGGGATTGAATTCAGGGGCACCCAACCATTCCCCAGCCCTATTTTGTATTTTACTTAATTAAAAAAATTTTTTTAGTTGTAGATAGACGCCATATCTTTATTTTATTTATTTATTTTTATGTGGTGCTAAGGATCGAACCCAGTGACTCACGCAGGGAGGCAAGCACTCTACCACTGAGCTACAGTCCCAGCTCCTTGTACTTTATTTAGAGACAGGGTTTCACTGAGTTGCTTAGCAAGAAATAGCCAGGGAGAGCCTGGGTGACACAAACATAAATGCAAGGAGTAACTGATACAAAACCAAGATGTCAAGAGTGTTTCATTCTAGTGCTCGAGCATTTTTCTGAACTATTCTAATTTCATCAGATTAATCATACTGTGAGAAGACTTAATTTAGCCATATGCCAAAAGATTGTTTTTACACATTAAGCAGATAATAAAACAAAGCAGAATGAATAAAAAATGTCCATGTGTGGTATGGGAGCAGGGGGAGCAGCAGTAATGAACATTTCTGAGTGCTAGCCATGTTCACACACAGTAACTGCAATGTCAGCTTAATTGCTTGATGACATAACCCTACGCCATAGCATACTGTTATCATTCCCCCATAAACAGAAACAGGATGGAAGTGTACAAGCTATTCAAACAAGACTAAAGCAAGTATGCACAGGGGCTCAAGTATGATGAGCATGAATTCTAGGGACAGACACCCTAGGTTCTGGGCCTACCTCTGCCACTGGAATCCACCATCTGTGGGTGTAGGTCCTTTTAACACGTTGAGCTAATATTTGGGCTAGCACCTACCTGGGTATTAATCCCCTCAATCCTTGTAACTGCCTTATTACATGCTTCTTTTTTAAATCTCTATTTCAGAGAATAAGACACTGAAGTTTAAAAAGTCAAACGACTTAACCACTACTGGAACTGGGTATGCCTAACTCTAGAACCCCTCTATTCTAGCCTGTCTCAGCCAATAGATCTACTAAAACCCAGAGTTTTGTGAACAGCAGAAAAGATGTGTATAAAAGCACCCTGGGAAATGTTAAACCAACGTGGTTACGTTGCAAAATCAACCAAGGACATACAGAATTTCCTTTAGGAAATACGGGCAATCATAACATAATTTCTTAAATGTTTACTTATGTACCTGTTAACAAGCATTATCTTAATCATGAGGAAGGTCCTGTGCTAATTTTAGATATTAAATTATGCATGTTTCTGCAAAACGTTAAAACATGATAGAGTAACATCAGCAACTCAAAGGCCACCTGCAGTACTCCAGTCCAACTTCTTGTTTTTATATGCACAGAAAATCTGGGAGCTGAATGGACTTCCCAGGTATTCAGGCCAGGCACAGGCCCAGTCAGTAGTGGAGCTTTAACTTCTGCAGAACAGATTTAAGGGCAGTGCCCTATAGCTAACCCTCAGCTCTAAGGGAGCTAGCTTCAAATGTCCAGGGCCACCACTGCCAGAGAAGGCTACTGCCTCCAGCCTGCATGACTTTTCCTTGAGACTATCCTGCTAAATGAGGGGACTTGGTTTGATCCAGAGCTTAGAACCAAATCCTCTCTCTTGGGTGATTGGGGTCACCCCTTAGACTTCAAATCAAAGACGGCACTTTTTTCATTCGTTCGGCAAATGCCCACCATTCTTCATAAAGGATGCCGTAGCAACGCCAAGACCGCTTGCAAGCGCTCGTCCAGAAATCAGCCAGAGTGCAGGAACAATTGCCAATGTTGCCCAATGCTCTTGCCCGGGAGCCAGGGCGAGCCCTGCAGCCGCAGCGTTTGACCCGCGCGCGCACAGCGGCAGCACTGGCCCACGCACATGCACACGCACGGGAGCGCTGGCTCCCGCGTCCCCGGCGACGGCGCAGGGCGCGGGCGGGAGCCCAGGAGTCAGAGCGGGAGGCTGGAGCTCCAGGCGGGGCGGGTGCTCGCGGGCTACGCTCGTGCATATACTTCTCAACAGCGAAGCCCCGCCCCTTCCCCGCCCACCTCTTCTCCCGCGCGCGGGCTCCGCGCGCCCCAATCCGCGCGCGTGCGCGCGCGTGCGCAGGTCAGGGCCCTCCGGGGGCGGCCCCGTAGACTCCACCAAAAGCGTCGGCAAGATCCCGGATTAACCCTTTCTCTGCTCGCCCACTTGGAGGCCTGGTCGGGTTCCGTGCCTGCGCAAGGCGGCGGCGCGCCTCCCCCCCAGCCCGCACAGCGCATGCACGGGAAGGGGGGGGCGGTGGGGGTGTTCACGGCTGGCTAGACATTCTGTGCTCGTGCAAGGAGGAGGGCTGCTACCATCAGGGACGTGCACGATTTCCCCCACCCCGCCCCCTCCCCAAACTCCAAAAAAAAAAAAAAAATCCAAAACACTGCCACCCACTGTGCCCCCGCGCCCCGCGTCCATTCCATCCCGGCCTGCGCGCTAAAGAACGCAGGAGCCCACGGCGAGTATCTCTGGTTGTGCCAGGCTGCAGGTAAGCGCGGGCCGGGGTGCGGAAGGGGCCGGGGCTATCCGCGAGGCGGGCGCGGGGACGCGGGGGCAGCGGGCGGCTGGCGCAGCGGGTCGGCCTGGAAGAAGCGCGTTCCCGCCGAGCTCTGGGGTACCAGCCAGCTCCAGGATGTGCGGCACCGCTGGCGGCGCGGCGCGGTGCGAGCGGGGACGGGCGTGGGCCGGGGCTGGGCGTGGGGCTGGGGCGCCAGGGGGCCGCGCAGGCCGGCGAGCCGGCTCGGGGAGCGGCCAGGCGGTGGCGGCCCCGCGCGCGCGCTCGGCGGCCGAGTTCATGGCCGCCCCCGCTCGCACCGCCGCAGTGCACCGCTGTGGGGGTGGGGATGGCCCGAGCCAGGCGCCCAGTGCAGCCCGCCTGGTGCCGCCCCTCCGAGCCGCGGGCCCCACCGCGCCGCCCCCAGCCGCTTGCGGAGGAGGGGACCGGGACCCCAGCGCACGCACTCCCGGGTGCGCCCGCGGAGCTCGGGAAGCCGGCCGCGCGCCGCCCCCGCCCCCGGCCGCGGGAGGGCGCGGGAGGGCCCGGCGCGAGCCGGCCAGGGAGTGCGCGGGGCGCGAGCTCCGGGCTCGCGGGCGGAGCGGGGCGCGGCGCGGGGCTGCGGAGCCGGCCGCACGCCCGCTCCCGAGCTGGTCGCGCCGCTGGGGCGCCGCGGGCCCTCCCTCCCGCGCTTAGAGCTCAGGCCGCCAGCCCGTGCACCAAGTCTGATTATGAAAGGGAAAGTGGCGCTTCCACCACCCAGCTCCAAGGCCGGGAGCTTTTGTTTGGGAAGGAATGCAAAACGCCTTATTCACTCCCTCGCGTCCGAGGCAGAAAGAGATGAGAGTGAGGGCTGGACACGCTTTGAAAGCGCCTTGGATCTTGCTCATTATTCCCTGCTTCCTCCCTTTTCTGAAGTCGTGCGGCAGCCATTGTCGCAGCTGCTAGGGGGTAGGGGTGGCGGCTGCGGCTGCTTATGTAAGTTTGGCTTTGCGGGAAGCCCCGCTCCCTGCTCTACACGGGGGGCTCTGCGCGCCCGCGTTTCAGGGAGCAGTTACCAAGGGGCAGCTTTATTGTGGAAGTGTAGTTGGGGCCTATATCTTTTCCTGCACTTACCCGCATAAATATTGGCAATGGCTGTCTTCCGGTTTGACTCATCTGAACTTAGCAATTGGAACATCTCTATAGAAAAAAATGAGCCAGTGGACATATGGTCTCTCCTTTCAGGTCCTCAGATCTTGGGTAGGGGGACCGCCAAATACACACTGGCCAAAAAAGGAAAACACATTCACACACACAGAGTTTACATGGATACCGTATGACCCAGTGCACTTTTATTTTCTAAGCCCCAGAAGTTACATCAGTAGGAAGTGTCAGGGTAGGAAAGTTCTGCCTGGACTGTCCTCCCTCTAGGGGTGACTACAGGCCCCAGGACACCAAAGAACAGGCAGCAAAATGGTCAAGTAAGAAGCATCCTTAGAAATAATTTTGCCCAGCTTTCACACTGCAGATAAGAAAAACCTCTAGTATTCTAGTTAGCTTAGTGTTTTCTGTAGAGGGAACTAAATTTTTTAGGATTTTCTGTTGTCGATCTTTAGGTTGGAGGCTTGCACCAGTTTTTTGTGGGATTGTATTACAGCCTGGTCCTTTGCTCCTACCATACCAGTTTATTTGGTCACGATTTAGTAGAGGAAGCATTTTGGTTTTCAAGATATTGATGTGCAGGATGGAGTTCTTCCGTGAAGAGTTAAAACTCAAAATTTCTTTGAGACGATGTAGGGATAGAGATAAAGCACCTGGATTTTACAAGTGCAATCTTAAAGACAAGTGTGCTCTTTTTATCACACAGATGTGTAAAGAAAACAGCTACTCTTTCCTCCCATGATATATGTGTACTTATACAGCTTTGTCTGTGTTTATAAGATAAGTACATCAATATGTTTATATAAGCCTAGAGGAAAATGTAGAGGGTTGCATACCCATCTGGAAATGGTGGGGGTGAGGGCTACTTATTGGAGTGTTCCATATCTGTGTAGAGGTCCACATATGTACAAATGTGGACATGGCTTTGCTTAATGAGGAAAAATCCCTTAGTGGTTCTCCAACACATCCTTCCTATGGCAGTGTGCAGCCCCTCCATGCCTCTTGTGCACAGTCCTCACCCATTCTAGTCCACATCTGTTCAGAACTGGGCTTGATACTACTAATCACCCACTTTGCCACTCTCAGTCTGAAAGTGGGACAAAAGGCACAAAAAGAATTGGAGCTCCATTTTTTTTCTTAAACTCAATTCTTGACAACATTCTTTATGAGAATTCAGAATAGAGAAAGATGTTACCTCTCTTGTTTTATCTTTTTCTCTCTAGGTCTGGTGTGTCCCTGATCAGAGTTATTCTGATCTGAAGATTTTGGTGTTTAAGGCATTAAGATAATTGCCTGAGTTGTTCATGGTAACTATACCTTTGAATTTAAATCTTGGAAAAAATGATTTGATGTTCATTGTAAAATATATATTTCAATTCTGATTATACATGGCACTTCTGTTTCTCTGGGAAAATTGTGTTTTCCTCACATTTATACTTTGTTGAATAAAAGTTAAACAATGTTTTTTTGAAGAGAACAAATAGGACACATTATTTTTAAAAGATCAGTTCTTTAACATGGTGGTAGAGGTCTTTCCTAGTTCTAAATTTCTTTTTCTTGTAAAATAACTCAAAGCACTTAGCAAGAACAGGTCGTGCTTCCCTAATTCAAAAACCTGAAGTCCGAAATATTTTGAAAATCTGAAACTTTTTTGAGTGCTGATACGATGCCACAAGTGGAAAATTCTGCACCATGAAATTTTGTTTAAAATATTAAAATTATTGTTAAAATTACTTTTAGCTGGGCATAGTGGTGCACACCTGTAATCCCAGCAACTCGGGAAGCTGAGTCAGTAGGATCGCAAGTTCAAGCCCAGCCTCAGCAACTTAGACCTTAAGCAGCTTAGACTTTTTGTCTTAAAGAATAGAAAGGGCTGGGGATATAGTTCATGGTAAAGTGCCCTTGGATTCAATCCCCAATACCCAAAAATAAATAAATAAAAACACCTTCAGGCTATGTGTATGATTTATATGTGAAACATAAATGAATTTCGTGTTTAGACTTGGGTTTATCCCCAAGATATGTCATGTTATATGTATGCAAGAATTTAAAAAATCTGAAATCCAGAGTACTACTTGTCGCAAGCACTTCAAGTAATAGATATTCAACCTGTACATCCAATGTTGATGATACTTTTATTTGGATGGCAGTTGAATTGGTGTCCAGTGGAAGTAAAGCCACTCATCATTCTCTTCCCAGAAGTCATCTGATTCTCCTAGGGTCATATTAAACCTTGAGCCTCATTTAGAAGTGACATAAAACTGTTAATGGAAAAACTAGAAGACAGCACTGAGTATTTTGACAATGACATCCTCTAGTTCTGTATCAGTTGTTGTCTCTTCTACCTAGGAAACATTACACTGAGGGCTCTGAAGTTATTTTAGAAACTCTTGTCTGTATATGGTATTAGAGTAGATTCTATAGACAGGTCTATAGGATCCTTGCCCCCTAAACTGTTTCTTAAACCTGAGGTTCACTTATGTTGTGATTACCTCTGGTTGTCTGGAAGCATGGATTTTGGACCTAGATTATCTGCATTTGAGTCCTAGCTCTTCACTAAATGGCTGTAGAATAAATCAAGGTTATTTGGGCATGAAGTTAGTTAAGATATATAAAGTGCCTAGAATAATGCTTGGCATGTATTTTGTGAAGGTTGCTATTGTTATTGTAACTAGACAAATATTTTGTACACTGAAGATAAACAGAAAACAGTGTGGAAATCCCTCAGTTGGGATCAGTCTTTTTTGCCCTTATTCTTGGACCATCCTTAACATTGACTTTCTGAAACTGTTAGGTTCCAAAAATTGATCATAAAATGAAAATCTGCCTGTGTTTTCTCTATGAAGTATTATTCATAATTACTAAATTCCTTTTTTAAAAAAATTTTTCATAGGAGTTTTTCATCAGTATGTCTGAAACCATTAAATATAATGACGATGATCATAAAACTCTGTTTCTGAAAACACTAAATGAACAACGTCTCGAAGGAGAATTTTGTGATATTGCTATCGTGGTTGAAGATGTGAAATTCAGAGCACACAGATGTGTTCTTGCTGCCTGCAGCACCTATTTTAAAAAGCTTTTCAAGAAGCTTGAGGTAGATAGCTCTTCAGTAATAGAGATAGATTTTCTTCGTTCTGATATATTTGAAGAGGTCCTGAACTACATGTATACAGCAAAGATTTCTGTGAAAAAGGAAGACGTTAACTTAATGATGTCATCAGGTCAGATTCTGGGTATCAGATTTTTGGATAAACTCTGTTCTCAGAAGCGAGATGTATCTAGTCCTGATGAAAATAATGGCCAATCAAAGAGTAAATATTGCCTCAAAATAAATCGTCCCATTGGAGATACTACTGACACTCAGGATGATGATGTGGAAGAAATTGGGGATCAGGATGACAGTCCTTCGGATGACACAGTAGAAGGGACCCCCCCAAGTCAGGAGGACGGCAAGTCACCTACGACTACGCTCAGGGTTCAGGAAGCGATTTTGAAAGAGCTGGGGAGCGAGGAAGTTCGAAAAGTAAATTGCTACGGCCAGGAAGTAGAATCCATGGAGACCCCAGAGTCCAAAGATTTGGGGTCCCAGACCCCTCAAGCCTTAACATTTAATGATGGAATGAGTGAGGTAAAAGATGAACAGACACCAGGCTGGACAACTGCCACGAGTGACATGAAGTTCGAGTATTTACTTTATGGTCACCATCGGGAGCAGATTGCCTGTCAAGCATGTGGTAAGACATTTTCTGATGAAGGCAGATTGAGGAAGCATGAGAAACTCCACACAGCAGACAGGCCATTTGTTTGTGAAATGTGTACAAAGGGGTTCACCACACAGGCCCACCTGAAAGAACACCTAAAAATCCACACAGGGTATAAGCCCTACAGTTGCGAGGTGTGTGGAAAATCATTCATTCGTGCTCCAGACTTAAAGAAGCATGAGAGAGTTCACAGTAATGAAAGACCATTTGCATGCCATATGTGTGACAAAGCCTTCAAACACAAGTCCCACCTTAAGGACCATGAAAGGAGACACAGAGGAGAAAAGCCCTTTGTGTGCGGCTCCTGCACCAAGGCATTTGCCAAGGCGTCTGATCTGAAGAGACACGAGAACAATATGCACAGTGAGAGGAAGCAGGTTACCCCCAGTGCCATCCAGAGTGAGACAGAACAGTTGCAGGCAGCTGCCATGGCCGCTGAAGCTGAGCAGCAGTTGGAAACAATAGCCTGTAGCTAGAGGTGGCAGGACAGGAGCACTGCGCCTGGGAAGCCGAGACTGGGACTGCATTGATCTGATCTGTAATCAGCTGTTTTCATGGAAATGAGTGGAGCAGTGTACTTGTCGGACATGAGGCAGTGATTGGTTAGGTGTTTTTAAAACTTTATCAAGGAAATGACGTTCCTAAGTTCTGACCAAACAGTTTCACTGTCCTGTCTGGTGTCTATTATTGTCAGTAAGGTCCCCTTCCCTTCTTTTCAGTGATTTTAATTTGAGAACTCCTATGTCCAGTTTAGAGGTGAGAGACTTCTGTTCTATCTTTAATCCTCTACACTTGCGCTGTGAGTGCGCTGCACAGAGTAATAATCGAGTAAATTGATTTTCTAATCATCACAATTACACATGACTTATGGTCAAAACAGCAGTTTTAATAACTTAATAAATGTTTTTCATATAGACCCAGAAAATGCTGGCGGGTGATTGGCCAAGACACCATGCAAGTGTGAAACCAAGTTCTGGAAATGCAGAATGGTATTAGATTTATATTTGGTTTGTTCATTTTTTATGTCACTGTTTTTCATTGTTTTTGTGGACAAGTAATAGTTGCTTTGCTGAAGTGTTTCTTCATCCATTTCAATTGCCCCATATTTACCCCAAAAGCTGTAGTCAGCCATACTACATCATCCTGTGAACCCACCAAGGTGCTGGTACTTGGGGCTGGGTTCACAGGTTCCTCTTTTTGGGGCATAGTCCTTCTGCAACAGTGGGGGTTTGTGGAGTAGACCAGTAGTGAGAGGAGTGAAAGCTCTCAGAGACAAGGTTTTCATATCTGCAGCAATTCCAAGACAGATTAGATCAAAATAATTCTTAATTGATTTTGAAATTGGATTTGTATTTCGGTACAGAATTAGGACAAGAAACATTTGTATAGCTTAATGGAATGTCATCAAGCTTTTGGGCTCTCTGTGGCACATGATTTATCCATAAAGGAGATGCAATATGCTTACTTAAATTAATAAATTTAAAAATCTAAGTGTGTAAATAGTAGTGTTGGTCTTATGTATTTCAAGTAAAAGCAGATGGCTGCACCTTTTTTTGCACATTGGATTAAAGTAATTTTCATGAGCAACAAACATCAGACTGTTTTTAAACGATATTAAAGATTGTCAGACCAAATGTTTGTTTTTGAAGTATATTTTATCACTGGGTACAGTTTAAATAGGAATTGATTGCCTTTTCTTAGCTGTAAATCAGAATTATAAACTCTTGTTTCAGATTTGGTGTACTAAATGTTCTTTTAACCATTTCCTTAGGAATATATTGAAATGTCAATAATAGTTTAAATTATGTTCTGTAAGAAAGTATTAGTCAATTCTTTTAGAATATGTACAATTGTAGAAAATGCCAACTTTTAAAATTCACATTTGGTTGCTAGAATTTTTTTTTTAAGTACATTAAAGCAATTTCATTTCATAGCTTGTTACATTAACATCTGTAATGACTATTGTGGGAGAAACTTTATTTTTTAAATTGGTGTATATGTTCTGCCCAAGATTGTAGGATGAAGATGCTACTTTAGAAGAAATTATTTATTGGTAAAAATGTTTAATTTAGTTTAAAATTAATTTAATTTCTTTTCTTGAAAGTTGTTTATTCTGTATTAAAAGTAGTCCTGTCACTGTGTTTATATGCTATTGGTAGAAGGGGAGCTGACTGCTGTTCCAAGGCTGTTTTAACCAAAGCAAAAGAACAATAATTTAACACCTTGTTGATAGCTACTTCAACCAACCATATTTTGGACCTTTGTTTTTGTATATAAAAGAAAGTATACTGCTATCATTGCTGTTTTCATTTTTTTCATAGCAACTTTTCATGCACCCAGGTTTCTACCAAAATATGCTTTCTAATCATGGTTTATAGAATTGCAGATTTAACATGTTTTTGACCCTTATTGAAACCACATAATCATGGCAGTACCCCCAAGAAAGAAAGTTTAATTTTCAGCACTTTATTTGTATTATGCAGGTATTTATCATTTGGCCTATTTTGCATGAGAAATATATTTCTGTTACAATTTCTACCACTGATACTGGATTCCTGTATGTATTAGGGTGCATGTTTTCTTTGTGTTCTTTTAGTGGCAGCAGTCATAACCTGACAGCTGTTCTGCTTGCTGAGACCTGGTCAGTAACTGCCTTTCTCCATATCCATCTGGCTGTAATAATCACCTGGGTAGTGAAACCATCATGTTAGATTCTTCAAGGGTACCTCCAACACTATAAGGAGTTAATTCTGAAATGTGCTCACCCTGAATCTGCTACATGAGAGGAAGGGAAATTCAAAATGTCAGTATTATTCCCTTTTCACTACTGCTTTTTCTATTTGTATAAAGAGAATACCCACAAACTTGATGTTAACTTTTGTACTCAACTTGAATTGTATTGGTACTGATTAAGAGAGGAATTTGGGAAGTTAAACTTAAGGGCAATGTGTTAGCTTTCTGTTACTATAGAAATATCTGAGGTGGTCAACTGATCAGAGGTTTTGTTCTGGCCCAGTTTTGGAAGTTTCAGTCCATGATCAGTTGGCCCACTTGTTTTGGGCCTGTGGTACCACATCACAAGAACATCTGGTGGAACAAAGCTGCTTATCTCTGGCCAGAAAGCTAGGAAGAGGAAGATGCCCTTTAAGGGCGTGCCCCCAAAGACCTGAAGACCTCACACTAGGTCCCATGCAAAGTTCACCATGACCTTGTAATGCCATAAACCGAGGCCCACACTTCCAACATATGTGCTTTTGGGGATCATTTAGAATCCAAACCGTAGCAGGTAATTTGCCTCTATTAACTTGCTCGTTAATTTCATGTGTTTGGAAATTACGGAGGTTGCCATCAAATGAACTTGATACTAACTTCTATTTTGTTGGAGGAAAAGATTGAAATGAAAGAAAATGATGTAAATGTATGTAGTTCCAATTAAATGGATTATATTCTGTAAAGTCATCTGTAAGTCAAGTCATTTGGAATCTGGAATTCATTTTCTTGTAATGTTGTCAGTGATGATAACTGCTGTGAACACACTAAGTGTAATTGAACTAGAATTTTAAGCATTGTAGTATTTAGTTTTGAATAGTAAAAGTTAGGGAACCATGACTTTCCAAAAGGAGAATGGAGAACTGCCACTTTCCTCTCAAGTCTGTCTTGATTGTTGTTTATTTTCTTATACTGGGAACACTTACGTCCTGCATCTAAAGATGAGTCAAACATCTCCTGAGCATCCTGCATGAGCCACTGGGCAGGATCTTGGTGATACAAAAGCAGAAGTGACTTGACTGCTGGGTAGCAGAGTATATGTGCCCCTTCTCAATCTTGTGTTATGCATCTTTTTAAAAACTGACAGTGGCCTTTGCTCTTCACCTGTTAGTCATGGTTCCCTTCAAGGTTATCATTCTGATGTCATCTCAAGGACCCTGGATGTAATTTATCTGAATTGTAATGGATTTCAGCAGTTGAGCGTTTCCATGATATTTTAAAGAGATGTTCTCAGTTGCCAATAATCATTTGACTTTTTCAAGTGTAACAAGGAGGAAGTGTGGATTGATGGAAAGATTTTTCTAGTCCAACTTGGGTTTCAATCATGTTTCTGCTTATCAGTTAATGTGTAGACATAGACAAGTTTTCATTTTCCTGACCCTTGATTTCGTTTTCTCTAAAGTAGATACCGGGGTTTTTAACCTCAACCGCTGTAAGGATAGTAATACAAACCGTTTAGCCCAGCATTTGCCGCTCTAGGTGCTCCATAAACGTTCCCTGCTGTTCTTAATTCCCTTTGCCTTTGGCATCTGTCAGCTCTTAAATCACTGGCCCTGAATTGTAGACTTAACTTTTTTAAGTCGTCTTAACTGAATATGTCTACAGAAGCTGTTTATCTTAGCATTTCTGTAAGCTTCAGCGCATTTACAGCTTTGTTCTAAAATATTTGTATTCATCTTAACATCTTTGGTTTTGTAATCTTTCATCATTTATCCATTTTTAAGTAGGTCATTGGAATGTAGTCAAGAGTTAACACCAGCCTCTGGATGGTTTCCTGCTTTTCTTGGGGAACATGCTGGCAGAGCCAGAATTGCAATTTTGAGAGCCAGCTTTTGAGTCTCATACATGAAGTCATACATTTAGAAAATATTTTTATATTAAGCTTTTCCAAATGATGTATTTCAGGCTGCACCCAGACTTTGCCTTTCTGGTTTGTATAAATTCCAGGATAGTCTGTTGCTTTCTCAAAAGTGCGTAGATTACTACTCTAGAATTTTATTTTTCCTTTCGGTTTCAGAATAACAGTTTACTACAACACTGCTCTTCAGAGGATATTTCCATAAATTGTTACACAAAAGTATATAGCGTAAGATTAAAGTATGTGAGTTAACAAATTCTCATTGAATGCCTTGTACCTGTCTGGCCTTGGATTGGGTGCTGGGATGCAATAGTGAACAAGAACAACTCCATGCCTGCCCTCCTGGAGCTTGTCCTGGACAGAACACGTAACCTTTCTGAATTTTACAAATGTTTACAAATAATTATTGATCACAAATGTGCAGAATACTTATTTTTTAAAATCTGTGGTATTTAGTCCAGTTAAAGGAACATATCTTAGAAAGTAATTAAGGGTATTTCATACTTGTCATGAGATTTAGTGGTTACCAAAATACACCATTCTCAAGTGACTTTTTTGAATGTGTACTGAGAAAATATATTTATTAAATATTTCCATAAAATGATTCTCATTTTCCTTCCTTGATACTAAATTTCAGGAAGAAGAATGGTAATGGGAGACTAAGGTTTATTTCTTTAAAATAGTGGACCTCGGCATCAAGAAAAATACTGATGCAAGTAAAATTAGAGGAGTGAAAAATGATAGATAATCTGGGTTTCCAGCTACTTTGACTAGAACATTGGTAACTCAGAAAATTTGAAGGGAGGTTGCATCAAGTGCGAATGGTTTGCTCATTAGTGGTTTAGAAAAATAGAGTAGTCAGTAGGTATTTTGTGCCTACTTTCCAGTTAAAGATAGCAATGCATTTAGGTTCGCATAGCAAATGAGCTCATGGGAATCTGAAAAGATGGATATTTGTTGATTTTAAGTCACCTAAGGCTGCCTGTCAGTCTGATGGAGTTCTATGAAAGCACCCTATACTATACTTGGAACATAGTCCTTTTTTTGTTTTCAGTCAGGACAGACATCTCATGGGTGATTCTTTTAGGTCACTGCTGCCTTTTGTTTGCTTTCCCTTCTCACTTTGAACCTCAGTCACTGGAGATAGTCAAGAGGATCAATTTTGATAAAACTTAGTCTGTGTGTTGAACATTTACCAGGTGTCAGGCACCATATACCCAATCTCTTTTTATGTTTTGTGACAACTCAGAGATACTCAATAGTGATGAAGACACCAAGATTTAAAGTTGGAAATCCTCCCCAATGTTGAGCCCTTCCCAGAGTCAGGACAGGAGAACAGGTCCATCTCTGCCCCCAGAGCCTGTGCTGTTTTTTGCCTTGCTTCAGGTGGAGAGCCTGTCCCCAAATACGAAAACCTGCAGAAAGAATGTTATGGATGATTGCTTTGTAATAGTGAAGTCAGCACTTAGCTTCATGTGTTCCATTATAAAGTGAGCCCAGGTGACCCCAAAAGACCAAAGGCCAAAAGTAACTATGTGAAAATGGTCACCTATGTTAAGAGATTTGTACTGTGTTCCTCTTGTCTTTGACTTCTTTTTATCCCTGGAAGGTGTTAGAAAACTTGGATTCAGGTTTCACCTCCACTACTAACTAGCAAGCTTCATTACCACCTTGGGCAAGTTGCATAATCTTAATTTCATCTGCCCAAATGCAAATGGTGATTCCCAGCCCAGATTATACCAATGTTGCTTATTATTCCAAAAGATAAACTCACTTTTCTCCCGTAAGTCAGATTAAAAAGTTGACTTTAAAATCTGATATAACCAATTTAAAATATTTGTGAACTCAAATAGAATGACAGAAGTGTAATATTTGGAGAACCTAGTCATAGTTCATTCTTGGTCTATTTATACTTAATTAAATGAAAGGTATGTATAGGTTCTGTTCCTCCTAAGTCTGGGAATGTTTTGGCTATTCTGTTCTTTCTGTAACCTTGCAGCTAGTATGGGACAGGAAATATTAACCTGATTGGAAGGCTACTGGATCAGTACGCATTCATGTAAATAAGATTTTATTTAATAATCTGGATGCCTATCATAAACTGTGGGGCTGAAAAAAGAATGAAATACAGTAGAGGTGAATTAATTTTAGGTACTATATAATTAATCATATTTTCCCAAACATCTGTGAGTTATGGGAAAGTGGTACATTAATAGTTTAATTAGTCCACAATATGATAAGGTAGGGATGGCATTTTACACACACACGCACATACACATGACTTAAACCTAAATTCTTTGATTCTATTATTTGAATTACAAAAAGCTGGACATAGATAACAGGTATGTATAGGGTCTATTTATTTATTATATATAAAGCTTTTGGCTTTCTAAAATTTCCTCAAAAGATTGATTTGAAAGATTATATTTAAAACTCCTGAGTTCCTAAATTTGTTGTTTTTTATTTTTAACCATGTATAACTATTTACTTGTTATTTTTTAGAATCTATTCTACCCTTGTTCCATACCAACTGAATTTTTAGTTAGGCAGTGTATTCCTGAATCTAAAATCTCTAAAACTAGTTGTTATTGCTGTTTTCCTATAGCAAAACTTTGAAAATATTCATATCAGTGACAATAACTTGCCTTTGGCAAGTTATTGAACCTTCTTGAATTTCAGTTTTCTCATTTGTAAAATAGGATAATAATCTGAGGATTAATTGAGAAAATCTGTGGAAAGTTCTTTCACATGGTGCTGTGGTTCGATATGGTTTGATTGTGTCCCATATGTTGATATCCCCTTTATGAGGTCTTGTGTTAGCTTTTCTTTAATGTGATAAAATATCTGAGGTAACCTAAAAAAGATAGAAGGTTTATTTTGGTTCACAATTTTGGAATATTCAGTTGGTGGTGCCTTGTCCCTATTGCTTTGGGTGTGTAGCAGCACAATACATCATGGCAGGAGGGTACAGTAGAGAGGCCTGTTCACCTCACGGCAGCCAGGAGCAAAGAGAAGAAGGGCTAGAGTCCCAATACCACTTCAGCATGGTCCTAATGACCTAAATTCCTTCCACTAGGCACCACCTCCTAAGGATCTATTACATGGACTGGGGACCAGGCATTTGGGGGACATTTCATCATAATCAACTATACTAAAAGGGTAGAAACCCTACTATGATGCTTAGAAGTGGAGAGGTCCTTAAAATTTGGTTAGATTTAGATAAGTCATTAGGGTGAGCCCCAGTGATTGAAGGTTGAATTCTGGTGGCAGACTCTCTGTCTCTGTCCCTCTTTGTCTATTGCTTTGTGATGCTGTATGCCACCTTAGGACTCAGCCTGTAAGACATCACAAGATGCAGACCCTCAACCTTGAACATCCAGAAACAAGATAAAAAATATGCCTTTTGATTGATTTAGCCTGTGGTATTACTATTGCCAACAGAAAACAGACTGATACACATGGCAGACACTAATTTTATTGTTACTTTCAATCAATGAAAAGATGGAACTTGGAACTTGGATTTCAGTCTTTTCATAGCCTTTGACTTGCCATATGAATTATGAACGACTGATTTCATCTTTCTAAACCCTTTCCTTGGCTTGAAGAAAGGGATTGTATTAGAGGGTCTTCAAGGTTATTTCAGGATTCAAGTCTTATTCTGTAATTAATTAACTGGGTTAATAAATTTCAGGCATTTTTAATGCAATGACTTGAAGTTTTTCTGTCTTCTAACTCCAAATAGGCATCACAGATCCAAGTTTCCTAATACCTATGATAGGTAGTAAGAGAGCGATGTTCAAAACTTGTGATTATCTCTCCTACTTCCAAATAGAATGTGGATGATCCCATACTGTCACAGCTCCTAGCACAATGCAAACCACATTTGATGTCATCCAAGTAAACCTGGGCTTCCATGCTTCTATTTTAAGGTCATTCTCAGCTTTTGGACATGCATCCAAAAGGAGTATAAACCTTTTTTAAAAAAAAAATTATTTTTTAATTATTATTGGTTCTAATTAGTTAAACATGACAGCAGAATGCATTTCACTGTACACAAATGGAGCACAACTTTTAATTTCTCTGGTTGTACATGATGCAGAGTAAGCAATATAATCTTAATGTAAAAAGTATTGAAAAATAATGTGAATCTTTACTGAGGCTTTCTTGAGTTATTGTCAGCAAGGGAGTAAAGTACAGAACAGCATTTAAAATTTATGTTTACCTTGCTGCTCTTTCTTTGAGCAGCTTCCTCTCTTTTTTCCCCAGCCTGACTCTAAAAAGTCATCTCCTTGCTCCCCCATGCAAATATTTTCCCATTTGTCGTCTTTGATCTTTTCTTCTATCACCACTTTCCATATAAAGCAATTGTCTCTATGGTAAGAATCTGCCATTTGCTCTTTGCCTCTTTTTGGGCTTAATTAGACCTGAGGGCTTGGAAAACAATCCAGAGCCGGAATGTGTTACACTTAGTCACAGATTTTTTCTTTCATATCTGTCACGTGAATAATGAGTGTTCTGGTCTTACTATGTACCACCCTCCCCCATGTCTTGCTCCACACTGAACCTCCTCCCCCACTAAGGAGAAAAGGAAAAATTTCTGCTTTATGCTTTACATTATTATTTTGGGTCAAATCCCATTGCATCAAAAGAAAATAGGTCACTCTTTGGAGTTCAGTTATATCGTACTCTTATATAGGATGATCTGCCTTCCTGGATTTCAGAAAGATAGAAAAATTCTTCGGAAAAAGCACTAAATGAAATACAATTATAATGTTTACATCGAGGAAAATAAATTTACAAGGAATTGGAGACTAACCTTTTAAGTGGTAAAGATAAAATCTCCTTCAATTTCAGCTACTTCAGTTACCAAATTTGGTGATTCCTTTTATTTCTGTAAGTAAAAGCTGATACTGTTTTTTTGTTTTGTTTTGTTTTTTAAATATATTTTTTTAGTTATACATGGACACAGTGTCTTTATTTATTTTTATGTGGTGCTGAGGATCCAACCCAGTGCCTCACACGTGCAAGGCAAGCGCTCTGCCACTGAGCCACAACCTCAGCCCAAAAGCTAATACTGTTTTTCATTAATTTTTCAGATTTAAACTTCAATCTGTTGACTTCTTCCTATGGCCATCTTTTTCTTCTACATATCTCCACATCACATTTGTGTTCCTCCTATGTTTCTAATATAGTTTTATTAAATCAAAAGTCATGGTTTACGGTGTTGTGATTACATAAATACATTACAACTAGCCACCTAGCATACTATGATTTCTTATTCTTGCTAGAAAAATTGTTTCCCTGCAGCTAGTAACTTTTGTTTGTTGAAGTTTCTCTGTGTATAGCACTGATTCTACCCTAAACTCTCTTCCTAAATTTCTCCTGTCATTGTTAGAGATGTGCAATATTCTCTTATTTGCAACTTTTTGAAGAACTCTCAGGGTCCTGAGCACTCAAGTTAGTCAGGGCTTCCCTTTGTATGATCCTAGA
Organism: Xerus rutilus; assembly: GCA_028644305.1. Lineage (NCBI taxonomy): Eukaryota > Metazoa > Chordata > Mammalia > Rodentia > Sciuridae > Xerus > Xerus rutilus. Next base: position 50,241,681 of record CM053412.1, on the reverse strand, counting down.
GCTCTATTCCTGCGTTGTGTTCCCATTTCTGGTCCCAGGCTGTTCTTGACTCACTCCCTTGCTTTAGGGGAGAAGCACATCCTCCATCTGAGGAGGGAATGAAAGCTGTACTTTTTCAGGTCCTTTTAAGCTTCACACTTATTTGATGGTTTCACTGGGGATAGAATTCTAGATTGAAAAAGAATTTGCCAGGAAGCTAAGAATTTCATGTTTCTGTACCAGGAGTACTTTCTGGGAAGTTTTAATGGCACCTGGATTAAGAAACTATCCATAACTGCATGAATTAGAGCCTCATCTATTTAAGTGTTTGAATTTCAAAGGCAAAATGAACCACACAGCCAGAGAACCAGTCATTTACATCCTAAAACATTATTAATGACTATAGAGCAAAGGTTTTTCTGTGTCTCTCAGCTAGGAAAGAGAGACAGTTGATGACCTGTATAAACTCCCCAGATTCATAGTTCAGGAAGACCTCCAATGTGCAAGTTGGCATGTTGCTGTCACTACCTGTAGGACATTGAGTACAGTTATTGCTGTAAATAGTAATAACTTTGATTTCTCCTCTAAAAATATCACATCTGCTTTCAGGATGAAAATGTGAATAAATGTAGATATTAAAAATGTATAATCTGCTGGGCACAGTGGGGCTTGCCTGTAATCCCAGCAGCTCAGGAGGCTGAGGCAGGAGGATGGCAAATTTAAGGCCAATCTCAGAAACTTAGCAAGACCCTGTCTCAAAATAAAAAGGAGTGGAGGTGTAGCTCAATGGTTAAGCACCCCTTGGGTTTAATCTCCAGTACCCCCAACATTTTTTAAATGTATAATCTACAAATTTTTAAAAATATCTTGAGAGGTCTGAAGCCATTCTGATTTCTCAAATTTTATCTGCAATATATAAATGATTCTTTCTTTAAAGCTTGAAGAAAACCAGATGTGGTAGTCCCAGCTACTGTGGAGGCAGAAGCAAGAGGATTGCCAGAGTTCCCATGAGTTTGGGGCCAGGTTGAACATCATAGAGATCCCATCTCTTAAAAACAAAATTGCAACACATGAGATGGGAAAGATAAAAAAAAATAATAATAATTAATTAATTTAAAAAGTTGAGGAATCTTCTCATCTTCCCCACATTCTGAAATATCTTTCTTGGTTTGGGTTTTTATACTAGCAACTGGTGACTCCTTTCAATCTGGAAAACATATTCTTCAGTTTTGGAAAATTTTCTTGAATTATTTCATTTATGACTTCCTTGTTTTTGTCTTCCCTTTCTCCAGATTTCCTAGACTGGTCCACTGAATTTTTTCTTCCTTACTTTATTATTCCCTGCACATACTTGTTTATGAACACAATATAACCATATAATTTGGCCAATATCATTCCCCAGTATTTCCCTTTCCTTTCCCTCTCCTCCCTCTGCTAGATCTCTTTCCTCTACTCTACTGATCTCCCTTCGATTTTTCATGTGATTCCCCCAGATATTTCTTTTCCTTTTTCCTCTCTAGCTTCCACATATGAGAGAAAGCATATGACCCTTGACTCTCTGAGTTTGGCTTATTTTGCTTAATATAATGTTCTCAAGTTCTATCTATTTTCCTACAAATTATATAGCTATATTCTTCATGGCTAAATAAAACTTCATTGTGTGTATATATACATTTTCTTTATCCATTCATGTGTTGATGGACACCTAGTCTAGTTCCATAGTTGGGCTATTGGGAATTGTGCTGCTATAAACATGGGTATACATGTAACACCATGCTATGTTGACTTCTTGAGGATAAATACTGAAGAGTGGTATAGATGACTTATGTGGTGGATTCACTCCTAATTTTTTGAGGAAACGCCATTCTAATTTCCCTAGTGGTTCTACTATTTACAACCCCAGCAACATTTTGAAAGTGTTCCTTTATTGTTTGTGTTCTTGATGAGTGTCATTCTAACTGGAATGAGATGAAATCTCAGTGTAGTTTTGATTTGCATTTCTCTAATTACTAATGATATTGGACTTTTTCCATATGTTTGTTGGCCATTTGTATTTCTTTTTTTGAGAAATGTCTGTTTAGTTCAGTTGCCCATTTATTAACTGAGTTATGGCAGGGGGTGTTAAGTTTTTTGAGTTCTTTATATATTATGGATCTTCTGTCAGAAGAGTAGCTAGCAGAGATTTTCCCTCATTCTGTAGGTTCTCTCTTCATACTCCTAATTGTTTCATTTGCTATGTGGAAGCTTTATAATATGATGCCATCCCATTTGTTAACTCTTGGCATTATTTCCTGAGCTTTAGGGGTCCTATTGAGAAAGTGCCTGCTCCTGTATGTTAGAGTATTGACCCTTCATTTTCTTCTAGGAGTTGCATAGTTTATGGTCTAATTTTGAGGATTTTGATCCATTTTTGAGTAGACTTTTGTGCAGGGAGATAAAGATCTAGTCTCATTCTTCTACATGTGTATAACCAGTTTTCTTGCACTGTTTTTCTCCAATGCATGTTTTTTGCACCTTTGTTCAAGATTTTGAGTTTGTCTCTGTGTTCTTCTGTACCATCGGTCTGTGTGTCTGTTTTTATGCCAGGATCATGCAGTTTTTTTACAACAGCTCTGTAGTATAATTTGAAGTCAGGTACTGTGATGCCTCCAGCATTGGTTTTTTGGCTTAGCATTGCTTTGACTATTTCACTTTTATTTTTTCAAATGAATATTAGAACTGTTTTTTCTAGTTTGGTGAAGAATGCCATTGGTATTTTGATGGGAATTGCATTGAATCTATATAATGCTTTTGGTCATGTGGCCATTTTAGCAATATTAATTTTGCCTATCTATTAACATGGAAGGTCTTTCTATCTTGTGTCTTCTTAAATTTCTTTCTTCAATGTTCTCCATATTTTTCATTATATAGTTCTTCATCTCCTTGATTAGATGTATTCCTGGGTATTTTATTTTATTTTACTATTTTTGAGGCTATGTTAATGGGATTGTTTTCCTGATTTCATTCTCAGCAGATTTGTTATTGGAAATTTATTGATTTTTATACATTAATTTTGTAACCTGTTACTTTGTTGAATTTGTTTATTAGCTTTAGCAATCTTCTGGGGAGCTTTTTGGATCTTCTAAGCATAGCATTATATCCTCTGCAAATAGTGATGGTTATAAAGGAGGGGAGAAAATAGAAAAAACAAAGTATAGGGGGAGAGAAAGAGGTAACAAGAAGATTTGGCTGTTTTCAGGAAAATAAAGGAACAAAATTACACACAAACAAAGAAAAACAAAACCTAACCAAAATAAACAAACCAAGTACCCTAACCCTCAAAAGGCAAGGGGAAACTATTGTAAAAAAAATAAATGCTAAACATTACAAAAAAGGAAACATGAATATGTACATGTGTTTGTATACATACATATATCAGCACAGCAAGAACACCAAAAAAAAAAAAAAGGAAAGAATTTTCTCCACTGAGATGGTCAAAACAATCAATGAGAATGGATGGTCACTGCCTATGTCTGACTGTCCTTTCCGTTTCTTGTGAGGGGGTGGGGTAGGCACTATGTGCATGTGAAGATGTGGTGAGGGCTGTGTTTTATTTAACCCTTCTTTTTGTGTTCACCGAGATACCAGCTGGAGTGGCCTGAAAATGAAGCTGGTTGAATTAGCTCTCAGTTTCCCTTCTCGCCAGTATAAGGTAGAATAGAATAGGACATACTGCCAATTGGAATTTTGTCCAGACAGAGCAGATGGATGCACTCCGAGGGTGGGACTGCTTCAGAGTTCTCTGAGGGGAGTTGTAGAGACTGGAGAGTTCTGATTAGTTAGATCTAATCAGGCCTTAGGGACTTTTTTAAGTGGTGTCTGCTCTGGAGAGATTAGATCAATACATCCTAAGGGCCAGGCAGATGCTGATCTCTGCTGGTAGTCTGGATCTCAGGAAACTGCCAAGAATTCTACTTAGAGCCAACTCTCAACACACTCTGCTTTTCACCAAGACTGGCCTTCCCAGGCTTGGTTACTGAGTGTATTCACTCTTCAGCTGTTCATGTTAGCCACCAGTTCCAGATGGAAAACAAGTTGTACTCTTGTCTCTCTCTCTCTCTCTATATATATATGACTTGAATTCCCCTGGGTAAAATCTTCTCTGTGCTGGTTTCACTCATGGTCTTCTAGGTACACCCTAGGCCACATTGTAGGTGCTTGCTGGGGCACTATGGCAATGTCTGCTATGATCTCCTGACTCCACAGCAGCGGCTGCAGCATGGCCTCCTAAATTGACTCCTGCCTTAGCTCTCCACTGCCAGTCAAGAAGCACAGAGGACTTTTCAGATGCCAGCTCTCTGTGCAGCCTCTGGGTCAGCTAAGGTCATGCTGCTTTTCTAATTTACATTTTTTTCTAGGCCAAATTTGTCCTTCATGTTTCTCCCCATGTTATCCTTCCCCTCCGTGGTGAACCAGCACTGTTTGTCACTGCTACTACTGACTTGTACTCTTTCTTGCTCTTTATTCAATGCAGCTGAAATTCTGACCGTCCAATATTGAATTTTAATGAATTTCCTCTTTTACACCCACCTCACTGACAAACAGTTCTGCTGCTTAAATCCCTACCCACAGAGCAACTGGAAATGCAGCCTTCCTCGAATTTGCCATTTCCAATCTTGTTTTCTCATTTTTTATAGATGTATGTATTTTAATTCTTTTACAAGAATTATTTGCATTTTTATTCTGTGGGATATAAGCCAAAGCTAGCATTATTTATTTTTATTTAAATCATTTGGCATTGGTTATTGGTTGACTAGAATTTTGATTTTCATGAGCTTTATTTATTGATGTATTTATTAATATTCTTTCAGTTGTTGATGGACCTTTATTTATTTATATGCAGTGCTGAGAATGGAACTCAGTGCCTCATATATGCCAGGCAAGCGCTCTACCACTGAGCTATAACTCCAGTCCTCTTTATTTATTTTTAATGCCTTCTATCTTCTCCTTTTTCAGGGCATCCTGTTCTGTTTTATGGTTGTAAAATCTCTTATTTTTCCAAGGATACTAATGGTCATTTGTTTTCTAATGTTCTTCTCCCTTCGTCAATCATCTGTTTCTTGCAAATTGGTTTTTTTTTTATTTGTTATTTGTCTGTTTGTCTTGGTCTCTATGTCCATGTTAGAGGGTTGTTTGGGGATGACTGGTAATATTTGTTTGTCATTTAATTTCTAATTACGAACTTGAGAGCTGATGGAAATTCCTGAGCCCGTGGAAGGGATTTGTAATTGTGTGCTTCACTCTCCAGTGATGTGTGTAGGTTAACACCTAGTGTTAGCATCTTTAGGTCCTTAGGATGATCAAATGCTGCAAAGACTATTTCCAAATCTCCTGATTTGAGTAGAATTTCTTCCAGAAAGCATCTTGGAATCTAAAGAAGAAAGCTGAGAAATATCATTACTCCCCATGTGTGCACAGCATTCAGTCTCTGGTTTTTATATCTTTCGCCTTTAGCTGACCACAAATCCAGAGACCAACTTTACTCCTTCTAGAAGATTTTTTTTTTTTTGAAAAACCTCTTTACTGTCATTTAATAGCAGTTTGGGGTAGTAAAGTAGATAAATACCTATCTGTACTCATGCGTTGCTTATAGCTGGAAGTCCTAGTAACTATTTCAATATGAAATTTCATAAGGAAGCCATAAGATCTTGTTAGTATTGGCAGAAATCTCTCAAGGCCTGTCTATAAGTTGAAACCCATAGAGTCAACCAGTGAATCTGAATTTTGAATGCCTTTCTTTTAAACTAGAATAACATGAGAACCTCCAAATTTTGCACTGAGTTATACATCTACAGTCTGTCAAGTTTAGAAATAAATCAACATATGACTGTAGTATCAAATTTGCTGACATGAGATTCAAATGAGTTGCAAGTACTAATGACACTTTTCATTCCCAAATATACATATTTTAGTAGACTATTTTAGTAGGCTCTTCTAAGTGAAATATTTATCTTATTGGAAACAATTATTTATGTACATATGGTCCTGTGGTACATGTTAGTAGGAATTCAGGTGAGAATACTTACCTCAAGTTGCAATGATCTAATGGGGGTAAACAATTGCCATTTCATGCAAGGGAGATGGGTGTGGGGTGTGTTTGGGGGTGAGGAATGTACCATGAGGCAAGAGCACCAAACTCAAATTTAGGGTGAGTGAGTTTAGGGAAAGTTCTGAGAGAGAAATTCTGCTGTGTAGTATGCCATATATGATCTCCATATTAATTTCCATTAGACATCGCCAATATAACATATCAAAACCATATTCCTGTATTGATCCTCAAGTCTGTTCCCCACGTATCTTTTCTGTTTCAGTAAATGGCAACTCCATCATCCCAGTTGTTGAGGATGTTAAGCTTATTCTCTTTCTTTGGCATCACATACCCATTCCACACTTGAGCAGTGGCTCAGCCTTCAAAATGTATCCAGAATCTGACCTCCTTGGTTCTAAACTACCATTATCTCTTGTCAAGATGTAACAATGGCTAGCTGTGGGCAGAGGCGTGCGTCTGTAATCCCAGCAAATCAGGAGGCTGAGGCAAGCCTCAGCAACTTAGTGAGACCTTGTCTCAAAGTAAAAAATAAAAAGGGCTGGGAATGTAGGTCAGTGGTAAAGTGCTCAGTTTAAAAAAAAAAAAAAAAAAAAGATACTGCATCAGCTTTCTACAGGGATCGGTGTTTCTGTTCCTGACCCACAGCATTGTAGTTTATTCTGCACATAATGGCCAGAGGAATTTTTTTCTAAATAGAAAATCCAGTGTCCTTTCTATCACGCACTCTGGGCTCTTTTCATTCACTAATCCAATGTCACCTTATCAAGGAGGCCATCTTTGACTATCTTATTCAATAGCAACCCAGGCTACCTCCACATGGGGATTCATCATCCATTGTACTCATCACCATATGGCATACAAAACTTGTTATTGAAAATTTATTATTTTGTTTCTTTCTTGCCTTTCTGCACTGGAACATAAGCTACATGATAACTGGAATTCAGTATATTTTTATCCATTGGTTGCAATTCCTTAGCTAGTCCTAAACCTGTATACATTTCCCTCCAGACTTTTTTCTATGTGTATGCATGTATGTGTATATTTAAATGAACATGGGACCACGTTATGCATCCTTTTTTAAAAAAATTATGACTATTTCATTAAATAGCATATAATAAACATTTTCATAACAATAATATTCCTGCACAGTATGACTTTTAAGTTTCTACATGATATTTCACTGTTTTGATTTTACCATAATTTACTTAAGACTTTAAATAATATTTTCTATGTTTAACTTTTGTGTGTGTATAAAGCACACCCTGTGACTAAATCTTTGCGTACATCTTTGTGCATAAAATTCATACTACTAATATTATTATTTAAAATAGAGAACTTAAATTCATTGTAAGGCAATAATTATTTTCTAGATTTTTGGAATTCTTTGACAATATTTTGTTTTACATTTGTCTCACTAACATATAGTATAATAACTTAGCCATTCAGTTTTTTCAAGGCATCTGACAGTATTTTGGGTGGGGTAGGGGAGTGCCAGGGATTGAACCCAGAGGTGCCTAACCACTGAGCAACATCCACAGCTGGGTTTTATATTTTATTTTGAGACAAGGTCTCACTAAGTTGATTAGGGCCTTGCTAAGTTGCTGAGGCTGGCTTTGAACTTGTGATCCTCCTGCTTCAACTTTCCAAGTCTCTGGGATTGCAGGGATGTGCCACCGCATCCAGCTCAGAATTTTTTTTTTTTTTAATAAAAGTGATCTGTCTCTTTCTTCTCACAATTGCTTATCAATATTTGAAATATTTACTTAAATTTCATGTTTAAATTCAGGAGTACAGCTGGCATACTGTGTGTGCAGTAGGGATAGAGAAACACAAGAAGCTCTTGGCAGACACAGTTCAATGAATTGAGGCAGAACTATGTGAATATTCTAGAAAGAAGCCCACAATCCAAGAGTCTGCAGTGAGCCGCAGGCACTGCACAGGGGATATAGAGTGTCGTTTCTCATCATTACCATATTCATGTTGTGGAGGAGTAATTTATTTTCAGCCAAACGCATCATACTTCAGTTTTAATTTATGGTGTTCATTTGAATTTTGTTGGTTTCAAAATCTGGTTTGTATTTAATTTGCAGCTTTGATAGTTGGATAAGAGTTATAAGCATAAGGTGATTTGTCTATGTTTAAGTGAGATTCTAATAAAAAGAATTGAAATTAGCAGGGAAACGGGGAGCATTTTTAAAATTTTTACCTGGGGTTTTGTATACTATTCAAACACATATACATAGTATACATGAATTAGGAAAGAACTGGTGAGAACTAATGTAAAAATCACACACACTCATCCTTAACTTACACCTGCATTTACATTTAACTGTTCCACTCCTATCTTCTACCTCCCACCTTCCTTGCTCAAATGAACACTCAGTCATTAAATAAAATCAGGACTTTAAGCTCTAAGTACTGGGGAGAAACAGTGTTACTTATTTTTGCAAGAAACTTTAGAAATAAACCAATCCCAAAGTCTTGCTCAGTAAAGGGAAAAGTCAAAACTGTTCGTACTTCTCATGCAGTCACGGACAGCTACAGAAGCAACCCTTTTTCACACTTCCTCTAGTGTTCTTTCCCACCAAAATTGCATTTTTCTGATATCTATTTTATAGAAATAACTCCATTGGGAATCATTAAATTATGTTAAAAATGAATCTAATATCAATCCTTCCTAAAAAAATATTCTTGCAAAAGCTAAATTGATATTTGTCCTTGAAAGAAAGATGAGATGGAAATTAAAGAGAGGCAATGTGTCTGCTAACAAAATCCTTTCTTTGCCAATTAATAGAAATGAATGTTAGCACTTGCCTTGGATCTTAAAGTCTTTTCATTACAGGATGATTTTTAGATCAAATATTTATGTTCACAGGAGCAAAACCAATAAAGAGAAACTGAAATTTAGTTTTATGTGATATAATTTTGGAAGCATTATTATTTGTAGTTTAAATACATTTTTTGAGTAAGTTGGGAGGCTGAGGAAGGAGGGCAACAAATTCAAGGCCAACTTCAGCAACTTAGGCCCTAAGCAACTTAACAAGACATTCCCAAATTTTACAACTTAAAGCAGTGGGGCACTGGGGATGTAGCTCAGCAATAAAGTGCTCTTGGGTTTAATCCTTAGCACAAAAAGAATATTTCTAAATAATTTTTAATTAGCTTCCCTCTCCCCAGTATAATTCATTCTCTACACTGTTTCTGGATTTATATGTCTCTTAAAATGCTTATTGCAATTACCTTCCAAAACATAAATCTAATAACATTCTCCTCTTCCGCACACACTGTTCATTGAGAAATGAATGGTCTCTATCTCAGTGTCCCCTTTAGATAATTTTTGTCAGAATTAGGCTGATGGAGGCCACCATCAGAGATTCTGTTCTGTAGGTCTGGGTTGGGATCCGAGACTATAAATTTGTAGAAAACACATAGTATTGTTTCACATACTTCAATAATGAAACTACTGATCTTTGAAATAATTTCCAGCATGGAAGTAAGCATGTGGGTGGTCAGATAATATCAGACTTGTGAGGTGGAAGCATAGCCAGAGATTAAATCTTGAGAGTTAGTCTGAGGGAGGCCAAACCCAGGACTTAGCCTTTGCTATTAGTTGGAAGGGAAGGGAGTATAAAAATGGTGTCATCTGTGTTAGTCCATTGCCTGATGCTATAATAAAATGCCTGAGACTGTATACTTCATAAAGAGTTCTATTTACCTCCAAGTTTTAGAGACCAAAAATCCAGGATCAGGCAGCCCCATTTGTTTGGCTTCATCGCAGATGGCATTACAATAGTGAGAATGTGTGCAGAAGATATCACATGGTGAGACAGGAAACCAGAATGATTCAGGGACCAGGCCCACTCTTGATAACCATCCACTCTTGTGGGACATAATTCATTCCATGAAATTAGCATTAATCCCTTCTAAGAGCAGTACCCTCAGTTACCTCATTACTTCCCACTAGCCAGTTTTAAGTTCACAGGAAAAAAATGAGTAGAACATAAATAGATTTCTCATATACCCCTTCCCCACACACCTGAATAGCCTCCCTATTATCAACATCCCAATAATCTATTACAATTAATGAAGCCACATTGACACATCATTATCACTCAAAATCTATAGTTTATATTAGGGTTTACTCCTGGTGTTACAAGTTTTATGGGTTTAGATAATTTATAATGATAGGTATCTATCACTCTAGTACAATACACAGAAGTTACTTTACTTAAAATCTTCTTGTGCCCCACCTATTAACACCTTCCTCCTCCCTAACCCTGGCAATCACTGATCATTGTATTATTTCCATAGTTTTGCTTTTCCTATAATGTTATGCAGTTGGAATCATATAGTATAGCCTTTTTATACTGGCTTATTTCACTCAGTAATATGCATTTAAGTTTCTTCCATGTCTTTTCATGACTTGAAATGATAGTGCATTTCTTTTTAGTGTTGAAAATTACATGTCTGGCTGTACCACAGTTTGTTATCCATTTAACTACTAGGGGACATCTTGATTGCCTCTAAGTTTTGGCAGTTATGAATAAAGCTGCTATAAACATCCATGTGCAGGTTTTTTGAGGACATATTTTTAACTCCTTTGGGAAAATAGCAAGGGGGACTACGACGGCTTGCAATATGGTGAGAGTATGTTTAGTGTGAAGAGACTGACAAAGTATCAATAGGTGGCCATATCATTTTCATCCCCACCAGCACTGAGTGGAGAGTTCCTGTTGCTCCACATCCTCCTCCTCATTTGGTGTTGTCAGTTTGATGGATTTGGGCTATTCTAACAGGTGTGAGTGTATCTCATTGTTCTAATTTGCAATTCCCTGATGACAGATGATGCTTGTTTGCCATCTATATATCTTCTTTGGTGAAGTGATTGTTAAGATTTGGGGCCCATTTTAAAATCACATTGTTTGTTTTCTTACTGTTGAGTTTTTAGAGTTCTTTGTGTATTTTAGATAATAGTCCTTTATCTGTTGTTTTGTTTCTTTTGTTTTTTATAATGATTTTTTCCTGCTCTCCCAATCTCCCAGTCTGTGGCTTCTATCTTTATTCTCTTGATAGTGTCTTTTGCAGCACAAAACATTTTAATTTTAATGAAGTCCAACTTAGCAATTTATTCTTTCATAGACCTTGCTGTAGGTATTGTTTATGTCTTCCCTTATTAAGCTTTTTTATTTCATTTTTTTCTCTTTTCTGCTTTTTTGATGTCTTTATATGTGTCCTCTATTTCTCACCACTGACACCTGTTCTACTGTTGAAAAAACTAGAACTTCTACTTATATTTTAAGTGAGTAATATGAGCCATTTAACATGATCTAAAAGTTACAACTTAAAATTTGGGGAATCTGGTTTTTTTTTGGGGAATCTCAATATAGTAAGGAAGGACCTTCATCCACTGTACCTAGTAATTGAATACCTTCTCCTATCAAGTTATTTTTCTTTAAAGTTTTGAATTTACCTTTTTTAAAACATTCAAATTATGTCTTTTAAAATAATTAATAGTTAATTCAATATAGCAAAGTAATATACTAATGTTTCATACTGTCATTGATTATTGATCCCATTACTTTCTTCACAGTTCATTTTCTTTTTTGTTAATACATATCATTGTGCTGACCCACACCAGAACCCTGACCCAGGCCCATTACTGCCTCTGGGAGATTGTGGGGAAAAAAACCCCAGAAATTCTTGACATGAAGGAAACAAACAAAAACCACAAATAAAAAACTCAATAGAAAACATCACCAACAGACTAGATCACTTGGAAGACAGAACTTCAGATAATGAAGACAAAATATATAATCTTGAAAATAAAGTTGACCACACAGTGAAGATGGTAAGAAACCATGAACTGAATATCCAAGAATTATGAGATAGCATCAAAATGCCAAATCTAAGATTCATCAGGATAGAGGAAGGCATGGAGTTTCAAACCAAAGGAATACACAAAGTCTTCAATGAAATAATATCAGAAAAATTCCCAAATGTGTAGAATGAATTGGAAAATCAAATACAAGAGGCTTACAGGACACCAAATGTACAACATTACAACAGATCTACACCAAGGCACATTATTATGAAAATGCCTAGCATACAGAATAAGAATAGAATTTTAAAGGCTGCAAGAGAGAGGAATCAGATTACACACAGGGGGAGACCTATTCGGATCTCAGCAGATTTTTCAACTCAGACCCTCAAAACCAGGAGATCCTGGAATAACATATACCAAGCTCTGAAAGAAAATGGATTTCAACCAAGAATCTTATATCCAGCAAAATTAAGCTTCAGATTTGATGACAACATTAAAACCTTCCATGATAAACAAAAGTTAAAAGAATTTACAGTGAGAAAGCTGCACTACAGAGCATTCTTGGAAAAATATTCCATGAGGAGGAAATGATAACCAACAATGAAAATCTGCAAAGGGAGGAACTACACTAAAGGAAAGGCCAATCATAGGAGAAATCAAGTCAAGTTATAAAATGACCGGGATTACAAATCATATTTCAATAACAACCCTGAATGTGAATGGCCTGAATTCATCAATTAAAAGACATAGACTGATGGATTGGATTAAAAAAGAAAAAAGATGCAACAATATGTTGCCTTGAAGAGACTCATCTCACAGGAAAAGACATCTATGGACTGAAAGTGAAAGGGTGGGAAAAAACGTATCACTCACATGAACCACATAAATAAGAAGGGTTTCTATCCTCTTATAAGATAAAGTGGACTTCAAACCAAAGTTAGTGAAAACAGATAAAGAAGGACATTTCATACTACTTAATTGAATCATACATGAACAAGACATACAATTGAATCATACAAGACAAGAATCATCAAACAATGGGACATATATGTATATTAAACAAACCCTTCTCAATTACAAGAATCAAATAGACCACATCACAATAATACTGGATAACTTTAACACAGCTATCTCACCACTAGATAGATCTTCCAAATAAAAACTAAACAAAGAAACTATAGAACTCAATAAAATAATCTATCATCTAGACTTAACAGACATACATAGAATAGTCCATCCATCAATGAACAAATACACCTTTTTCTCAGAAGCATATGGATCCTTCTCCAAAGTAGACCATATGTTATGCCACAAAGCAAGTCTTAGTAAATACAAAGAAAAAAAAAAAAAAAGATACTACCCTACATTCTATCTGACCATAATGGAATGAAATTAGAAATCAATGACAAAATAAAAAATAGAAACTACTCCAACACCTGGAGAATAGATAATACACTATTGAATTATGTATGGATAACAAAAGACATCAGGGAGGATATAAAAGAAATTCTTAGAGGTAAATTAGAACTCTGACACAATATATCAAAATCTCTGGGACACTAAGAAGGCAGTGCTAAGAGAAAAGTTCATTGCGTTAAGCTCATTCATTCAAAGAAGAAAGAGTCAACAAATAAACAACCTGACACTATATCTGAAAGCCCTAGAAAAAGAGGAACAAACCAACACCAAAAGAAGTAAAAGAAAGGAAATAATTAAAATCAGGACTGAAATCAATGAAAATGAAACAAAAGAAACAATTGAAAAAATTGACAAACCCTTAGCCACTCTAATGAAAAGGAGAGAGAAAACCCCAAATTACTAAAATTTGTGATGAAAAAGGAAATATAATGATACACACTATTGAAATACAGAGGATAATTAGAAACTATTTTGAAAATTTATACTCCAGTAAAATAGAAATCCCTAAAGACAAGATACCGACAAATTTCTAGAGGCATATGACCTACCCAGACTGAACCAGGAGGACATACACAACTTAAACAGATCAATTTCAAACAAGGAAATAGAAGATGCCATCAAAATCCTACCAACTAAGAGAAGCCCAGAACCAGATGGATTCTCAGCTGAGCTCTACAAGACCTACAAAGAAGAATTAATGCCAATACTCCTCAAATTATTCCATGAAATAGAAAAGGAGGGAACCCTTCCAAACTCATTCTACAAGGCTAGTATCATTCTGATACCAAACCAGACAGAGACATAACAAAGAAAGAGAACTTCAGACCAATATCCCTGATGACAATAGTTGCAAAAATTCTCAATAAAATTTTAGCAAATTGCATACAAAAACGTATTAAACAAATAGTGTACCATGATCAAGTGGGGTTCATACCAGGGATGCAAGGTTGGTTCAACATACAGAAATAAATAAACATAATCCAATCACATCAAAGGACTTAAAGATAAGGATCATTTGATTTTATCAATTGATGCAGAGAAAGCATTTGACAAAATACAGCACCCTTTTATGTTCAAAACACTAGAAAAACTAGGGATAGTAGGAACATACCTCAACATTGTATAAGCTATCTATGCTAAACTCAAGGCCAACATCATCCTAAATGGAAAAAAATTGGAAGCATTCCCTCTAAGAACAGGAACAAGACAGGGATGCCCTCTTTCACCACTCTTATTCAACATAGTCCTTAAATCTCTAGCCGGAGCAATTAGATGAAAGAAATAAAAGGGATATGAATAGGAAAAGAAGAACTCAAACTATCATTATTTGCCAAAGACATGATTCTATACTTACAGGATCCAAAAAATTCCACCAGAAAACTTTGAGAATTAATAAATGAATTCAGAAAAGTAGCAGAATATAAAATCAATACCCACAAATCAAATGCATTTCTATAAATCAGTGATGAATCCTCTGAAAGAGAAATTAGGAAAACTACCCCATTCACAATATCCTCAAACAAAATAAAACACTTGGGAATCAATCTAACAAGAGCAGTGAAAGATCTCTACAATGAAAACTACAGGACACGAAAGAAAGAAATTGCACAAGACCTTAGAAGATGGAAAAATCTCCCATGCTCTTGAGTAGGCAGAATCAATGTTATCAAAATGGCCATACTACTCAAAGTGCTGTACAGATTCAATGCAGTTAAAATCCCAATTTCAATCCTTATAGAAATAGAAAAAGCAATCATGAAATTCATTTGGAAAAATAAGAGACCTTGAATAGCCAAGGCAATCCTTAGCAAGAAGAGTGAAGCAGGAGGCATCACAATACCAGACCTTAAACTATACTACAAGACTACAGTAACAAAAAAAGCATGGTATTGGCAACAAAATAGACATGTAGACCAATGGTACAGAATAGGAGACCCAGAGACACACCCACATAAATACAGTTATCTTATACTACTACTATACAAAGGTACCAGAAACATACATTGGAGAAAAGATAGCCTCTTCAACAAATGGTGCTGGGAAAACTGGAAATCCATATGCAGCAAAATGAAACTAAACCCCTATCTCTGCATAAAACTCAACTCAAAGTAGATCAAGGATCTAGGAATTAGATCAGAGACTCTGTGCCTAATAGAGGAAAAAGTAGGCCTAAAACTTATCACAATGGATTAGGCCTTGACTTTTTTAACAAGACGTCTAAAAGGCAAGAAATAAAATCAAGAATCAATATAAGGAATGAATTCAAACTAAAAGATTCTTCCCAGCAAAAGAAGCAATCAACGAGGTGAAGAGAGAGCCTACATTTTGGGAACAAATTTTTGCCACATGCACATGAGATAGAGCACTAATCTCCAAGACATATAAAGAACTCAAAAAACTTAAAACCAAAACCAAAACCAAACTAAACAAAACAACCCAATCAATAAATGGTCTAAGAAACTGAACAGACACTTCTCAGAAGAAGATATACAACTGATCAATAATTACATGAAAAATGTTCAACATCTCTAGCAATTAGAGAAATGCAAATCAAAACTACTCTAAGATTTCATCTCATGCCAGTCAGAATGGCAGTTATCAAGAATACAAACAACCATAAGTGTTGGTGAGGATGTGGGGGAAAAGGCACACTCATTCATTGCTAGTGGGACTGCAAATTGGTGCAATTACTCTGTACAGCAGTGTGGAGATTCCTTAGAAAACTTGGAATGGAACCACCATTGTACCCAGCTATCCCACTTCTTGGCCTATACCCTAAAGACTTAAAAACAGCATACTACAGTGATGCAGCCACTTCAATGTTTATAGCAGCTCAATTCACAATAGCTAAATGGTGAAACCAACCTAGATGCCCTTCAATAGATGAATGGATAAAGAAATTGTGGTACATATATAGAATGGAATATTACTCAACATTAAAAGAGAATAAAACTATGGCTTTTGCAGGTAAATGGATGGAATTGGAGAACATCATGCTAAACGAAGTAAGCCAATCTCAAAAAACCAAAGGCTGACTGTTTTCTCTGATTAGTGGATGCTGATACATAATGGGAGGGGGCAAGGGAAGAATGGAGGAACTTTGGTCAAAGGGGTGGGCAGAGTGGGGAGGGGACATGGGGGCAGTAAAGATGGTGGAATGAGATGGACATCATTGCCCTAGGTACTTGCGTGGCCGCATATATGGTGTAACTCTATATTGTGTACAACCAGAGAAATGAAAAGTCGTGCTCCATTTGTGTACAATGAATCAAAATGCATTCTGCTGTCATGTATACTTAATTAGAATAAATAAATTTTAAAAATACATATCCTTAATACTTTTTGTAGTGAGTGATGATGCATAGTAATCCTTTTAATCTTTAAATCTTTGGAAATGTCATTAGTTCTTTCTTTGGAATAACAGTTCAGCCAGGTATATAATTCTAAGTTACTTCTTCAAATCTTTGCAGACAAACCTGTGGTACCTCTTGGCACCTGTTGTGGCTAATGAGAAGTTTGTTTCCAGTTTGTCATTTCTTTATAGGTAATTTGTTTTTCATCTCTGCTAGATTTTAAGTATTTCTTTTTAGTCTTAATATTCTAGTGTATATCCTTTATTTTTCTTGCTTCTAGAGTGTGCATTTGATAGGAAGACTCATGTCTTTATTTAATTCATAAATATTTCTGCTTCATGCTTTTCATTTCATTCTTACAGATCTTCTGTCAGATATGTATGTAGTAGCTATTAGGTCTATTTTCTACATTTTACAAATACTCTTTCTAGTATCATTCTTATTTTCCTTTTTTTGAAATATTTTTTAGTTGTCAATGGATTTTTTTTTTTTTGGTACTGAGGATTGAACTCAGTGGTACTCAACCACTGAGCCATAACCCCAGCCCTATTTTGTGTTTTATGTAGAGACAAAGTCTCGCTGAATTGCTTAGCGCCTCGCCCTTGCTGAGGCTGGCTTTGAACTCGTGATTCTCCTGTCTCAGCCTCCCAAAGTTCTGGGATTACAGGCGTGAACCACTGTGCCCGGCTGGATCTTTTTTATTCTATTCTTTCTATCTATCTATCTATCTATCTATCTATCTATCTATCTATCTATCTATTTTCTTACTTACTTACTTACTTATTTATTTGCAGTGCTTAGGATCAAACTCAGAGGCTCACACATGCCAGGCAAGTACTCTACCACTGAGCCACAATCCCAAGCCCCTCATTCTTATTTTTCTTAACTCTATCTCTGTGACCAACATTCTTGGTGTATTACTAAGTAATTCTTCCAACTAATTTTGTCTTCATTCACATCCAGACTACCATTTATATTATCATCTGCATTAGTTCAATTTTCACGTGTATTTGTTTTTTATTGCTGTATAAAAAACTACTACAAATTAATAGTCTGTATCAATGCACATTTCTTTTTTTCATTCTAGTCTTTTCATTTTTGAATTTTTAAATTATTTTTAAATTCATTTCAAGTCATAGTATATATAGAGAGAGCTCAATTTTCTATCTCTCTGGTTGCAAACAAGATAGAGTCACACCATTCGTGTCTTCATACATGTACCTAGGGTAGTGATGTCCACCTCATTCCACCATTTTTGTTACTCCTATTCCTCCTCCTCTCCTCCCACTCCCCCTTCTCTCATCCAAAGTTCCTCCATTTCTCCCATACTCCCCACTCCCACCCCCCCTTTTGTAATCAGAGAGAACATTTGGCCTTTGGTGTTTTGGGATTGGCTTACTTCACTTAGCATGATGTTCTCCAATTACATCCATTTACTTGCTTTTTTTTTTTTCTTAATTATCTTTCTTCTTAGCACTGCCTTCATGGTATCCCAGAGATTTTGGTATGTTGTATCAGAGTTCTCATTTACCTCTAAGAATTTTTTTATTTCCTCACTGATGTCTTCTGTTACCCATGCATCATTCAATAGCATATTATTGAGTCTCCAGGTATTGGAGTAGCTTCTTTTTTTTTTAAACTCTCATTGATTTCTAATTTCATTCCATTATGGTCAGATAGAATGCAGGGTAGTATCTCTACTTTTTTTTTTTTTTTTTTTTGTATTTGCTAAGACTATCTTTGTGGCATAGCATATGATCTAATTTGGAGAAGGATCCATGTGCTACTGAGAAAAAAAGTGTTTTTACTTGTTGAAGGATGGAATATTCCATATATGTCTATTAAGTCTAGATTATTGATTGTTCTATTGAGTTTTGTAGATTTTTTGTTTAGTTTTTGTTTGGAAGATATATCCAGTGGTTGAGAGAGGTATGTTAAAGTCACCCAGTACTATTGTGTTGTGTTCTATTTGATTCTTGAAGTTGAGAGGGTTTGTTTGACATACATGTTTGGGGCATAGATATTTACAATTGTTATGTCTTATTGATGCATGATTCCCTTAAGCAGTATGAAATGACCTTCTTTATCCTTTTTCACTAACTTTGGTTTGAAGTCTACCTTACCTGATATGAAAATGGAAACTCCTGCTTGTTTATGCAGTCCATGTGAGTGATACCTTTTTTTCCATCCTTTCATCTTCAATCTTTGAGTGTCTCTTTCTATGAGATGAGTCTCTTGTAGGCAGCATATTGTTGGTTCTTTTTTTAAAAATCCAATCTGCTAGTCTATGTCTTTTAATTTCTGAGTTTAGGCCATTGACATACAGCATTATTATTGAGACATGCTTTGTAATCCCAGACATTTTGGTTTATTCTTAGTTTTTAACTTGACTGGGTTTCTCCTTTGATTGCCCTTTCCTTTAGTTTAGTTCCTCCCTTTGCAGGTTTTCATTGTTGATTTTCATTTCCTCCTCATGGAATATTTTGCTAAGAATGTTCTGTAGTGCAGGCTTTCTTGCTGTGAATTCTTTTAATTTTTGTTTATCTTGGAAGGTTTTTATTTCATCATCAAATCTAAAACTTAATTTTGCTGGATATAAGATTCTTGGTTGGCATCCATTGTCTTTCAGAGCTTGGTATATATTGTTCCAAGCTCTTCTAGCTTTACGGGTCTGGGTTGAGAAGTCTACAGAGATCCTAACTGGTTTCCCCCTATATGTAGTCTGATTCCTTTCTCTTGTGGCCTTTAAGATTCTCTCCTTATTCTGAATACTAGGCATTTTCATTATGATATGACTTGTTGTAGATCTGTTGTGATTTTGTATGTTTGGTGTCCTGTAAGCCTCTTGTATTTGATTATCCAATTCGATCTTCATGTTTGGAAAATTTTCTAATATTATTTCATTGAATAGATTGTTAATTCCTTTGGTTTGAAATTCTATGTCTTCCTTTATCACAATAGTTTAAGAACTATCACAATAGTTCTTAAATTTGGTCTTTTCATGTTATCCCATAATTCTTGGATGTTCTGTTCATGGTTTATTACTGTCTTCACTGTGTGGTCAACTCTATTTTCAAGATTAAATATATTGTCTTCATTGTCTGAGGTTCTGTTTTCCAAGTGATCTAATCTGTTGTTGATTCTTTCTATTGAGTGTTAATTTGGTTTATTGTTTCTTTCATTTTGTTTGATTCTTTTTCAGAATCTCTATCTCCTTATTGAAGTAATCTTTTGCTTCCTGTATTTACCTATGTAGCTCTTTATCAAAATGATCTTTTGCTGCCTGAGTTTGCTCTCTTATATCATTTTTTAATTCACAGAACATTTTAATTATGTACATCCTGAACTCCTCTGATATTTCTTCTGCTGTGCTGACCATGGATTCTAGTAATGTAGTATGTTGGTTTATTTGAGGTACTTTCTTCCTTTGTTTTTTCATGTTGTTTGTGTGCCTTCCCTTCTAGCACTGCAGATCCGAGGTGTTACACTTTTTATCCTATAGGCTTATTGATTCCCTACAGGGTTCTGATACCTCTCCTTTAAGGGGTAGATCAATATTGACAGATGTGAATACAAACAATATATAGCTTCAAACCAAGTATCTCCTAATAGCTCCTAAGTACATTTACAGCTTAGTCACAATATACAGAAATTATGAGTTCAATTAGCATCTACTATATAAACAATAGATTTGCACAAGGGTCTACATTTTCTCCTGGTGGTCTAGAGAGAACCAAGGCTGTGGTGTAGGATGAGATGTTAGGAAGGTAGGAAGTGAGGATATAGTTATTAGATATAGAAAGCATGAAAGAGGAATCCAAAAGAAGTTGGCTATTAGTAGAAAAGGGAGAAAGAAATTTGGGGAAGATCAGTAAGTAAGCAGAAAATAGAGTACAACTAAGGAGGAGACATAAAAATTAAGAACAATAAAGCATGTACAGGTGGAAGTTACGAGACTATATAATACAACTGTAATATACTAATTAGATGTCCTGGTTCACCGTAGCCTAATGCATAAAAAATACTTGGTTTCACAAATGTTGGGGATGTGAGGGCAGGAAAAGAGTGAAAAAGAGAAAAAAAAAGAAAGACAGAAAGAAAAGAGAAAAAAAGGGAATAGAAGGAAATAAATAAAAAGTCTGAATGTAAATAAACACTATTGCTTCCCTTCTGTTCCAGTAGGTGGAGCTGTCTGTTGCTTACTGGTATCTGCCCGCTTAGGTCAAAGATGGTGAAGCTGAAGTCTCACATAGAAGACACCTGCTTCAGAGATAGGGTGAAGGGCCTGGCCGGGCGGAGGTGTTGGGTGACATGTTCAGAGATGCAGCTCTATGGTGTGCTGTGCAGAAGTTAAGAGTTTGTCTCCAGATCCTGTCCTGTGTCCCCAGGTGTAGGCAATAAGGGAGGTCCCACCCTGGTATGTGGAGATCCACCCAAGAGCAGCAGCCAGGGGTCTTGTGTGGAAGCAACAGCTAGGGGTCCTGCGTGAATGGGTGACCTGAGATCCTCCGGGGTGTGTGGGCATTGTGGGCACTTGAGCCTGGGATCCTGCACGGACGATGGGTCAGAGTCCTGCACCAGAGTGCATAGCTGGGGCCCTGTGCAAACACTGGGGCCAGGCAACCCTGCGGGCATGCGAGTGGAGTTCTGTGTGGAGGCAGTTGTCAGGTGTCCTCCTAAAACTCACTGAGAAACAGTGTTTCCACTACTTTAAATCCTGGTCCTGGAGAGACTAGGAAAGCGGAGTCCGTCTAGGCTGCCATCTGGGAATTGATCCACATTTCTTATTATGATTTTGAAGTGTTAGGAGTATGGCTCACCTGATTAGGTCAGGCCCACTAAGGATAATTTCCCTTAGGTTTAATCCATAATCAACTGATATGGGGACTTAATTGTATCTTTATTGTCCTTCCACTGCTTCCATATAATGTAACCTAATCACAAGCATGATGTCTTATTGTAGTCACAGTTCCTGCCCACACTCAAAGGGTAGGGATTATATTGGGCATATATAACAGAAGTGGGAACCTTAGTTGTCATCAAAAATTGTTTTGTTTTGTTTTCTCCCTATTGAGAATATAACTGCATATAATTAAAATATATAAATTGCTAACTTTTGACATACATGTGAGAGATGTACATATCACAGTGTCATGATATATATACATCAATTTATATATTTGATATATATTGACAGTGATTAAAATATGACATATGAAATATATGTCATGACATATATATATCTATCATGACACTATGATTACAAAAAGATGGGCTTTTTTATCATTCCTGAAAGTTTTATTGCAAACAAAACTCCTATGATGTTTGTGTGCCAAACATTTGTACACTGGGGCTCTGTATTTGGGGGATATGCTAGATAGCTTTTTATCACTGTGCCCAAAATACCCAACAAGAACAACTTAAAGGAGGAAAATTTTATTTTGGCCCATGGTTCCAGAGGTTTAGTTCATGGTGGGCCAATTTCATTGCTCTGGGCCCAAGGTGAGGCAGACCATCATGGTGGAAGGGCAGGGCAGAGGAGCACTGTTCATCTCATGGTGGAGAAGCAGGGAGCTGGAAAGGGGCCATAGAGAAGACAAACCTTTCTAGGCCATGCCCCCAGTGACCCACCTCCTCCAGCCATGCCCTGCCTGCCTACAGTTAGGATGCCATTCTAGGATGGAGCTGATTACAGCTCTCACATTCCAATTGTTTCACCTCCTAACATTCCTGCATTAACACAGGAGATTTGGGGGGACATCTCATGTCCAAACCACAATTGGGGAGGAAGACCACTGAGGTGAAATGTCATTCTCATCACATACTATCAAGAATACAGGTTACCACCACAGCTCATCCCTGATAATGACTACCTGATGAGGGCATGCTGGCCGGGTTTCCCCATTGTGGTTACATTCCCTCAATGTTTATACATAGTACACTTAGGAAGCAAGTCACCATGTACAGCCAACACACACAAGACGGAGAGAAGCTCCAATCCCTTGAAGGTGGAGAGTCTACATATATTTGAAAAATTCGTATATAGGTCTGTTTCTTCTCACTTGTCATTCACTTATCCAGTCAGTTATTGATATGAGTATGGACTCATGGGTATTTATTATATTCTATGGGTTATGATCCAACACTGCCACATCCATATTGTCATTCAAATTGCTCTAGCTTTGTCCATTGAAACTTTTTCAGGATAGCTCCCATGTCTCGTTGACATGCTCCATCTTTTACTTATTTTTTTAGTACTTCCTTACTTTTTGGAAGTCCATTCTCTGCTGCATCCCTAGAATCAGCCATTTCTTCAAGGAACCATGTTTCTCTTGTCCAGTAGTGATATTAGACACCAAGATCTGGGCCTAGAAGTCCATCAGCTCTATAAAAGCAAATTTATTGAATTATGGGATCCTACATAAACATTCATAATGATTTCCTGTGGCTACACAAAATTTAATGTATAATGATGATCAATATTAGAATATCTAAAATGGCATTATGAAAATAAATATTTTAAAGTAACAAGATTATGCAATTGAAGATATATATACTTAATTAATTTATATGTACTTGATTTAATTCTATAATAGGGTTGCTTCCCAAATATCTGGTAGTTAATTTTAATTAGTTGCATATTACATGCACTATGTTGATTTTGAAATAAAAACTAGACTTTTGAAGTTAATGATAATTAAACATTAATTTAAATTGAAAATAATAAAATGTCTGAGTTTTATAGTCACATTAAATGAGTCATTACAGAAGAGTATTTTTAAGTTAAGAATGATTGATTTGAAACCCAAAATTAACTTCTATATTCATAAATAATGTGCTTCAAACATGTTTTGCATTTACCATTTTTTCATATTTGTTCTACATCCTTTGGTGCTATCAATGGTCACAAGCCTCCTTTATACTTTTGATACATTAATAATTAGTTCTAGCCCCACACTAGGCCAGTACCCTGACTGCACAAATTCCACAAGGAAGATACAAATAGAGAACTTATCAGGAAATCCAAAGCAGAAAGGGAACATTTGCTAATCTGGCCCAGTGTCTAGTACAATTCATCTCTAAAAAAGAGATGTATTTGAATGTTTATCCCCACTCAGTTTTCTTTAGCTTGGCCTCACTAAATCTCAGATATTGTTTCTGTCCCCACTAAGTGCCTTGATTTCCTGTTCAGTCACTTCAGCCCACTCTCTCCCTTTTTTAAAAAATATATTTTAGTTATACATGACAGTCTTTATTTTGTTTATTTATTTTTATGTGGTGCTGAGGATCGAACCCAGTGCCTCACACGTGCGAGGGAAGTGCTCTGCTACTGAGCCACAACCTCAGCTCCCCACTCTCTCTCTTGATGCTTCAGAGCTATTAGTATTTGTGTCTTCCCTTTCAGTCCTTAACTACAGTTCAGTTTAACTGTATTTAATATATCTTCTTTTATTGCACTGGGCTCTTTGGTTATTTGTTATCTGTTTTTCTGACAAGTGAAGTTACTTGAAGCCTGAAATTTATAAAATTCACCTTTCTATCAACCCCAGTTCTTGGTATTAGTCTTCTAATAGTGACTGGATACTTACTGAACATAATTGATATTCACGTAGATGACAATGATACGTTGCTCATTGATTATAGCAAAAGTAAATATTGAATTCTATATTCCAGTAAGAAATCATGGTTCTTGTCATTGTAATTGTTTCATGTTTTTTTTTCTTTAAGGCATCATTTACTTTCTGAAATTAAATCCTAATTTAAACTATTTTCATTTTTTGACCTGCGTATTAGTTTCCTAGGACTGCAGTAACAAAGCCAAAAATTCAGCAATTAAAAACAACAGAAATAGATTCTCTCACCATTCTGGAGGCTGAAACCAAGGTGTCCGTAAGGCAATGTTTCCAGAATCTCTGCATGCCTGCCTTAGTTTCTGGTGGTTGCTGGCAACATTTGGCTTCCTGGGCTTGAAGCTACATCACTCAGTCCCTGCCTCTGAGGTCATGTGGCTTTCTTCCCTGTGTGTTTCTGAGTCTTTCTGCATCCTCTCCTCTTCTTACAAAGACATAAGTCATATTGGATTTAGAACTAATTTGATATGACTTCATCTTAACTACTTCTGCAAAGATCCTATACTTCATGCAAGGTCACATTCTGAGTTGCTGAATGGACCTGAGTTTTGCTGTGACACTATTCACCAAGTAAGGACTTCTAGTACCACTTCTCTCATTTTTTTAACTCGCTTATCTCCTTTTTACAACTTTAATCAGTGGCAAGATAAGCCAGGAGCTGGCTGCATTCTTCTTTGCTCTTGATGACCTTTTACAAATCATTTCTTGTTACATTTTTTCTCAGCACTCATAAAATGTAAAATCATCAATAACTCATGACAATACATTATTTATTTTAAACATGCTTATTAGTCAAGCTTCATATCTTTTTTGGGCTTTTAGCTTTTCTTTTTTAATTATCCTGCTTTTTGTGCTTGCTTGAACTTCAAAGGTCGGTCAATGCATTTTTCATGACTTTAAATGAATTTTTTGTTTCATTTTCAAGAAGCCTTTTGAAAATATCTCTATCAACCTATTCTTTTCTCATTCTTAAAACAACTGGAAATCCTACTTGCTTTATTTTTTAATGTAGATATTTATGGTCATCTAACAAAGAGGTGGCTTTGAACAACAAAGTCTAGTGAGAGAAATGTGAGATGTACACAATATATCATAAAAATAACAATGCCATTCCTGTATCAAGGTGAAGAAACAATCTCTTACTAATATTCAATATTCCCTTATTTGTCTCTTACTAATATTCCAGGCTAAAAATAGACATCCAAGTCTCTCCAGGTAAACCAAATGAACTATTTGTGCAAAGTTTTAAAGAAGTAGCCATGACCAATGTGACCAATGGACTGGAAGGGAGTTAGGACAGATGTGGTTGAAGCTATTGGCACAGTGCCACACTTAGGAGTGACAACAAACATACAGGACAAGCTGTGGTTGTGTCCTCCAACCATTCCCACCAGGAAAAGGAAATCCAGGAGAAACAATCCCTTCATCCCGTCCTCCTCCTTCATGTCCCTGGACTCAAACACCTTCTCATCTTAATGCATGTCTTCATTTTTCCCTGTCTGTATTGTATCAACTTGATAATGCTTGTCAGTTATTTACTGCTGCATAAAAAATTATTTCAAAGCTCCCTGGCTTAAAATGAAAATAAATAAATAAAAAGAAAAGAAATGCATGATTTTACTGTTCCTGTGGGCCAGGAATTCAGGAGTAGATTCAGTTAGAATATTGGCTTGAAGCTTCAGTCAACTGAAAGCTTGACGAGATCTGGTGTCAACACTTTCGGGATGACTGATTTTCAGCTGCTAGTACAATACAACTGAAACATGATGTATTTCCAGCAGGTACAATACACAACAGCCTTAAGAGGATAGACAATAGAAAAATGTAAAGTAACTGGGAAGTCGTGAATTTTAAGTATTTTCTTTTGTTTTAATATAATTTATTTAATTATGAGTAATTTAATTTTAAACAATGACTGTCTAACAATCAGCTTGCCAAATTCTTAAAAATTTACCAATAAACTCAAATGGGCTGGTATGGATCGCCTCCTGCCCATCACTGCTTCTGTCCTATTCCTTGACCTTAGGCTTGGCCATGTGACTTGCTTTGGGCAGTGGGGTCTTAATAAACATGACTCAGGGGCTTAGAGAAGTGCTTGCATGTTATTATTTTTTTGCTCCACTCTTTTAAACATGGACACCTTTCTGGGCTGGTTTATTGAAGGATGAGACAATGAAGCAGAACTGAGTGGTCCACTTACCTCAGCCAAGGTCACCTAGACTAGTATAGTAGTAGAGCAGATGACCCTAGACATGCAGAAGCCTAGCCAAGACCAGGGAGCTATACCCTGCAGCTGACTGAAGGTGCAAGCCAGCCCAGCCAAGACCAGAAGAACCAATCACATGACCCACAGATTCATGAGTTAAAATAAATGCTTAGGCCTTGCCCCACCCCAACATGTAATTATGTCAAGGAGATAATCTCTTCTTGTGGTCACTATTGATAACTGTTAGGGTAGCGGCCAGCCAGACACGGACACCTTATACAGCCAGGAAAATCCTTTATTCAGGGGAGTGGGTGCCCGGGCGAAGGAAAGAGGAAAAGAGGAGAAAGAGGGGACGGGCGGGAGGGATTTTATAGAGCCCACTACAAAACCGTGTGGCGAGCCAGGGATTGGTCACTTTAAAATCCGCGGGACAGATAAGCAGTCGCGGTCTTCTTTTGATGTGCTAACCTGAGCAGTTAGGTTTTGTTTCCCAGGTGGAAGATTCCAGAGCGGAACCCCCTGGGGAGCGGAACCCCCTGGGGCGGGAACT
Organism: Xerus rutilus; assembly: GCA_028644305.1. Taxonomy (NCBI): domain Eukaryota; kingdom Metazoa; phylum Chordata; class Mammalia; order Rodentia; family Sciuridae; genus Xerus; species Xerus rutilus. Next base: position 50,214,634 of record CM053412.1, on the reverse strand, counting down.
GCCTTGGGCTTTTAATTACAAAAGGGCTGTTTTTTACCTTACAATAACCACTTCAGTTTGGGGATTGGAACACTTTATTCTTCAGTCTTTCAAGGCTTAAATACAGGAATTTTAGTCAAATTAGACTGCAAGTTATAAACTTCCTTAGCATAGCCATGTTTCCTTTCAACTCTACCTGTAGACTTACTCTAGCCTGTTTGTCTCTTTCTTTTAAAAGTAGTGAGAAGGGGGCCAGTGAACATAAATATTTTGGGTTTTTCTTACCACTTTTGCCAATCCTATGTTCCTATCATTTGCTTCCAAGACATGGCACATGTGAAAATGTGATCCATTGCTTTGCCACCATCTGATCGCAATTAGCTTTCTAGTTTCTAATTACAAAGCCTGCACTGCCTACTGCTTGTCCCCATTAAGCCAGTGCTGCATTTTACATATTTTAATATGTAACTTCCTAGTCCCAGATATCATGTTGTGTGTTAGAGCAGGATCTTTTTCTCACTCTCACACATAGTGTGTATGCACAGCTTAGAGATAGGAATTCAGAGCTGATATTGTAGTTCTATATCTTCAGAATCCACCTCTCAGGGCCACCATCCCTGGGGACTGACTCCATGCTTGTTCTTGGGCCACTGGACTTGGGCTGAATTGTACCACCAGCTTTCCTTGTTCTCCAGCTTGCAAATAGCAGGCCATAATGGCCTTCATACTGATGTGAGCCAATTCCAATAAATCTCTCTTCTGTTACTCTGGATAACCCCAATACTCTCTCCTAGGGACAAGATTTTCATTATTCCGATGCCTTTGTCCTCTAATCATAAACATTTTCCTCAACTTTCTTGGGGTGTATAGTCCAGGTAGAAACCTTACTCAGTTGTTGGACCCTCTTGCTCTACCTTTAACCCTGTTGACTTTTGGCTTGGATTGCAAACTAAGGTTTGCAAAGGATGTCTTTCAATGAGGAAAGATGATAGGCCCAATGTATGATTTAACAGATGCTATGAGGCAAAATTCTTTTTGATAGTTTTTATTATTTTGATGGTTTTCCATGTTCTTCAAAATGGATAACAGGAAACATATATGGGAAGAATCTGAGTCCAGTATTACTAGAGGACTGCAAGTATTTCTGGAAAAGATGAATTTCTATCTTAGCTCAAGGGAAATTCATCCTGGGGCACTGACAAACTGTTTGTAGTGTATATATGATAAACAACAATAAAACAATGCAAAACAAAATCCACAGAAGTATGACAGAAATAAAGAGATTCCTTTAATCCTCAGCTATGTTAAAAATTTATGCATCTTTAGAATGGACTATTGTATAGATGATTTGTGAGAATTTTTTCTGAGCAAGTGATTACCAGGAAACAGCATAAATTTAATAATAAACATGCCTATCAAGCTACCTCCATTTGCTTCTGTGGAATTATTAAGAAAGATTTGATAGATGCCCAGAATACCTCAATTTTATTTAACTTAACTAAATGGTGAGGCATAAACAGACGAAAATAGAAACATGATCCAGATGATGGTGCAATTGGTCATGTAGGTGGTTGAAATTGTACTTAAGCATAGCAATCTGGTTTCTGCCTATTCTCCAATCCTTCCCCATTCCTCTGCTCCAACTACAGTGACCTGTTATTTGCAGTTCCCTATACATACCATATTCTCCTACTTCTAGGCTTTTGTAAACACTGTCCTTTGCCTGGACCACTGTTTTTCTCCTTCACTTTGTTTCTACTCATCTTTTGGATGGCAGCTTTGCCAACTTCTCTAGCAAGCGACATCTAACACCCAACACTTAGGTGAGGTGTGCCCCTCTGTGCTACCAGCACACTCTTCCTGTCTTCCTAGGTAGCATGTTGCAGCATAATGTATTACAGTGGCCTTTCTTTGCCCAGTTGTAAGATACTAGAGTGAGGACGGTCTTGTCCATAGCTGTAGCCCCAGCACTTAGCACTGTACGTGATATACAGCAGTTCAATGCCTAATAATGTAGATTGCATGCTACAATGGCCTTCCCAATCTCTCCTCTCCAGAACTTACTAATGATTTGGAAAACAGAAAACAAATTTAAATCAATTTTACAGATGATATAAAGTGGGATGATAGAACCAAAATTCAAAGAAGCAAATATTCAAAAAGAATTCGACAGGCTGTAAGAACAGGCTGGAAACCAATGAGGTAAATTCTAGAGAGAAATGTAAAATTCCACATTTGTTCATACTGCTCAGTGGATTTCAAAGTGTGTCCTAAACTAATATTGGAGAAATATAATTAAAAACAAAATTTCTTTCCAACTCAGAAAGCCTTTACATAGAGAAGAGAAAGTTTTTTTTTTAATTGTTTTTTATTGAAAAAGCATTAGACTAGAATGTTATACACATTACAGGCAATTCACTAATTCTGCCAAAACAGAATGTAATCAATTACATACTTCTCAAATGATATAGCTAGTTCCTAAGAGGATTCATTGGCACCATTTGTCAGAGTTCATTCTAAATTCACTTGGTAATTTTGGTGACCATCTGGGTTTGTTAATTGTTCAAGGGAAAAATAGATTTCTCATATCTTTATGATAGGAGGTAGATTTGCAATTTGGAACCAGGTGTCCACCAAAGTTAGGCTTCTACCTGTCCAGGAAACTGGGAGACAGTGGTACTTTCTTCCTTAATAATTAAATTTCAATGGGATGGCAACCAGGTTCTTGAGGAAATATTCCTGGATTGTGAAATTGGCAAGAGGCTAATTTAGCTTTCAGAAAGATTTCCATACATTGCAAACAGGCATAGACTTACCATTAAAAAAGTTTTCTATCAGGGCACTAGGGACACATACCTATAATCCCAGCTACTCTGGAGGCTAAAGTGAAAGGATCTTGAGTTCAAGGCCATCATAGGTTTAAAAGAAAAAAAATTACTAGAGTTGGGAGACATAGATTACTGGTAGAACACTTGTTTACTTGTAATGTTTAAGACCTTGGGTTCAATTCCCAGAACCACAGAAGAAAAAAAGTCAAGTCTCAAAAGGAAGTGTGCCTGTGCCCGCACACCAGCATGAGTGTTGGTGGCAGGGCAGGGATAGGGGAGATTATCTTTCTCTTTGTACTGGGGATAATTAAGTAGTTTTCTTATTTCTAATTTATATTTATCCTTATGTGGTTATCAGCATCACTTAGGAATTTTATAGACACAAATTCTCAGATATCAGTCCAGCAACTAAGGGTTTACATAAGTTCCCAGATGAAGGAAATACTGCCTAAAGCTAGAGAAAACTGAAGAGGATTGTTAGTAGCCAGCCACGTGAAAAGGATCTGAGAAAGACAAAGGATTTAATTTTACTTGAATTAATGGTTATCTATAGTTTGTGTAACTAGTCATCTACTCTGCTAGTATGTTACCTTCAATTGTCAAGAAATTAAGGTATCTATTAATAAAAATGTTATGTGAGCCTTTTTAGCCAACAAATTTCAATGACTTGCACAGGAGGGGAATAAAAGCAAATTATTTTTGTTAAAAAAATGTGCTTGTTTAGCTCTAGAGTTGATTCCTTAATTTAATATATTAAGAATTGCCTGATTATCACTTGATTAATAAGCCAAGTAAAGCTAGAAAAGTCAAAGTACAGCATATTGTGCAATTTTCTTAGATGGACTTAAGTTCACCTGGTTCTCTATTTGGGACCAACCAAAACTTCTAACAGTTTCCCAATTTTGAATGTAAATTGGAACTCCCTGAAGATATGCTTAAAGACAAAAACTGCAGTGGAGACTGCAAGAATCAAGGCCGGGAGAGCAGAAGGTACTTCAGTGCATGAGTTCATATGAGTAGTTTGGGGAGTGAGTCCTGCTCCCTGTTGGCAAGGACCACAGCCTGCCAGGACCTCATAGAAGGCAGCTCTGGAGACCCAGCTGAATTTCTAAGCATTGGGGCCAAAGAGTTTACTTTGAGAAAAGTCTTTGTAACTCAAATTTGGTGCATTCTTGAAGACAGCCATAATAATGTTCATGGGTTTGTCATTTGATGATCCATACAGTCTCATGGAAATTTCTTGAATTCCTAGTTAGGAATCTTCATATTACATTGAGCCTACCCTCTTCATCAACGGTTCATTCACAGAGAACCATTTTGCAAGATTTGGTTAAAGACAAGTTAGAGTATAATTATTTTGTCATGGAATTTCCTCCCTAGAGGCTTTCAAGAAACCTTTTGCTCAAGAGAGTGCACAAATCCCTTTTCTTACTTTCTTTGGCCTCCTAAAAGGGAAGCACAAAATTTCAAACCAAACTTTAATGATCAAGTAATGTCTTTAATGAAGAGAAACTGCAGGTTCAAAATGTAAAGTGATTTTTACTCAAAAAGAGGGAGCTAATACTCTTCCATTTAGCATAATGGAATAAGACAAAGTGGACATAACTCAAAGACTCCTCCATATCTATTATTAACATTATTTTGTTAGAAGTTACACACAATTTTAAATACACAGCTTCAACAGAAATAGACTACCCTCAGTAGCAAACAATAAAATTGTCCAAGCTTTCTTTCTAGCTTTCTAAGTTGCATGCAGTTTTCAAAAAATTGTGAAAAGCAAAATGGACATAACACAAAAATCAAGTATGTACAAGAAGCATTATTTAACTAGACATTAGCCCATGCACATAAGTTCTTTTTTCCCTCAGAACATAATGGTGTTCCTGAAGATACAAATCCTGTTTTAATCATTTTTGTTTCTTCGGTAAAACCAAGTACTGTCTTAGGCCTTAGGCATACGTTAAGATTATGTGTGTGTGAGCCGGGCGCGGTGGCTCAAGCCTGTAATCCCAGCACTTAGGGAGGCTGAGACAGGAGAATCGCGAGTTCAAAGCCAGCCTCAGCAACGGCGAGGTGCTAAGCAACTCAGTGAGACCCTGTCTCTACATAAAACACAAAATAGGGCTGGGGATGTGGCTCAGTGGTTGAGTGCCCATGAGTTCAATCCCCAGTACCA
>CM053412.1:50187354-50209151 GCA_028644305.1 Xerus rutilus | reverse complement strand
TCAAAGTGGGTCAAGGACTTAGGAATTAGACCAGAGACCCTGCGTCTAATTGAGGAGAAAGTAGGCCCAAACCTCCATCACGTTGGATTAGGCCCCGAATTCCTTAATAAGACTCCTATAGCACGGGAAATAAAAGCAAGAATCAATAAATGGGATGGACTTAAACTAAAAAGCTTCTTCTCAGCAAAAGAAACCATCATTGAGGTGAACAGAGAGCCTACATTCTGGGAGCAAATTTTTGCCACATGCACATCAGAGCACTGATCTCCAGGATTTATAAAGAACTCAAAAAACTTAACACCAAAAAAACAAACAACCCAATCAATAAATGGGCTAAGGAGCTGAATAGAAACCTTTCAGAAGAAGATATACAATCAATAAATATATATATGGGGTCTTTGCTCTTTATATTCTCTTTCAAATCAACTTGCTGAATGCCTATCAACCTAATTATCTTACTCTTTGGCTTTGTCTAAAATATCTTCCTTGACCTAAGGGCTGGAGTTTCACAGCAAAGTGAGAATGATTTCTTTCTGTCTAGTTTGTTTAATACATCTGTGCTTTCTGTATCTGTGTACTCATGACTTTGGTTCTGAGATTTCCCAGCTGTTAAACAAACATTGCTCCTCTGTATTTTCTCCTGTTGGGACTCACATTAACAGTATATTAGACCTTCTTTTCACAGCCTTTTTTCCTCTTAATTTTGCATAATTACCAGAAACTTCTCTTTCTCTGCTGCATATGGGTAAATTATTTGGGCTATCATTCATCTCACTAATTTTCCTTCCAATTTCTTTAAAATTTCTGTTATTTGTTTAAAATTTCCATCTATCCAATTCTTAATTTCATTTTAAATTTTAGTCATTTTTTAAAAAATGGTAATTTTGATAATCTTTTTAAAAAATATTGTTTTAGTTGTAGATGGACACAATATCTTTATTTATTTATATCTTTATGTGGTGCTGAGGATCGAACCCAGTGTCTCACATGTGTGAGGCAAGTGATTTACCACTGAGCTCCAGACCCAGCCCCTTGATAATCTTTTTTTCTCATGCAGTTTTTATTATATTTTTTCATTGTGTTAAGCATTTCACATTTAGTTATTTTATATTGTGTATCTATCAATTTTAAATCCTAGCAGTTTGAATCTATTATTTACTGTTTCTGATGGCTCTCATAATGCCTTGTTTTTGTGTGTATCATGAGTTCCTATGTAAATGTTTTTTTTAGTCTAAATCTTCCACTAATATGGGAGATACAAGCCAAAACAGTTACCACCCTTAGTTTCTTGGCCCAAGTCACCATTGTTAAGTGGGAGAACCCAGAATTAAACTTGAGGTGATTTCAAAAGCTATCTTTTTCAGTTATACCAGTGTTTTCCACATTTCAATCATATGAATAGCACTTTCATAATTTTTAATTTTTTGGTACTGGGAATTGAACTCAGGGGTACTCACTTGACCACTGAGCCACATCCCCAGCCCTATTTTGTGTTTTATTTAGAGACAAGGTCTCACTGAGTTGCTTAGTGCCTTGCTGTTCCTGAGGCTGGCTTTGAACTCGTGATTCTCCGGTCTCAGCCTTCCAAAATTCAGCACCTCTAATTTTTGACATGCAAGCATTACATTGAAATTGGTCCAATAATTGAGTAAAGGCGTTAAAATATATAAATCCCTTAGATCACTGCCTAGCACTGTTCAATAAATGTCAGCTATTATTTTTAATTTTCCTCTTTAAATTGATTTTACATTCAATCTATTTACTTGTAGGTCCATTTAGATTTTTTATTTATTCTTGAGTCAGCTTTGGTGATTTGCATGCTTATAGGAATTTGTCCATTTAATCTAATCTAATTTGTGTAATTATTCATAGTCTTCTTTTATACTTCTTTTGATTTCTGTAAGAGCCATAGTGATGTCCTCCTTTTCATTTCTTTTTTTTATACTTTATTTTTTTTCTCAAAAGTTGCATTTTAATACATGTTATCAAACATAACAGAAAAAACAAATTTTCAGAAGCTGTACACACTATTCACTGAAAACATTTGTTGAGGCAAATAGAAAAAAAATTGTTACAATCATAATTTTCCTAACTTTGCACAAACTTATAAGCAGATTACATTCTTCGTATTAAACATCTTTATATGCACTTTCAATGAACAGTATATTCTGATTGTAGTTATTTGTGTTTCTTTTTATTTCTTTCTCAGTCTAAAGTTTGTTAATCTTACTGATTTTTTCCTAAGAACAAACATTTGGTTTCATTGGTTCTATTTTTTTTCTTTTCTCTATTTCATTTATCTCTGCTCCAATCTTTTTCCCCCTTTATTCAGTTCTGGGTTAATTTGCTCTTGTCTATCTACTTCCTTAATGTGAGTTGTGGATTACGTTGTTCCCTCTTTTCTCCAAATCCCTAATGTAGCTATATTTGAAGACAGGTTCATTAGGGAAATCATTAATGTTAAATGAGGTCGTAAGAGTAGGGCCTTCATATGAGAGAGCTGATGTCCTGATTAGAAGAGAACGAGACAGCAGAGAGCTCTGTGTGCATGAATGCACACAAAGGAAGGCCATGGAGGATACAGTGAAAAGGCAGCTCTCTGCAAGCCAGGAAGGTAGGTCTCATCAGAACCAAACCTGGTGGCATCTTGATTTGGGACTTCTGGCTTCCAGAACTATGAGAAAATAAATTTCTGTTGTTTAAGCCACCTAGTCTGGAGTATTTTGTTATGGCAGCCCTAGTAGACAAATATAATGTGTGAAGTTAGATATTGGGTTCTTTCTCCCTTTGTAACAGGCATTCCTGTTATACATCTCACCTTGAATATTGTTTTCACTACATCCCATAGGGTTTGACTGCATATGTCTATTTTAATAAATTTAACATGCTCTAGTATGCAGGAAGCCATCTGTGGAATGCTTGAGGACCTTCTCTCTGCACGCAGCCAAGGAGGAGGTGGGGCTGGCATTGGGAACTTCCTGTAGCATTCTACAGCTAAGACTGCCCCATGCAAGTGCCCTGCCTCTTCTGCTCTGCTAGGAAAAGTCCTCATTGCAGTACTGGAAATCGGTGTATGCTGTTAGGAACTGAGCCAGCCTACCTGCCCCCACTTTTTTCCTATCTTGGTAAGGAATATTTGATGGAAGGCCTTTGAAATTCTCCAATATAAATAAAGCACACATGGGCTCCATTGTGTTAGAAGCTAGACTGTCTGGTCTGCTGGCCTGTCCTGTCCCCATTTTTTGAAACTATTTTCTGTGTTCTGTGATTATTTTGCTGTTTCATTTCTCTTAGCTTTTGTTGCTCAGCCAGCCCATTCCACCTGAGGGAACTTCGTTTCTATCCACCTGCATGGGATGTGGATGGCACTAGTACATGTACCTCCTCCCTGTCCAAGACAATTGTGTGCTATCATTTCATGTATTTTCTCATAAGCCTTTTAAAACACCACAAGAAAGTGGTATATCCACAAGAACAACAAAAATCATGTGCCTGCTTCTTACAACTTATAACATTTTTGGTAGGAAATATTTGAAAGATAATATCCAATAGGAGCCTACCCATGAACCTTGCTCTTGACTGAAGATTTTGAAATAAAAGAAGAATATATTAGGTTCTCTAGAAAAATAGAGCCAATGGGATGGCATATATATATAATATATATATGTAAATAAATATAAAAGAGTTGATGTTGCAGGTTTGAGGCAGAGGTTACAAACTCAGAATTTCTGTTTGTAGTCAAAAGCAAAATTCTTTGGGAAAACTCAATTTCTACACTTGAGATCTTTGATTAGTTAAGGCTAACTCATATTATGGAGAGTAAACTGCTTTGCTTTGCTTAAAGTCAATTAAATTGCTTAAGGTCAATTGTAAATTTTTAAAAAATCCTCTGCAGCAACACATACAACAGTGTTTGGTCAAACAACTAGTTACCATAGTCTTGTCCAGTTGACTCATAAAATTAAACATGTAGAAATTTGATCATTTTAGAATAATATTTGAACATATTAGAAAAAGAGATGGCCTGAACATAAATGGGCATTTATGAGAACTCATCTGAATGTCAGTTTTTATTTGACTCATGATTCTTTTAAAAAACAATTTAGAACAGCAAGATTTCAAAATAGCTACTTTCTTTAGGCATATGAATGTATAGCCATGGCCCTATCTGCAAGGCATTAATCAGAATATATTTGAAGCCAACTGTGATAAAGAATGGAACAATTATTAAATATATGTTGTCCAAGATATTCCCTTTATCCTTTGCTCACTCTGAGGGAGGGATCATTTATAGTGACTCAATTTCTGAGTAAGGAAGCTTCATATCACATTAAAATGACACATGAGCTGGGTGCAGTTGTACATTCCTGTAATCCCAGTAATTGAGGAGGCTGATAGAGGAGGATGCCAAGTTTGAGATCAAACTCAGCATATTAGTGAGGCCCTAAGGACTTGGCGAGATCCTGTCTAAAAACAAAAAACAAAACAAACATAAAGGGATGGGGATGTGGCTCAATGATTAAGTGACCCTGGGTTCAATCTCTGGTACAAAAAAAGAAAAGAAAAATACTTGTGAGAATTACAAACTTGATGAATGGATAACCTCTGAGATTGAAGTAGCACTTTTCAATGAGTCTATATTTTCTTGCAGATATCCTTGATAGGCAATTCTCCTGCCTTCTGGAATGTACTTTGTTTTGATGTGGGTTCAATTCTAAGGGAATGGCCACTTTTGATAGTTTGTCAGCATGTCTGGAGCCCTCATCTATATTCACCAAGCTTATGGATTTATTAAGAGAATCAAAGGAATCATGTGTATGAAAAGCATTTCAGATGGGATAAAAAGTGGTTTAATGACATAGTTAAGACAATATCTTTACCAAAGAAATCATAAAATGTCAGAGAATTCATCAGAAGCCCCTTGTATGTTTCAAAATATCACCCAATATTTAGATGAATTTTGGTATTTTAGTAAGGATGATTTTATTGAATTATAGAGCTTTCAGCATGGAAAACAAAGCATTAAAGATTTCATTGAATTCAGGTTTTAATAGCAGAGGGAGGCAGTAATATGGCTTACTAAATGATCACTTTTACATGAGTAAGTAGTTCGTAGAAATACAGTCTTCTAAGACCAACATTTTTTTGGTAACTTTTATGGTTTGTTCTACATAATACTGATGGGGAAATTTTTGAGAAAGTTTTTTTTGTTTTGTTTTGTTATTGTTTCTGTTTTATCTTCTGGCTCTTCCTTCTTTCTTCCTTCCTTTAAATGTTGATATTCCTTATGCTAAAGCTTCATCTGCTCTTGCTGTGTGTCTTCTTATTTTCTATCACTCAGGACCAGGACTTCCATTACTTACCTTCCAGAAACTTTCAGATCTTTGTGTCTAGCTCTCTGCTGATCTCCAGATCACTATTTCCAACTGCTTGGATGTGACCAAAGAATGTTAAACAAAAATGGCCTCCTCTGAGCTTCTTGCCTTTACCTCTGCATCAGCTTCTGCTCTGAATCTCTTTCTTGGCTAATGGCATCATCACTGTAGTTAAGTTAAACCTGGATGGTGGCCAAATCCCCAAGTGTTGGTGGTTTAACATGACAAGAGTTTTTTTTTCTCTTCTTACTAATATGAAGTCCAATCGATGGGGATATGGGTGCTGCTTTCAGGGACCCAACCCAGGCTGACAGAGCTCTTCCTTTATCACCCTGCAGCTGGATATCCAGCTGATAAGGAAGGAATAGAAGATAGACTGGGGGATATTTTAATTGATCAAGGCTGGAAGGGTTGCTCAGGATTTTCACTCACGTTCCTTTTACCATCATCCAGTCACATTCCGTCACCTAACCGCAAGAGGTTGGCACATGCTATCTGGCTATGTGCTCAGAAGTGAGATGGATTGGTTTTGATAGGACTATATCTTCTATAACTCACCTTCCTTTTCAAATTAAAAACCTTTTCATCATAAAGATTTCCTCCTTTTTTAGTGACCAAATACAATATATTCTCTTAGATTTATCCTTTACATTTTATTCTTAGGGGACCTTGATATTTCTGCCTCAGACTCTGGAATGATTTTCAAATGATACTATTGATTGCAACTACTAGAATCCATTCTTCATGTTGCCAATATTGTATTTCTATAATGTCTAACTAAATATATCACTGCAATGCTTAAGCATGCTTCAATAGCCTCAGAATAAATTAAAACTGTGATAAAATGTTAAAGGCCTTCACATTCTGGTCCCAGAATTCCACCTAATGAGCAGATGCCTGGTTATCAGATTATAAATTTCACAAGATAATTATCCATGGCTATGTGTCCAGGGCTTAGAAATCTCTGCACTTAATAAGCATTCAAAAAACATTGGATGAACTGATTATAATTTTTTGTGTGCACATACCTGTTTGTCATATTGGATTATATACAAATTGAGGATGGAGATTGTACCTATTTGTTTCTGAATTACCTCTCTGGCATGTGGTGCATACTAAATTGTTGGTGAATTGCGTAAAAGCCACCTTAGAACGTGAGATAAAATCAATGAGGATGGTAAGATTAAGATGTAGCAAGATACTTTTGAGGGAAAAAAACATTAGAAATATTACATGTAAATCATAGCATTATTTATTAATGAAAAATATTTATGACAGTTAATTATATTCCAGGATTGTCCAATGATGAATAAACGAGATGTAGTGACTTATTCTAGAGCTCATGACCCAGGTACTGCACACTGAGAGATCCCAACCTATACCTGTAGCGTCAGAGTAGTGGTCCTTATAGAAAAGACAGTTAAGTTGAGAACTGAAGGACATGAAGGCATTAACCAGGTGGAAGGGAGGGTGGAGATGAGTGATGTTTACAAAGCCAATAGACATAGTTGTCAGAGGATGTATGACATGCTTGAAGATCAAAACCAGACTATGTGACTTAGATGGCAGGCAATGTGAGGGGAATGTACAAGATAAGGTTGGGAAAGCAGGCAGGGGGTGGACAGTGCAGGTGCCCTGTAAGCCATGCCCTGAGTTCTGGTCTTCATCTGAAGAGTAAGAGCAAACCATTGACAGTTTAATTAATGATGACATGATTAATTATTTGTTTCAAAAATGCCACTTTGGCAATAGTGAGGACTCATTGGGGTCAGAGATGATATGGAGAGACCAGTTAAAAGGTTATTAAAATTGTCCAAACAGGGAATGCTGGTAGCTTGGATTAGAAGAGTAACAGGTAAGAAGAGAAAAATAGATAGCTTTGGGAGATGTATAAAGGGTCAGATGCACAGGTGCAGTGATGAGGTAAAGGAAAGCTTGGTGGCTTCATTTACTGGGGTAGGGTCACTGAAAGAGAATCACAGTGTCATCTTGGAAATGTTGAGTTTCTCAACACCAAAAACAGTAACCTTCCTTAATCCCAATTCCAAACTCACTCTTACTATGAGTTCTTAAATTTACAGCTCCCTTGCACTAAGACCCACTGCAAATGGTGCTTTTCTTACCAGCACCTGTAATCCATTGATCCCTCCCCCATTTCACGGCCTCTCACGCCTCTCCTGCCTTCGTTGTCCTCTTTGGTAAATCCATTATTCTTTCCATAACATCATTCCAGTCACTCCCTCCAGTCCATGATTAACTCCCCTGACCTGTGGCCTCATTCTCTCTTCTTGGAAAAATCACAACCGTATTTAAATCCAGCTCTTTGCTCCTTGATTCTCACATGTCATTATGCTGGAGGAAAACAGAAAACCATGCTGAACGAGCTCAGTTTATAGGACCGCCTACCTCCAGGTGGAGCATAATGCCTCCTGGATCTCACCTGGGCTCTCATTAACATTCACCTTCCAACTCTCCAGTGCGAATGTTTTGTACTGAATACACCTAGAACTTTCCTCCCCAGCTCTGCCTCCAAGACAGTGAGCTTGCATTCCACTGCACCAAGAGATGGAAGCCATCAGAGGAGAACTCCCACCACCACATCCACCTACCTACCCATATCTGTATTTATTTATATCGCCTCTTCTCTTATTATTATAGATGAACCATTTCTCCCCTAGCAAAGGCTGACCTCTTCACTTGTGATTTCATTTCCTTTTAGGATGGAACTACTGCAGAACAAGGAAATGTTCAGAAAACTGCCTTTTCTTTCCATTATCACTCCTCTCTTCTACCAAGATCTTCTTTTTATATATTTTTTAGTTGTAGATTATCACAATATCTTTATTTATTTTTGTGTGGTGCTGAGGATCGAACCCAGTGCCTCACACATGCCAGGCAAGTGCTCTACTATGAGCCACATCCTCAGCCCCCCAAATCTTCTCTTGACCTCACTTTTCTCTCTGGCTAATGCCTGTTAAATGCCTGTTATCTTTCCTTCCTCTGACAGCAAGATTCCTCAAAAGAGTATTTTTAAAATTTTTATTGGCTCTTTTTAGTTATACATAACATCAGGATTCATCCTGACATCATTATATAAGCAAGGAACATAATTTGCTCTAATTCAGTCCCTAGTATTACCGTCTCCCTCATCCTCCCTACCCTTGGTCCCTTCTCTCCATCCTGTTGATATTTCTGATATTTACTTAGAGTTTTTAAAATTAGTGTCTTGTGGAAATGCTTAATGGTGACATTCACGTTGGTATATTCACATATATATATACACAGAGGAAAATTAGGTCATTCCCTTGTTCTGCCCTCATCCCATCGCTCCTTCCTTCCCCTGAATCCCCTTCCTTTACTACACTGATCTTTTTTCTCTTTTTTCCCTCTTCTTTAGTTCGAATTAACTTCCACATATCAGAGAAAACATTCAACCTTCAACTTTGTGGTTCTGGCTTATTTCACTTGGCATGAGAGTGAGTGTCTAGTTCCACCCATTTACTGGCAAATGCCACAATTTTTCTTTTTTGTGGCTGAGTATTACTCCATTGTGAATATGTATCACATTTTCTTTATCCATTCATTTGTTGAAGGGCACCTAGTTGGGCTCTATAGCTTGTCTATTGTAAATTGTGGTGCTATAAACTTGGATGTGGCTGCATCTTGATGGTATGCTGATTTCAGATATCTCAAAAGATGCTTTTATATTTACTTTCTCTAATTTATCTCTTCTAATTCTCTCTGGGACCACCTCAGTCAGATTTTCATTCTCTTTGCTCGATTTATCCTGAATGTATCAAGACCCCTGTGACTTCCATGCCATGTCCAGTCCTCCTCTCATTTGATACATTAGTAGCACTTGATGCAAATTGTCATTATTTTTGCCTTACTTTCCTCTCTTGATTTGCAAAGCATCACATTCTCATCGTTTTCCTCCTAACCTCTGGATACTCTCTTCTCTTTCTGCTTTGCTGGTTCCTCCTCACCTCTCTGACTTTTCGGTGTCAAGTGCCCAGATCTCATTTCTATTTTTACTTCATTATTGGTATCATCTAGTCTCCTGGATTAAAATACCATATATAGAATGGAGGACTTCCTAATTTTTATCTCCGGGCTAGCTTTCTTCCTGAATTTCAAATCTGTAGATCCAACTGGCTACACAAGTGTTCCTCTTATACGTCCAACATGCATCTAAAATTTAACATGAGCAATGAATTGAACTTTTGCTCCTCATTTCTGGGGTTCTCACCATTTCAATAAGTGGAAAGTCTGGTTTCCCTGACCCAAGAGCTCCTATGTCCAATCTATCAGCAAATTTTATTAGCTGTCCTCAGAATCTGTACAGAATCTGACCACTTTTTTTTTAAACCTCTATGATTTCTCAGCTGGATTATAACAGTAGTCTCCTAATTGGCCTTCCTGCTTCTGCCTTTATGTCCATATTTGGTGGACTCTGTTCCTATCCTGGAGAAGCTCCTTTAAAATGTTAAACCATATCATGTCATTCCTCTGTTTAAATCTATCCAATAGGGAAAAGGGTACACTCATAAATTATTGGTGGGACTGCAAATTGGTGCAAGCACTCTGGAAATCAGTATGGAAATTGCTAGGAATGGAACCACCATTTGACCCAGTTATCCCACTCTGTGGTACATTATCCAACAAATTTAAAATCAGCATATTACAGTGATGTAACCATATCAATGTTTATAGCAGCATAATTCACAATAGCTAAGCTATGGAGCCAACCTAGGTGACCTTCAACAGATGAATGGATAAAGAAAATGTGATACACACAAACACACACACACACGCACACACAATGGAGTATTATTCAGCCATAAAGAAGAATGACTTTATGACATTTGTTTGTAAATGGGTGGATATGGAGACTATCATGCTAAGTAAAATAAACCAGTCCCTAAAAACCAAAGGTCAAATGTTTTCTCTGATATGTGGATGGGTGGGGGATAAAATTTCATTATATTAGACAAAGAGAAATGAGGGAAGGGAGAGGAGATGGGAATAGGAAAGACAGTGGAATGATCTGGCATAACTTTCCTAGGTACACATGAATACACCATAGTGAATCTCACCATTCTGTATATCCACAAGAAATTAATTAAAAAAAAACTATCAGCAAATGGCAGAAAGATCAACTGAGAAAGGACCAGGGATGGGGTAGGGGAAGACAAAGAGCGTACTGGGGTCTGAATTAGAACAAGATATATTCCAAGCCTTTATACTTATGTCAAAATTGATTCTACTAAAAGTATCAATAAATTAAAAAAAAAATAAATCCATCCAATATCTCCCCATATTATTCAGTGTAAAAGCCAAAGTCATTGCAGTTTGCCTGCAAGGCTTTCTGAGATCTAGACCTCCTGCTAATGGTCCATTTGCTTTCCTTGCTTTCCCCCGTCCTCCATCATCACCTCCAGTGGGCTTATTGCTGTTTCCCACAGTTGCCACCCACATTGCCACTAAACAGACTTTCCACTTTTCATTCCTTTTGCTCAGACATCCATTTTGCTTCCTTTTTGGGTCTTTTCTCAAATGTTACCTTTTCAATCAAGTTTGTTTTTCTGTCTAGCATTCATTATGCTGCAAAATATCTGTTGTTTATGCATTTATGTTTCGGTTGTCCTTCTGTCGATCAGAATGTGAACTCTATGAGGACAAGAGTGTTGTCTGTTTTGTTCATTATTTTACCATTAGTTCTCAGAATAGTGCTTGATCCATAGTAGCTTCTCAATATTATTAAATGAGTGAGTTGATGAGTCCAAGTGCACATAGGTGGGCAGGCTATTAGGTTTATGAGTCTGTAGCTCAGGAAAGGAGCCTTCACTGGGAAAACAGTACATTAGGAACTTGTTAGCAATATAGACAGGGTGACCGTATGTTCAAGTTGGCCCTGAGCAGACAGGGTATACTTGCCAATAGTACCCTTGCTTTACCTTTAAGATCACTGTTCTGGTTCCAACGACTCCCTCAAAATACAAGCATTTGAATCTGTGGCCCTGGATGGGGTTGTCTGGAGGAAGCATTTCAAATGAAAATAAGAATCTAGGAAGAGCCCTCAGGTTTATGACCTTTAAGGACTTGTGGAGGAGGATTCTGAAATGAGACAATCAGAGAAGGATCACCTCCTGATAGATATTTTGGTAGAATAATTAGGACAGAATTGGATTGATGAAATAATACAAGGAGAAATGAGGACTGAAAGTTATAGAAAATTCAAGTATTTTGGTTGTGAATGTTAAGAGAGACAGATCTGATTCTGAATTGGCAGTTTAAGATCATGTGCTTAAGGGACTAGCAAGGCAAGGGCACCAAAACCAAGAAAAAAGGGAAATAATTTAATATTTGACAGTTCAAAAACAAGGAATGAAGTCATCATCAAAAATCTAATGCTTTTATATGACTTTGAGACCATTGTCATTCTACATCATGTACAAACAGAAGAATAAGTTACACTTCATTTATGTATGATGTGTCAAAGTGTCACTGTCATATATAACTAATGAGAACAAATAAAAAATCTCATGGTTTTATTGTTCTTTTGTCAGTTGTTTCAATAACTGACAATAATTGGAATTCTATATAGGAAAGAGTACCTCCATACTTGGGTCCTCTAAACGATATAATCTGGACTTTGATATGGTTATAGGCAGAAATGGGTGTGGCATTTAGAGATGGTTTTCAATTTGTGTTTGGAAGACACTGAGCTTGTTAAATGTTGGGGGAAAGACTCCAGGTGAGAGAGGCCAGCTGAGCACACTAAGGAGAGAGGAGCTGACTCATGGTGGGACTTAATCTGAGAAGGTGGGCAGGAGGAAGATGTGAGGGCAGATGGAAGATCTGGCCTTGGGTAGATGGATGCTTTCTTTTCCTGCCACAATGGAAAGAATGAAAGGGAGGCTGAGCACCTGCAGCTGTTTGTAGGGCTGGCTCTGGAAGGGAGAGGGCACTGACATCTGTGGCCTGAGAAGGAGGCAAGACCATATGAGAGTAAGGAAGGTGTCTGTGCTTAGAGCAGTTTCAAAGAGTGAGAAAAGTCACTGACTAAGAAACCTGTTGAGGGTTAAGGGCTCTTTTGAGGCTGGTCCTCATGAATCATCGGCAGACATTTCTTCAGTTACCTAGGAAATGAGAAGTGAAAGCATCTTTCTTTGATCTGGTAAAAATCACAGAGGGAAAAGTATTTAAGGTGGCATTATTCTGAAGTGAGCCAATAACAACTACTTTTGTTTTGTTTTGTTTTGTTTTTTGCTACCTCATGAGTCAACAACATGCGTGTGAAGAAATTATGGGGATATTTGGAGAAAAATACGGTGGAAGACAGCCTAATGTTTCATTTTCTCTCCTTCGGCAATGAGTGAGATAGAAAAAGACGAGGTTTTCCTGAGAGATCAAGTCCTCCCACCCTCCCTGGGTGGGAGTCAAGGGACCTAAGTCATAGTTCTGGTTCTGCCACTATTAGGTTTTGCTCTCAGGGTTTCCGTTGTCTTGTCCCAATGCTGTGAAGAGATGATCTTACTTTCCTTCCACTTCTAAAATCTCTCGGTCTGTGGCATTCTGACTTCATCTTGGTTTACAGGTTACAGGCAGAGATGTAAGTCATGGATTTGAAAGTGACTCATAAAATTATGGGTCACGTGTCTGAATTCCTGCTCTACTGTTCTGGAATTCAAGAGGCCCTGGTGAACTTGACCCTTCTTGCTAGCCAGAGTTTCGAAGCAATTAGGAGATAAGGCAAAGGAGTCAGGAAGACGTAGATTAAAACTTCGTCTTTACTCCTGGTTGATCTGTTATTGGTGAATATGGTTTAGAGCTGCTGACGAGAAAAGGGATTTCTAATACTGAATTCCAGAATGAGGCCGGCTTACTCACCAGGCATACGCAGAATGGAATATTGCAGGTCTTCTCACACGGTCCCTGGGAAAATTTCATAGAGGGGAGCAGAGCAGCACAGAGCACGGGCTTTTAATGGGAAGGCAGTTTCCTAAAGGCAAGAAAAGAGGTGGAAGCTTGCCTTTTAGTTTCCCTTCCAAAGTGACCAATCAACTAAGTCACTCTTCCTCAGGGGAGAAATAAGGAAGGGGCAGAGAGGGGGCTGGAGGGACCAGCTGTGTTGAGCCACTTCCCTGACTGCTTCTTCTCAGTCTCCTTTGCTGATTTCTCCTCATCTGATTTCTAAATGTCAGAATATTTCAGTTTGGCCCTTACGACTTTTACCTGTCCTACTCTTTTCCTATTTTCTCTCCTCCAGTCTCTACCTACTGATGATTCTCAAGTTCATATCTCCAGACCAAAATGCGTCCTGGAACTCTGGAATTTCATCTCTTATAAGTCTTTGTTCAAGTATCCTTTTCTCAATGCAGCTTGCCCTGACTACCCTATGTAGAACGCCTGGAACCTTCCATGCGGCTCTGCCTACTCCTTTACTTCTGCCCGCCCAATTCCTCATCAGCTTCTGCAATAATACATGCTTACTGTCTTATTTGTTAATTTTCCATAGACAATGTCTGTATAATGAAAGTTTTACGAGGACAGGGTCCAGAGTGTGCCTGGTATATAGTAATCACTCAATAAATACTGATTGGATAAAGTAGAAAATGATTATTATAGTGCTTCTCCTACTGGGAAAAAATATCAAGAGTGGGGAAGTATGTCGTGTCATAAATATGATGGGTTTGTATTTTTTGTGTGTATTGGGCTGCTGTTCATTCAAACGCTTAAACCTCAGGACCAGTGTCAAATGTGTGCTTTTCCATGGACAGAAGTTTATGTACCTATGGATATTTGTCTATTAAAGCTAACCTCTGCACATGATTTTTCTTGCAGTTCTCTAACTTAGTTTACATAAAACTCATTTCTATAAAGTTGGAAGTTATTTGTCCATTATTTAAATCCTATGGTCTTTTTTTTAAATTGGTAATCATTTAATTATTTGTTTTGAGGATATTTCAGTGCTCTTACATACATGTACAATGCTTGCAAACAAATCACCCTTGTGGTGATGCACTGTCCTGGAGCCAAATTTGAAAAAAAAAAAAAAAGAAAAAGTATAAAACCAACTACAAATATCTAAAAGTCTTTACACAATTTATTCCTCCAGCATTGGAAATGATGCAGAGAAGACATGCATAGCATAGTGAATTGCAGAAAGTAATGCTGACATCCTAAAATAGTGGGGAGAAAATGGTATAGAAAAGAAAAAAAAGAAGAAGAAAAAAAACAACTCTCACTCCCCAAAATAAAAAGAAAATTTGACATATGAGAAGGTCTATTACAGGGATCAATTATGGGCAGTGGCATAGAGCTGGCTGACTTTCACAATCATCAAGTATATATTGAACTCTTGCATCATGGCAAGTAGCTGCCCTTTTTTAAAAAATATTTTTTTAAAATTAATTTCACATGGATGTACACTGTGGTGAGATTCATTGTGGTGTATTCATACGTGTACACAGGAAAGTTATGTCAAATTCATTCCACTGTCTTTCCTATTCCCATGCCTCTCCCTTCCCTTCCTTCTCCTTTGTCTAATCTACTGAACTTCTACCCCCCCCCACCCGCTTATTTTGAGTTAGCTTCCACAAATCAGAGAAAACATTTGACCTGTTGGTCTTTTTGGACTGACATTTTTACTTAACATGACAGTCTCCAGATCCATCCATTTACCAACAAATGTCATAAAGTCATTCTTCTTTATGGATGAGTTTTCTTTATCCATTCATCTGTTGAAAGGCACCTAGGTTGGCTTTCTCTATCATTTATTAAAATATAACTTTCTTGATGGCAGGGATCCTGTCCTGTATTTATATGTCACGTATTAAGCAACCCTCTGCCTTACATATTAAAGGTATTCAGCAAAGATATATCTAATGGGTATCATTTAAAAGTGATTCCACATGCATTTATTTTCAATTTATTTTTGTCACAAGCAGCTTTGCACAGAGGAAAATATGGCATAGATTTTTGGACTTAAGCCTAGCCATAAAACTTGATATGTAATAAAAAAACGAATTGCTGTTTACCAAACAAGCAGGGTATTTTGCATTTGTTATATCGATTTTGTTCCAAACCCTGCATGTTGGTATTATTTTCTCCATTTAGCATTTCAAAAATGGAGGCTGAAGAATATGCTGCATTCTCATAACTAGACATTCAGTACCAGATCTATCTTACTCCCAACTTCCTGGTCTTCTATCCTCCATGGTCATTTTTTGAGTTTGTCATAAAAATTCAAAGTATATTTTTCACATGTATCCTTATAATGCAATAAACTGAATGATTAATGTTTACCCAAAATGTAAATAAGGATATTGTCCTAAAGACAGAATGAAGTTCAACCATGGATATTGTTTTTCTTAAGTACAAAATCTCATGTAGAAAGTAAATGAAATATACATTTACTCAGAAAAAATATTTTAGAAAGGCAATATGAATTTCTTCTTTGGTTTGACATTTAAATGTTGAGATGAGAATCTTATTTTTGTAATAAGATGTATTTGTTTAAGAGTTATTTCCACAATGCTTATAGTTAGCTTGGAACCCCGGCCTCTGAAGGACGTGAAAGAAGGCTCCTCAGACTTTGTAGAAACTTAACGTCGTGCCATCATTCCTCCAGATCTGAGCAGTGTGAGACTAAGACTGGGGGTTAATGGCTATTTAATTTCATATGTCAACTTGAGTGAACTAAGGATACCCCAATAACATATTACGTGTGGCTATGTCTGCACAAAAGTTTCCAGATGAGATTAGCCCTTAAGTTATAAACTCAGTAAGGAAGATTGCCCTCATCAGGGCAGGTGGGCACCATCTAATCTGTTGAGGGTTGGAATGAAGCACAAAGGCAGAGGAGGGGTGAGTTCACCTGTTTGAGCTGGGATATACATCTCCTTTTGCCTTAGGATATTGGCATTCCTGGTTCTTGGGCCTCTGGATTTGGATCAGGCCTTCAGTATAAACTCCCAAGTTCTCAGGCCTTCAGACTTGAACTGAGACCTATGCCATTGGCTCCCCTGGTTCTTGGGCTTTTGGGCTTAGACTGAATTATACCAGTGGCTTTGCCAAGACCTCCCTCCATCTTGCAGGCAGCAGATTGTGGGACTTCTCAACCACCATAATAACATGAGCCAATTTCTATAATATATATCTTTCTATGTATCTGTCTATCTATCTATCTATCTATCTATCTATCTATCTATCTATCTATCTATCATCTATCTATCTCTCATTGGTTCTGTTTCTCTGGAGAACCTGAATAATATATGAGAGTACTTGATAAGGGGCTCCAATGAACCAATGTTCCAGAGCAGTTATATCCTTGTCTCTGGGGTGGGGGACATTGTGGTCTGGATCTGGAGAACAGGTAGGGTTATGTTCTGGTAGGTTCAATGATTATGGTAATAATTCCTTTTATTGAGCACTTACTGTGTTTATTGTATATGTTATATATTTATATATCCTACTACTTTATCATTTAGAGAGCCAGAGATGATAGGATAAATTTTTGGGGTAGTTAATTCTTACTTATCCTTTATGCCTCAGACCAAATGACCACTCCTCAGGTGAGTCTTCTTTGTTCCACATCCCTTCACACCAGAATGAGGTCAGGTGTCTTGTGATAAGCTCTCATGGGATCCAGTTTCTTTCCTTACTACCACCTGATATGCATTGATATATCAGGATGAAATCTCCTCTACTAGAACGTGAATTGTGTAATATCTGACATCTTCGTTTTGTTCAGTGGAAAATACTAAATTAGTGCTTGGTACACAGTAGGCACTCGAAATATTTGTGGAACAGAGAATAAAAACACCGCTTCCCCACTAGGTATCCCTCCCTTTCATATTATTTTGTCTCAAATTGTTACATTTTTATTAACTACTCACTTTGGGGTCCTCAGACTTTAGAAGTAAAAGAGGCCAAGACTCCTTTGGCAGATGGGTGTTAAGCTAAGCAGTCACTGTTGGTTGCATAAAAAGTCCTAGTAGTGAAGATGCTTGGTTCTGAGGCTTCAGGATGAAGTTATCTTTTCTTCATTCCCACCTGCAGAGACTAAGGCCCTTCAGCAACATTTAGTGGGGAAGAGGGTGAAATGAAGTGCCTGAAAACCCAGAAGAAGCTAAGGGGTGAGTCCTGTGTGAGGGAAGAGGTCACTAATGACCAGAAGGGTAACCCCCAGAAGATGGAGATGAAGACTTTCAAAAGCAAATAGTCGAGAGGTGATGGTGTGGAGGAGCCGTTCCTTTTACTCCATTCAATGCAGATGCTGTATGTATGAACTTGAGTAAAAGAACCATTATGCACATCCTTCTGAATCCCATGTGTGTGATAGAGATCTCTGTCCTCTGTAAGAATTATGTCAACCCAACTTCTGAAATTGAAGGCATGCTACAGAGATGCAATTGTACAATATCTTAGCTTTAAGCGTAAATGCCTAGGTAATAGTGCATTTAGGACTTGCTCTGTTCTATATCAGAGCAGTTCATTAAACATCAAAAGATTTCATGTTGAAAACTCATAAGAAAGGTGCCAGGTGTCTTGTGCCAGGGAAATGTGCACAGTAAGGGTTTCTCATACAAATTTGAAAGATGAAGAAATTCCAAAGATAGACGTGTCAGAAGGTTTAGGGCCTGACCTACCTTGGTCCATTCACCATCTCTGTACATTTTGTTATTTCTGAGAAAGAAGCAATGACTAGCAGAGCTGCACCTACCGGCTCCCCAGCAGTCCTGAAGACTGTTCCTGAAGCCTGGCTTTGTTCTTCAAAGGCCAGGATGCTATGAATGGTCTGCCAGTTCTTCCATCATACACATTGTTCACTGCATCAAGAGCCCAGCCATTGCTCAGAACTCTTCTGGAAAGAAAATTGAATCCCCAGGACTCAGGGTTCGGAGGGTGGGAGAAAAGCATGCACAATTTCCTCTTTGACCACTGAATACCTGGACATACACTTCTTTCTCAAAAGTTTGGGTGCTTCAATTCACAATAGCCAAACTATGGAACTGGCCTAGGTGTCCATCAACAGATAAATGGATAGAGGAAATGTGGCATTTATACACAATAGAATTTTATTCAGGCATAAAGAAAAATGAAATCATGTCATTTGCAGGGAAATGAATGTATCTAGAGAGCACTATATTAAGTGAAATACACAAACTCAAAAGGTCAAGGATTATATGTTTTCTCTCGTATGTGGAAGCTAAACGGGAAAAGGAAAGGAAAGATGTAGGAAGGATCTCATGAACATCAAAAGGAAATCAGTAGAGAAAAGGGACTAGAGGGAGGTAGATGGGGAGAGAGATGGAAGTGCTGGGGAGCGATATTGTCCAAATTTTATTGTTACATTGTATACATGTATGAATATGTAATAACAAATCTTGTAATTATGCACAATTACAATGCACCAATAAAATAAAGTGGAAAAATGTTTGGGTGGTCAAAGTGCTTAACTGAACCAGCTTTATCTAAAATAGGTAATAAACGAGATTCTAGTGATTGTCGGGAGAGCTGAGATATTATCTGCTGCTCAGGCTAAGCCTGAGCCTGTTCTGAGTGGAGAGCAGATTCCATTCTGCAATGTGGAGGGTGGAGGGGCTTTGGACCTGTTAAAGTAGGGTACAGGAATAACTGCTCCAAGGAGTAATATTCAAACTTTGACTTAGATGAGAAGAGGCACCTGTGTGGGGTGTAGGAATAGATTTCACACAGTAGGACTATTATGTGGACATTTGCAAGCAAGGTTGGTTCTGTTTTACAGGACACAGTCTCAGATGTCTGGAGGGGGGAGGGAATTTTTTCTTTATTTCTTTAACTAAATAACATTAATCTTTTTATAATTTGTCTGAATGTAGAAATTCAATGGAGTAAATTTTAGGCAAACTGTCAAAATAATTGATTACTTCGTGACTTCAGAAACCTCTGAGTGAAATTCAGGATTTTATAAAGAGTTAGTTTAGGATTTCCACTTAGTTCCTTTTCCCAGAGGTTATGTCTAAACTCAAGGGATGGGTATCTAGCTTGCAGACACGGTCTGTTTTCTGGAAACTGCTGATATGGGACTTTATTTTTTACCTGTGGAATCTGATTACTTATTTTGTGAACAGGGTTTATTCTCTTTCTAAAACAGCAAAATTTAGCCAAAATGTTTACATGTCTATATTGTTGCATATGATGTGGTAATGAGGAACTACCCACTCGAACAACCATGAATTTCAATTTCCTAATGTTAATCATGCTACTTAAGCACCATTATCTTATTCACAAAACTTTTGACTTTTTTTTCTCCTGAGGTGTCAGTATTTCTAGCTACTCCCACCCCCACCACTGTGGCCCTAGGGGAGGATGCCGAGTGGTTCTCTACCTACTCTGCTTCTGTGCCCACCTACCATCCAGGAGGACTCAGACCAACACTGCGCCTTCAGGAGTTTTACACTTCCTCTCTGCTGATTGTTTAGCAGTCACTTACAAGGCTACTCTCAAGATCTTATTGTCAGGGCTGGGGATGTAGCTCAGTGATAAAGCGCTTGCCTAGCATATGTGAGCCACTGGGTTCCATCCTCAGCACCTCATAAAAAATAAATAAAATAAAGGTCCATCGACAACTACAAGTAAAAAATATTTTTTAAAAAGATCTGACTGTCATCCAGAACGGTGCCACATCTGAAATGTTAAACTCACAAGTCCTGCCTCCAGTCCTGTAAGTTTTGTTCTTCTTTGCTCTCCTAGAGAAGACTTTGGACCTTACGACTCTAGTCCAGAAAGACCTCTCGTTGTCCTCCTCTGGAGAATTCTCCCAGCTTTAATTTCCTTCCCTCCCCACCTGGGGCCCATTGGTTTAGTGATGTTCTCATATGTACCCTGATTTCAAGTAACCTTGCTACCTGACATAGATCTATAGATCAATATTGGGGGCCTCTTCTGGGTCTCAGTGTCCCTTCCTCCTTGCTTCTGATCATCTTCTTCATCAGGCTCTGAACTATTGGACAGCATACCTATGTTTTATGCCTCTGAGTCTTCAGCATCTAATATGCTAGTGTTCTTAGTACATGATAGCAGATCAATGTAGAGTTGTTGAATAAATGAATGAAGGAAAGGGTAATGGTTATTTTTAAAGAAGTTTATGTTGCTCAGCATGCTTTTGATATCTGTCTGTATTGCAACTGCATGTATATACTACAACGGCATGTATATACCATGATACATGCTCGCTGCACCAGTTAGTGGATACACAGGCTGTTTTCACTTTTTGGCTATATGATAAATAAGGCTGCTATCACCACAAATGTGTAAGAATTTGTGTAGAAACAGGTTTATAAAAACCTGCTATTCAGTAACCATCCAGGAGAACTGATAAGTCTATGGTAAAGTGTATATTTAATGGTGTAAGAAACTACACCAATAACTGTTTTTCCAAGTGATCGTGACATTTTGTGTTCACATCAGCAAGATGTAGTTGCTGAGCTTCACATCAATACTCAGCCTTGTCAGTCTTTTTCATTTTCACCACTCTACTGGATATGTGTGTAACTGATGCTTCATTTGGTTTCAATTTGTATTTCTCTGATTTCCAGTGAGAAGTTTTATGTGCTTATAGCCATTAATATTATAATACTTTTGTGAAGTATTTGTTTAAATATTTTGGCAAGTTTTACTTGGGTTTTTGTCTTATTGTTTTGCAAGAGTTATGAACAGATACATATGTATATATGCCTCTGAGTTACATGCATATTTTTACATAAGCTAAAAAGTAATCAAGGAGTTACTATTGTTATGATTTTAGCTACAATAGTCTAAAGAAAAATCCTTCTATAATATAAAAGTTCCAGTGTAGTGCCTCTCCAAATTCTGAACTGAGCCACTGAATAGAGATGAAGAAAAATGAACAACTGCTTTAAAAAATTAATAGGCATGTTCTAAGGTAGTGATTAAATTTATTCTCAACTATGCAGCCCAAGGAAATGAGAAGAGCATTCATGTTTCTCAGTTTGGACTATTTAGGCTTTCTTTCTGTCATATATTTAAAACAAGTTAGTCATTCTATTCTTTCCTCTTCCTCCTTTGGTTTTTTAAAAACTTCTCAAAGTATCTCAATATGCCATTTTTTCCCTGTCTTTTGTCCTTTCCTTCTTTATATATGCTCTTCCTCCTCTTTTACTATGTCCTGCCTTAAAAAGTGTTTAGTTTTTGGAAATCCATATGCAGCACATATGAAACTAAACCCCTATCTCTCACCATACACAAAATTCAACTCAAAGTGGATCAAGGACCTGGGAATCAGACCAGAGACCCAACGCCTAATAGAAGAAAAAATAGGCCCAAATCTTCATCATGTCGGATTAGGACCATACTTCCTTAACAAGACTCCTATAGCACAAGAAGTAAAATCAAGAATCAACAAATGGGATG
>CM053412.1:50168134-50186854 GCA_028644305.1 Xerus rutilus | reverse complement strand
TACACAAAATTCAACTCAAAGTGGATCAAGGACCTGGGAATCAGACCAGAGACCCAACGCCTAATAGAAGAAAAAATAGGCCCAAATCTTCATCATGTCGGATTAGGACCATACTTCCTTAACAAGACTCCTATAGCACAAGAAGTAAAATCAAGAATCAACAAATGGGATGGATTCAAACTAAAAAGCTTCTTCTCAAAAAAAGAAATAATCAATGAAGTGAACAGAGAGCCAATATTCTGTGAACAAATCTTTGACACACACACATCAGATAGAGCACTAATCTCCAGGATATATAAAGAACTCAAAAAACCTAACACCAAAGAAACTAACAACCCAATCAAGAAATGGGCCAAAGAGCTGAACACAAATTTCACAGAAGGTATACAGTCGATCAACAGACATATGAAAAAATGTTCAACATCTCTAGCAATCAGAGAAATGCAAATCCAAACTAAGATTTCATCTCACGCCAGTCAGAATGGCAATTATCAAGAATACAAACAACAGGGCTGAGGTTGTGGCTCAGTGGCAGAGCGCTTGCCTCGCATGTGTGAGGCACTGGGTTCGATCCTCAGCACCACATAAAAATAAGTAAACAAAATAAAGAATACAAACAACAATAAGTGTTGGTGAGGTTGTGGGGAAAAAGGTACATTCATACATTGCTGGTGGAACTGCAGATTGGTACAACCAATCTGGAAAGCAGTATGGAGATTCCTTAGAAAACTTGGAATGGAACCATCATTTGAGCCTGCTATCCCACTCCTCGGTCTATACCCAGAAGACTTAAAAACAGCATACTGCAGTGCTGCAGCCACTTCAATGTTTATAGCAACTCAATTCATAATAGCTAAACTGTGAAACCAACCTAGATGCCCTTCGATAGATGACTGGATAAAGAAACTGTGGTATATATACACAATGGAATATTACTCAGCAATAAAAGAGAATAAAATTATGGCATTTGCAGGTAAATGGATGGAGTTGGAGAATATCATGCTAAGTGAAGTAAGCCAATCTCAAAAAACCAAATGCCGAATATTCTCGTTGATAAGTGGATGCTGATCCATAATGTAGGGAAGGACATGGAAACAATGGTGAAACTCTGTTCACGGGGGTGTAAGGGGGGAGGGGGCCTGGGGACAGTAAAAGTGGTGGAATATGATGGTCATCATAGCCCTAACTTTATGTATGACTGCATGTATGTTGTGATTCTATATCACTTACAACCAGAGAATTGATATGTTATCCTCTATGTACAATGAATCAAATTGCACTCTATTATCATGTAAGCCTAAATAGAACAAATAAATAAATTCATGTAAGCCTAAATAGAACAAATAAATAAATTAAATATGAAGAAAAAACCCCCAAATCTCTACTTAACGGTGTACTAGTTAATCAGAGTACAACTACATTGTGGAATACTATACAGCTGTTAAAAGGAGAAAAATCTCAATGAACTGGGTAGAAGAGCTCTAGGATGTATTGTTATTGAAAAGTAAGGAGCATAATGATATAGATAGTGAATACTACCACTAGTGTAAGGAAGTGAGAAGGAGATCAGAAGGTATATATTTCAATTTGTATAAGGAAAACACTGGCAGGACAGACAAGGAACTAACAAAAATGGTCATCTTTAGGGACCAGGGGAGCAAAGCACTGAATGGGAATGGGGTTGGAGCGAGACTTTTCAATGTCTTTTATATCATTAGTGTCTTTAAAATCTTTGAACCATGTGAATATGTTACCTATTTGGGAAAAAAAAAAGTGTTTAGTTTTTAAGGAGCATCATGAAACATTCAACTCATCTTCAAAATTATGAAGAGACATTATGAAACTTTACTTGATAAATGCTGAACGGATAAGTCTTTCTTTCTCTCCCTGTCTCCCTTTTCATGTTTTACTCCTTTCTCCACTGCTTTTCTTTCACTTTTTTTCTCTTTAATTTGTCCCCACTATTCCTCTGAAATTGTCTTAGTAGGAAACCTATCTATAAACAAATAGACTTAGAATTTCACAAATACAGTTTCATAATGTCTCTTCCCAGTTTTGAAGACGAGTTGAATGTTGAGTTGAATGTTTCATCATGCTCCTTAAAAACTAACCACATTGGTTTTAATTTGAATGTTGTCCTCAACTGGTTTTCTGTCCCCTGTTATCTAGTAGAATCAATAATTTTATTTGGCAATTTGAAAGAATCTTTTCTACAAAAATGAACATAGATAATAGTTCTTGGGGAGGGAAAAATGTCTTTTATGTTAATTTTTTTCAGGAAAATATTCATTTTCTATAAACACAATATAACATTTTAACCATTAAGAATGTACTTTTTCCAATAAGAAAGTTTTGCTGATGTTTTCCTTCAGAAAATATGACTATTGCATTTTAAAGTATCCCACAGGGCTCATAAACTGCTCATAAAATGCAAACCTACAGAGACATTGCCTTGTACTCTTCAAGCCTGCAAAATTCTTTAATATTTCCTATTTCTTCTTTTAACATAGTACAGTCACTATTTTCATTCCCCTTTTCCTTTATTCCATCTTCTACCTTCATTTTTATTTTCCATTGATAACATTTCCCTCTGCATATATATTTTTACCTCATTCTCTTTATGGCTTTACAGATTGTATAACACAAAAATTAGTTTTTCAATTTCTTCTTCCTTATTCAGTTTTTCTCTTTCCATGTCTCTCTAGATTACATGCTGTCATTCCTTTTCTTAATTTTGTTTTACTTCACCTCTATGCCCTTCCATAGGTCCAATTCTCAAACAATTTTTGGAAAAGGAAGAATTATTTCCCTGTATTTTATTTCTGTAATTATTCAAAAACCTTCAAGCCAAGACATTTTGGAGACAATTATGGTTTAATTCTTTATAATAAAAATGTTTCTTTTCAACAATTTCAACTATTCCCTGAGATGCTAAAAATAGTATAAAATGTGCCGGGTGTGGTGGCCCGTGACTGTAATCCCAGCACTTAGGGAGGCTGAGACAGGAGAATCACGAGTTCAAAGCCAGCCTCAGCAAGGGCGAGGTGCTAAGCAACTCAGTGAGACCCTGTCTCTACATAAAACACAAAATAGGGCTAGGGATGTGGCTCAGTGGTCCATTACCCCTGAGTTCAATACCTATTACCAAAAAAAAAAAGTATAAAATATATTTGATGAGTATAGAGTGGGAAGAATCAGAGTGTAGGTCCAGAACCAGGGGGCACTGCACATAATTGGGGCAGTGGGAATGTTTAAGAATGGGGTTTTAACATTTTCTATTTGTTAATGTCTTAAAGACAGAGAAGAATAAATGAATGTTAGAGAGAATGCATGGAGGATAAGTGAAGTCAGCAAGTTATAGTCCTAAGCTGCCATTAGTGGATTCTTTGAAATTTCTCATTTAATATGTATATGTCACATGAATTTTGCATTCTACTTCATAACGTGTATGTGTTCATTTTTGTATAAAAATTCTCCCAAATATCTAAGTGAAATCATTGGTTGTATTAGGTGACCCCCCTCTACACCCTGTGCCTTCTAATTCATGCAGTACCTTGTCAAGTATCCCTAAGGAGCAGAAGTGCCCCAGTTTGTAAGCTCAGCACCAGGGTGAGAAAATAGGAGCATCTGTTACAACTTGTGTACTATCTTGCTTCCTGTCATTCCCCTTATTAATCAAAAACTGTGTTAAACATCAGAATGGAGTAGATGACAGTGGGAGCTGCCTCACTGATAGATGCCTATCTTCAAATGCAATGGACTGTTTGACCAGAGAGTGAACACCTGGTGTTTAGAGACAGAGGGAAACTATATTGAGGACTTGAATCCCAATTATGGGGTAAGACTGAGTAGAGGTCCATCAAAGCATCTGGCTCTTATCATGGTAAAATAAAAACAAACTTTTATTTTCCTATCAGGCATTCTGTTATTAAATTGATCACTTATATTAAGATGTAAAGACATTAAAATTTAGTAGGATTATTAAGATATTTAAGTAACGCCCAAAGAATAACTCTAGTAGTAGTACACATCAGAGATAAATAGGTTGAATGCAAATTTTACTGGTGAATATACTAAAATAAACTAAAAATATCTCTGAAGTAACTTGTTTGGGGGGTGGTAAATGTATACAAGAAGGGGCTGAAGCTGTAGCTCAGTGGTAGAGCGCTTGCCTAGCATGTGTGAGGCACTGGGTTCAATCCTCAGCACCCCATATAAATAATAAATGAATAAAATAAAGATCCATCAACAACTAAAAAAATTAAAAAATGTATACAAGAAAATATTGGATTGTCTTCTGGCTAGGTAACAGTGGTGTTGGGAAGGGCAGGGAAGAACTGAGTATGGCACTGAGCAGAGATCTTGTCCTTGATCTGTTGCATTGGTTTCTATTAGATCACATTACCTCCTATTGCTACAGCAGGCTGACCAAATAGCCACAGGAGTTCTGGGACCATTTTCAGGCATTCTTTTTTTCCTACTACCATTTTGGTCACTGTCTAGCTTGACAGTCTATTGGAATCCATATCAGTTATTTCTTTGTTTAACAGATCAAAAGATGAACTCAGGTTGGGAGAGATATAATAGATATATAAAGATATAATAGATATAAAGATATAATAGATATCTTTTTAAAATGCTGGTACATCAAAGAATATCTTGTCATCCAAAGGCTAAAATGTGACCCAGCATGGGCATTGCCTGGAAGGTGGTTAGAAATGCACAATCTCAGGATCTACCCTCTTATACTGAATCACAATCTGTATGCTAACAAGATCCCCTTGAGTTTCATATATACATTAATGTCTCAGAAACACTGATTTAACATTTTTTTTTGCTTTTTCATAGGGTGTCACTCCCCAAGTGTCAGTGGTTTCCTGGAATGAGTTTAATTGAGGCTATGCTCTTTCTTAATTAATCCATTGATCTATATCACAGCTAATCCTCATAACAAATCTTTAAGATATCTTCATACTCATATTGCAGGTGAGACAGGATAGGCTAAGTAACTTATCCAAGCTTACAAATTGAATAAGTGGTGAAGATGTTGTACCTGAGTCTGGGTGTTTTAGTCAGTTTTTGTCTTGCTGTGACAAAAATACCTGACAAGAACAACTTAAGGGAGGAAAAGTTGATTTGAGGCCCATGGTTTTAGAAATCTCAGTCTATAATGGCTGACTCCATTGCTAAGAGCCCAGTGGAGGAAAGCTGTTCAGTTCATGGCAGGGTCAGGAAGCAGAGAAAGAGAGTGGGAAGGGACAGCAGGGATATGTACCTCTCCAGGGTATACACTCAGTGACACACCTGCTCTAGCCATGACCCACTTGCCTACAGTTACCACCCAGTCATTAAAACTAGAATAGACTTGTTAGGTTACAGCTCCCACAATCCACTCACTTTACCTCCGAGCATTCCTGAATTAACACAGGAGCTTTTGGGGGATACATCACATCCAAACCATAACACTGGGTCTGATTGATCCCAAAGTATTTTATATCAGTTCCTATGCTATATTGCTTTTTCTTGAACTTAATTGGGGGTAATTATGTATGCATGAAAAAATAAAGCCCATTTAAAAATAATGTTTGTTAAAAAAACCCTTTTGAGTATATTTAAAGAATAGGTCATTTGGGTGCAGTGGTGCACACCTATAATTCCAGCTAAACTGGAGGATGAGGTGGGAGGAACTTGAGTTCAAGTCCAGCCTGAGCAATGTAGCAAGACCTAAGCTTAAAAAAAGAAAAAGAAAGAAAAAAAGAAGGAAAGAGGACAGGAAAAAAATCCTAACAGGTCTTTCATTCAAGGATTATTGCAAATAGCATTTCACACTTTTCTGATGATGAAGCAAAGAAGTGGTTCTTGGTCTCTAGCTTTTGATATAACTTGGAGATTGTAAGAGGACCACATCCTTTATGCACACACTTTATCTTGCCCATCAACTGACTTGCATCTTGCTGCTGAGGCATGCTCCATCTGTTCAAGCTTGTATTGGGCCAGGTGCTAAGAGCAGTACTGATTGTGTTCTGTTGAGGCTGCCCATATGCCTCTCCACAAACTCTAGTTCAAGAGCTGTAAAACTATTTGCATTTTTAATCTATCAGATGGCTTTGAACAAAACCAGTGCCAACAAGGCTATTTGAATGCTTTATATTTGCCAAAAGAGTGTAGAACTTATGGCTTCCAATCAAATTATTAAGAAATGCTGTATTTTCATAATAACTATATTTTCCAGGGAGAAGTGCAAGTGAAGAAATCCTACAGAGCATTGGGGACGACCCTGAACATTTTTTCCCCCCCTTGGGAAACTATTCAGCTGCAAAAATAGGGGGAAAAACCCAAAGCATATGCTGGAGGATACTGTGTGACTGTAGCTCTGGGGCTGTAAACCAGTCGGACCTGTTGCAAAATGGGTGACCTATAATGTGGGCTGTGCATGCTGCACAAGCATTACATCTTCATATGAGCAATGCATTAGGAGCATGAAGTGAGCGTGCTACACGACCCCGTGTCTTTAGGGTAGAACTGAATATGGAAGGGGCACAATTTTCAGTTGAGTGAGGGCAGGAGAAGTACTGATGCTTCTTGATTGGTCTCTGGGATGTTCTCACACTTGTAGGGGACTCCTTTGACTCATCCTTGAAGAAGGTGTGTGTTTGTTGGAGGAGGACACCTGCCTCATGGAGGACTCAGACCTCTCCTCTGGCCCACCCTACTTTCCTTAAAGTGACCTTCAAGTGTTTATGTCCTAGCCAGATTTGCGATGCGGGAGTAGGGCCTGTTAGCGGCGCTCTCTTCGCGCTCTCCAGAGTCATTCTGTCTCTTTCTCAGGCCCTCTCCTTAAACCTAGCAGAGGACTCCTGCGAGGAAGAAGTCAAGGACCTCAAAGACTGAGATTTAACTTGACTCCTCCCTTCTTCTGTTCTGAGCTAGCTAGAGTCTGAGAATTCAGAGTTGGTCTCTAGAGTAAAGCTCATCGAGTTTAAACAAACAAAAAGGACAAACCCATCTTTAAATGTCAGTCCAGCATCCACGGGGGAGAGTGACAGCAGGTAATTAGAAGCAATTAGTTGTTCCCCTGCAGGGAAGCCGGGCAATTACCTTTCTCTTTCTTCCCTTTCCGTCCTTCCTCTTCCCATGGAAGCGGTAGAAGTGCTCAGCTCCTAAGCAGCGGCATACGCTGAGCTGGCACAGAAGTGAGGGATGAACTGAGTGGGGATTCGGTCTCCTCCTTCCGCCGCCGCGGTGGCCGCGGGCGCAGCAGTGCATTGTGGAGGCAGAGCGCGCAGCGCGGGCTGGAGCTGCCGCCCGGGATCTCGCGGTGGGGAACTGTCCGAGGTGCTGACCGTCCCGCCCGCGGCGCCCTGAGCGTCCACCTGCACCCGACCCCGCCAAGTCCCGGCCTTCCTCCTACTCTCCGTCTGCTTGTCTTTCTCTCTTAACCCAGGAGCTGAAGGAAATCATGGTGTTCGCCCCAGGTACACCCGCACCTTGCCTTTTCACCAGGTGTGCAGGCGGGGAGCGGGATAGAAAGGGGGAGAGGATAACAAGAAAAGGCCTTTACCTTAGGACCCATCTGCGCATTTGGAGTCGCTGTTAGTGTGCGAGGGGCTGGAGAGTACCTCGGCGTGTAGCCTTCGTCCCTCTCCCCAGTCCCGCCCCATCTGTCCTCTAACAACCTCGTCATCGTCCCGCGGCTCTGCTTCCCGCCTGGCTCTTCCATACCCCAATCTGAGCACAGGCACCTTGAGAACTGGGACCTTCGCCAGCAGCACCGGCACCTACACGAGCGAGAGTGTGGGAGGTGGAGCAGAGTAGTGGGCTTCCAGCTACTTCGGTGGGAATTTCCTTCCCTATTTTATCTCCCTCCACAGAAGTGGCAAAGTGACCCTGTTCCTCCAGGCCTTCCAAGGAGAAGGAGGCTAAGTAGACGAAGTCTGGAAGAATGAGAGGAAGGGCAGAGGAGCGACACTCTTAAAGGGTGAAAACTCCAGCCGGAGGCTGCAGCACAAAGGCTGCTACTGCGGCGCCGCTGGCGGTTGCGGTGTCTTTGGGAGCAGGTGATGAAGGACCTTCGTCCCTGTGCTTACAAGTTGGCGAAGAGTCAGATTTGTCTGCGTGTGTGCGTATGTTTTTGGGTGCACTCCACCGAGGCAAGGACCTGAGTGTGTGTGTCGGTGAGGTGGGTCTGTTAGGGAGGAGAGGGGAAAACCTGGTCATTTTTAACGTCCAACTCTGTCTGGTAGATCCAAAGTTCTGTCCATCGCTCCTTCTTGCTCTAGCTCTCGCGATTTAGGCTTCATTTTCATCAACTTCTGCCGTGGGAAACAGGGAGTGGGGAAGAGAAGGCGAGCTAAACTCTAGCTTTGTTATGGGTCTTTAACTCGAAAGGTTGGCTTGATTTGCTGTGGTCATGGGCCACAGATAGGTGAGGAGGAAAAGCATAATGTATTTTTAAAAGGAAATAATTGAGATTTGTTTAAAAAAATTAATTAGCAAAATTTGTGAAGAGGAAGTTAGCTTCCCACTCCTCTTCAGGATGCTAGCTGGGGAAGCAGGTTGAAGTTTCTGCCATTTCTGAGGCTCAAGGCAAGTAATGATTTTTAGAGGAATGTCTTAGAGAATTGCCTAAGGGCTCCTCTCCTGACCAAACTAGAAACCTCAACAGAAGAAACTATTCTGTACAGTAAGGGATATTCAATCAACACAGAATCAGTGAAATTGGAAAACAGCATCTCTTTGTTACGTTTATAAACTACTTAACACTTTCTTTCTTGTTCTTATTTGATCTTCTCATCACCGTTCCATGTAAGGAATACCATTCTTATTTTACCACCCCCAAGGAGGCTGATAACAGATAGTACTGCCAGGCAGGGATAGAGTTGTCTGACCTCACATGCAGTCTCTTTCTCCCATACCACAGAGCCTTTCAACCTGACATGATGTTCCATTAGCTTCACTGACTACAGGAATAGCTGCTTTTTGATCCAGCTAAGATGTAGCCAAAGGCAAATCAGATCCTTCCACTTCTGAAGCATGAGGTAATGTGGTGTCTAGTGTTAGGGTTATTAGAAGATATTTATCTAGGCATTTTCTGTAATCATGATCATGGGTAAAGGACAGTGTAATAAACAGTGGGGGAAGTTGGGGAGAGGACAAACTTGATTTAAGCAGTAATTGGGACAGGGCTTTACTTTTCTATTTTATTTTCCAGTTTGGTATTATTGTTTATCTGTATAGGGGAAAAGTAGAACTGATACCTGTCAAAATTGGCATTACTTGTTGGATGCAGTGGCACATGCCTGTAATCCCAGCAGCTGGAGGCAGGGGAGTTGTGAGTTCAAAGCCAGTCTCAGCCATTTAGCCAGCCTCTCAGCAACTTAGCAAGACCCTGTCTCTAAAAAAAATATAGAAAAAGGCTGGGGATGTGGCTCAGTGGTTAAGCACCTCTGGGTTCAATCCTCTGTACCAAAAAACAAACAAAAAACATTCATCTATTTATATAGAATAGGCACAGAAATCTATAAAAGAAACCTATAAACAATTTTTGAAACATGTTTTCAATTCTGAGGTTTCCTTGAACCCTCTTACTGCATTTTGGGGCAATAAGATGAGGGTGCTAAAATATTATGCTATTTTATCTTTCCACCAACAGCTCATATGTTTTACAACTCATATAGTGATATAATTCCAAAGGAAAATAAGAACAACAATTTGCTTTTGAACTCTGACAGATTTTTAGCACTGTACTTTCACTTCCAGCATATCATTCTTGTAAATCTCTATAATCTTGGAATCCAGATGTTTTGTGCTGGTTCAGGGGAATACTCTCCCACAGCTTTGCTCTAAGCTAAGCTAACATCCAGGAAGGGGAAGAATAGACCATGTGCTAACATCACTCCAAAATTAATAAAATGGTAAGTATAGCAATGAATTAGCAATGAGCTATTTATAAAATTGGGTCAATGGGTACTGTGTTTCTCAAAACACATTGTAGATTTTTGGATTTTAGCAAAAGTAAGCAAGAACTTTGAGATATAATTCTGGCCTTGCTTCAGCTAAATGGCCTGTTTTTGAATGGTTCTCTTTGCTTATTTTAGATGCAAAGGTAGACAGTGATGAAGATTCATACAGGAAGCTTCAGTCCAAAAACACAAGGAAATGAAGGAGAACTGGAATGGGACTCTATATTACCCTAGTTGAAATTTGCTTATCATATGGTATAAAATATATTTTCAGTCTCTAATTTCAGTTAGTCTAAAGACTTAAGGAATAGAGCTTAAGTTGATCAGGATCTTTGGATGGTTTCCAGTTGTGTAAGGCAGACAATTCAATTCTATACCTTTCCTCTCTTTTACATCATTAGTAGGCATTGAATTTTAGAAGGATTTTAATTTTGTGCATACTAATTTCTAAACTTCTTAAAAGTCAGGATCCATAACTGTTACTTTTTTAAAGGATTTAGATACCTGAAGCCTATCATTCATTACTTCTTCCCTCTAAGAGATCTATGCAAAATTAACAACAGTTAAATGAGAAATAGAGCATATTAATTTCTCTGTAAGTACCTCAAAAAATACAGGTGAAGCTAAGTTGGAGCAGATGGCTTAGGCTAAAGGCTGAAGTGAGGCCCTGCTTCCTTTTTCTAAATTTCTTTATTCTTCCACCTGCCATTTCCATTTTTTCGATGGTAAAAATATTTCTAGAGGAATATGAGAAGATTTACATTCATGTCACAAGGGATAAAAGAAGGACAGTATAACCAGTACAGAGAAATATTTTTGCTCTCATTTATAATACTAAATTGACTGAGGTAACTTAGTGCGTGATTGTTTTGCTCAGCTTTTACACTGCTGTGACTAAAAGACCTGACAAGAATAATTTTAGGAGGAAAAGTTTATTTTGGGGATCATGTTTTCAGAGATCTCAGTCCAGACACAGCCAGCTCCGTTCCTCAGGGCCCTAGGTAAAGTAAGAACATCTGGCAGAAGAGTTTGGTGGAGCAAAGCATGGTATCAGGAAGCAGGGAGAAAGAGAGGAAGGAGGAGGGGGAGGGGAGGGGAAGGGGAAAGAAAAGGAGAAGGAGAGCTCTCCTCAACATGGCAAAATATATACCCCAAAGGCACACCCCCAATAACCCACCTCTTCTATCCACACCTTACCTGCCTATAGTTACCTCTCAGTTGATCCCTATCAGGAGATTAATTCCTGATTGGGTGAAGGCTCTCATAACTCAATTATTTCAGGTCTAAACCTTGCGTTCTTATGCATAAGCCTTGGGGAGACACCTCACATCCAAACCATAACAGTAATCATAACAAGTTTCCATTTAGGGGGAAATAAAAGTACAGAGGGGAGATAACTGGCCTACCTATGTGGTGCTATTCCTTTTGTTTATGAAGTGGGCATAGCAAGACATTCTTTTCTATTTATAGGCAAGTGGCAAAGAGGAAGAAAAACCTCTCACTATTGATATTAAAGTTGACAAAGTACACAAGACAGGTCAGGGTGTTTCTTGGCCTAATTCCAAGAGGAGAAAGAAGATATGCTCACAAATACATCTGTCTTTTTAGTGTCACAGTTTCACCCAAGAATTCTAGACTCTGAACAATCAGATTAGTAACTCATGCTTAGAGGAAAGGCTAATTAAGAACGGAGAATGAAATGGAAAGTGAGGACAGAGGTTGTCTCATCTCTGGGCAGTTCCCCATTTCCCC
Source organism: Xerus rutilus (assembly GCA_028644305.1). Taxonomy (NCBI): domain Eukaryota; kingdom Metazoa; phylum Chordata; class Mammalia; order Rodentia; family Sciuridae; genus Xerus; species Xerus rutilus. The sequence goes on along the minus strand of CM053412.1, from coordinate 50,175,140 downwards.
CAATGATTAGCAGGTATTTCAGGGGTTAATGCATGTCTCTGTGGATGAGCGCAATACATATACTTGACTTGTTTGGATTTACTTCAAGTCAGGTGCTTTGTCAGCAAAAAATTATTTTTTGTATATAAATTAAGCAAGGTACGGTGACAAAAATTTCATGAGGGTATAAAAATGCTGTAATTATAAGCAATTAGGCAAACCCTGACATCTAAGCTAAGTGTGAAGAGTACTCAGCACCAATATTTCTAGAGAAAGCTATCTAAGATATTAAGAAAATATTTTTTGCAAGGTAGCTATAGATTTGTATTCATTTATATAAACCTCTTACCAATTCCTGAGAGACTGATGAATAAATTATATAGCAGAATGTCTTAATTGCTGGGTTTATTATCTGCCAACTCAACAAATCCACTTCTGTTAGCATAATTTTTAAAAAACTTATTAATTTATTACTAAAAATTACATACAGTAGAATTGATCTTTTTGGTATATAGTATAGAATTTTAATACTTGTATAGGTTCATGTAATGATCACATAGCAATTTCATTCACTAAATTACTTTTTTCATATTACATATTGTCATCAAATTCTTCCCCCAACCCCTAACCCCTGGTTACCCCTCATTGGTTTTCTGTTCCTAAAGAGTTGCTTTTCCAGGCTAGGCATGATGATGCATGCTTATATCTCAGTTACTCAAGAGGCAGAGGTAGGAGGATGTCAAATTTGAGGCCAACCCAGACAGTGAGATGCTGTCTCAAAATAAAAAAATGAAAAAGGGCTGGGAATGTAGCTCAGTGGTACAATGTCTCTGAGTTCAATCCTGCACACACACACACACACACACAAATGTCATGAGTGGAAACAGGACCTTAGTCCATTGGTGCTGCTACAGCAAAATACCATAAACTGGATGGTTTACAAGACGGACCAAGGTGCTAACAGATTCACTGTTTGGGGAAAATCTGCTTCCTCATAGACAGCCATCTCTCACTGTAGCTGCAGTGGCAAAGGGTGAAGGATCTCTAATAGACTTCTTTTATAAGGGCATTAATCCTTTTCATGAAGGCTCTGCTTGTTGATGTCATCATCTCCCATTGGCCACATCTCTTAATATCATCATCTTAGGAGTTAGCATTTCAACATATGAATTTGTTGAGGGGGGGGCCATAACCAATCAGACCATGACACACAGTGTGTAATCTTTGGAGTCTGGCTTATTTTACTCAGTATAATGTGTTACATGGATCAAAATATTTTTGTTTTTATTGGTGAATAGTACGCCATTGTATGGATGTACCCAAAAGTGCTTATTCCTTCTCCCACTGAGTTTTTGTTGAGTTCAATATCCCTATACATTTGCATGTGAACACAGACCTTCATTTGTCTTGGGAAAATACCCTAGACTTGGAACTGCTGGGCCTTATAATAAATGCGAACTTAGTTGCTCTCTAGAAAGTTGTACCATTTTTACATTCCCTCAACCAATGTATGAGAGTTCCAGCTGCCCTACATCTTTGTCATTCTAATAGGTGTGTAATGGTGTTCATGTGGTTTTAATTTGCATTTCCCTAATAACTAATGATTTTGGACCTTTATTTTACTCAGTAGACTATTTGCTATATGTATGTTTTCTTTGATGGATGATCTGTTCAAATCTTTTGTCTATTTTTTGGGAGGAATGTTTATTTTCATAAGGTTGAGTTTTGAGACATATGATTTGGAAATATTTTCTCTCATTTTTGCGCTAGACTTTTCATGTTTTAACACTAACTTTTATCAGAGTAAAAACTTTTACTTTCAATCGTCTATCATTTTTTACTTTTGGTTATACTTTTGATGACGTATCTAAGAACTTTTGCTTAATCTCAGGTGCTAAAGATTTTTTTCGCATTTTCTTCTCAAAGCTTTATAGTTTTACATTTAGATCTGCAATTCACATCTGATTGATTTTAAAGTTTTTATTAAAAGTTAAAATTTTTATTTTTTTAAAAATTGTACTTATCTATGGGCTCTAGTGTGACATTTTAACAAATGCATATAGATGTACTGATTATATCCCAGTTCCTTTTCATCATTTCCTTATGTTTGGAGACTTTGAGTACCTCTCTTCTAATTCTTCACAAAATGTGTAATAGGTTATTATGGACCATAACTACCCCTTAACAGTGGAGCACTGAAAATTATTGCATCTATCTAACTGTGTTTTGGTACTCATTAGCCAGCTTCTCTCTATCTGCCTCCTCTTCCATCCTTCCCAGCCACTAACAATCACCAATTCTATATTCAGTTTAGCTTTTTTTAGCTTCTACATATGAGAGAGAAATATGTTTTATCTTTCTGTGTCCAGCATATTTCACTTAACAAAATGTCCTCTAATCTCCATTTTTTTCCTGAGGACAGGATTTTATTCTTTTTTTTTATTAGTTCATTTTAGTTATCCATAATACTAAAATTCATTTTGACATAATTATTTAAAAGCATGGAATATAATTAATTCTAATTCAATGAATTTCATTTTTTTAATGACTGAATACTATTCCATTGTATATTTAGGCCACATTTTCTTTTATCCAATCTGTAAAGGACACCTAGATTGATTCCATATCTTAGCTATTGTGAATAATGCTGCAATAAAGGTAAGTTCAGGCTTCCTTTTGATATGTTGATTTCCTTTCCTTTGGATACACAGCCAGATATGGTTGATTTGGTTTTTGTTTTCTGAAGAACCTCCATCAGTTCTCCATAATGTCTGCATTAATTCATGCTATTCCCAACAGTGTATCAGAGTTTGCTTTTATGTATATCCATGGCAGCATTTGTTATTTTTTGTCTTTTTATAATAGCCATTTTAACTGGAATGAGATGATATCTTATTGGTTTTCACTTGCATTTCCCTGATGGCTAATGATATCAGACATTTTTTCATATATTTGTTGGCCATTTATGTTTGCTCTTTTTGAGAAATGTCTCATCAGATCATATTTGCTCTTTTTAAATTTGGATTATTTATTTTGGATTATTGAGTTTTTACAAGTTCCTTATATATTCTGGATATTAATCTTTAATCAGATGAATCTTTGATATTTGAATCATTTGAAACTGCTTCCAAATGTTTCTTTAGGTGGTCTCTTCATTCTGTTGTTTGTTTATTATGTTGTGCAGAATCATTTATTTTGATATAATCTTTCTTGTCAAATTTTGCTTTTCTGTGTGTACTTTTGGGATCATATACTGAAATTTTTTGCCTAGATCAATGTCCGAAAGTCTTTTGCCTATGTTTTCTTTCATAGTTTTATGGTTTTGATCTTCTAATTAAGTTTTTAATGCATTTTGAGTTATTATTGTATGCAGTGATAGGATCTAGTTTCATTTTTCTGCATACAGATATACAATTTTCTCAGACCATTTTTTGAAGAGACTATTCTTTCTGCAATGTATGGAGAAAGAATACATACATTGTATGTATGTACAATGGTTGTCTTTGTCAAAAATTCATTAACTGTAAATACATGGATTTATTTCTGGGATCTTTATTCTGTTTCATTGGTCCATGTGTTTGTTTTTATGCCAGTAATATGCTGTCTTAAATACTGTAGCTTTGTAGTGTTTGGGAGTCAGGTATGGTGATCCTTGCTGTTTTGGTGCAGAATTTCTCTGGCTAATTAGGGTCTTTTGTGGCTCTGTGTAAATTGTAAAAGTGATTTCTATAACTCTGTAAAGACTGTGATTGTTATTTTCACAGGAATTGCATTGCATCTGTAGATCACTTTGAGTTGTATGGGCATTTTATTGATATTAATTGCTTCAATCCATGAACATAAGAGGGCTTTCCTTTTTTTTTTGGTCTGTGTCTTCTTTAATGTACCTCATCAGTGATTGATAATTTCTATTGTAGTATTGTGGACATCATTCACTTCCTTGATTAATTGTTTATTTTCTTTCTTTTTTGGCGGTATATACTGTAAATCAGATTTCTCTCTCATCACAGTGGATTACTTAAAGGTCATTTTAAAATTTTCAATTATTTGGGGATTACCTAGATATCTTTCTGTTGTTTACTTCTAGTTTAATTTCATTATGGTTAGCAAATAAACTTTCTGTGATTTTAACTGTTATAAATTTGGTAAGATATGTTTATGGTCCATAATGTGGTTTATTTCTGTGAATGCTTTATATACACTTGGAAAGAATATATATTTTTTGAAGAGGTGGATTATTCTTTCATGTACTAGCTGATATGGTATTCAACCTGCCTATTCTCTTGATTACTAGAAGAGGAGTGCTAAAGCCTTTAGTAAAAATTGTTTCTTTCCTTCCTTCCTTCCTATCCTGGGGATTGAACCCGGGGACTCACACTTGCTAGGCAGGCTCTGTACCACTGAGCTACATCCCAGCTCTGGTCTCCCACCATTGAAAAAAATTTATTATGATCAAGTGTCTCACCATGTAGCCCAGAAAGGCTTCAAACTTGTGATCCCTCTGCCTCAGTCTTCCAAGTACCTGAGATTATAGGTGTGTGCCGTCATGCCTGATCATTTTTCTTTCATCCCTTTTGGCTTTATTTTTAGCTCTCTTGTTTGGTGCATATACATTTAAAATTGTTGTGTCTTCTTGGTGAATTGATACTTTGATCTTTAGGTAGTATCCCTCCTTATCACTGTTAACCTTGTTCTGAAATCTATTTTGACTGATAATATTCAAGGTTTTTTTGGATCTGTGGTTGCATGATACAACAGAATTTCATTATTTGAAGATCCCACATATGTGAATTTTTCTACTCACTGAAATTTATTTGTAACTAAAAAATTCATGCAACACTTTTGCTGTCACTCTCAGGCATTTGCTGAGTGGCAAAAAATTTGAGTCACTCCAAATGTGTGTTCCCAGCTGAGGTTTAACACTCTCCCTTTTTGTTTCAGCTCTTATACTATAAATAAGTGTGCCTTCATACTCAATTAGTGTGATGTTTTTTACATTGTTATGCTTTCTGGTGGTGATTTCAAGCTTGGGTGCTGTCTATTGTTCCTAATCACAAGACAGCTGTGATGTGCCTTATAAAGAAAATATGTGTGCTAGAGAAGCTCCATTATATGTTCTGAGTTACAGTGCTGCTGGCTGTGAGTCCAATGATAAACAAATAACATACATTACTTTAAAGAGAGACATACATAATACAAGGTTGTATGTCGATCAATTGATTAAAATGTTGTGATAGAGACTTCCAAGATGTAACTATATTTTCCCTGTGATTAAAGGTCTCATATTTACTGATTCATTGTTTGTAACATTTTAGAACAGAACTATTGTGAATAATGAGAATAAGTTACATATCTTTTTCATCCTTTTGCTTTTAAATTATCTTTATTATTATAATCAGTGTGAGTTTCTTATATGTGGCATATTATTTGGTCATGTTTTTAAATTAGATTTAGAATTTTAAAGGTTGTTTAAGTGGGTTATATTGACTGCTGTTGTGGTTTGGATTTGAGGTGCCCCCCACAAAGTTCATGTGTCAGATAATTCAAAAGTGAAATGATAGCCGGGCGCGGTGGCGCAAGCCTGTAATCTCAGCACTTAGGGAGGCTGAGACAGGAGAATCGCGAGTTCAAAGCCAGCCTCAGCAACCGCGAGGCACTAAGCAGCTCAATGAGACCCTGTCTCTACATAAAACACAAAATAGGGCTGGGGATGTGGCTCAGTGGTCGAGTGCTCCCGAGTTCAATCTCCAGTACAAAAAAAAAAAAAAAAAAAAAAAAAGTGAAATGATTAGCTTATGAGGGTTGTAATCTAATCAGTGGATTAATCCATTTGATGGGTTAATAATTTGAATGGACTACTGGGTGGTAACTGTAGGCCAGTAAGGCATGGATAGAGGAAGTGGATCACTGGTGGCATGGCCTTAGACTGTATCTTGTCCTTGGCTCCTCTCTCTCTCTCTCTCTCTCCTTCTTCTTTCCTGTCCCGAGTTGAGCAGCACTTCTCTACCACACTGTTCTGCCATAATTTTCTGCTTGACCTTGGGTCCAGATCAATGGAGTCAGCCAACCATGTAAACAAATTTCTGAAACTATGAACCCATAATAAGCTTTTCCACCTTTAAGTTGTTATTTTAAGGTATTTTGGCCATGGCAATGCAAATTAACAGAACTGCTTAGATGTCTTCCCCCTACAATAACTATATTTTCTAATTCTCTATCATCATTTAAATTATTTTTATTATTTGAAAATTTTTGTTATGGTTTTAGAACTTTTAGAAAGCATAGCTAATCAAAACAAATAAAGAACTCACACTATTATACAATAGTAATGTTTATTTGTTTTATATGACTTCCCAGTCTTTGTCACTATGAATATATATCCCTCCTTTTTAAACAAAACATTATCCTGACATGCTTATTACTTTTTGACATGATTGTTCACACAGTGTACCATTATCTTCATGCCATTTGGCTGTCTCTTACATATAATTTTTTAAAAGACAGTGAAAAATATGTCATTCTTTTCTTTTCTCTTCAAGTAATAACAGTGAAGGCTCAGAGACCTGACCAATTTTAGGTCACAGAACCAATATTTGAACTTGGGTCTACTTATTTCCCATAAAAACATAGTTATTAAATCAATAGGAAGAAACAATTTATACAAAACAATTTTGATACATATGAAAAAATGTGTACTTGAGAAAACTCATTTCCTTTGGAGAAAATATTCTGTATAGTAAGCACTTTTTCTAAGTAAGAATACACCAGACACTCTTCTCTCTGACCACAGAGAAATGAACTCTGTTGTCCTTGCACACTTCCTGGATTCTTCATACACTCAGGCTGCCCCTCTCAGTGATGGAGAGTAAAATAATGTATCCATGCCAAAACAGAACAAGGTTCTGTGAGTGTACACAGTGCTTTATGACTTCTAAAGTATTTATATTATCTAAGTGTCATATGCAGGAACTTTCTTGGGTCGAGGATACATGGCATAGAGGTAGGTGTATTCTCTCGATATAGAAGG
>CM053412.1:50137490-50162055 GCA_028644305.1 Xerus rutilus | reverse complement strand
GAACTTGGTGCAAAAATCTCAAAACCAGTAATCAGTCCCATGCTATGTGGCCTGGGAGCATTCTTCCTAAGGTCTCACTGCGAGCTTCCTTGCGCTGTTATTTATGCAGAGGGCTTGGGCCGGCACCAAAACAGCATCTCCTCAGCTGCTTCCCTCTGTGCTTTAACTCACTGCAGGGAAACAGCAAAACAGCAAGAGGTCAAAAACAGAAACTTAATGGGAGCAGAGAGAGAAAGATAGGAAGAAAGATAGAACAGACTGGAAAACTGAAAACCACTACAACTGTCATGTATTGAGGTATACTTACTGAGTGTCCACTGGGAACATTAGGCACTGGAGGCAAGCAAGACAGGGAGGGGCTGTCCCCAGTGGGGACGGACAATACACCCTGGCCATGGCATGCTGTTATTGTGCCTATATTAGAAATAAGGAATGTGGCTCGCCTGTGGTCTTGTAGTAGGTGGTCATGGGCGATTTGTACATTCAGAAGAGGTCTTATCTATGATGAATTGAATCCAAAGCTACAAGAAGGTCCACATCTACTGAAGAAGAAAAAGGGCGAGAGTGTGAGGTTGGACAGATAATGGGAGCTGATCTGAAGGCCATTGAAGGTCCAAAGGCCATGGACAGTGGTTGAGATTGCACTGGCACTGGCCATGGAAAAGTTTTGAACAGGTGAGTGACATGCCAGATTTATATTTAAAAACATGACCGCCTGCTTCTGGAGATAGGGGAGCAAGTGGAAGGACAATCAGAAGGTGTAATAACAAGACAATGATTGGTGTGGAGAAAAACAAGAAAAGCAGGAAGTGAGTGGGGGAATCTGTCCATGTGTTTTCCACTGTGGGCAGAGGAGGAAGTAGTCTCTGTGCTCTGTTACTAGCTCAACAGCTGTGCATTGGGGAAAGGACTCCAGCTGAGGGTCCCAATGTGCGGTTCAGGGCTTATCAGAGTAAACCCCAAGTGAGTGACTTGAAGCGATGTTTTGTACTTCTCTTTTCCCACCAGATGACCTCATTGCTGAAATATACCAAACATTTAAAGAACTAATGCCAGTTTTTCTCTAACTATTCCAAAGAGTTGAAAGGGAGGGAACCCTTCCAAATTCATGCTGTAAGACTAGCATTACCCTGTTACCAAAACCAAACCAATAAACAAAAAGAATACACCAATATCCCTGATAAGCACAGATGCAAAACTCCTCAACAAAATACTAGCAAGTTGAATTCAACATCATGTCAAAAGGATCAAGCAGGTTTCAACCCAGGGATGAAAGGATTCATCCCTTTCAACCTATCGAAGTCAGTAAGTGTAACAGGTCACATCAACCAAATGAAGAAGAAAATCATATGATCATCTCAATAGATGGAGAAAGAGTATTTGTCAAAATTCTACATTCTTTCATATAAAAAGAACAAATTAGGTATAGAAGGAATGTATCTCAACACAATAAAGGCTATACATGACAAACTCCCAGACAATGTCATAATCTATGGGGAGAAGCTGAAAGCATTTCCTTTAGAATCAGGGACAAGGCCGTCCACTCTCATCACTCTTATTCAAAATAATAGTAAAAGTTTTAGCCAGAGTGTTGCTAAAAGCTCTGTGCTTGCCAGTCCAATAATGAGGACATGGTTTTTAGAAAAAGAAAAAAGGTTTATTGCTTTGTTAACAAAGGAGAAACACAGGGGACTCCTGTCCCAAAGGCATGATTCTGCCCATTAGCAGGAACAGGGGTTTTTTGGCAAGTTGATTTAGAGAAAATGAGATTAACGAGGAGAGATTAGAAAGGAGAAGATCAGGGGAAAGAAGAACAAGGAGGAGAAGATCAGGAAGGAGAAGGTCAGAAAAAAGAAAAAAAATGTAAGTTTCAAAGCCACAAGGGATATAGTCAAAAAAGCATCAAGTGAACCCCTGTTACACGAGCAATTAGAAAATAAAAATTGAGAGAAATGATTCTTTATCTTTGCTAATTCTTTTAGATCTTGAAATACTTTGTGGTACTTAAAAGCTGAGAAATCTTAGCCATCACATTGTTCCTGAAGGCAAAAAAATAGTCTGTTTCTTGCAAACTGGAAGAATTGGACATTTGATGAATGTTGCATGAGCGACTATTTAGGAGGACTAGAAACAGAGGACAGCGGGTGGAAGGCTGTGCGCTTCCTGTCCCACACCACGAAAGCCCTCTAACCCTCATTATGGTTTTGCAAATTCATTCTTAGGAATTTCTTTACAACACATGTCTACCTTTTATTGCTGCTGTTGAGTTTGCTCTTTACTGCTACCTCTAAGGCCTCCAAGCCCAGTAGGGGAACAAGAATACCAGTGTCCATAGAGCTGTTTGCAGGGACAGGGATGTTTCGTTTACACCACGAACCACCTGGAGATAGAACACACAGGCTCACATGACTCCTGCAGTTTTTAAATGCGTATAGGGGTTGTACTGACTAATACTATTTAAATACATCTAATAGCATTAGTGAATTCATTGTGTCATGAGGGACTATGTGAAATACTTGAATTTTACATGGGAATTACCTTCAAAATGTTGAAGTTGGCTTCTTTAATGAGAGTAGAAAGATTTTACCTTATAATCTTCCTCTGCTTAGCCTCCTCGGATTCTTGCTGTATACTCACTTTCTCTAGGGACTAAGAATGTTTTTTGAGAGATTATGTAGTTAAATTCTAGAACTGCACTTTCTGGAGACTTGCCATATCTGGGAATTTGATTCTTTCATGGTTGTGGGGATTGTGTGGTTCATTTTATGAAGAACTGCATGAGAGTACATTATTATTATTATTGTTATTATTATTATTATTATTATTATTTCCTGGGAATTGAACCACCCAGGATTGTTTAAGCACTGAGCAACATCCCTAGCCCTTTTTTAAAATTTTGAGACGGGGTTTCGCCAAGTGGAGACTGGCTTTGAACTTGTGATCCTCCTGTCTCAGCCTCCAGAGACATTGGGCTTACAGGTGCGTGCCACCTCACCTGGCAAGTATATCTTTTTTTTTTGAGAGTTTATTTTTCCCCTTTCAGAGCTAGGGGTCAGACAGGGCCTTGTGAGTGCTAGGCAAATGCTCTGCCAGCTAGCCACGCCCCCAATGCCCTAAGGGTTGCATTAAAAGAACTCGAAGTACTAATATTGGTTCCCTTCTTCCTTCTTTCTTTCCTGTGGTAGAAGAAAAAGGGGAGCATGTGGCTAATTTTGCCCGGGAAATCAGAATCTTTTGTTAAATATTTAAGAGATCTGGTAATGTGGTCAAGCAATTTTTATCTGAGCGAGGACAGGAAACCTCTGGACTACATTTCCAGCTGCTTCAGAACTCTTGGGAGGATGATTCTATAAATGGACTAAATAAATGGAGTTTTTGTGGCTAGAAAGTACTACTGTTGGAGCAGTTACTTAAAGTATGTTGGATAAAATACAAGCAAGCTCTTGTGAAGAATTTCCCTTGCCTTCTACCCACACACACACACACACACACACACACACACACACACACACACACACACACAGGAGCAGGGGAGACAACTGGGCCCAAGGACACATGATTCCCTGGGCCTGTGGCCACGCTGGGAGTCGCCACCAGGGGGCAGCAGAGGCTGCAGGAGCTCGCGGTGCCTGGCGGCGGGCGGGGCTCGGCTGCGTGGCGGAGGAGGGAGTTGAGGGCCTGGTGACCAGGACCTCGGCCCACAAGGGCAGAGAAAATGCGCAATACCCAGGTTTCCAAGGTTTGCCCTGCTTCCTATTAGTGTTTGCTTTCGTGAAGAGGCTACATTCTTTTTCTGTCTCCTAAATACCTACGCCCCTCGTGTGCCCTGTGACCGCAGCCTGGGCAGCATTTCCCCGCCCCCAGGTCCCTGGGGCGACAGCACCAGGCGCTGCGGATTTGGGCCCGTCAGGATGCTGTGCGAACTCTAGGAGGGGAGGGCAAGCCCTGGGATGGTCACTCTGGAAGATGAGACGCTTAAAGAAGGTGAACAGGGCGCAGGATTGTTACACAGGCTAGCCAGGCCATCTGCTCCTTCGCCTGCTGTTCTTTGATTCAAAAAAGGGACGTGTCATCGGGCTTGTATAGAGTGTCACACACGCCCAAACCCAAAGGCGCAGCGCGACAGATTTTTGGTTTCCCTTTCCTCTGACTGCCATTTCCAAACCTTTCCTGCGCAGAAGTCATATAGCTGCTGCTGACTGCAAGAAATCAGGGACTTTTGGGACTCCTTGAGTGTCTTTGAGGTGAAAGGAGGAAAAACTCAATTTCTGTTAAATTCGACAGAAATCTGCGTAGTGGTCAGAAACCCTTTGGGTCTCCCTGAACTCATAACCCAGTTATGGTTGAGTTGTTATCCAAGTGCTCTGAAAATGAAATACTTCAACATTTCCAGGATGGAATTTTATGCGGACGTTTTCCTTGCTTCAGCTTCCTCAAGTGAAAACCTTTGGGTTTGTGCCTGTTTGCGGCCCAAGCCACTTAGAATATTAGCCCCATTGATCAACTATTTCCCCTTCATGGTTCATTTTCCTACTTGTGTAAGAAATCATTGCTTGTGCGCAGCTCTCAAAGATATTCTATATTTTCTTCTAAAAACTTGATTGTCTTAAATTTTTTAAAAAATAACAATTTAATTATTTTTAGAGCCTAATATTGAGAGAGAAGTACAGGAATTTCCCATAGGCCTTCTGTCCCTACACACATGCACAATCATCCCCAACAGAGTGATACATTTGTTACAATCTGTGATTGTCCAGTGTTTATTACAGGGTTCATTCTTGGTGTTGAGTATTCTGTGTGTCTGGAGGAATGTACAGTGACATGTATCTATCAGTATGGTATCATAAGGAAGAGTTTCAGTACTCTAAAAGATCTTTTGTTCCAAATTCTTTTGCTTTTCTAATGTAGATATAAAATCTACCTGGAGTTTCTTTTGTGTGCAACATGAAGTAGTCAAAATTCTTCTATATGGCCCAATGCTATTGATAAAAAATATATTTTTTCTCTACTGCATGACACTGTTATGGTTTTCATAAGTCAGATGTACACATATCTGTTGGACTGCTTTTGGACTCTATTTTATTGGTCAAATTTTCTATTCCTTTATTAAATCATCTTTTCTTTATTAGTATAGCTTTATAACTGCCATTGGTAGGTGTTGAATTAGGTCCTCCTATTCATTGCTTTTTTTCAAAATTACCTTTGCTATCCTTGGCCAAAATACTCAAATTTGATTCCTAGATTAAAATTGTCTTCCTTTTCAGGTTTTTTTTTTTTTTTTGGCACTATTCCTTATTACTTTCTTAAGGCATTGCAACACAGTAATATTGTATAAATTACATTACACTCTAAGATAATTTAATAGCTCTGTAAGGCAAAAAGCTTTCTAGGACTATTAGTGAGGTGTCTGCCCTGCCCTCTGAGGACAGAAAAATAATTCCTTTTCTTTTTTGGTCTTTCCAAATTTTATCTCTTTCAAGGCCTACTGCAAATCCTGCACATTCTCACTGTGATGATGTAACTCTCCTCAGACTTTAGCTGTGCTATGTGGCGAGATTGAATGATGCCCGGCTGCTTTATTCTCAGAAACAAATAACTCCCCTGGCTCCTGACCCCTGACCTGGGCTGGCATCCTTTCTTCAGTGTGACCTCTGGCTCCCTCTCCACTAGTGAGCACCTAGCCACTGATACTACCTTGTTTCCTGGTACACCTGGTGGAGACTTTCCACTTTGGGTTGATCTTCCTGCCTGGCATGTTCTTGTTCTCCTGCTCCCATGTTACCTCCGTTTCATTGGTTAATGCCTCATTAATCCACAAGTCCTCTGGACCTCTTTCTATGACCCCCAGACTAGATCAGTTCTCTTTGTGGATCTGATCTAGTGCCCCTGTCACAGTGCATGTCACAGCTCAAAGTTATAATCTTGTCTATTTAGCATCTGACTCTTCCATCAGATTGTAAGCTTAAACAGGGCATGGGCCCTGACTGTTCTGCTCAATATTTTCATTTCCTGCACCTAACCTCGTGTTTGTCATACAGCAAGTGCCCTGTAACTCTTGTATGAATTAATGCATGAATAAATAAAACACCTTGGCCTAGTGGCCCGTGTTATACTCTGTAGTATTGTGCATACAGATGTTCCCTGAATATCTTCCACATTCATCTTTCTATGGGAAATTTAAATAAAGAATTCCATATAGTTTATGAGATTAGCTTGCTGTGTTTTAAAATAATGTGCCTGGCCACTGCAGGCAGAGGCAAGGATAAGTCTTGATGCTCTGCCCAATTTAGTAGGGATGGTGGTTGTAATAATGGGGCATCACTTGAATTAGATGGTGGGTGCCCTACACCCACCATCACTGTATTGCCGTGTACATCTCAAATCTGCTCTTTGGAGACCCTAAAAGGCTACTTTTGATTTGGTTATGGTGCCTGGGGGAACAGCATGGCCTTGTGGGGTTGCCAGCAAGCTGGAAACCCAGGCGTTAGAACTTCAGTGTTTTCAGTTCCAAAGTAGGGCAGCCAGGATGGCTTTATTAGCAATTGGCACAGATGGGTGAGATCTAACATCTGGTCCTTCATGGAAAATTCCTGTAGTTACAGAGCAGAGAAAAAGACCATCATTCCATTATTAAGCGGACAAGAATTAGTTCTCCTTCTCAGTGTTCCATATGCTAGTCACTGATGAATGATAACACTGTCTTCATAGCTGCAAGCAATCAGAGGAAAAGATAAAAAATATGCTCCATGGTTACCATCAGCAGCTCAGCGTTTTAAAGAATGTGTGCAGTAGTGATGGTGGGTTCCCTTCTGCTCTGATGGGGGCTTCTATGATTGGCATATTCAGTGACCCAGTGGGGGGTGATGAGAGAGAGGGGTGCTGATAATGTATGCTCTGCCACCCTATCTGTGTTAGCTAGGCTAAATCGACATAGATCATAGTGACCTGTGTAGATTTTGCTTTAAGATGGGAACACTGATCTTTTCCCAAACCCACCTCAGTGGAATATAATAGATTAATGTAATAGAGGTGAATAGCACTTAGGTTCTTGGGGTGGGGTGTTGGTGCAAATTTAAGTCATGAGGATCTTCTTGTAATGTTGGAAGCATGATATTAATGGTTATACATGAGGAATTAAGACCAATTATTAGCCATATTGTAACTGAGTTCCTCAGACACCTTTCACAGGGGTAGGTTAGAAAGGAACACAAAACAGAAAGCTCTGAGGGTGGTGGTGAGGTGCGTGGGAGGGCTGGAGAGCTCCAGGTGCTTTCTGGAAGGCTAGACCCCTGAGGGTGGGCTGGCTGGTCACTGGAAAGCAGAACCATATGGGTGCCTGGGGGTAGGGATGGTGGATAATAATTTTATGTGGAAAGACACCGAAGACAAATTTAGTCACGCCGCATCCTTGACTTCAGTGTATTTAGGTTGGGTAGTTAGAGTTTAAAGCTAATTACATCAATTTGTCATAATTGTGAAATATGAAAATGATGTAAATGCTAATTAGGCTGGAGGACATTTGCATCCTTTAAAACTAGGCAGTAGGCCACCTATGATGTGTAGGTGATTCATGACATTGAAATAAGAATGCCTGTAAGTAGATGGCAAGACTCCAAGGAGCTCTGTGGCTGGCTTTGCCTCCTGTCCGGTTGCGCTTCCTCTCCTGTGCTTTTGTGAAGGGTTGAGTCCCCACCAGGATTTTCACAAATACCATGTCCTTTCCATCAAATGCTTGGATCACAGGTTGGTATTATACTGCACAAAACCTAACTTGTGAACCCTTGCTCTGCTCACAGTGCTTCACGGGGTAGGGTGCTGATGGGTCCTTCTTCCTAAGGATCTCTACTTTCACCCCAGGACCTGACCTCTCTAGCCACAGCCAGAATGAGCCACAGGCATTCAGTGGCAGCTGACATGAGGTATGGCTGGCATGAGAGAGCATCTTTGCAGGGATGATGGTGTTGTCCTGAGACCAGGACAACAACCTGGTCTCTTAAGGTTCTCTTAAGAATTCCAGCAGAAGATATGCGAGAGTCAGTTTGTTGCAAGCAGAACCTTAGCTGGGATGCCCTCTGGGAAAGGGAAGCATGTCAAATCAATGGACTGCAGCTCCATTGGATTCTGCTGGTTTCTGAATTGTATTGTGAGGCTCAGTTGAGAAGTCAGCTACGAAGCCAGGAGCAGTGGTGCACACTTGTGATCCCAGTCTCTCGGAGGCTGGAGGCAGGAGGATTGCAAGTTCAAAGTCAGCCTCAGCAATTTAGTGAGATACTAAACAACTTGGTGAGGTCCTGTCTCAAAAAATAAGAAGGACTGGGGATGTGTTCAGTGGTTAGTGCCCCTGGGTTCAATGCCTAGTATCATTAAAAAATCAAAAACAAAAAGCCCCAGCTGTGATGTTCAAATCCTTGTAGGCTTCCCCTCTTCTGCTATAGCTTAAGGTATAGAAGAAAGTCTCATTCCTCGTTTTTGTGAAGGGTTGGGTCCCCACAAGGATTTTCACAAATACCATGTCCTTTCCATCAAATGCTTGGATCACAAGAGCCTAACACATAAGTACATACATACTGTGGTTCGTATAATTCTTTATGTTGTTTTTATTGCCTGTTAAGTGCTCTGGGTGTCTTTCCTCATTTTTATTCCTCTCTTCCTATGCCGCTGGCCTCTTGCCAACCTCTTTCCCACATCCTCCACTGAAGATGGACGAATACTGATAACCTAGAACAAAATCGTAATGAGAACAAGAGGAATGTAAAATACACAAAATAGTACCAAGAATAAGGGGAATGACACACAATAAGCATTGGTTAAATCAACCTCCAGTCACTCAGTGGTCCTCTGGATGTAGCCTGGTGTGTACTGCCTTTGACTTCTAGGACCCAGGCTGTGGAGTGGGGGGCTGTCTCCTGCCGATGCCTTCGGCCCCCGGGGGTGGGCACTGAGGTGGGCAGTAGCCTGCCCCCACCTCATCAATATGTCTTAGAGGGCCAGTTTCCGAGGGCCCCCCATTCTCTCCAGCTCCCCGTCTCCCCCCCACCCCCCGCCGCCGCCCCAGCAAAGTGAGGCCTGGAGGGTCAAGTCGAGGAGATGCGGAGGGGGTGCAAAAGAGGAACCCCCTCCAAGCAGAGGGACGGGAACGACTACAATTCGCCGGACCAGGGTGCCCAGATGACGCGGGCGGGGAGGCATGCTCCGGCCTGCAAAACTGGGCCATCTGTGGGTGACCGCGTCTGGGGGACATTTTACCATCCCTCCGCTGGGACTTCTGGAGAAAGAACCAGCAGCTCCCCAACCCCTCCCCCTCCGCCACCATTTCGGACACCCTGCAGGGACGCGTTTTGGAGTTTCCTCTGACTTCCTGGAAGCACGAGAGGCCCTTTGTGACCCCAGCTCCTGCGGCCACTTTGCCGTGGTGACCCTTCTTCCATGACCCTGCGGTGCCTCGAGCCCTCTGGGAATGGCGCTGACGGGACGCAGAGCCAGTGGGGGACAGCTGGGTCAGCTGAGGAACCATCCTCCGAGGCAGAGCGCCTGGCGAAGGCCCTGCGCGAGCTGGGTCAAACAGGATGGTACTGGGGAAGTATGACTGTTAATGAAGCCAAAGAGAAATTAAAAGAGGCACCAGAAGGAACTTTCTTGATTAGAGATAGTTCGCATTCAGACTACCTACTAACAATATCTGTTAAAACATCAGCTGGACCAACTAATCTGCGAATTGAGTACCAAGATGGGAAATTCAGATTGGATTCTATCATATGTGTCAAGTTCAAGCTTAAGCAGTTTGACAGTGTGGTTCATCTGATTGACTACTATGTTCAGATGTGCAAGGATAAGCGGTCGGGCCCAGAAGCCCCCCGGAATGGGACTGTTCACCTTTATCTGACCAAACCGCTCTATACATCTGCACCATCTCTTCAGCATCTCTGTCGACTCACCATTAACAAATGTACCGGTACTATCTGGGGACTGCCTTTACCAACAAGACTAAAAGATTACTTGGAAGAATATAAATTCCAGGTATAAGTGTTTCTGTTTTTCTAAATATCATTATATAGAGTATCTCCAAATGCAGCTATGTAAAAGAGCACCAAAACTTGAGTGACTGGATAACTGCACAGAATTCAAAAAACAGCTGAAGTCAACCTAATTTAAATGCATAAAGAGGTAGCTAGGTATTTAAATTTCCCCTAGATATTTTCACCTGAGTGATGTTTCCTTTCCTAAGGCCAAGCAAGACCAGTTGATCCTTTTAAATTAAAAATAAAATGCCCCAAGTCAAGGCTGAGGGAGCATTTTATCAGAATGCCTTGTCTTTCTGAAAGTTCCTTTGCATTAGGTCAAACGTCCAAGCTCCAAGCTCCAAACGCCAGTAACAAAGAGCTCCAAGCCGAGTATTGAAGAAGCAAAGTAGGCTTTCCTTGAGTTTATATGCTTGGTGATCAGTATCTTTAAGGACATTTTATATGTTGCATTCTGATGTACATAGTTTTGTCAAACACATCATGTTTGTGAGTATTTATCCCTCATTTTATGCAATTAACCAAATCAACCAAAAAAAAAAGTGACCACGAAATCCTGTATTTGTCTTTTTACTACAGGTATGAACTCTCTCCTGTGAATGAGTACTGTAGTAATCCATTTCAAGGGAGCCTTATTTCAGAAATATTTCAAACTGGTGCAAATGGAAAAGAATTTCTCTTTTCCTTTAAGGCTAAAGACAAGAATGTCATGTTCTACAGGTGCAACTCAATCTCTGTTATTAAAAACCAGTGTAGATATAGACATTTTACCCTTTGAAGTAGCTGTGTCCCAACCTGCTGCCATTGATTTTTTTGGAAATGGCTTTAGAAATTTCTCAGCCCTTGAATTGTCTAACCACGGACATCAGCAGTTGTCTCCCTTCTACTGTGTAGAATACTTTGACTTAATTTTCTTCCAGATATAGGGGGATACCTGCCTGTTTTCAAAGTATTTATTTACTGCTGTTACTATTTGATTAGAATGTATTAAATAAAGAAAAAATCTGACTTTAAAAAAAAAAAAAGGAAATTTCTTCTTCTCCTTTTTTCCTTTGTTTTCCTTTTACTCCCTTCCAGCTGCACTTAAGGTATTGGTTGACCAACTTCACTCGTGTAGATGGGGGTCCTATTGTGGGGAATGGCATGGCAATAAGATGAGAGGAAGAAGAGTCCTGAGGTCATCTGTGAAGCAAGCCACCTACACACTAGATTACTTCTGCACTGTCACATGAGGAAACCATAAACATCTCTCCCTGTGTGAGCTGACCTATTTTTCAGTGTCTCTGTTTCAATTTAGTCTATACCCCAACTAATGGACGCTAAGTGCTTACAATGTGTCAGGACCCACACAGAGTTCTGAATAGTTGTTATGTCACTTCATTCTCTAGCCACCATCCGACGTAAGTCCTGCTTGCCCATTTTACAGATGTGCAAACATGTTTAGAGAAGTGGAGTATCTTGCTCAATACCACATGACAGATGTGGCAGAAAGGACTTGAACACAACTCTGGACATCTGTCCCCTAGGGTCCCTTGATATTGCCATTCACTGCTGTTCACTATTATTCTACAGAGAGTATCCAAAGTATTCTTCTCTGCCACTGTGAAGTTTCAGACTGTCTGAATTTCCTCCCTGCTTGGCTTGGTGTGGATGGCTCGTTTTATCCTTTTTTATACTGTTCTTGGTTTTGAATAGGGTAATCTTGCATTGTCCACTCGAGGGTAAGGTAAACCCCCCTGGGGATGGACAGGAATGCAAAGAGAATGGCCGCTGTGTGTCTAAAGGGATGAAAGCTGTCTGATCTTCCAGAAGGACTCAGTATTCTCTTATGTGGTATTCTTCTCATGGGTGTATAATTTCCACTGTTACAAATCAACCCTGGTGAAAACCACACCTCTCCCCCAATTTTAGACACATTTTCATGGTAGTAATGTATCCGAAGAGAGGAAACCTCTGAAAAGATGACTTTGGATAAGGAACAATATACATTGGTTTTCTTTACTACAAATGTAAGCAGGTAGAATGTGAAATTTTCAGGATTGCACTTTACTCAAATTTTATGAATTAGTGGTAAGTTTGCTGCATAATAAGAGAAAATTGAAAATAACAGTTGCCCCAAACAAGGAATGTTTTTTTACATGAAAGGGGCCCGGAGCTGGACAACTGAGAACTGATTTGGTGGCCTTTTGGTCATGGGGATTCCAGGTCCCTTCTAGCTTTTTCTTCCAAAATTTCTGAAAATGTCTTCTCGTCCAAGAATTCATTAGGGCTATTGGGCACCTTGTAATGACAACCATCAGGTCAGAGTTGTGAGCAGTAAAATAGGGAGAGGGCAAAAGGCTTTATCTGCCTGTTTTCTTTTAAAGTCCCTTTCTAGAATTTTCACTAAATAAACTTCCATTTCCACTGAGCTACATTTCCAGACCTATTTTTGATTTTAAAATTTTGAGACAGGTCCTGGTTAAGTTTTTTGGGTCTCACTAAGTTGCTAAGGCTGGCCTCCAATCTGTGATCCCCCTGCCTCAACCTTCCAAGTTGCTGGAATTACAAGAGTGGAATTGTAAGTGGAATTACAAGGTTTTGTTTTTAGCTAAGGAAAAAGAGAAAGTGTTGGTTAGTGTTGAGTATAGTACTTCACCTTCCCTTTAGAAATTTCCCATCACTTCTAGATCAGAGTTGATTAACTATAACCGCTAAGCCAAATCTGCCTGCAACCTGTTTTTTCGTGAATAAATTTTTATTGGAACACAGTCACATGCATTCATTTAATACTATGTATACTTGGTTTTATGCTACTGCAGCAGAGTTCAGTAGTTATTCCACAGTGCATATGGCCTGCATGCCTTAGAGATCTACAATCTGGTCCTTCATGGAAGGAGTTTCTCTGCCCTGGTTTAGATCTCAGAGGACAGCTCTAGTGAATGGCTTCAGTCCTTGTGTCACATTATGTGAGTAGAGCTGAGTTTGATGAGTCTTTGGGGATTGTCTGTTCTTCTTCAGCACCATGAAGTTATACATGTCAGGCAAGTGTTTGGCTGCAGATAACATAAAATCTGGGTAATAGTGTGTTGAAAGTGATGCAATTGATAATTACTCAGAGACGGATTGTCTTTAAATGCAAGTGTATGTTCAATCACAACAATCATCAAATATAATTAATTAATGCAAAAGTGTTGGGTGTGCTGGAGCACCCCAACTCGCATTCAGTGCACATTAATTAAACACTATAGGTAACTCACACTATCCTAGGGCAACTAAACACTACCAGTAATTCATACAATCCTAGGGCAACCATAAGCCCGAAAATACCTCCCATGCCACGCGACTTCTTTTAGCCAAAGAGCAGATGTTGTCCTTGTCTGGTGGTTCTCTTCAGCCCATGGCTGGAAGTCAGGGAATGGTGGAGTTGATCCAGGGATGGACAGCAAGGTGGCCAGTCTCACTGTTGTCCTTGGAGCAAATCCCCCATTGTGGCAGGACAAGCAGTTTAAATGTAGTTCCTAGTTGGTGATGTGAGCTGGTGATTTGTTACAACCAGTAAAAGTCAGTGTCCATTGGTTATGTCCAGTGAGATAGTATAATTGCAACTGGGCATTTCTTTGTGCATGGGCATGGAGCTGTGCTCCCAATCAGTTGTAACCAGTCATTGCTAAGCAAACCTATGATTTGCCCCTTAAAGCCCCTTATCAATTGCAAGCAGGCATGACTAAGCAAGTCAATGGCTGCTGTTCCTTATGGCCAACAACTTAGTGAGTCCCTAGCATGTCCAGGCATGTCTGTGGCATATGCTCCTTACATAGTGCATTAAAAAGAGGGGGTTGTTTTCATCACACACATGGTCCAGGGCTTGTGTAGATGCTCAGTGACGCCTTTGAAACTGGGCTGTTTTGTTTTCCCAAACCATCCCCAGAATATTGACATTCATATCCACACTTAATGCACAATAGCAAGCACTGGATCTGCATTCCACCCAGGAAGAAGGGGAAAGTGCAAAAGACCAATGGAGCATGGGTCTGTCCCTTTCAATTCAACATTCCCAGAGGTCTTTTGTGGCCAGGGACTGTCTAGTGACCACCATTAGCTATCGCAGGGTGACCAGCACCTCACCAGGGAACTCTTGCCTGCCCAGAGTGATAAGCCTCCTAAGAATTTAAAGTCAGAAATAATTAGTGAAGAACAAAGAGGCAGAAAAAGTAGTCTTACAGGATGGAGCACCTGATAGGTCCAGCCCACACAGGAGCTGGAGCTGGACAATTAGAAAATGGTTCCCAAGGTTTATTTAAGGGAGCACATCCAAGGCAGGTATAAGGTTTTGGGTGGAGTCTTGCTTCATGGTGTCTTGCAGTCAACAGGCTGATTGGCATCTTGGCAGGTCACCCTATCTCCCATGCACCCATGCAGTGTGAGACCAGAAGGAGCTTGAATAGGGCTCACAATGTGTTTGGGCGATTTTACCTGGTGGGGTTGCCATGGGAAGTTCCCCAACACCAGATGTTCCTATTTGCTAGGATTTGATGCCGATGTTGTCAACACATAGGATGGCTCTCCACCATTAGCAACTGAGGATTCTGGGATGGTGAGAAGATTAAGTCAGGTGCATTATGGGTGAACGGTATGGAGATTCTGTTGGAAATGAAGAAGAGCAGGCTATAGCAGTATGTGCTATGAGGGCTCCTCACAGTTGACGGGGCCACTCCAGCATTTTCTTCCTCTCTCCTCTACCCATCTCTGTCACAGTTCTCCAAATTGATTTCTCTGCTTCTTATCTCCCTTTCATATTTTTTGGTTAGGTGAGAAGCCTGGAAATGAGCCTGAGGAGGTGACGCTGCAGAATGCCAGCAAACAGATCGTGCAGAATGCCATCCTGCAAGCTGTTCAGCAAGTCTCCCAGGAGAGTCGGCCCCGGGAAAACAGGAGCAGCCACAGCCAGGGCCGCTGCCCGCTGGGTGTGCAGGAGTTAACCAAGAAGCATGAAAAGAAGTAACAGGGTGGTGGGTTTGGCTCCTGTCTTACGCCTAGCGGTAGAATGAATTCACACTAGCCCTTGGCTGAGAAGCAGTGTTTTCAAAAAGCGCATCAGATGATTCTGTTCATATTTATATAGTGCCTCTGAGACATAGTGAGGCCAAACATGACAGTGTAATTGCAAACGTAGTTTTGCAGCACGATTTATTTTTAAAAATTCTTTTGTTTTAAAAAAAAGAATTCTAAGTCTTGTTTATTTACTTCTGCCTTTCATGCATCCTTTCTGTGAATTCAACCAGCAGCCTTTTTTTTTTTTTTTCCTTTTAATACTGAGTACAGTTCTGTGTTCTTTATAAATATTTTAAAAAGACGTGCTGGAAAAGTAAAGAAATGGAGTCTTAGCCCCTTTCATATACTTTTATGAAATGAGTTCAGGTCCAAGATCAAATTAAGCAAAGGCAAATTCTAAGAGTTCAGAAGCTTAGTAAAGCATGTATTTATATTATATTTAAAAGTAGAGGAATTTAGGCCTCTACTTTTAAATACTTTCAAAAACTCATTCTTTTAATCCCAGTTCTCTGAATTGTTTCATAGTTGACGTTTACCTTCGGGGCAGAAATCCACTGGGAATATTATGGGTTTCCTTTTCCATCTCAAGATTAAATAAAAAAAAGAGGTGAGTCTACATGCATGAGCCACTGACTGCTTGATTCTTCAGCAGTCCAGTGGGAGGAGCTGCAGCTACAAATCCCTAAACTGCTGCTCGTCTTGGACTTAGCCTTTGGTCTGATGATGGACTGCAGCATCCTCGGAAGGAACCTTGGGGCCTTATAAAAACTGTGTCATATCAGGCTATGCATTTTCATTAATACCTAACCACAGAAACTGTCTGTTTCCCATGTACAAATTAGAATTGCTTTTTGAGATTACAAAAATCACACAGATCAGGAATGAATAATGCTTAAAATGGGAAAGCCATTTTTCCTCCCGATTCTCTGAAGCATGCAAATACAGGAGACAGCATACAGAAATAGCATTGTAAGGCATTTATGTGTGTGTGTGTGTGTGTGTGTGTGTGTGTAAACTGAGCCTTCTCTCTTTGGACAGATTGACTTCCTGTTCCACCCCTGTGTGGATAATGACCATCTTTATGGAGTCTTTGAGAATCTCATTTCCTGTGCTTTACAAAAGTTACAGAGATGGTGCTATTGGGGACAGAAGAAGTATTTGACCTTTGTTAAAAACCTTTAGGCTTCAGAGTATCAGTGTCTACCTTTGATAATTCTTTTTAAAAAAGAAAAAATATTGGCATATAAAATGTGACGAATATTAAGATACATGTTTATAATTTCAGTATGTTACACTTCCCAGATGGATACTATGGATAATAGTAGATAAAGGAAAACAATCTCTTTATCAATTGTGTTAGACTGCTTCCCATAGGGCACAGATGGAATAAATTAATTCAGAGAAAGAATGGGTCTAGAGGGGAAGCAAAAGGAGTTAAATTTAAATATTGTTTATCCTAAGTATTTTTTAGCAGATCTCACGACAATCGAAGAATAAATTTAATATAAAGGTACATAAATGAAGTGATACAATTGCATAGTTTACACAGTGGAAATGAAAGTATTCAGGGAGATAATTCAGCTAATCCCACAAATAAGAAACAACCCAATGCTTGTAGTTTGCAAGTTCTCTGGCATATGTCTATTAAGATGTCTGAATATAACGAGCCTTGTTTTTTTCTGTCACATTACAGAAGCATAAAAACATGTTATCTTTCCTCTCTGATGTGTCTGTACTAATAAACTGGGGATCTTTGGGAACATATTAACCTCTGTATCAAAATGTTATTTATAAATAAAATATATCCAGCTTTGAATTATGTCGTCATTTTGAGCAAAGTTTTCTACACTCTACCATTTGGCTGTCCTTATATGTAGATGTTACCTTCATATGGCACTATCAGACTTTCTAAAGGTGTCTATCTTCAAACCCCTAGATATCATGGCTGGCAGAAATGCTTCTTTAATGACCCTTCAGTGTGGATGTCTAAGAAAAGTATAAGTGTAAAAGTATGTGTGCTAAGAAATTGCCTGTTGAGCTCAGAAAGTAAAGGTTAGTGTATCTGGAAGTTTGAGTGTCTTTCATGATCTTCCTGTAATACAAAGTCTATGACAAGGAGCAGAAATTGTGATAATTTCTTGAGAGCACAGAAGGAGGGTAAGTAACCACGGCTTTTTTGATAGGTGCCATATTGGCCAAATCCTAAGAAAACTCAGTTGTGAAAATAAATGCATTTATTGAACTCTTACTTATATCCTTCTCAGTACAAATCCAAAGTTATTGTTTTTCAGGGGCCTATGGGAAGTCATTTGACATAGGATTCCAGTGGGTTTCCATTTGGTTATCATCATAAGCCAGCACAGAGCTTTTAGTTTTGGGAATTTGTGGGAACATTTATTTAACGTCCTTTATCTCCCTGATTTACTGCAAGGTAAAGTATACATGAGGTTCCCAGCTTTGTGTGTTCAGCTGTTCATCTTTTGCTCTGCCTGTCTCCAGGGTAGAATTAAGAATTTCTCCTTTTATGTTACTTTGCTTAATCATCTATCCAGAACAAATGATACTGTAAATAGATAAAGAACAACTTAATGGCTCCTGGGCATTATTTCCCTTTTTAATTCTTTGTTTTTTTAGAAGCTTTTGAACTGCCTAATCTTCCCTTATGGTGAGATTTCAAGTTATAAAAAAAATGAATCCAGTATTTAAAATTAATCATTGTCTTCATGCCATTCAAAAATGACAATCTGAGTATTTTCAAGCTTGTTTTAAGTTTTAACAACACAAAGGGATCTTTTATTTTATTCACTCTAATGACAATGTTATTTAAAACATAGTAGAATGAAATCTCTGACAAAGAGTAACTAGTTTAGCAACTATAGCACCTACACAGATGTAAAGATCAAGTACTTGAACAAATTTTTCAGTTCACATAAGGAGAAGATGAAAACAGCAATAACGCATTCTCTCTTGAGTGTGGGGATTTTTTCTGAAATACATTGGTATACATTACTTCATTTATCTTATTGCCACAAGCTCGCAATAAGTTGTGGCCAGAGAAGACCATATTCTTCTTCTTAACCTAAGTGGGAAAAAATTGAGCACTACTGCATACAAGAATGTATGAATTGCTAATCTCCGATTTTTTGAGAAGACGAATCAGGGAACTTGAGTATACATTTTAGGAATATCTATGTTAAGATAGAAGAATCAGAATGCTTTAGAGAATACTTTTCTGAGTAAAGAAATTTAACGAAAAAACAGAAAAGGGCTTTTTCAGTAGAAAAAAAGCTCAATATCACTAATCTCAAAGAGTGGTAGCTGTATTAGTCAGCTTCACATTATTATAAGGAGACACTTGAGACAATTAACTTATAAAGAGAAAAGTGTTATTTAGCTCATAGCTCTGAAGGTTGCAGTCTAAGATTGGGTGATTCCATGACTTTGGGCTCTGGTGAGGGTGGAACATCATGACTAGAGCATGTGGTGGAGCAAATGGCTTACATTATGAGCAAGGAAGCAGAGAGCATCTGAGGGACATAACACCCTTTAAGGGCACACTCTCAACGGACCCAAATATCTCCCACAAGGCACCACCTCTTAAAGGTTCCATCACCTCCCAATAACGCCATCCTGTGGACTAGCCTCCCAGAATGCTCTCCCTGTATTAGGGGAGGAGCTCTGAAGGAAGGAAAGTGGGAAGGGAGGGTTATTCCCAGCCACTTTAGAATAAGGCAAGCTTTATACAAGAAAATCTCAAGAGTACTCAAAAGCCCTTTGAGGGGGGAAAAAAAAAAACTGCTTGACCAAAAACTATATCTTGACAGCCTAGAGATATAACTAACAAACATCATAAGGAGGGTAAAGGAAATGACATCATGCTAATTGACTTCATCTGTTAAAGGAACGAACATTTATATGAACTCAAATTGAATAATCTAGTTAATGAACTTCAGGAGCACCAACCTCTTATTAGATTTCATAATTCCTTTTTTTTAGGTTTTTAAATTTTTATCTTTTATTTGTTCTTTTTGATATATATATGATAGTAGAGTATATTTTGACATATTATACATGGAGTATAACTTCCCATTCTTGTGGTGGTACATGATGTGGAGTTACACTGGTTGTGTATTCATATATGAACAAGTTATGTTCATATATAAACGTACATATATATGTTTTATATATGTTATAACATAACATATATATTCATATATAGGCAAGTTATGTCCCATTCATTCTATTGTCCTATCCCCTTTCCCTTTCCTTTATTCCCCTTTGTCTAATCCAATAAACTTCTGTTCTTCCCTTCCCCCCTCTTATTGTGTGTTAGCATCAGCATATCAGAGAGAACATTTGGCCTTTGATTTTATTTTGGGACTGGCTTATTTCACTTAGCACAATAGTCTCCATTTCCATTCATTTACTAGCAAATGCCATAACTTTATTCTTCTTTGTGGCTGAGTAATATTCCCTTGTGTATATATGCCACATTTTCTTTATCCATTCATCTGTTGAAGGGCACCTAGGTTGGTTTCATAGCTTAGCTATTGTGATCATAATTCCTTTTCTTAACCTGAGAAGAATGTTTTGGGTAATAATCTTATAATAAATAAAAGCTAATTTAAAGTTTAGCAATTTCTTTGGTTTCTGATTATTTTTTATTTCATTAAATTAAAAAGTAAAAAGGTATTTTATATACATATGTACATATGTGTATATATGTGTGTGTGTGTGTGTGTGTGTGTATCTCACATACAGTTTTTTTACTCTATCCATTCCCATTGGAATAATCCCTTAGCACCATACACATCTCACTATTCTCTCATCCTTCTGCTGAAACTGTTCAGGAAGGCTTTTGTTATATATGATGTTCCCCCTGAGAAAAGTAATTCTTCTGATCTTTGGACTTAGGCTACAGGTGGTCCACTGCTCAAGTAATAAGAGAAGAGAGAAGGGTTTATTCCCACAGGATTTCTCAGTGTCAAAGCAGGTTGCTGGTGTACAGTGCATCCTCCCTCAGCTGATTTTCACTTAACTGATTAACCAGTGCTTTTGCCACAAGCCTGCCACTTGTCTTGGACACTCCTGCATGAATGCTCCACTAATTGAGTCACATGTGTAGCTGATGTTGTTGCTGTCTGTCCATATGTCCTCAGCACTTGACATTTCTCTATGCACAGATGGCTTCCTGCTGCAAATCTTTCACTCTTTGCCTGTGGGCCTTTTCTACCTGTACCCATGTGCTTGGCCTACATAAGGGGCCAGCTACAAGTATCAGAGAGCTAAAGCCCCAGAAGAGCCCTCAAAAAATGAGAGCTGGGGCATAAATACCCCAGCCCTTTGCCACTCAGGTGAACCAACTCTGAGGCATATTCCAGTCTCCTGGCAGTGGTGCCTTGAAGGAGTCCAGGTGCACACAACCCTTTCCTTTTCTCTCTTATTTTCCCACCTTCCCTTTGGTGCTTTCTAGGGTGAGCTCCTGAATGAACCACTTTTACTCATGTCCTCTTCTTAGGATCTACTTTTAGGGGTGTTAAACTTAAGATTGTGGTGTTATGGTGTATGTTAGTCAGATTTTCATTACTGTTACAAAATACCTTAGGAAAACAACTTAAAGGAGAAAAGACTTATTTTGACTCATGGTTTCAGAAGTTTCAGTCCATGGTTGGCTGGCTCCATTGTTTCCAGGAGGCAGTACATCATGGTGGGAGGGCATGACAAAGAAAGGCTTCTCACTTTATGGCAGCTGGGAAGCAGAGGGAGAGAGAAACAAAGAATGGTGGAGGGGTCAGGGGAAGACATAGCCCCTAAGGGCAAGCCCAAGAAGACCCACACACTTCAACTAAGTCCCACCTCCCACAGTTTCCATCACTTCCCAATAGCCCATTCAACCATGAACTCATCAATGAGTTAATCCACTGATACGGTTGGCGCCTTCCTGATTCAACCACTTCCCAAAGCCCCACCTCTGGATATTGCTGCAGTGAAGACCAACCTTCAATACATGAGCTGTGGGGGACATTCCAAATCCAAACCATAATATGGTGCTTTCTATCAAAGAAAACTGAAGTTGATAATGATTCGTGTCTTATAGAGAAATTGGAACTGTGTGTCTGCAGTCAATCTGCCTCAGCCAGATATTGAGCTGGAGCTGGTGTCATTCAAAATAAACCCCAAAGTAATAGACTGTGAGTTGTTAAGAAACCGGATGTGCTGTGCATTTTGATTTTATTATAGATTAATTTACCTCGGTTCTGTTTTCTAAGTTGGCTGATTTATAGCAACTGGATACACACAGATAACAATCAGCAGGCACTAGAGGCTGCTCGGCTAAAGGGAGGTGGCAGACAGAATATTGTCAGTCCACACAACTTATGAATCTGAAGAACAAGATTTAGTGTCCAAAAGACACGTTAAGCCCAATAATTTCATCAGTGTTAAAACTGAGTATTTTGGTTAAGTTTTGGGAAAAAGCCATCCTTTACATTTATTTAGTATTTGGTTTATGCTTTGCAAGTAAAGGCTGCCCTTTGAAATATGGAGAAATAAATTCAAGTAGGTCTATAGTTTTTTTTTCCAGTTTTTAAAAAATTTCAGTTTACAAAAAAAAAAGCAATTTTGTTGAATTCAAGAACACAGAACTCTGAGCCAGTGATCTGGGTTTCAGGTACACTATAATTGATGAAAACGTCCTGTGCTAGTAATTCATGACATTTATCATAATATGCAACTATATCTCTATTTTAAATTTTTTTTCATTTCTGTTTCTACACGATAGACCATAGGCTTCATGAAAATAGGTAATGTCTTTTTGGTTTAACCTGTATCCCAACGCCTCAGCAAACAGTAAGCATCCAGTAGCTACTTGTTAAATAACTGCATAACTTATCTACATATTAAAGAGCATTTTAATTATTTTGAGCCTTTTTTTGCTCATCTGTGAAATACAAGTTCATTAAGGTGATCTCTAAGCTTCTGTCCAGTTCTAAAAGTAAATGATTCTAGGTGTTTTGTGTTCTTTGTTGAGGATAAGTGTACAGCTTGATGAATTTTTATGTGCATTTACCCAGATCAGCACAGCCTGGTGGTTGTAGAACATTCCTACCACATAGTAAGTTTTTTTATGCCCTTACCAATTGTTAACTTCCAAATCAAAATGATATTATGACCCATATAATAATAGATTTGTTTTGTTCTTTTTTGAATGTCATATAAACAGAATCATGTAATACAATCTCTTTTCTTTTTCCCCTTAATATTTTGTGAGAAATTTCATCGTGTTGTTGCAAATAGAGGTAATGTGTTCTTTTTATTCACTGTATATTCTATTGTACAGATATACAACTACCAATTCATCCATTCTACCATCGGATATTAAAGGTCTCCCCAATTTGGGCCCTTACAAATGAAGCAGCCATAAAGATTCTTGTACGTGTCCTTGGATAGGTACATAAATGTCTCTTGGGTAAATATCCAGGAATACAACTTGTGGGCTCAGATTGTATGTGCGTTTAGTTTCCTAGGTTCCGCTGAAGAGGGTTCCAATGTGATAGTGCTAGTTTTCCTCTGCAACTGAATTGCAGTTGCTTCAAATGTTCCAGGCAGGCCCGGTCTTTTTATACAGCACTGGCTTCTCAAGCCTGGAGAGATCATGGGAAATCGCACTCTGTCCTGGGGCCCTTGCAAACCCAGCCTCCTGTGTGCAATGTTGCAACTCAGCAAGAGTCTCCAGAGGGAAAACTAGCCTCATTTTGAGCATTTCATTTCCCTTCAGTTCATCTGACCGTCCAAATGCTTGCTGATTTCATTTTCAGTCTTCACCAAAAATCAGTCAAAATGCCCTTTTCTTTCCTCACTGTCCATCAGAAGTAGGTAATTACTCACTGCGGAAGGATCTCCCTTGGGCTGTATTCCAGTTCATATAGCCCTTGTTGCATACATAACACTCTACTTCATTTAAAGTATGCCTTTTGCAATTTGTCCACTTTTTTTTCCCTGAATTAGTAGCATTGGGCTACATCCTTCCAAGGAGCAGAAATTCTGTGAGTCTAGGAATCAGACACACTGGTTGCAGCGACATTGTACTGTTAGGGATATCACATTTATAATCCTGGGACCAAGTGTATGAACTGAAACCTACACTACGCTGTTTTAGAATCATAACGTTGGATAGGACTAGGGACGAAGTTCAGAGGCAGAGCACTCTCTTAGACTATGTGAGGTCATGGACTTGATCTCTAGCACCACACATGCACACTTTTAAACTAGAAACCAGAACCCCAAAAATCACATTGGAGAAAACCTTGAGTAGTGGATATGTGTTCTCATAGAAAGTGCTGTTCACTGAGGAAATTTTGCCAGGATTAAATTCACCTAAATTTACACTTGAAGTGGGTAATAAAGATACCCAGAGTTATTAAATAGCAACTCTTTTCAACTCTTGTCTCTATCCAACTTTCTTCAAACCCCTATTGTCTCTAAACACTCTCTTCCCTACCTCCACCAAGCTGTGCTCCCTCTTCATCCCTAAACAATTTAAAATGCAACTATGAAGATGAGATGAAATAAAGAAGGAAAAAGAGGAGCAGAGTACTGAACTGAACGTGGAAAGGAGTGGGTTTTACACCCGGTGTAACAATACATATGTGCGAGCATGTCCGTGTGCACACACATGTGTGTTTGTGTATGTTAGTGTATATTTGCTTCCTAAGTACAAACATGTATGTTCAGGTTGAAGTTAAATAAGTATTTTTTGGTCTTGGTTTTATATGCAAAGTAAGCCTGTTTTGTAACAATCACTCATATATTTATTAAACAGAAATAATTTACATAAGAAGTAAGTACTTAGACTTTCACTCTTTCTCAGAGGTGGGATCTCTGGGGCATTGGGTTAATTAAAAGTGGTCTGCTATAGATATAATACCTCAAGATTTTCTGGGAACTTGCCAGCTAGATGTCCAAGAGAATTCTTTTGAATTGAATGATGCAGTCAGAGTCTTGCTATTGCTTTAGAAAACAAAAAACAAACAGAAACCAAAAAACACCTGAAACTGCACATGATAAAAATATCCTCTATCATTTGGGGGGCCATAAGTTTTCTTTATTACTTATGATATCTTATGGCAAAATGTGTTCTAGCATCTCATTCAAGGAGCTTAGAAATTGAGACCTTCTTTATAAACTCTCATTTTAAACAAGACTCACATCCATGAATTAAGAAGCATGAAATTGTTATTAGTGCTTTTGTGTGCTGGGTTCCTTCTTCAAAATGACCACATTTCTTTAACCCAATATTGCCAACAAGAAGGAAAATTAGTTCATTTTTTAGAAAGGTAATTTGTTAGTTTCTTGAATTACATTCCTCAGTTCCACAAATATCAAAAGTACAGATTATAACTCCTATTTAACTAAAATTTATATTTTAATCCCAGATTGTTCCTTCAAATTTTGCTTTAATTTTAAGAGTGATATGAATTAGGCAAACTATAATATCTTCTCTGATGTCCCAG
>CM053412.1:50125278-50136990 GCA_028644305.1 Xerus rutilus | reverse complement strand
GGCTCCACATAGACTTTTTTACTTATAAATATGTGACATCTTCCCATGGCTTTCTTTTCTTCTTTTCAGTGCTAAGCGTTGAGCCCAGAGCCTCACATGTAATAAGCACACTGTACCACTGACTTCCATCGCCAGCCCTCTTTCCATGTTAATAAAACATACCTATGTTATCAATTTTGAATCTTCTTGTTTCTTACAATCTTGTCTTGCCCACTCCTTTTCTGCCAAAGCAGATTTGTGTGTGTGTGTGTGTGTGTGTGTGCACATATTCAGATATGAGTCATCCCAACCTAAATTCAGTCCATATCATTTATTTGTGGGTAAAGATGGGAGGGTTGGAAGAGGGCAGGTAGATTTTTTTACAAAGATGGGAAGAATACTTCAATGTCAAAGCCTTGGAACCTGTTTGGGTCATTTGTCAAAAAGGATGAAATATGGAAGAAATGATTCTTTTCACTCTATCTCCTCCTTCCCCACTGAGGAGAACTACTGACTTTACCCGTGTGGAAAATATACCTTTATATTGTTGTAAATTGCTAAGATTTTGAGGGTGGTTTTGATTATAGCATTGTATAGACTGTCCTGAACTAACTCACTCAACTGGAGGTATCCTCATGAATGACAGCTGTTGAAGATACCAGAGCTGCACACTAGTTGAAGTGGGGGAAAAAAAAAGAAAAGAAAAGGATTTTAATCAGTAATGACTATTGCAATAGGGAAAAGTCCCTGTTGAGAGGACTGGGTGTTTTTTAGAGGAATAATGAGGGAGTAGGGAGAAGGGCAAGCTCAGTAGAATTAGGAAGTGAAAGATCACAAATAGCAGGAAGTGGGTATAGGTGGTGTGTGAAGCCTGGCTGGGTTTCCTCATTAGCACTTAATGAAGTTGGGATCCTCCCTCCCACAGAGACTATAAAACAGGGGCCCTCTCCCCAGTTGTTGGCTGGAACAAGCAGCAGATATTTTTCTGCAGCTTTGAGTTTTCTCAGGCAGGTACTTTAAAAGGAGCTAGGGTAATCCTAGGGATGGGCCTTGAGCTGTTGGGAGCTATCTTCGTGCTTGTTGAAGTCTTCGGAGGCCATAATTGAAGCCTAGTTAAATAGAAGGTTCTGAGGAGCCTGGCCAGAGTTTGATCAGTGGAGTTTTTTTTTTTTTTTTTTTTGCTTTTGTTTTCGTCAGACCCAGATAACATCATCTCCAGTGCTGATTTTTGGAAATATGCTCATCTAGGGACTTCGTACCTTCATGTAGATCCATAGGCTTTTTCCAGCTACAAGGTTGGCTTGAAAAAACCCTTTCTGATAAGGTTCTACAAGTTGGAAGGTCACAAGGAAGAGGAAAGAGTCTAGAAATATTGATTTCTTCAGGCAAATTGCCTAGGTGGTACAGAAGGGTAGAAATACAGGCGTCTGAACACAAGAATGCAATATTTCATGTGATGTACTAGGGATGTGTGAGTGGGGAGGCTGGCGGCAGTGGCTGCCTTTGACTCTTAGATCCCAGGTACACTTACTGCCAAACAGGGACGACGGTCTCCTCTATCCATGTGTTCTTTCCAACTCCTCATTATAAATCTTTCTTACTTCTACAAGAACAAAGATCTAATTTTAGGGAAGGAAAAAAAAAAGGCTCTTCATATTGAAAATCTTCAAGCCTAAAAACACAGGGCCTAAATAGAAGGAATGAAAAGTATTAATCCAGCTCCTCTGATTTCCCCTCACCAGCCTGACATTGAAATATGGAAGGAAAATATCAGCTAATTCAGATTGACAGTATGTACATCTGAGTCTAGACTTGTTGCCATGATCTGGCTATGAGTTTCTTCAGGGCAGAAGAAACTCTTATGTCTTGTTCATCATTGTGTTTTTATCAAATGCTTGACAATGATGGGGTAGGTGCAGTTTAAAAAATTGGATGCACTTAAGTCATTCTTGCTGGATACCTACCATTGGAGGATCCAAAACTTAACTGTTCCTTGAAGATTAATGACACACAGATGTTCATG
Source organism: Xerus rutilus (assembly GCA_028644305.1). Classification (NCBI taxonomy): domain Eukaryota; kingdom Metazoa; phylum Chordata; class Mammalia; order Rodentia; family Sciuridae; genus Xerus; species Xerus rutilus. The sequence goes on along the minus strand of CM053412.1, from coordinate 50,134,988 downwards.
CTGTTTTCAGCAAGGAAATCACTTCCTGCTGCATGGTATCTTGGATAGTCTTTCCCAGAGAGCACCAGAGACAGGAATGCTCCAGAAACAGCAAGCTGAGTGGCATCTGCTCCCTCCTCCCGGCGGCTGCCTTTAACCTGCTTTGGCAGGTAGATCATCTGGGCACTTCTGCTCTTGACATAGTAAATGGATTATCTGTTGATGGAAATTTCCATTTTGGTGCTTGCTCATGGGCAGGAGAAGATGTTGGGGTAGAGGTGAGGGAGGTGTATCCTGGAGGGATGGGGAGATCAAGGAAGAAAGGGAGAAGGAAGTGAAGAGAAGAGAAAGATTTTGCACATTATACATGTGGGTATAAATATGTATAATTAGCTTAAAACTTGGTATCTATGAAAGCGATGCTACGTTTGAATCCTATTTTATATGTATAATTAGCTTATATGTCAGCAGCAATGTGGTCAAATGGTACATTTAACCATTTCTGTAAGTTTCATCTGGGTTTTATTTCAATGATCTCATGAGGGTTGGGGATAAGAGAAGGCTTAAGATAATAGTGACTCCAAAATATACCCTGCACTGAAGTTTTTAGTGCTTTGATAGGAAAAGTGGTTTGCAAAAACTGGCCCTTCTCCAGCCCAGATGTAAGTGGGCTCTGCTTTGTGAAATTTGTGCTCAATTAGTCACAAAAGAGAGAATGAGTCATCATTCAGCAAAATAGCTCTTCTTTTGGGGACCTATTTGGTTGTTTGTGTTTAAGCCTGTGTAGATTTTGAAATTGTTTAAAGTTGGAAGAAGGAAAAAAATTCTCAAGAGTTAAATTTCTGGTTGCAGTCAAAACCATAATTTTTGCTTGGATATTCCCATATTAATACCTTGTAAGACAGAAAACCTCATTATAGGCTAATCCGTGTGCTACTAGGCCTGGTGTAGCTGCTCTGGGTATGGATGTTTTTGAATAGTGAATAATCACATGGGAATTATATGATATATATAATAGTACTTAAGCTTACAATCCTCCTGCAGGGGCTGTTTACCTCCAAATGTTTCAATTGATTTTGGTTTAGTAATACCACCACGTGAACACTACTGTCTTACTGGTTTGCAGCACATACCACAGACAAGTTCTTGCAGGACTGTTCCCATGGCAGAATCACTTTAGGGGTGTCTGAGAGTCCCCAGATGGTGTCCAAGTCCTCACCAATAGGACAGATCAAAGATCACAAGGGCCCCTGGGAGAAGCTGACATGGAAGCTGCCATCTGCCTGATTTTTGTGGTTCTTTAGCAGTTCCTAGCTTAATCTTCAGTCTAGCTCCACAGGATTAAAATGTAGCATTGCTTTCATAGACACCAAGTGAGCTTGATATTAAGTGAGCTGCCCAATATGGAATCCTAGACCTTGGGCTTCCTCATTTCTATCCTTTTAGGCCACAGGGCTGCCCTGATTCATGCCCAAGTGGCACTCTCAGAGCTATCCAAATGAGGAGTGGACTGCTGCCTTGGGTTCTGTAAGGAAAACCCCTTATTGATGCTGCTCATTCTTTCCTGCCCAGGTCAGTTCTGTGAGAGGCTTTTTTTTTTGGTACCGGAGATTGAACTCAGGGGCACTCGACCACTGAGCCATATCCCCAGCCCTATTTTGTCTTTTATGTAGAGACAAAGTCTCGCTGAATTGCTTAGCGCCTCGCCCTTGCTGAGGCTGGCTTTGAACTTGCGATTCTCCTGTCTCAGCCTCCCTAAGTGCTGGGATTACAGGCGTGCCTGGTTTGTGAGAGGCTTTTTTCCCTTAATCTCTTGCTTTTATGCAATTACATTTAAAACTCTTGCTAGTCACTTTTCATTGAGCTAACTCCTGCCTCAGTTAAGGTTCTTCCGAGAAGAAACATAACTAATATGAATAAGACAGAGAGAGATAGGCGGAAGTAGGGAGCGAGAAAGGTAGATATGGACATGTTTTAAGGAGTCAGCTAATGTCATTGTGGGAGCTGACAAGTTGAAAATGTGTATGGCAGATTGGAAACTCAGGTATTATTTCTATGTTACAGTACAAAGGTAGAATTCCTTCAATAGGAAACCTTGGTCTTTAAGGCCTTCAACTGGTTAGACGAGGCTCACCCACATCATCAAGCATAATCTCCTTTACTTAAAGTCAGTTGACTGTCGATGTTGATCATAACTACAAAATGCCTTCACAGCACCTTCTAGACTGCTGACTGACTAAACAACTGTGCAGTATAGCCTGGTCACATTGACACTAAAATCAATCATTACAATGCCCTTCTAGTGGCCCTTTCTTAGGTGGATTGCTTACCATGCAGCCTTCTCAAGCACATGTTTATTTGTTTCATTGCGATTTCATCCTTTGTCTTCTGTCAACTAGTACCCAGACTGTCATGAAACTAACAGTTAATGTGTCAACTCCACATTTACATCAAAATAACTTGGGGTCTTCCATGGAAAGAAGGAAAGCTGGAACGTATTTATTAAGAAGTGATTTTTTTCATGAGATATATACATAAAGAAGACAGATTTAGATTCAGAGATTCATGTCTATAATCACAGAGTTTCAATTACCAAAGGATTGGAGTTCAAAGAGCCAATGTGATTTGTTTTCTAAACTTGATTTTTGACAAATAAAGGGTGGTTCAATATCCAACACATAAGAACAACCTGTCATTCACAGTGAAGGTAAGATATTGTTCTCATTATTTAACAGAATATGTCCACGTGTAATGTTCCAAGGCACAGATACATTTGACATGTTGATCTTGGGAACAATAGGTGTATCACTTCGCAGATGTACTATCAATTCCTTATTTAACTGTAAGTGTTCTGAGAGTAGAGGCCGAGCCCCACTCATTATTATTTCTCTAAAATCTGCATAATGCTTAGCATACAGTAAGTATCGTCAATGCACTCGTAAATAGCATGCCAGGCACAGCAATTTTTCACCTCCCTGCTTAGTTAATTCTTGCAAATGGGATTATGGATTGCTTAGATGAGAGGAGAGAGGTTCACAGAGCAAGATATTGCCCCTGGTGGCTCCCAAGACATAGACAGGGGCTGTGACAGATAAGCCTCATCTTTCAGTGATGTAGCCCCAGGGTCCAGTGAGGAGCTGAAGGGCGACTCCTTTTGCCAGGGTCTCATTTTCAAGATCATCCTCTCTCCTTGCAAAAACATATAACCCTTTTGAGAAAATAAAATACAATGAACAACTGAGAAGCATAAGCTTTTATCTTACCACTTTTTCATTTATACTATGACCTAGGGACACAGAGATCCCAGTAAGACTTTAAGTCACTAAATCTTCTCCTAGGATAGGACTTAAAATCAATCCTCTGAGAGAACACTAAAGTGCAATCAGTCTGGAGCTTGGAATTTGGGAAGTTCTTCCTTCATCCCACATTTTACTGTTTCTTGAGCTTCTTGTTGTATTCTGTATACATATTTCTCTCTTCACTCTAAATATAAGATTTTTGAGTTTAGGAGTAAAATGTATTTGCTTTATTCATAATGGTTTCTAGGGTGATGCTTTCTTAATAAATGCTAAATACAAATTTTGAAATAGACTTTAAGTAAAAAAAAAAGTTCAGTCTCTGTTCACTGTTCAGCACCTTCCCTCTTATTTTATTTGCTGATAGAACTTCAGTTTAACAATCAGATAACAGTAAGAGAAGACAGATTCATTTCCAGAGATAAATAATCATTAACTCAAACAAGTATTGACAATACTTTTTTTAAACTTATGATTGATTTATAAGTGGCACGAGACTTGATTCTGGCCATGAAACCATGGAAAGACAGCTGGGATTCCTGGGAAAGCTTTTCCTTTTTATAAAAAGAAAAGCAGGTAAAGAGAAATCCTTTTTTTCTTCTTGCCTTTACAACTCCTCCTGGGAGGTTGTGATGCTTGGAACTGCAGCAGACATTTTGTGACCATGAGGACAAAGTCAAGAGAATTGCAAAGAAGACCAATCTGAGCTTTGACATCACTGAGCTGTTGAACTAACCAACCACGGGAACTTTTGTTTCTGAATTTCCTATTATGTGAGATAAATATCACCATTATTTAAATTACTTTCCATCAAGATTCCATAACTTGCACCCAAAAGATTTTATTCAAACTGATATGGAAGAGAATTCAAGTACATTTTGTGATACAAACACAGTTTTTTTTTTCTGATAAACCAAAGCTTTTGTAGGAGCATTACAAAATCCCTCATGGGAAATTCTAAGTGAATTTTCCCTAGACACTCTATATTTTTACTGCTTATTTGGAAATACAATTTATATAAATTAGTGATTATGAATTCTGGAAAAAGCATCCTATTTTGACATTATTGGGAAGTCTTATAAGTTAGAATAAAATTTAAATGAGTCCCAATACTTTAAAAACCACCTAACATTTATTTTTAGGTGAAAAGATAATTTCAGAGTGTTAGTGTTAGTCTATATTCTAGCTGAATTCCTTTGTAAGCAGGCAGGAAGAGGAGGTCTAGTAAAAACAATATCTTTTCTACTCTATAATAACATTCAATATTTAACATGAGAAAATCTCTAGATTTACCTTTTTCATCAATACTAGTTTTTAAGAATCAGTGATTTGAAGAGTTGCATGCCAGATAGATTTAGAAAATGGAAAAGTTGAACCGAGGTCTTCACTTACATCTCTTTATACTACATTTAACTTTGATTCTTTCCCTGATCACACAAATGCAGCAACTTCAACCAATTGGTTCAATTATTTCTAACCCTTCTCTGTTCAAAGCACCTGGTCTTTTACTCCATTAGATTTTATGCTTTTCCTGATGCCCTTGTGGAAGTCCCCATTTCTTTAATAATAATTTGAATCTCTGGGTATTTCAGCCACACTGTTACCCTAGAGTCTTACCCAACATTTTGACCCAAGTTCAAGTCTGTTCCAGAATAGACAACAGTGGACATAGGCATTTAGGAGTCATCCTCTGGGTAGGCTCATGACCTTGGGAGCAGCCTTGAAGGTGGCTTTCTTATTTCCCTTTCTATTGGTAGAAATTAATGAATTATACACTTTGGGCCACTAAGAAATAGTTTTCAAGATTTCTTCTATAGCTGGAAAGAAGCAAATCATAGGACTGTCAACTACAGGAACACTAATTCTAGGCCTTCCAACTATGTTCATGTGTAAATCATTAATCTTGTGACTCGATTTCCCAGTCTATGGTCATGAGAGGATGTTCTTTCTATGATTTCTTTCTCTTCATCCATAATATCACTAATAAGAGTTAAAGTTATTATTTGCACTGACCATGACCAAAGACAACTCAAATATAAATCTGCTGCATCCCCAAATTTCTTGAACTTTGAGGCACAGCTTAGACTTTGCAGTACACAAATGTTACTAATTTTCCCACCTATGACATCTAGTCACTATGGCATAACTGTCTCCTGAACTCCTTCCTGGAGCTTTCCCCAAAGTGGAGCTGGCACATCTGTGTTGTTTTGTGTTTGCATATTTGCATATCTTTACTTCATTGACATTAGCCCTTACTTCTTATAATTCTATCATCATGTTGGTGAATCATTCCCAAGTAATAGGAGTAGTACATAATTATTCTTCACAGAGAACTTGCCTCTATTGTTTAAAGTTCAGTTATGTTGGAATGGAACTACCATTTGACCCAGCTATCCACTCCTTGGTCTATACCCAAAGGACTTAAAATCAACATCCTACAGTAATGCAACCACTTCAATGTTTATAGCAGCTCAATTCACAATAGCTAAACTGTGGAACCAACCTAGATTCCCCTCAATAGATGAATGAATAAAGAAACTGTGGTACATATACACAATGGAATATTACTCAGCTTTAAAGAAGAATAAAATTATGGTCTTTGTAGGTAAATGGATGAAGCTGGAGGATATCATGCTAAGCTAAGTAAGCCAATCCCAAAAAACCAAAAGCCAAATATTTTCTCTGAGAGGTGGATGCTGATTCAAAATAGGGGAGTGGGCAAGAGAAGAATGAAGGAAATTTGGATTGAGCAGAGGGGAGTGAGGAGAGAGGAGAGGGTGTGGGAGCGGGAAAAATGGTGGAATAATGGACATTATTACCTTATGTACATGTATGATTGTATGAATGGTGTGATCTGCATGATGTACAGAGAAATGAAAAGTTGTGCGCCATTTGTGTACAATGAGTTGAAATGTCATGTATAACTAATTAGAACAAACAAAAAAGTTCAGTTATCATCTTGACTTGGCTCAGTTTTATCATCAGAAGGATGCAAACTAAAATATTCTTCACTTTCCCTCTCTCCACTCATCTGTTACTCATGAGGTCTCCTTGACCTGTATGATTTTTACAAATAAATTTACCAACTTAATTCATTATATTTCTACTAACTTATCTTTCCTGTTTCCAATGCAATAGATTCCATTTCTGATAAAAATTATCCTTCCTATAGGAGCAAGGATCTTTTCTCTGTATGCCTAAGAATAGCAATAAAAAACAACAGGGATAAATATGTAGTAACTCTTGGCTCATGGCTTTATACATTTTAATAGATAAAATGTTATTATATGTAATATTCATTGTGACCTACTATCATCAAGATTCATTTTCTCTTTCTTTTATTAACCGTCAGTAGTTGTATAAGCCAGTTTTCTGTTTTTTTTTTAAACTTGGATTTTAGCCTAGACTTTTAGAATCAGAAGAACCCTAGCTTATATTTCCTGCCATACCATTTATTAGCTGCATGACTTTGAATAAATTGCAATCACTTAGAGTCTCTCTCAAAAATGAGAATATGACTTCTTTTACTGAATTTACAAACAATAAGCAATATAGAATGCAAAGTATTTAGCGCAGTCCCTGTCTTATTTCATGGCTGTTACTAAGCTTTACAGATATCCTGTGAATTGTCTTTCTTGAGCCAGTATTTTCCTTTTCTTTTGTGTTGGTAGGTGTTTCATTTTTCTTCATTCCACACACATCTGAGAACAACTGTTCACATAGCTAAGATCATGCTCCTCCCTTTCCTACTATAAACCTCATTTCCCCCTCAAACTTTAGGTCTCTCACCTGCTCTTTCCCGTCTCTGATCCCCCTTTTCCTCCACTTTTCACATTTACTGAGGCAGTCTTTATCTTGCCATGTCTCTAATTAAAACATCCAGTGGCTTTTCATGGACTGTGGAATAAAGTCTAAATTCCTTAACCTTTTTCTCCGAGCACCTGGAAAACTTAGTTGCATCTTACATTTCCTTCCTTCTCTTCCAACTACTCCCTCTCTCCTTCCCCAAATGTAAATCTGTTTATAAAATTCTAATCCCCATAAGAAGTGTTCCTTCAGCACTCTCATCCATAATTTTCTTCCCTTCTCCAAATTCAGCAGCTGGCTGAGTGTCCCTGAGTTGACTGGTGGCCCTCTGGGCATACCACAGGTGTGTTTCCCGCACTTGCCTCACTTACAGAATCAAGTTGCTTCCTCATTTCTGCATGTTTCTCCATGTCTTTTATTTTTTTCCTATCCATGAGTCTCCTTTGTTTCCTCAGCCTGGGCCTCATAATTAATCCCTCTTGCTGATGTTCCAGCTCATTACCTGCTTTCCTTTTCCTATCTTTCCAGCAAAATTCTAACTCTGAATCTATTTTTTGGACCCTGCACCTGGGTATATAAGCATTGCTGGAGAGAAGTCAGTAACATGGAGACTGGCTCAGCTATGTGTTCATGCAGCAGGGAACTTCAGCATCGTCTGAGAACACTTTTGTTGTTCTCGGATCTTTTCCTCTTCCATCTCTAGCAGTTACCATCACACATTTGCATCCTTCTCAAGCATCCTTCTCTACTCGGAACCCTCACTCAAAAGATGAGCTTGCTTCCAAGTTCACAGAAAACATGGAAGCCATTTAGCATGACTTTCTTTGATTCTCTCTCCCCCTCTTAATACAAATGCACAAATATATTTTTCTTTCTTTTTTATTTTTTAAAAATTTGTTCTAATTAGTTATACATGACAGTAGAACGCATTTTGACACATTGTACACAAATGAAACACAACTTCTCATTCCTCCGGTTGCACATGGTGAGGAGTCACACGGGTCAAACAATCATACATGTACATAGAGTAATAATGTCCATCTCATTCCACCATTCTTCCTACCCGCACACCTCTTCCCCTCCCCTCACTCACCTCTGCCCAATTCAAAGTTCCTCCACCCCTCCACCATTATGGGTTAGCATCTGCTTATCAGAGAAAACATTCAGCCTTTGGGTTTTGGGGTTTGGCTTATTTCACTTAGCATGATATTCTACAGCTCCATCAATTTACCTGTAAAGCCCATAATTTCATTCTTCTTTAAGGCTGAGTAATATTCCATTATGTGTATGTACCACATTTTCTTTATCCATTCATCTGTTGAAGGGCATCTCAACTGGTTCCATAATTTAGCTATTATGAACTGAGCTGCTATAAATATTAATGTGGCTGTTTCACTGTAGTATGCTGATTTTAAGTCCTTTGGGTATAAACTGAGGAGTGGAATACCTGAATCGAATGGTAGTTTTCTTAGGAATCTCCATACTGCTTTTCATAGTGGTTCCACCAATTTGTAGTCCCACCAGCAATGTATGAGTGTATCTTTTCCTCCTCATCCTCATCAACACTTATTATTACCTGTATTCTTGATAATTGCCATTCTGCCTGGAGTGAGATAAAATCTTAGTTTTGATTTCCATTTCTCTAATCACTAGAGATGATGAACATTTTTTCATTTTGTTGATCAATTGTATTTCTTCTGTGAAATGTCTGTTCAGTTCCTTAGCCCATTTTTGATTGTGTTATTTGTATTTTGTGTGTGTGTGTAAAGTTTTTTGAGTTCTTTATATATCCTGGAGATGAATGCTCTATCTGATGTGTGTGTGGTGAAGATTTTCTCCCATTCTGTAGGCTCTCTATTCATGTTATTGATTGTTTCCTTTGCTGTGAAGGAGCTTTTTAGTTTGAATCCATCCCATTTATTGACTCTTGATTTTATTTCTTGTGCTTTAGAGACTTTTTTTTAACCAAATAGAAGAAGTTTTTCCCCAGGTAAATGCAGAGCCAATATGCACAACCAGAAGATCCGAGAGCTAGGGAAGGTTTATGATTTGCATCAGGTAAGGAGAGCATTGGAATCATTCCTAAAGCAGTGTCTCCCTCACACAAAGGAAGCAGGAGAATTTTATTGGGAGATTTACACATAATCACGCTGGAAAAGACTTTGTAGCATATAAATTTGGGCATATTTTTATGTAATTGAAGTTTAATATTAGTGTTTTTCATGCATTGTCAGTTTCAAAGTGGTGGACAGAAACACTTTTACAGTGGAGAACTAAACATTTAGTGAGATTACAATAGCCAAGTTTATGCTAGATCACCTAGAAGAGAGGCTGGGTGGTTTTGTCTGGTTCAAGCCATTTCCTTGTGGTCTTCCCTGGAGGGTGTTATTTGAAACAAATATCAACTTGAAGGAGTGCTAACAGTTATGGGAGGTGGCAGCTTTCCCCCAACAAAGTGTAGGTGTTTGACCTTATAAGTTCTTTCCTGATAGAGGATACTTTTACCAATCTTTACCTGCTTTCCTATAGTTTTGGAAAATCACATATGTCCTTTCTGGTAAGGTTGCTTCACCCTGATCCTAGATCTGATACCAACCTATTCATTCCCAAACTTTATCAATTATTCCT
>CM053412.1:50071624-50117110 GCA_028644305.1 Xerus rutilus | reverse complement strand
CGTGCCGGGCAGGGGAAAGCATTCCTTTTTATAGGGTCAGGGTGGCAGAAGCAGGGTTACAGAAGCAGATGCATAGTTACAGGGATTTTATTGGTGCATTTAAATGAGGGAAGGAGGTTAGTGCCCGCCGGCAGGAAGACCTGATATGGGACTTTCCCTCTATCTGGCACTTTCCGTCCCACCCTTGGTTACTTAGTATGGGGGCCCAAGGTTCTCTGAGCAAGGCCTGGCTAGCTGATTAGGAGGTGGAGGAGGGGAAGGGGTCTTTCAATAGGAGCTAAAGGGTTATTAGTTAAAACCTTGAGGTCTGGAGATATACAATCTACCACATATGAGCCATGTGGTATGCAGGGAAAGTTTAAACTTATATAAGACTTGGTTTCCTCAAGAGTAAAATGGAGTAACATTATAATATTGCTTACCTCCTTGGAATCTTGGGATAAATAAATAAATAAATAAGCTAATCCATGGAAAGTACATACAAAGTACGGTGCTTTGCACACAATAATTACTCAGAAACTCTCCTCGGCTCTCATATAATACATATACATTATATACAGAGTATGTAGCTTAGCATTTTAACAATCTCTAGGGAGAGTTAAATACAGGTTCATGATACTCATGAAGCTCATTTGAGTGTTCTTGGGTAGATTCAAATACTGCCTGTATTTTCTGAAATAAGATGGCGGCACAGTGTTTGGAACGTTTTAGTACAGGACATTGGAAAATGAAGCAGTGCCTTAAAACATGGGTGCATGGTTTCATCTTCATTCTGCATACTTGCACCCAAGCTGATAAATAAAAGCAAAGAATAGAATGAAAAGTCTAATAAATAAAAGCAAAGAATAGATGGAAAAGTCTCTGTATAATCCTACAACTCTGGGACTTTTGAAAACAGAAGCTAGACTCATGTTGATAGCACATCTTTTCTTTAGGGATTCTCATTATGAGGCTACTATGAGCTTATTTTTCTCAATATGCCTTTCACAGAAACAAACACTGAGTCTTGTGGACTTCTGAAACCATCAGAAAAAGACATTTAAGCCTCTGTCAGGGCAATCAAAATATAGTGAAACCTGGTGCATCCCAGGGGTTCTCCAATTGAATGCAGGCGAAGCCAAATATGGGTAAATTATATAGAAGCATAGTTTCTTCTCAACAATTCAACAGTAGGGGTGGAGAGCCTGCTCTGATGGACACAGGGAGACAGGACAGCAGGAGAATGAAGTCAGGCCACAGGATCTGGCTACTGCCATGTCTGATATTGTTTCCTCCAAGCCCTGCTCCTTTAGGGATTCTCACAGATGCCATGAACTGCTCCCTGACACCAAAGACCTAGGTGGGTCATGTGATTGGACAAGTCTCACTCATTTGCCAACTAATGGCAAAGAGGGAGAAACTGGTCCTTCTGTGGCAGAGGAAGCCTGTTACCAAGACTCACACACTGGGGGCTTTCCCTGAATTATCCAGCAATTCCTGATAGATAGCCCCCTAACCTTGCCAACACAGATCCTGTTCATTCATGATGCATGGTCATTTACAGAATGGGTGAACCATTTCTCTTCATTTAGAGAACCAAGTGCTTCACCATGGGGAGCAATAAAGAGCATACTTTAGTGAGTGGGGTCTGTTGCTAAGTTTCACACTTGCCACTAACGAACGCTTATTTTTATATTCATGAAAATGAGGACTCTCCAGATCTTACCTCAGAATCAAAGCTAATTCTAATTCCACTCACTATAGTTGTGTGAATATAAGAATCTGCATTGTTTAACAGTATCTAAACATGTAAGAGGTTTCAGAGGTTCAGTTCATGGTTGGCACTCCACATCTTTGGATCCAAGAGGAGGTAGAAAGTCATGGCAGAAGGGTGTGGCAGAGGAAAGTAGCTCAGGACATTGCAGTCAGGAAGCAGAGAGAGTTCTGCTCACCAGAGACAAAATATAACTCTAATGGCATGCCCCCAGTGACCTACCCACCCACAACCTACCTGCCTTCAGTTACCATCCAGTTAGTTCACATCATTGGATTAATCCACTGATTAGGTTACAACACTCATAATTTAATCATTTCACCTCTGAATGTCCTTGCATTGTCTCACAGGTGAGCTTTTGAGGGACACCTTATATCTAAACCATAACAACTTTGGAAAAATTGCAAAATTTAGGAAAGATGTGCAACATATGACTCATACCATAGGACGTGTCTGACAAGGTCTACAGCTACCCTATCCATAATAGCTCCAAACAGGGAACTAGTCAAATGTCCATCAACTAGAATGAATAAATAAATTGTGGGATCCTAACAAAATGGAATATACATATCATATATAATAAATATATAAGAACTACACGTAACAAAATGGTTGAATATTACAAAGGTGATGTTGAAGAAAATGATCCGAACCCAAAGATATACATGGTGAATGATTCTATTTATATAATTTTTCCAAACAGAAGAAGCCCATCAATCTGCTAAAACCACAGTGGTGAGTCTGGAGTGAAGGAGATTACTGAGAAGGAACATTCTAGGATCTTCTCAGGTCTGTGAAGATTCTGGGATTTTGTTGTTGTTTTGTTTGGTGCTGCTGTGGCTGAACTTGCTCCTGTTCAGTTTGTAAACATACATCAAGCTTTACAATGATAAGATATGCATTTTTTTCGTGCATGGATATTATATGGCAATAAAAAGTCTTAAAAACCTTAAAGTGTTTTGTGAAATTGAAATATTTTCAAGTTCCTAGGATAGAGTAAACATTCAATCTGTACATTTCCTCTTAGTAAGACTAGTATGGTCGTGCTGTATGGTGAGGGGGGGACCTGAAAGCTGGAACCCACTGGAATCATCTAGATGTGAGAAAATAAGATCTCAAGTGGCAAAAAGAGTGGAAAGGGAAAGGCCACGATGTGGCTCAGTGTAGAGAGCTTGCCTAGCATGCTGGATCCCTGGGTAGGATGCTCAGCATCGCAAAGAAAAAGAGAGTAGAGAGGGAGGGACCGCATCCCCCGAGCAGGAATGGTCTGTGGAAAAGGTCAGGTTAGGGACTGACTGATAGGACAGGGTCTGAGTGGAACCAGGTGATAGAAGCCACCTTAGTACCTTAGTACTATCAAGGAGGCTGTAGGGAGGTCAAAAGGCTGTAACATGGGTCCTGGGTGGGGGTGAAGGATATTATAGAACCAAGGGCCAGTTTAGGCTGGCAGAGGTTGGGAGTCTCTGCCTAACATTGTAGAAGAGGGTGGCTGGGATCATGGCGTGAAGCTGAAGTCTTATACTTCAAGGAGCTACAGTGTCTTGACTCCACCCTTCCTCTTCCTTCATTCTAAACTCTACACAGAAAATATTTCTACTAAACATGCTCCAGCATTACATATTTAATTCACATAAAGTAGTACCCCTCTGTCTAGGGTTCCCTTTCTGTGATTTCAGTTACCCATGGTCAGCCATAGTCTGAAAATAGAGTACAGTATAATAAAATACTTTGAGAGTGAGAGATCACATTTATATAACTTTTATTATGGGGTATTTCTGTAATTGTTCTGTTTTATTAATTATTATGATTAATATCTTACTGTGCCAAATTTGTGCATTAAACGTTATCACAGCTATGTATAAATAAAACGTGGGTTCAGTACTCTCCAAGTTTTTGGCCTCATTGGAGGTTCTGAAACTTATCCCTTATGGATAAGAAGGGACTATGGTCCCCAGAGTAAAAGAAAACACAAATGCAGGTACTAAGTTGTGAGTACTAATCACGCTGTTATCGGAGTCATTCATCTTCTCAGACTCAGTTTTCACAGCCAATAAGAGACACAGTTGAGACATGCCAGCAGAGGAGAGAATGTTGTTAGAATAAATGTAACATGGGCTGGGTGGGGATTTAGCTCAGTAGGTACAGCGCTTGCTGCACATGCAGGCCCTGGGTTCAATCCCCAGCACCACACACACACACACACACACACACACACACACACACACAAAGTAATACTCAAGAGCGTTTTGGAAGAAGCTTACAGCACTAAATAAATATAGGATGGTATAACTCATGGTCAGTTGAAGTCAAATGATGTGGTATTTAAAAAACAAATCTTCCATTTTCCTATTTCCTTCTTCCCCTTTAGGAAGATACCAAATTGCTCTCAATTCATTCTGTTTCATTATTCTAACACTCTTAAGTTTTAAGTCTGTATTTTGCAGAATTTCTTGCAGAGTCTCAAGCCATGCATGTAACTACTCTCTGAACTGAGATCCCTGTGAATTATTTTATTTGGAGGCCAAAGTGCTAAGACAGAGTTAACTCCGCTGATGCTGACGTTGAGAGCTCACCGGGTCATGATGGCATTAACAAGTCTTGCCAGGCACAGTGTGACAACCTGCTTTTAGCCTCCTCTGCATCTCCTGAGCTTGTGCAAATGTATACTGGAGAGGTCAAATATGGAAAATCTAATCTAACCACCTGAGCTTGACATGTAATGGATTTCCTTTTCTGTCCTGTTGTTCCAAAAGCTGGCTGGGCACATGATCTAATGTGTTTGATTCCTTTTCTATTTGTCAAGGTACCAGGGAGTAGGCCAAGACTTATTTAATTTTTAAAGTTTAAAGAAAATAAAACTAAATCAAACCTGTGTTTCTTTTTGTGGCTATTTCTAGTGCCTGAAAATGAAAATGGTTTCATCACTCTGTAATGAATGTCTGTGAAATTTATATTTGTAGGGAATGCTGCGTGTACGCTGATTCTGATCCGACTATGTTTATTGAGCATCTATATTAGGCATGGGTAGGTGCATCACATCCATCACTTGGGGGTGGTATAGGGCAGATGCTGTAGCTGGTAACAGCTTTGTCGAGTCAGCCTGAGATAGAGTGTCTTAGTTTGTGTTTCCTCAGAAACAGACTGAGATAAGTATTTGATTACAAATCATTTATCTGAAGGGTGATCCCAGCAAACAGCATTAAGGGAGAATTTAGACAGGGAAGCAAGGAGGCTGAGAAAGGATGTGTAATCAAACAAGTTCCCACTGAGGGCAAAAGGAACTTAAAATTCTGTTAGGGACCTCTGGAAAAGCGAATGCATATCTCAGAATTATCTCACCTTAAGTCTCTGTTCTGTTGAGGCAGCCCCCCTGAGGATGAAGAGACGCCTCAATTTTGCCCTCAGACAAAGATTGTGGGTACTGGAAGTTCAAGATTGACCTATGAACATGGAAGTGAAGTTCTTAGGTGATATGGTTATGGCTGCCACATGTTGCACACAAAGGGGAAGATCAGAACCACACCTTTCAGGGTTCCCCAGCCTTCTCCACTTAGAAATCTAAATTTGGTAGGAGGAAGCCTAATGAATGTTTTTGCAGAGGGTTGGAGAAAATCCAATGTTTCTATATTTGAAATCTCTTTAACAGGTCTCACATGTCATATAGACAATATCCTTGGATAGATCAGTGCTAGAGATAAGAGGTAATGTTGGGTTGGGACTTTGGAGCTCACGCGTCTGGACCACACGTCCTTGGGGGAGTTGAGCAGGAGACGTACCCAGGTAATATTTCCTTTTTTAATACAGAGCTTTGCCCCACACCCCATGCCATCTCCTAATGATCCGGAAGAACCACGTGGAGAGGAAAGACATTCAGAGGACAGGTCGAGCCAAGGTCTTCACTAAAAAATAACTATGGGCCTCCAAGACCCACCTCCTAATGCCAAGCCACAGATTTTATACCTCTGATGATGAACAGAGGTGGCTGAGGCAAACAAGTGAGGCCAGGGACCATTTCCTCAGTGCCTGGAGCCCAGAGGAGGCAGCAGCACAGAGACATCCATTAGGCTAGCGCTAGTCCTGGCTCAACCACTGTGTGGCTTTGACATCTTGAACTCTCTGTGAGTTGGTGTCCACATCACATACCTAACTCATGGACTGTTTTGAGGATGGTAAGTTCTTAATAAGAGGAGCTTGGAATGAGAGCCATCATTGTGTAAACCCCCAGCAGGACGCCCCAGGGCCCTCAAGGGTACCAAATTAAGAAAGAAGAAATTTAAAAAGAGTCAAATCTGGAGTTAGCCCAAATCTCTACCTGCAGGATCTGGATCCTGGCCACTCTGCAGGTACAATGAGAGAGAAAAAGGAGGCAGAGGGAGGGGAAAGGCGACTTCTGCTGAGCGCGTGTGTGTTGGCAGCATTGAGCTTTGAGGCTGCAATGTGCCAAGAAAAGTCTATTGAAATGTTTTGATTTTGACAATTTTAGCTCCAAGTGGATGAGGCAGTGTGTGTAAGTTTAAAAATTTTAAGGTGTTTCAAAAGTGTTAAGTTGTGGGTATCTTTTGATATATCCGAAGGTGTTATCAACAGAAGAGTCCTGTTCTCTCCAAAGTCGCTGTGCTTCTACTTGCTAAGTGTCCAGAAGCAGTCAAAGCTTTTAGGACACATGAGTCATTATTGTGCAATTGCCGGCCACAGGCTCAGCTGCAGCTTGAAGGGCCATTGCTCCCAGTGTCCCCCGCAGGACTGAGTTAGGCCAGAGTGATGAGTCAGTCTCTGTGTGAGACCAGTTCTGCTGTGCACTGGGCCTGACATGAGGCAAGAGCTGCCCAACGGGTTCTCTTATCTACTGTAGGATGAAAGGCACATTACTAATCCAGTCACCTTTACCCACATTATTTTTTAATATATATATTTTTATTTGTTCTAATTTGTTATACATGACGGTAGAATGCATTTTGATACATCATACATAAATAGAGTATAACTTCTCATTCGTCTGGTTGTACATGATGTAGAATTACATGTAGGTCATGTAATCATATATGCATATAGGGTAATAATGTCTGATTCATTCTATCATTCTTATCCCCAAGCCCTTCACTCCCCTCTGTCTAGTCCAAATTACCTCTATCCTCCACCATATTGTGAATTAGCATCCACGTATCAGAGAAAACACTTAGCATTTGGTGCTTTGGGACTGGCTTATTTAGCTTAACATGATATTCTTTAGTTCCATCTAAATGCCATAATTTCATTCTTCTTTAATGCTAAGTAATATTCCATTGTGTATATATACCACAGTTTCTTTATTCTTTATTCATACATCTGTTGAAGGGCATCTAGGTTGGTTCCATAATTTAGCTATTGTGAATTGAACTGCTATAAACATTGGTGTGACTGTGTCACTGAAGTGTGTTGATTTTAAATCCTTTGGGTATAAACCTAGGAGTGGGATGACTGGGTCAAATGGTGGTTCCATTCCAAGTTTTCTAAGGAATCTCCATATGCTTTCCAGAACGGTTGCACCAATTTGCAGTCCTATGAGTGTACCTTTCCCCCCACATCCTTGCTAACATTTATTGTTGATTGTATTCTTGATGATTGCCATTCTGACTGGAGTGAGATAAAACCTCAGTGTAGTTTTTAAAAATATATTTGTTCTAATTAGGTATATATTACAGCAGAATGAATTTCAATTCATTGTACACAAATAGAACACAAACTTTCCTTTCTCTGGTTGTACATGATGTAGAGTCACATCATATGTACAGTCATACATGTACTTAGAGTAATGATGTCCATCTCATTTCACCATCTTTCCTGCCCCTATGCCCCATTGCCTCCCTTCCTTCCCCTTTGCCAAGTCAGAATTCATTCTTCCTATGCCTCCCACCCCCATTATGTATTAGCATCTACTTACAGAGAAAATATTTGGGATTTGGTTTTTTGGGATTGGCTTACTTTGCTTAGCATGATAGTCTCCAGCTCCATCCATAATTTTATTCTTCTTTAATGATGAGTAATATTCCATTGTGTATATATACCACAGTTTCTTTATCCATTCATCTATTGAAGGGCATCTAGGTTGGTTCCACAGTTTAGCTATTGTGAATTGAGCTGCTATAAACATTGATGTGACTGTATCACTATAATATGCTGATTTTAAGTCCTTTGGATAAAGACCAAGGAGTGAAATAGCTGGGTCAAATGGTGCTTCAATTCCAAGTTTTCTAAGGAATCTCCATTCTGCTTTCCAGATTAGTTGCACCAATTTGCAGTCCCACCAGCAACGTATGAGTGTATCTTTTCCCCCACATTCTCGTCAACACTTATTATTGCTTGTTTTCTTGATAATTGCCATTCTGACTGGAGTGAGTTGAAATCTTAGAGTAGTTTTGATCTGCGTTTCTCTAATTACTAGAGAAGTTGAACGTTTTTTCATATATTTGATTGATTGTATATCTTTTTCTGAGAATTGTCTGTTCAGTTCCTTAGCCTATGTATTGATTGGGTTATTTGTTTGTTTGGTGTTAAGTTTTTTGAGTTCTTTATAGAGCCTAGAGATTAGTGCTGTACCTGATGTGCATGTAGTACAGATGTTTTCCCACTCTGTGGGCTCTTTTTTCACATTATTGATTGTTTCCTTTGCTGTGAAGGAGCTTATTAGTTTGAATCTATCCCATTTATTAGTTCTTGATCTTATTTCTTGTGCTTTAGGAGTCTGGTTAAGGAAGTCAGGACCTAATCTGACATGATGAAGATTTGGGCCTACTTTTTCTTCTATTAGGTGCAGGTTTCTGATCTAATTTCTAAGTCCTTGATCCACTTTGAGTTGAGCTTTGTGAATGCTGAGAGATAATGGTTTAATTTCATTTTGCTGCATATGGATTTCCAGTTTTCCCAGCACCATTTGTTAAAGAGGCTATCTTTCGGGGCTGGGATTATGGCGCAGTGGTAGCGTGCTCGCCTAGCACGCATAAGGCACTGGGTTCAATCCTCAGCACCACATAAAAATAAAATAAGGATATTCTGTCACCTACAACTAAAAAATAAACATTAAAAAAAAAAGAGGCTATCTTTTGCCAATGTATTTTTTAGGCACCTTTGTCTAATATGAGATAACTGTGTTTATGTTGATTTATCCCTGTGTCTTCTATTCTGTACCATTGGTCTACATGTCTAGTTTGATGCCAGTACCATGCTGTTTTTGTTACTAGAGCTTTGTAGTATAGTTTAAGGCCTGGTATTGTGATGCCTCCTGCTTTACTCTTCTTATTAAGGATTGCTTTGGCTATTCTGGGTCTCTCATTTTTCCAAATGAATCTCATGATTGCTTTTTCTAGTTCTATGAAGAATGTCATTGGGATTTTAATAGGAATTGCATTAAATCTGTATAACAGTTTTGGTAGTCTGGACATTTTGATAATATTAATTCTTCTTATCCAAGAACATGGGAGATTTCTCCATCTTCTAAGGTCTTCTTCCATTTCTTTCTTTAATGTTCTGTAGTTTCCATTGTATAGGTCTTTCACTTCTTTTGTTAGGTTGATTCTCATGTATTTTATTTTTTTGAGGCTATTGTGAATCAGGTAGTTTTCCTAATTTCTCTTTCAGAGGGTTCATCACTGATGTATAGACATGCATTTGATTTATGGGTATTGAGTCTTTATCCTGCTACTTTGCTGAATGCATTTGTTAATTCTAGAAATTTTCTAGAAGAGTTTTTTGGATCCTGTAAGTATAGAATCATGTTGTCAGCAGATAATGATAGTTTGAGTTCTTCTTTTCCTATTTGTATCCCTTGAATTTCTTTCATCTAATTGCTCTGGTTAGACTTTCAAGGACTATACTGAACAGGAATGGTAAGAGAGGGTATTTCTGTCTTGTTCCAGTTCTTAGAAGGAATGCTTTCAATTTTTCCTCTGTTTAGAATGATGTTGGCTTTGAGCTTAGCATAGATAGCTTTTACAATGTTGGTATGTTCCTACTATCTCTAGTTTTTCTACTGTTTTAAACATGAAAGCATGTTGTATTTGTCAAATGCTTTTTCTGAATCTATTGAGATAATCATATGATTTTTATCTTTAAATCTATTGATGTGATGAATTACATTTATTGATTTCCATATGTTGAACCAACCTTGCATCCCTGGGATGAACCCTACTTGATCATAGTGCACTACCTTTTTAATATGTTTTTGTATGCAATTCGCCAGAATTTTATCAAGAATTTTTGCATCCATGTTCATCAGGGATATTAGTCTAAAGTTTTCTTTCCTTGATGTGTCTTTATTTGGCTTGAGTATCAAGGTGATACTAGTTTCATGAGTTTGGAAGGGTTCTCTCCTTTTCTATTTCATGGAATAATTTGAGGAGTTTTGGTATTGATTATTCTTTGTAGGTCTTGTAGAACTTGGCTGAGAATCCATCTGGTCCTGGGCTTTTCTTGGTTGGTAGGCTTTTGATGGCGTCTTCTATTTCTTTGCTCAAGACTGATGTTTAAATTGTGTATGTCCTCTTGATTCAGTTTGGGAAGATCATATTTATCTAGAAATTTGTTGATGTCTTCGAGATTTTCTATTTTATTGGATTATAAATTTTCAAAATAGTTTCTAATTATCTTCTATATTTCAATAGTATCTGTCATGATATTTCCTTTTTCATCATGAATTTTAGTAATTTGAGTTTTCTCTCTCCTTCTTTTCATTAGGGTGGCTAAGGGTTTATCAATTTTATTTATTTTTTTCAAAGAATCAGCTTCTTTTGTCAATTGTTTCAGTTGTTTCAATTTTATCTCTGGTTTTCTTTTCTGTCTTCTACTATTTGGTGTTGATTTGTTCTTTTTCTAGAGACCTTTGAGATATAATATCAGGTCATTTATTTGTTGACTTTTTATTCTTTTGATGAATGAGTTCCATGCAATGAGCTTACCTCTTAGCACTGCCTTCATAGTGTCTCAGAGATTTTGGTATATTGTATCAGCTCAGTGTAGTTTTGATTTGCATTTCTCTAATGGCTAGAGGTGTTGCACGTTTTTTCATATATTTGTTGATTGATTGTATTTCTTCTGTGAAGTGTCTGTTCAGTTTCTTGGTCCATTTATTGATTGGTTTTTCTTTTTCTTTTTTTTTTTAGTGTTAATTTTTTTGTGTTCTTTATAAATCCTGGCAATTAATGCTGTATCTGAGATGCATGTGCTTGTATTTTATCACGAACACATTGCTAAGCATCACAGTTTATTCCCATAGACAGTGTTCTTGTGGCACATGGAAATGATCAAACCATGCTATTTAAGGGTTAGAAGCACTCTGGGATTGTGGTGTCTTGCTAGAGAGTTTTTTCCTAGCATAGGCTGAGCACAATCTAAGACCTCATGATCTGAAAGCTGACAACAAAAGATACTTACAGCTGAGGATTCAGAAATGAGAGTCCTAGGTGAAACCAATCTCCCAAAATATAGCAGTATTAATTAGATTTGCTTCTGCCATCTTCAGTCAAAAGCCTGGCTTGCTGGCCTTGGTGGCCACAGAGCAGAGCAGTAGAAGTTGGTTCTGGAGAGGTTTGCATCTGGACGACTTCTCACAGCTGTCTTTGTCCTAAGTTTTTCAGTAGGTAGATAGATAAGGGTCTAGATTCACCATTTTTCTTTCTTCTTTTCCCATATCATCTCTCATTTTGGCGGCCACAGGAGTCTGCTGCTCTGATCTGCTTTCAAGATAAAACCTGCTGGATGGAGGCAGAGAGTTGAGAATCTCCAGTGAATACCCCAATGAGATCTGCCCTGCTGAGGCCATACCCAGGCTCTCCAGCTAATAACTGGGCATAATAATATTACACTTGAGACATTTTTGCCCAATATGGGACTGTGGTATTGGGCACTCTTTTTTTTTATGGTACCAGGGAATTGAACCCAGGACCATTTAACCACTGAATCACATTCCCAGCTCTTTTTTGTATTTTATTTAGAAACAAGGTCTTGCTGAGTTGCTTAGGGCCTTGGTAAATTGCTGAGGCTGGCTTTGAACTTACAATCCTCCTGTCTCAGCCTCCTGAGCAGCTGGGATTACAGGTGTGCGCCACCATGTCTGTCAGGCACTCTTGTTCTGGGATCTCCAGTGGCCTGCCTGAGATGTTCAGAGGTGCAGTGGAGGTCACAACTCTTCCTACCGATCCTCCTTCCTTCCCCTGTTCCTTCACAGGTGTCCCATCTGAACCACAGTTGGAAGATTCCCCCATCTTCTTAGGCTCCCTCTCTTCTTATCCTTCAGAACCATTCCATCCCACATCTCTTGGTTCTTGGTGTTTTCTACTTGTAGAACTACAATGGATACAACCTTCCCTTGAAAAATACTTGGTTAGAGATCACAGTGGCCCTCTAATTGCTAACCACGAAGTCTTTTGCAGACCTTACTGCCATTTCTTCAGGTCGTTTCTTACCTTGCCTTCCTGACGTCCCTGCTAAACCTTCAGCCATTGCTCTCTCTTGAGACCTGTTCCCTGCTCCACCTGTCCTCTCAGACTCTGGGGGAGTCACTTCCTTGGTGCATCCCTCTAATCCCTAGGCTCCTTCTCAGTGCTCTCATGACCTTTGTGCTTTATTCAACTCCTGACAAACTTACAATTTCATATCATCACCTCTTGCCCTAATCTCTTCCCTGAACTTGCAATTTCTCTATCCAAAACTACTTGTTCATCTGGACATTCCACATGTGAATCTAATGCAAAATATTTAAAATAGGTGTCTATCCAGCTTTGGCTGCTGTAACCAACATCTCAGTCTGCATTGCTTGAAGAACAGACTTTTATTTCTCATAGTTTTGGAGGTAGAAAAGTCCAAGATCAAGGTTCCAGACTGGAGCAGGTTCTGGTGAGGGCTCTTTCTGGCTTCCTGATAGCTCCTTTCTTGCTGCATCCACATGCGGCTTCTGTGCCTGCTTGAGGAGATAGAGAACGAGAGTGAGAGGTCTTTTTCCCCCTCTTCTTATAAGGTCATTAATCTCATCCTGGGACCTCCACCTTCATGAGATAATCTAATCCTAATTATCTCCCAAAGGCCTCATTTCTAAAAATCATCATACTGAAGGCTAGGGTTTCCACACATGGATTTTGAGGGAATACAAACATTAAGGCCATAATTGAACATCACCATCTTTACCTTTTAATTCTGCAGATTTATTTACTCTCCTGCATTTCTTATATTTTGATGCCATAATTATCACTTCTATCATCTAATTCACCTGCTTCCTCACTAATCCTGCTATGGTTTGGATCTTGAATGTTCCCCAAAGGCCTGTGTGGAAAAGGTTTGGTACCCAACTAGGCACTATTGGGCAGTAGTGGGATCTTAAGAGATGGGATCTAGTGGGAGGTCTTTAGGTCATTGGGGCCATGCCCTTGAAGGGGACTGTGGGACCCTGGACTCTTCCTCTTTCTTTTGTTTTCTGGTCACAAGGTGAATGGTCTTGCTCTGCCATGTGTTCTCACCATGATATGCTGTCTCCCCACAGGCCTAAAAACAATGAGGTCAGCCAGTTATGCACTGGAACCTCCAAAATGGTGAGTCAAAAATGACCTTTTTCTCTTCATAAGTTGATTATCTCAGGCATTTCATTGCCCTGATGCAAAGCTGAAAATGCAACTCCTAAGACCTGCAGATTATATTTTGCAATTAATTTTCAAATCTGCTCTTTTTTTCCCATGTATTGTGGGTTGAATTGTGTCTGTGATAGATTCATATGTTTCAATCCTAACCCCAAGGTCACTGAGAATGTGACCTTATTTGGAAACAGGTTCTTTATAGAGGTAATGTAGTTAAAAGGAGGTTATTGTAATGGACCCTAATCCAGTATGACTATCCTTACAAACAGAGGAAATTTGGACACAGAAAAAGACATGCATTGAGGGAAGATAATGTGAAGAGGTTCAGGGAGAAGACACCATCTGTAAGTTGAGGAGAGAACCCTGGAATAGATCTTTCTCTTGCAACCCTTGGAAAGAGCCAATCCTGCCAACACATTGGTTTTGGACTTCTAGCTCCAGAAATATCTTCTAGTAAATTTCTATTATTCAAGTCACTGTCCCTGGTACTTTGTTATGGCAGGCTTAACCAGCTAGGGCACCATTCCTATTTCTACTATAATTGATCAGTTCTTCTCTTTCATGGTATTATTAAAATATCTCTATAATCTCTGTAGATTTACAGAGGTGAAGCACTGGGACCCAAAAGATGCCATGTTCTAGTCCCCAGAACCTGTGCATATGATACCTTACTTGGCAAAAGGGACTTTGCAATTGCAATTAAATGTTTTTGTGGTTGTTGCTTTTCTTTTTGGTAGTGTAGGAGACTAAACTCAGACCTATGTACTCTCCCACTGAGATATAGCCTAAATCCTAAGTTTAAGTGTATTGATATATATTAATAGAAATATTAATAGAAACCATTCTAAATTGGAGACAGCCAGCAAAATCTTAATTATACTCCAAAATTGTTTTAATCTATTTTCTGCTGCTATAGCAGAATACCACAGACTGGGTAATGTATAAAGAAAAGAAATTTATTTCTCACAATTCAGGAGGCTGGGAAGTCCAAGAGCTTAGCACCAATATCGGGGCAGAGCCTCTGTGCTGTATTATAACATGGCAGAAAGGCCAACAAGCAGATGTGAGACAGAGAGAAAATAGTCACTTTTGTTACAAATCCACTTTTGTGATAACCAGAACTCTCCCATGGTGCTATGGTTTGGAATTGGTATGGCATCCAAAGTCTCATGTGTTCAGAGGTGGGGCTGTGGGGGAAGTGATTGGATCCTGTGGGCTCTCATCTGTCAGTGGGTTAATCTTTTGATGGCTGAAGGGAACATTGGGAGATGGGACCTACTGGGAGCATCCCCTAGAAGCATTTTCTTCTCTCTGACCTCTCTGACTTCCAGCTGCCACTTTCCTCTGCTATGCTCTTCTCCCTAGATGTTTTGCCTCACTTCAGGCTCAGGGAAACGAGGCTGGTTCATATGGATTGAAACCCTGAGCCAAGTTGTTTTTGTCAGGTATTTTGGTTACAGTAATGAAAAGCACTCGCCCACCTTAGGTGAGTCGGAATGAGTAGAAGTGGACAGATTCTAAACAGTGGTTAAAATATTTTATTTTTGCAAACTTTATAGAAACATACAGCATTATCTGGGCCTTTCTCAGGTCCATGAAGGGGTGGGTGCCAATGTGGGGACTTGCAGAGTTATTAGCTTCATGATCAATTCATCTCTGATTGCCCACATACCTGAAAGGATAATTTGACATTGAGGATGATTCCAAAGAACAGATCCAATCAGGCAAAATATGAAAACTCTTGTGCCTAGGTAATCAGTAGTAAGTAGCAAGGAATGAGGAGAGATGATTAGCACAACAAAACAATTTTGCAATCCTGGCTTGACTCACCCAGAATACTATTACTAATGTTGATGGCTGTCTACCCTTGTTATTTCAAGATGAAGCTAGGCATTTATTTCAGAATTTTGAAGCACACTGAAAGAATGACTGATGATGCCATTTTTGTTGCAAACGAAGAAAAGCAAGATGGTTTTTCAGACTTCAAGCCCCTTCTATTGTACATTAATAGGTAGTGTGTGTATCAATTAGGATTCTTGAACAGGAGTTAAAGACTGGTCCTTGCTACCTGCTTTTGTAAATAAAATTTTATTGGAACATAAATGCTCATTTGCTTACAAAGTTTCTGGCTGCTTTTGCACTACAGTTAAGTAATTGTAGCAGAGATCATATGGTTGGCAGGGCCTGAAATAGTTACTCTCTAGCCCTTTACAGAAAAAGCATGCAGACCCCAGATCCATAAGGAAACAGAAGGCATGCTCCAAAGGGTTTAATGAAAATTATCCAATGATGGATCTCTTCCCAGAAATGTAGATGGGTCTATGAGAAGCAAGAAGGAAAGAGGTATCCAGAGACTGAAGTCAGCAGAAAGCAGTTATCACTGCTAGGCCCACCGGGGACAGGGAGGAAACTTACCAGAGCCTGGCAGAGGTGAGGTCACAGAAGAATCATCAGGAAAGGGAGAGAATACAACCTGACTTCTTATCTTAGTTGACTTGGACTACTATACCCAAATGCCACAAATTGTGTGACTTAAACAAAAGAAAAAATATTTTTTCACAGTCCTGGGTTCTAGAAATTCAATATCAAGGTCTAACAGGATTCAGCTTCTGATGAGAACTCTTCTACTGGCTTAGAGAGGATAACATGACCTTTCCTCTGGGCAAGTGCAAACAAAAAAGGAGGGATAGAGGTATGAAGAGAGAGGGAGGGAGGGAAGGAGGGAGATAAGGATAAAGATGGGAGGGATCTTCTTCTCTTCCTCTTATTATAAGGCTGCCAGGTGTGTTGGTTTAGGGCCCAACACTTACGACCTTATAACCTTAATGACTTTCTTACTCTAAATACAGCCACAGTGGAAGTGAGGGTTTCAACATATGAGTCTTGAGTAACACATGTATTTGGTTCACAGCACCCTTTCCCTTTCCACCTGCCTCTCATGGGCCCAGCTCAACAGGAAGCCAGAGGGCAGGGAGCTCAGAGAATGCAGCCTAAATAGATCAGCCTTCTGCCCATAGAGTGGGGAAAAGCTGTAATGCAAATGGGAGGTGAAGAGGGGTGGAGAGGCTGAGACTTACCAAGACAAAGGGAAAATGCACAGGAGGTAGCTGAAGAAAAGTTGCCTGTAGAACATATGTCCACAAGGACAATGAGAATGTGCCTTGTTTCAAAACTTTCAAGGACTGCTTCACACTGTAATTTAGTGGGAATACATCTGGAGACTGTGAGTTTAAATTTCTCATAAAATGAATGGATCTAAAAATAGTCTTTTGGAACTTAATCTATTGGTAAGCAAAAGGTTCCAGCATTTGACTTGCAATTAAAATAAGTTGCCTCCAAGTTAATTATAGGGCCACGGTTTGAACAGCTAGATTTTCAATTTCTCAGAACATTTATTAAGTGCTTGCAAAAAAGCATAGTGCTAAATGCTCTGCAGGACAGAGGAAGGATTTATGTAAGATGGTTTATGAAGCGGGTAGCTAAATGTCACTATCAAGGACAGTATCTGAGCAGATCAGTAGGAACACAGAGACTAGATAAATCCCTCTAACTGGAATGATCATTAAAGGTATGTGTACATTGCAGCATTTAAGGTGCCTTGTCTTTGAAAGAGGCAATAAAATCCTTTAGTTCTTGGGTGGGTGTTTGAGCCCCGCTTCTATGTAGTTACTACATGTATCCACTAGATGGCAGACACAAGCTGGAAAGAGCCTGGATTTCAAGGTCTCCAGGCTAAGCAAACTGGTGAGCCTTAAATGGGAAGCTGGGATTCAATAATAGCATTTCCCATGAGTAGGCAAAAGCATCAGATCAGAGGACAATGAAGTAGCCAGGGGCAATCATGGGGAGCTGAAGAAGGAGGTAAGCACATTCTAAGCAAAGCGTCTGGAGAGAGGGTTGTTCTAATAGAGTTGTGGCATTGAGAACAAACCACAGGGATAACTGGAGAAATTTCACAGGAGCCAGGACCCGGGGTAAATTATAAAGGGGAAAAGCTTCGAGACCAATCAGGCAACAGAGTCCGGAGGAGCTAAGGAAGAGGAAGAGGGCGCCAGGGGCAGCCAGAGGAGAAGTTGGTTTCCCGTTTACTCTGCTCATCCTGATCTCCTGTCAGTGCCTCTGGTGTTTCTAGGAGAGATGGCTGCTAGGATGGATTCCCACCTGCTAGCTCTTCAAGGAGGAGCAAGGGGTCAAAGAAACAAAATAAGCCAAGCCCACAGCAAATTCAGCAAGTGACAACTATTTGTGGTGGTCTGGAGCAGAGATTTGTAGAAAGGAGCAGGGAGATAAAACTGAAAAGTCTGTGTTTCGCCAGCTCCATGGAAATCTTTGAATACTAAATTGAGCAATGTGGATTGTTTGATTGAGTAGGAATGGAATAGTCATTAAATACCTTTTATTAGACTATGAAAATTGATGTACATATACTGGTGCAAGAAAGACCAAATGGAGGCTACATGCAAAATCGGTTTGAAGGAGAGTGATGTGAGGTAGTGAGTGTAGTTAAAAAGCTATAGAAATCATTTGGAGATAGGGTATTAGGAGTCCAACATGGCAAACTATTTCCTCATGATATTTGAAAAGAAGGGAAATATGAAGGGGATTAACAGTGTAACAGTAACAGAGAAAAAAGTTCACAGAGCATTTTTAATGAAGTAACGAAAAACATTGACATACATGATCTAATCACGTAAGTACATGATTGGATTATGTCTATGTCTTAGAGCAAGAATTAAAGAAATGCTAACATCTAGGTGTGTTTGGGTATTTCACTGCTTTTCACCACTGGCTTTCTCTGAGGCATGGAAATATTTCACTCCAAATATTTTATTTCACAAACTCTGAGAGTGTACACATGGCCTTGGTTTACTTCAAGGTTTCAATGCAGGCTAGCTTTGCTGACATCATTAGGATGGCCCAGCTGTTCTTGACATCTAGCTGTACTTATCCCTGATAGAGATAGAAACACCCTGTTTCAACCCAGAAAGTGATCCCATCCCTGCCAGTCCACCCTGGCCCCCTTTAAAGAATGTGCTGGAACAAATGCATTGTGTGATGTCAAAGATAAACACAGCAGGATGTTAGTAAACTATTTCCTCATTAAATTATAATCAATATTGATTATAGGTACCCTCATTTACATTTATCAGTTACGCTCATTTCTAGAGTTATAAAAAACCACCGGGACATAGTTTCACATGTGAATTTAGAATCTTTATGCTTTTAAATCTCGCAGATCCTTGCAAATAGCTCTGACTTGCCCAAAGCACTCAACTGTTGAGCAGGGAGTTAGATGTTATATCCATCTGCATATGATACACATGATCCCAGAAGGGGAGTGTTCTTTGGTAATGAAAATAAGGAACAAAAACATAGGTATTTTGACATGCTGGTCAGGGGGAATTTGCCACTTCACCATAACATGGGAAGGAGTTTGATCCTTTGCCAAACATGTTTTGAAACTAGGATGAAAATAATCTTTTTAACCAGTGGAAGGAATACATCATTCTTCCAGAAATTAAGCCACATTCCCATGCTGCTAAGTCTCTGCTTCATCCCTATTATCATCACGACTTCCCTTCAAGTCTCCTTTTTCAACTCTTAACATTTCTGCCATACTCTGCCATTAGGCTAGCTTGTGAGTGTTCACACCCGTATGCTTTCTGCTGAGCTATGGGCTGTAACTTATTTTTTTCTCTCCTCTAACATTTTTCATTTCTTGCTTGCCATTTAATGCCATGGATTATATTCTCAATCCCCTCCCCAACATAAGAGGTCATTGTCTTCACATTAAATTATTGACATATCATAACCAAATCTATTTGTAAGTCAATACACTGGAATGAAAATAACTAGGAGAACTTTGATGGAAGTCCAGTTTTCGATCAGCCCAACAGGGCTATGTTTTGCTGTGGTATTGGTTGCTCTCAGCCTTTCCATTGGCTTCTAAATCCCTATTTTCTGCTTTAACCTTCTCATGTTTACCTTTCCTTCTGGGATGTTGTAATGGAGTGGGAGATAGTTACCTTGCCTAATTTCACCAGGGAAGAATATGAATAGCAACATTGTTCATTATTATAAAACTGGGCATTGGTCATTTATTTTTACAGTCCTAATTAATTTCCATGGGGAATTTTTATGATATCTAAAAGAAAAAGGAAGGTTCAAGCTCAGGGAAAGTGTGCTAATAATCTAGCCACAAGACAGCTGAGAAAGAAGCCCTCATAACAGGGTAAAACTGTAGGCTCTAGCTCCACTGATTCCAATATCGTGATGATTCCCTTAGGATTGGTACTTCTGCATCATTGACCTGCTCAAGCAGAGCCATTTGAGTACATTATTGACAAATACTAATTATAAAAGAGTACTTGTCTGTTGGTGTGGGAGATTTCCTGCAGATCTTTACCAGCAGCCTTTTGCTAGTTTCATTCCAATCGCCCTGTATAGTTTTTTGTTTTGTTTTGTTCTGTTTTTGCTGAGGATTAAACCCAGGGCTTCACACATGCTAAGCAAGTGCTCTGGAACTGAGCTGCACCCTCACCACATAAATTTATTTAATTTAGTGCTTTTCCTTATCAAGCAAAATTTTTACAAGGTTTACTGAGTTTAGGAAAATGAAGTCATGAGCAATATGTTACTTAGATGTAGAGGATTAAAAAAATCAGATTGCCTGGCTCATTGTACTGAACACTCTCTTTATTAGTTGGGTAAGTGTGAGCAAGTCACCTAATTAGTTTCAGCCTTAAGTTTACTTAATTGTAAAATGAAGATATTTAACCAATTGACATCCTGGGATTTTGGCAAGGATTAAAAGAATTAACTTGTGTAAAGATGTTTTGCTAAATGGTAAAATGTTACATAATTGTAAAGACATTGGCATTTGCACCTCAAAGCCAAGCTGGATGGTATAGTGGTGTATTTTTCTTCTACCTTCTATGATATGAAGCTTATTTTTAGGACATTAAAATATTGGATCTGTCAGCCACATTATCCATCTGCCTTTCAAAAATGGTGCCTGAAAAAGTCCCTTGTACCCAAGCTGACCATGATGAGGCAGTGGGGCTTTCCACACTCTTCCACTATCAGCCCTCAGATCCTGTGGGAAGAACCAGGAAAATAGCTTCCCCTGCCCACTTGGAGTCCTGTGAGACTGGTCAGTGTCATGCCTGTGTCTGAAGCCCAGCACCTGGGGTGTGTCAAGTTTTATCTATCTATCTATCTATCTATCTATCTATCTATCTATCTATCTATCTAGATCTACATATAAGATTTGTACACGTTTATGAGATACAATGTGATATTTTGATTTGTGCATATAATAGGTATCTAGTCTTCCAAAGGTTTCAGTTATTGTTACTAACATTTGCCACTGTTCTCAGATGAGTGATTTTTTAAAAAAATACCTGTTTCTGTGTTGTGCTCTGTGTGACCAATAAGCTGAGTGTGGTGGTGCATGCTTGTAATCCAAGCAGCTTTGGACGCTGAAGCAGGAGGACGGTGAGTTCAAAGCCAGCCTCAGCAACAGCGAGGTGCTAAGCGACTCAGAAAGATCTTGTCTCTAAATAAAACATAAAATAAGGCTGAGGATGGGGCTCAGTGGTTGAGTGCCCCTGAGTTTAATCCCTGGTACCCAAAATAAAAATAAAATAGACATTCATTATGCCTTTGTTGAGAGGCAAGATGGGTGACTGAGTGGACCAAGTAAAGGACCATCATTCTCCCCCTACACTTCCTCAGATGTTCAAGGAATTGCAGGATTTATGCAGCTGGAATCACATGGAATCCTCCTGGGTCAGCTGTCCCTTCAGGAGAACTTCTGAGATAAGGGATGAGGGTGAGAGTATTAGAATCCTCTGGAGAAACAGAATTAGTACTGTGTGTTGTGCGCACACACACTTGAAGGCATTAGCTCACACTATTTGGGAGGTATGGTCATATCACCTGAAGCAATGTTATTGAGCTTAGAGTATTGAGCTTATAAATATTTGTAATGAGATTATAAATGCTTGTGTAATAAGTGTTGGGTGTGTGCTCTGAGGCTTCCTTTCATTGCACTGTGGTTTGAATGTCCCCTCTAAAAGTCAGGTTGAAATTAATTGCCATTGTAACAGTAGTATGAAGTGGTACCTATAAGAGGTGATTAGGCCATGAATGCAGAATAGATTAATGTCATTAACTTGGAAGTGGGTTCATGATTGTGAGAGTGAATTTGTTATGAACACTGGCTTGGCCTCTCTTGTTGTCCCCCATTCTCATATCCTTTGGCTCTTCTGTCCTTCATCATAAGATGATCCAGCAAGAAGACCTGTGCCAGACGTGAGCCCTTCAAACTTGGACTTCTCAGCCTCCAGAACAGAGAGAAATAAATCTCTGTTCTTTATAAAAATGACTCACTTTGTGACATTATGTTATAGAAACTCAAAATGGACCAAAACACAAATAACCTAGCAGCAAAATTGTGGAAAAGATGCTAACCCCACCCAGCTCCAGCCTTAGGGGACAACCATTGTTTAGTAACCCTACCTTAGTTATTTAAGGTGGGCCTCACTTGTCACCTGAGGGGAATATGCTGTAAACTTTAGACCACGTCAGTGGTGCATGTCACTCATCATCCTACTGGCAGCAGAGACATGGAGGATTTTGTTCTTAGAAAAATCCAAGAGAATGATAATCCCCAAGGGAAACATTCTTTATGTGGGGTCAGAAGGATTCTTGTTAGCACTTAATTAAACATTTCAGAATTCAGATAATATGTTTGAGAAAATGGTAAAGTGGAATTGACTCTAATATAAGTAGTTCTGCTCCTAACCTTTGTGGGGCCCACATAATGTATGTCTGAATATTTACCAGTTAGAAAATGAGTTAGAAATTTTCAATGAAATTATTGTATATATTCCTTCTACCTTGACAAATGGACCTTCATAGAAATTGGAAGATTTTGGACTCTGGATTTCCGGGAGGTGAGATGGTGGTAAACTGGTAAAATCCCGGTAAAATTACCGGGAGGTAAACTGTCCTCCTGCCTGGCTCCATCTCTTAATCACAAAGGGTCTTATGTGAGTGTGGGCACCTCAGGCAAAGATTTCAAACTTTACTTTTCCTTCAAATGTTGTATGAAGTCAGGAGCCATTAGCTCTGGGCCAAAAATATTTGTTCTTGCTTTTTGCCAAAGCTGGTCAAACCAGGCAGTTTGCCATCAAAATGAAAACCATCCAGCCTCCAATTTCAGAATGAGATTGAGAAGGGAAATACATTTGGAAAACAAAATAGATTTCATTCAGAAATAATTTAATTCACTTCTTAAATGATTGATACAAACTGACCAAGAGTTATTCAATAAGAAAACAAGAGTGACATGTATAACACTAACAAATGATATTTCTTTTGAAGTTAAAACCAAGAAAGTTTTAAATATCAAATCACATTCTGTTATATTCAGCTCTGATTACTCCAAAACATGAAGGAGCAATACCATCTTGGAGAGAGAGACTAGAAATTCCTGGGGAATGGGGAACGGGACACGTGGAGGTTATTGGCTCTCTACTGGGGTACATAGAGAGTGTTTGGGAAGAGACAGTGAGTTGTTAAGAGCCAGCTTCCATGTTTGTGACATTCTTGCTACTTAATATTTTACTTGAACAAATTCTTGTAGGCTGCACTGAATCTCTGGTTGTTTGCATTTTGCTTTTTTGAGAATTTATTAAGAATACCATATAATGTTGCTATTTTACAACATCATAATTTTTATTAATGTATTTGTATTTTTGTCATGATTTCTGTGTGAATTAATGTAGGTTTCCTACAAAAAATTTTGATGTCCAAAAGAGCCTTGTATATGTTGTAAAGTAACAACCATATACTTTATCTCATTTAATCCTTATAATTCTTAATTTCCATATGATAAAAATAAGAACATTTACTGAATGCATTTTCTCATGTTATGCTTAACTAGAATTATTCCAATTTTGTAGATAGAAAAAGAATCTTTGCCAAGTTGAGTAATACTCAGCTGGTTTTAGAATATCCCATGATTACGTTAATGATATAATTGGAGTTGAGACTCTCAGGTTTAGTTGTGATTTTTAAATGTCCCCCCAAAAGTGTGTCCAGATTCAAGAGTGAGGAGACAGGTCCAGATCATTAGGACTATGGATCATCCAATTCTGGGCTGTAAACGCAGCATAGTTTGAGGAGACTGGGGGAGGAACCTCTAAGAAGGGAGATATGGATGTCGGTAGCATGTTTTCTGTTTATATGCTCAGGGGTGGGGAGTGGTTTCTTCTTACTCCAAGCCAAATGAAAGGATCATTCAGAAAATTTGCTATTCAATTGACCTTTTGAATCCACCAGCTCTGCAACAACAGTGTTAGCCAACTTCAGATAAAAAATAAATGGAAAAAAATTGTATCTGTATTGAACATGTACATTTTTTCTTGTCATTATTCTCTAAACAATATAATGCAACAACTATTCACATTGTTTTTAGTCAGCTTTTTTGGCTGCTGCAACCAAAGACATGACAAGAACAATTTTAGAAGAGGAAAAATTTATTTGGGGCACACGGTTTCAGAGATCTCAATTCATAGAAAGCCAGCTCCATTCCTCCATGCCTGAGGTGGGGCAGAACATTATAGTGGAAGAGTGTGGCAGAGGGAGGAGGTTCACATAATGATCAGAAAGCAAAGACAGAATCTCCACTCCAGATACAAAATATATACCCCAAAAGCACACCTCCAGTGACCCACCTCCTACAGCCACACCCTCCCTGCCTTAAGTCAACACTCAGTTAATCCCATCAGGGAGTAATTCACTCTCATAACCCGTTCATTGTTCTCTAAACCTTCTTGCATTGTCTCACACATAAGCTCGTGGGGAACACCTCACATTCAAGCCATAACACATATAGTACCTATATTGTATTAGGCCATAAGCAATTCACAGTTGATTTAAAATATGTAGGACTTGAACTCCCTCAGATTTTGGTATTCAAAGGGATCCAGGAACCCACCGACCACAGATACTAAGGGATGACTGTAGACCCTGAAGTTTCCAGGACAAAGAGGACCTGATTTTTGACATGTGGCTTTAAAGAAATAGAAAGCCAGCTAGTGGTTCTGATAATTGGCTCAAGCAACAGAAAGAAGGGTTATATTAGAAACAATTTACATGTGGGTCAAAAGTGTTCCCATGGGCCACGGATGACCAGCCTGGTCCCATAAAGAATTCTTCCCAACAAGATTGCCTGGAGGGCTTAAGGGACCAAGCAAAATCGCAGGCAGGTGGCTGCTAGGTCCAAGTTGTAGGCTAAGGAGATAAGAGCAATCAGATGGAGAAAGGGTATTGCGTGCAGGGCTATGAGAGAGATGAATGGGCACAAAAGTTCCTATCTGCCTTGGTCTGGAAATGACATTCATTATCCAAAATGAATCACATGGCTCCAAACTAGCAGCAAAGGAAGCTGGGAAATGTAGTTCCCAGAAGAAAGAGGAAACAGCATACTAAACCCCCAGCAAGACCTTTATCAAAGGTTCCTTGCCCCTCTTTCCTCCCCATGCTCTGCTCTAGCACCAGAGGGTTTTCCAAATCCTAGCTTAGAGACTGTCTTTTATAATCATGCAAAATCTTGATTGCTTAGTAAGAACAAGCTTTAGAACTCGAAATGAAGGCAGATTATTGTAATGACCTTGGGCAGCTTGATTTTTGTTCATCAGCATCAATTCATGCTCATCAGAGGTTATGACCCAGAATCCGTATGTCTTCATAGGGTGAGAACCTACTTTCTCTAAAAGGCACTGATGGCACCTGCTACTTTATTTTGATTGAGGTTATCATGAAGGTAATCCCTTGATTTTTCTTTTTCAGGCATGATTTGATGCTTGTTCCTTTACAGCACTGAGTCCTAACTGTACATCTCTTGGCACCCTGTGACCATCAGTGGCCTAAGAGTTCCTATCCTGTCAGCTTCTGCTTCTGCATATATGGACCATGGGCATGTCAGGTATGTGTACCTGCAGACAACCCTGGAATGTTTGTAGCTACTCAGCTTCCCATATAGTGATTAAATTTTCTTCTAGCAGTATGTTTCTTTGTTTTTGTACCTCCAATTCCTGTTTATTTTTTATTTTATTTATTTATTTTGGAGGAGGTACCAGGGATTGAACCCAGGGTTGATTGAACCCACTGAGCCACATCCCCAGCCCTTTTTACGTTTCATATTGAGATAGAGTCTTGCTAAGCTGCTTAGGGCCTCACTAAGTTTCTGATGCTGGCTTTGAACTTGCAATCCTCCTGCCTTAGCTTCCCAAACCACTAGGATTACAGGTGTGCACCACCATTCCTGGCCCATTTCCTATTTATTGATAAAGATTTCAGATTAAGAATATTCGTGGGTAGGGGGAGGATAAACTCAGTGATACATATTAAATTCCTTTGGATTGTCTCTCCTCATTGGTTTCTAGTAGAAGCTGGAAGATCCATAGCCCTTCCTTCTAGGAAGATGACTCCTCCTATAAATGTGACTTGGGCCATCCCTGCTCTTATTTCTGCTTTCTGGCCTCCTTTTCTTGGCTGGGGTTGAGAGTGTGAGGCTGGGTTTCATTTACAAAACTCTTGCTGAGTCTTGGAAGGGTGTCTGAATCACAAGTGTTTGCATTTCTTTGTAAGATATATTGTTGGGTCTGGAGGTACAGCTTAGTGGTAAAGTTCTGGCTTAGCATGGGTGAGGCTCTGGGTTCAACCCTAGTACTACAAAACATGCTTGCACACACATGCACAACAGGTTGCTTCTTTGTTCTCTTCTTTGTGTCTAGTTAGCAATTCTAGGTACAAAGAAGTCTCAGCCAACCACAGTTACATGCTTGAATCACAGTTACATGCTTTTGCTTCGCTGAAATAGAGCTGCGGGAAAAGTTGCAAGAAGTGATGAGGGAATTTGAGCTTGTGCATTCTGAAGTCTTGTCTTTGAGAAGAAACCTTTAAAAGAGCAACAGCTCTCAGTTATGGATGGAGAGCATGTGCTGAGAACTTTATGACAATATCTCATTTCATCCTTACTATAAACTTGGGAGGCAGCTTCCATTTTTTGAATTTTATAGACAATGAAACAGATATTTAGTGAGATTGAGTAAACTCCAAGAGGAATTGTAGCGCTACTAAGTTCCCACTTTCAAGCCATGTCTGAAGGCTGCCCTAACCAAGCTCTTAAACACTGTACTGCTTAACAATCCCATTGTGACTCATTTAAAGAGATGAGGCTATATTAACACATAACAGAAAACATAACACATAACAAAAACATTCTCACAATTCTTGCTTTGCTCACTGGGAATTCCCATCTTCTTATTAAGATTATTTGATTTTTAAGAAGACAAGTTTCATTTTAGTTATGAGAATGCATCTATCAAAGATTCAAATGATATGAAAAAACATTTATCCCTAAAATGAATTTATCCCTAAAATGAATCCATATCTACTTAGAAAATTAAGGGAAATTTTGATTACTTCTGAATTAACCATAAAATGTACTTTTCTCCTGGAATAGTTTG
This sequence comes from Xerus rutilus, assembly GCA_028644305.1. Taxonomy (NCBI): domain Eukaryota; kingdom Metazoa; phylum Chordata; class Mammalia; order Rodentia; family Sciuridae; genus Xerus; species Xerus rutilus. The sequence continues at coordinate 50,090,216 of CM053412.1, read as the reverse complement.
TGATTTAATTAATTCTATTTTAGAAGGCAAGATTAATCATTATTACTGGGTTGAAAAAAATAGCCTTTTTTTTTGGTTAAGCATCTTAAATGATTCAACATGTGGATGCATCTTTTTTTTTAAAAAATTTTTTTTGTAGAAAAATCATGAAATTGTATATGGTAACGGGATAGCATGTGATATTTTGATGATGAATATATTGTATAATGTTTAAATCAAGTTAAGTATATCTATCCTCTTAAACATTTGCCGTTTCTTTATAGAGACAATTTTCTAAAATTCTTTCTTCCAGCCTTTTGAAATGTACAGCACAATATTGTAACGTATCAGCCTACTATGCAAGAGCACACCAGAACTTCTTGCTCTTATCTTACTGTAACGTTGTACCCCTGGACCAATCGCTCCCCATTCTTCCCCACCCCTCTCTCCAGCCTCTGGTAACTACAATTCTACTCTTTTTTTTCCAATCAGCTTCTTTAGAGTCCATACAAGAGTGAGATCATGGGATGCTTGTCTTTCTGTGCCTGACTGATTTCACTTAATGCAATCATCTCCAGTTCCATTCATGTTGTGACAAATGAACGATGTCATTATTTTCATGTGGATGTGCCATTTTCACTCTACCTGGGCCATTTGGTTGCATAGGAGCTCCTTCATTAAGGGACCAAAGGATGACTCTCATTTTCAGAACTGGATTTCCATGTCACAAGAGAAGATTTTTTTAAATTGATTCTTTTTAGTCATACATAACATTAGGATTCATTTTGACAAAATTATAAAAGCATGGAATATAATTTGCTCTAATTCAGTACCCAGCATTTCCCCTTTCCCTCCCCTCTTCCCTCCTCTTGTTCTTCGCTCTCTAGTCTACTAATATTTCTATTTACTTTTAGTTTTTTTTTGTTTTTAGTGTCTTGTGGATATACATGAAGATGAGATTCACTGTAGTATATTCTTACATGTACATAGGAGAGTTAGGTTAGATTCATTCCATTGTTCTTCCCTTACCCCTCCTTCTCCCTCCCCTAGTGCTCTTCATCTAGTCCACTGATCTTTCTTCTATTTTGCTGGAATTCCCCCATTTTCCCCTTTCTTTCTCTTTCTCCCCTACCCCTTATTTGTGGAATAGCTTCCATATTTTAGAGAAAACATTCAACCTTTGGCTTTTTGAGTCCGGCTTATTTCATTTAGCACAATAGTCTCCAGTTCCATCCATTTATCAGTAAATGCCATAATTTCATTCTTCTTTAGAGTTGAGTAAAACTCCATTGTGCACATAAGCGGCATTTTCTTTATCCAGTTCGTCTATTGAAGTGCACGTTGGTTGGTTCCACAGCTTGGTTGTTGTGAATTGTGCTGCTATGAACATTGATGTGCCTGTATCACTATAGTATGCTGATTTTAGATCTTTTGGATATAAACTGAGGAGTGGGATAGCTGGGTCATATGGTGGTTCTATTCCTAGTGTTTTGAGAAAGAAGTTTATATGAAACAATTGTTATTCCTTTGGATCTTAGTGGCACCATGAATAATTAATAAATATTTCAAAAAGAAAAATACGAGGGACAACATATAAAATTACACATCTATGTTGAATTGACTCTAAAGTGAATATGCAAAGACATGCAGGAAGAGGGCAGCGTTGCAGAAGCAGTAGATCAGTCTTGCTTGGTGGCAGTGTCAATGGTAATTCATATGTCTTCAAGGCTCTTAGTTGATTCTTGGACCCCACCCATTGAGCAAGGATGTGCTGAGTGTCTACTCTATGCCATGCTAGGGGCTTGGGATAAACAAGTCATACACAACACAAACATGGACCCTCAAAGAGAGACACCGATATGGTCATCTAACCTGAAACACAATAAAAGATAAAGGGAACTAGACAAGAGGCCATGGGTACACAGAGGATATGGATAGGATGATCAGGAAGTTGGAGTACTGAGATAAGCCCTTGGAGGGAACTGTGGGACAGTGGGCTTTTCCTTTCTCTCTTTGCCTCCCAGCCAGCATGAGGTGAACAGGCCTCCTCTGTGACATGCTCCTGCTATGATGTGCTGTGCTGCTACAGGTCCAAAGCAACTGGGCCAGGTGACTGTGGACTGAAATTTCTGATGCTGTGAGCCAAAAGAAACCTTTCCTCCTTAAAATTTGATTCTGTCAGGTACAAATAATGGAAAGCTAGGTAATAAGAGAATTGAACCAAAAGAATTGCAGTGGTTGGAGATGAGGGAGCAAGAAGAAAGTGCAAGAAAAGAGGCAAAAAAGAGATGAAATCCATCTGTGATGGGCCAATCTCACTTTGCCTGTTTCTATTGCTATCTCATTTTCATGTGTTTCAACATATTTGGATTCTACATTCTTCATCTGTAAATACAGACTACATCCTACTACTTTGTGAAATTAAATGTGATAATTTGTAGGTGTCTGACACAGAATAGGATATCAAAAAATGTTCACTCTTGTATTTCCCTATGCTAGCAAGGAACAATCTGAAAAGGAGATTAAAAAATAATAATTCCATGCACAATAGCATCAAAAAGAATAAGATACTTAGAAATAAATCTAACTAAAGAAGCATAAAACTTGTATGGTGAAAATTAAAAAAAAATCACTTGACAAAGTTTAAGAAGACCTAAATAAAGATAAAGACATCCTGTACCCATCGATTGGAAGGTTTTATATTGTTAAGATGGTAATACTTCCCAAAGTGGTCTACAGATTCTGTGTGATCACTGTTAAAATCCCAATGGCCTTTTCTTGTAGAAATGTAGACAACAACTCCAAAATTCACAAGGAATTGCAAGGGGATCTAAATAGCTAAAATGATCTTGAAAAAGAAGAAAGTTGGAGGACTCAACTTCCTGATTTCCCAAGTTACTACAAAGCCACAGAATTTTGAATCAGCATTGCACCGGCATACAGACAGACAGATAGATGCCCATAGAATATAATATCATTTAGCCATAATAAAAGTTCAAAGCCCAAGAAATGTACCCATACACACATGATTTGTTGATTTTTAACAAAGGTCATTTAATGGGAAAAGTTCTAGTTTCTTCAACAAGTCATGCTGAAATAGTTGGGTTTTCACATGCAAAAGAATGAAACTGGACCTTACTTTGTACCACATCAAAAGTTAACTCAAAATAGTTCAAAGAAATAAAAATAAGAGTTAAAAACTTTAAACTCAAAGAAGAAAAGTACTAAAATTTTCATAACCCTGAATTTGGGTTGGAATGTTTTCTTCTTTTATCATTCCAAACACGAGCACCAACAACAGCTAGACAAAAATAGCTAAATTGGGCTTCATCAAAAATAAACAGTTTTATATAAAAGGACACTTAGAGTACTAAGAGGTAAACAACAACTCACAGATGGGACTCACAGTATTAAGAGGGAAAAAACAACTCATATACCTGCAAGGTACATAGAAGTCACATACCTGGTAAGTTTGCCATCCAAATTATGTAAAGAATTCCTATAAATCAGCAAGAATAAACAACCCATTTAAACATGGTCAAAGGACTTGAATAGATCCTGCTCCAAAGAAAGTATACAAATGACCAATAAGCATATAACACTAATCATTAAGGACATACAAATAAAAATAAAATGAGATACCATGTCACACCTATTAGAATGGCTATAATTGAAGAGAAAAGGAAAATAGATTTTAGTGAAGATAGGAGACACTCTAACCCCCAAACTACTGATGGGAAGGTAAGATGGTACAACTTCTATAGGAAACAGTTTGATGGTTCCTCAAAAGGTTAAAAAGAAGTATCATTTGATACAGCCGTTCCACTCTTAGGTATACACACCAAGGAGTTGAAAAGTGTTGTTAAAAAAATGTACAAGAAGGTTAATAGGAACCCTGTTTGTGATAGCCAAGAGGTGAAAACAATTTACATATCTATCATTTAATAAGTGGACAAGCAAAATGTGACACACCATACAATGGACATACAATGGAATGTCATTTAGCCATACAATTAATAACAGACACATGTCACATCAAGGATAAACCCTGAAGAATTTATGCTAAGTGAAAGAAGCCAGGTACAGAAGAACTGAAATTGTATGACTTCTCTAGGGGAATGGGTATAGTAAAGATGGTTGATAAAAATATATATATAAAAAAAATATATATATATATACTGTTCATTGAAAGTGCATATAATGATGTTTAATATGAAGAATGTAATCTGATGAAATACTTAGAATAGTTAAATCCATGGAGACAGAAAACAGATTAGTGGTTGACAGAAGCTGAGGGAGGGAAGAAAGGAGGATGGTTCCATGGGTTAATGGGTGTAGGGTTTTTGTTTGAGATGATGAAAATATCCTGGAATTAGATAGTCGTATACCATAGTATAAACGTGCTGCAGAATTATACACTTTAAAATAGATAAAATGGAAAATGGATGTTATGTGTATGTCTGGCAGGACTTCATAAAAATTACCCCCCTGTGTTTATGTATAAGCTAGCATTAGGATTATCAGGATAATGCTTTCCTAGGTCTGCATGAAAGCATCTGGGATTTCTGTATTAGCTTTGCTTTTTAAAATTGGCATTATTTTAAATTGAAAAAAATCTTAATTGCATACATTTAGGGGATAAAATGTTATGTGTATGTATGTGTGTGTGTGTGTGTGTGTGTGTGTGTGCGTATAAGCTAATCAGCTTATCAAGTGATAATGTCTATCACCTCACTTGCTTATTATTTATTTAAAGTGAGACATTTGAAATCTATTCTCCAAGTTATTTTGAACATATAATACATTATTATTGACTATAGTCATCCTGTTGTGCAATAGGTCTCAAAATTTATTCCTCCTGTCTATCTGAAGCTTTGCACCATTTGATAAATGACTCCCATTCCCTCACTCCCCACCTGAACCTTTGGTAACCATCATTTACTCTTTAATTTGGTGAGTTCAACCTTCTTCAATTCCATGTATTGGCGAGGTCATGTGGTATTTGTTATTCTGTTCCTGTTTATTTCACTTAGTATAATATCTTCCAGGTTCATCTGTTCTTACAAATGGCAGAATTCCATGCTTGTTAAAGAATGAATAATATTCCATGAGGCAAGCATAAGAGAGAAATTGGGTCCTTATCTCATGCAATATGTGCAAATCAACTCAATATGGATTAAAGTCTTTAACATAAGACCTGAAACTACAAAATTACTAGAAGGAAACATAGGAGAAAAGCTCATGACATTCATCTGGTCAGTGATTTTTTTTTGGATGTGACCTCAGCACAAACAACAAAAGCAAAAATAGACCAGCAAGACTGCATCAAATATAAAAGCTTCTGCAGAGCAAAAGAAACAACCAGCAAAGTACAGAGACAACCTACAGAGGAGAGAAAATAGTTGTGAGTCATTCACCTGATAAGGGGTCAAGATCCATAAGGAACTGTAACAACCCAAGAGCAAGAAACAACTCAATTTAAAAAATTAACAGAGACTTGAACAGATGTTTCTCAACAACAGGCACTAAAAATGGCCAACAGATTCATTAAAAATGTGCAGTAGATAAATGCAACTTAAAATTATGAGATATCACCTCACACTTATTAGAATGGCTTTTCTCAAAAAGATGAAAGATCACGCGTTAGGAAGACATGGAGAACAGGGAGCCCTGTATTCTGTGGTGGGAATGTAAATTAATACATCCACTCTGGAAAGCAGTATAGAGATTTCTCTAAAAATTAAAAATAGAACTACCACATAATCCATCAATTCCACTTCTGGGCATGTGTCCAAAAGAATTGAAATCAATATATCCAAGTGACTTCTGCACTCCCATGTTCATTGCAGCATTATTCAAGGCAGCCTCGCTTTTTGTATGGATTTAAAGACAAGGATGGGCAGAAGGAGTGTGAGCAGAAGAAGTACACACAATGCCCAAGAGAAATCATCCACTTTTCCTGGCTCTCACCCCTTCACAGGGGTGGGGAGCAGGGAGTGGCGAGCCTAATTCTGTATGAACAGCAGGCATCAGCATGTTCCAGAACTCTGCTGCATCAATGAGATTTGGACAGACACCCAGATTTTGGCTTCAAATACCATTCCTATAATGAGCCAGGGGCACTGTGTGAAGAAATGTCTTATTCTGGGGCTAGGACAGGGAACAAGAATGAATTTGGAATATCCAATGGAGCCAGAAAATAAGTACTCTAAAAATGATGGTGATATACAAGAATGACACAAGCCATCTTGAAGAGATCCCCACGGGCCAAATCTAGAATGGTTTGAACACCAAAATCATGATGGATGTTCATAGTCCATATTAATGCTGAGTAACTAAAGAAATTATAAAATAAACAAGTACCTAATGGAGGGATCATAGAAAACTTGCTGAGAGTATGTGTTAGTCAGCTTTTTGTTACTGTAACAAAATATCTGAGAGAATCAACTTAAAAAGAGGAAACAGGCTTTGGAGATTTCAGTTTCTGGTTGGTGGGCCACATGGCTTTTGGGCTTGTGGTGAGCCAGTACAGAAAGGCAGGAACATATGGCAGAGGAAGCAACTTACTTCATGGCAGCTGGGAAACAAAGAAAGAGGAAGGTCCAGGGTCCCAATATTCCCTTTGAGTGCATGCCTCCACATGACCAGAAGATTTTCAAGTGAGCCCTACCTCTTAAAGCTCCACCCCATGCTAATAGCACCATGGGTTTGGGACCAAGCCTTTAACATGTGGGCTTTCGGGGAAATCTTGCCAAACCATAGCAGAGTTGAATACCAATAAATGCCGAATGAATAATAAAGTGAGAAAACCACCATTTTCAATCACCAGACTTAAACTTGATTCTGGCAAACATTATCAATGGATGTCAACACTTTTGAGTAAAAGTTTAATGGGGAGTAGAATATTTATACAGTCTCAAAACATCTCCCCACAGATTAATTATTAATTTCCAAGGGAAAAATGGTAATTTTACAGAGGAGAGATTTCACATTAAGAAGTAAATAACGTTACCCTCCTCTGCAATTATGGGACAAAGTAGCACCATGTGCTACATCCTAATGTTGTGACTTTAAACGTGTCAGTGTCCTAAAAGACAAAGAAATCAGTGACAAACACACCCACCAAATACAAAGTGCAATCCTGAATTATATTTGAAGGGCACGTGTGATAAAGGACATATTAGTTGATTTTATGTGCTTGTTTAAGGGGACTAAGGGATGCCTGGACACCTGGCAATATATATATATATTTAACATACATAATAAATATTTCCTGGTTGTGTCAGTGAAAGTTGTTTCTGAAGAGATCAGCATTGAAGTGCAGCCTGGGTAAAGGTCTGCTCTTACCAACCTGGGCAGGCATCCTCCCATTCCCTGAGGGCAACAGAACAGAATGATAGAGAAAAGGCAAATTCACTTTGAGCTAGGACATCCATCTTCCCCTGCCTTAGGATGTTACAGCTTTAGGTTCTTAGGCCTCCAGATTCAGACCAAGATTTGTACCAGTGCTTGGCTCTGCCCAAGCTTCCAACCTTCCCTGTGCAGGCCTTTGCACTTTTTGAACTGAATTAACCACCAGATTTCTTAGTCTCTTATGTGAGAATTTTTGAATTCTCTAATCCTATGAACCAATTCTTATGATGAATTTTTCCTATCTCTTTCTCCCACTGACCCCCTCTCTTTATAACTGAAACTGATACTAGTAGTATTTCAAGGTTAAATTTTCTCACTTTCCTGTGTTTGTAAAATAATGCTTTTGTTCTTAGGAGATGCATGCAGAAGTACTTTGGGATTATTAGGGATAAAAGATTATGATGTCTTTAACATGATTTTAAGTAATTTACTAAGATGATTATCCTAGGTATCTATATCTACACACCTATATATCCATATTTATACTTATGAGAGATTAAACAAATGTAGCAAGATATTAGCAAATGATGAATTCAGGTAAAAAATATAGAGTTGTTCTTGTAACTCTCCTTTAAGTTCAAACATTTTCTCAATACAGTTAAATAAAAACTTTATAACTTCACTCTCAACGTGCAGTTTTCCTTCTGGAATTTACTTTCAGGAAGAATGGGCAGGGTGATGAGATCATCTCCAAAGCACCTTCCAACCATAGGATTTTTGATTTCCATGGGTCCGCATCTCCCCACAAGGATGCACTACTCCTGATCCAATGAAATGAACAGACAACAAATAAGCAAAAATAAACAGCCTAAAAACCCATGTCAAGCCCCTAAAGGGATCACAAGATTGACAGGCCAAGCCAAAGGAACAGTCTGTGGCAGACTAGTAATAAGGGAGATGGTGTTTTCACTTTCAGCTGGAAGTACTACAGATGATTCCATTCTGATGCATGTGGCTGGGGCCTGCCCAGTAGAGCAGGCTGCTCCACATCCTGAAGGAGGCAGAGAGAGGAAACGAATAATGTGGTGACAGTTCTCACAGTTGTGGCTAACACTCCATGACATACCTGTCACCAACAGAGTCAGATGCTGTGAACTCAGTGAGGAAGGAGTACTTTCCTGCTATAGCCAGACTCATAAGCTGGAAAGTACCCTTCTGAGCAGCTGATTACTGTGACCGAATATACATTAGCAAGAGCTTCTGCGAAGACACAGATCCAAACTAGAGATTAATGAAATTTGCTTGGCTGCGTGTGGACTGTCAGTTAGTTGGGTGTCAGCTGTCCAAATTTATGTGAAGGAAAGCCAAATTCTATTAATATTTAGTAGAGCTTTGCCCTTAGAAATTATAGAAAGGTCTCCAAACAGATTAATGTTTTTTTACATGAGAGATTTATATTTTAGACAACTTCATTTATCCTGGGAAATGCATGCTTCTTTGACACATGAAGTAAGAGGATGGAAAACAAGAGAATTATGCTGAGAGTGGGAGACTGAATAATTCACTTGACTGAGTCACTCTGCCCTCTGCATTTGACTTCACTAGATGTTCATGTTTCCTTTATCCCTTGGAAAATAATGTGGATCTAAAGTATAACTAATAATTAAGATTTCTATGGGAGCACTGGTTTGTTCCCTGAAATCTGTTTCTCCCAGCTTGAGATTGAAAAGGTTGTAGGAGGGTGTGGTGGTGTGCTTCTATAGTTCCAGCTCCCCAGGAAGCTGAGGCAGGAAGATCACTTGAGTCCAGGAGTTTGGGCCTGGAGTGCACTAGCTGATCAGGTGTGCACAATAAGTTGGACATCAATATGGTGGTCTCCTGGGAGCAGGGGTACGACCAGGTCAGATGTGCTGATCAGCAGTGGGACAGTGCCTTGAATAGCCATAGCACTCCAGCCTGTTGTGAGACTCTGTCTCTTGATGAGACTCTGTCTCCAGATGTTGTGAGACTCTGTCTCTTGATGAGAAGATTGAAGAGGTTTTTCTCCATGGTACTTTGGTTCCTGCTTAATTTGATCATACAGCAACTTGTGAAGTTGACACTCACAACTTCAAACAGAACAATTAAGCTGAGTGGCTGATATTGTTCATGGATGCTGAAGTAAATGTCCAGATTTAATGCTATTGTTTGTGTTCCTATCATTCCAGTCAAACACTAGAAATGAAGAAAGGTCACCAGTGCAAAGCATACATTAATTATCACCCAAGCCTTACCTATGTTCCTAAGAGGAAGAAATTTGGCATTTTTTCGTACTGCGGATTCAACCCAAGGGTATATAAACCCTGAGCCACACCCTCAGCCCATTTTTTTCATTTTTATTTTGAAACAGGTTCTCGCTAAGTGGCTCAGGGCCTTACTAAGTTGCAAAGTCTGGCATTTTAAAAGTAATCACCCTCGGGGCTGGGGTTATGGCGCAGTGGTAGCGTGCTCGCCTAGCACGCGGGAGGCACTGGGTTCGATCCTCAGCACCACATAAAAATAAAAAAAATAAAGATATTCTGTTTGCCTACAACTAAAAAATAAATATTTTTTAAAAAAAAACTTTAAAAAAAAAAAAAAAGTAATCACCCTCTACCTCAATAAGTGGTTTAACCCATTGAGTCCTGAATTTTCAATTCTGTGAATATTTTAACAAAATTGACACAGGTGCATTAAAATAAATTGGAAATCTAGAGCTATGTATCCTTTATACAGATATTTTCATAGATGTAAATATGTATATACATTTTCAAATATTCCAATTATTACCTATTCCTTTTCTCAGAAGAATAGAATTCTAAAAACCACAGTATTTATTTGAAAAGTTGCCATAAGTGGTATTTTTGTTACTCAGTTTAAGTTGCTATAGGTGTCCTACATCTGGGATGATGAGACTAACAGGTTAAAATGTAGAAGGGTTTTGTAGTTAGCTCTTCTAAAAATCATGGCAGAAACTTTATCCAGGTGTTGGGTATCATTGAACGTGGGAGCAACACAACCTGGTGGTTGCTCACTGCCCATCTCTGGAATGGTTTTTGGCGGATGCTACATAGAGCACCCCTGAGAGGCCTTCAGTTTTAGAGATCATTGTTTCACACACTCTTCTATCCAGATATTGTTCCAAATACAACACTCAGGCCAGGACAGCTAAGTCCAGGAGGACTTCTGATCTCTCAATCACATGCTGAAAACAATAAATTCTTCTTCTCCATACTCTTAGTTCTTGTGTTGAGGCAGGAAATTTCTGTAAGGCAGAAATAAAGGGTGGAAAACTGCATGGCTCTTGCTCTTGTGCACTCGGCCACATCACACTGATAGATACAGTGAGAGTGTTTACACCATGGAAATCGGCAAACACAACCATGAGGTCCTCACACAGAAAACCAGATGTTAATTTTTCCCAACACCCCAGTAGGCTCACCACTGAAGTTTCCAAGCAGAAAACCCAGCTTTGGCATTTCCTGCATAAACCAAATTAAACCAAATCACACTTTCCTCTAGTGTTTTTTCTCTTTATTTTGCCTGATATCTTGCCTAGTGTCTTCTTGCATTATCTACCCCAAAGCATTAGGTTCATAGTGCTTTTTTCTTTTGCCATCATATCATTAAATCTGGGGTCTGGTCTGGTGTCTCAGTTTACCTTGTTTGATGTGTTGGCAAACCTTTCTTGGTGACAGCGATAATGCTAGTTAATTTTCCTCCAAATTTATGCCTGTCTGCCTTACTATACTTATGGGTATAAAATCACATAAGAACTAGATAATTATATCTCCTGATGTCAGATAGGTTAAACTGACAATCTGTTTTCCACTATTGGTGTATTTCCCTCCATGTGGCAAAGGTTTGCTTACCTTTACTTTTATTTACATGCTTCTAGAGCAATATAAGACAAATTATATCTCAATTTAATCTCCACCCCTTTTCAAAAATAAATTCACTTTCCTTGAGTCTTCACAATACTTAATAACAAACTCTTCGCAAAGGATCTAGTCATACATAATTGTGTTTTTGGCTTCTGCTCTCCTCATTCTTCTTTTGCTCAGAACTAAATCAAAGGCATATTTGTTGGTCATTCTAGTCTCTTCCAGCAAATGGAAAAAGCCTTGTTTCAATGAATATGATGTGTAGTGTCACATGCTACACACAGAGGGACCTGTCCCATAAGGACAAATCTCACTTTCCCAGTTCAGACTTGGTGCAAGCTTTCCAGTTGGACAGGAGACTCAGTCAACTTTTCTTTTTCTCCACTTGGCTTCTACTGCAACCAGGGCTGCTTGCAAGGAAAAAGTTGAGAAAGGAAGAAGAAAGTTCTTATTTTGTGGCTATCTCATGACCTAGCATTGGCATTTTGTACACTTGGTAGATGCCCAAAGCTAAGGCACCTAGGCGTCTTGGACAAGACTGCATGGTGGTTCTCCCAAGGGTGCCCACCTCTATTCCTTCTCAAACTCAAACACACATTCTATGCTTTGAAAATTTCATTTAATGCAGGACACCTAAGATCCAGTAATTTTTGTTTGCCTCTATCACCAAAGCTTCTCTCTACCTTCCAAATAAATTGGAAATTGTAATCTAGAGCTACGTATTCCTTATATCTTCAAGGCAATTGACCAAATCCTCTAACTTAAAAAGCTTTCTTTTGACTTGAGGTCAAGAGAAAGTATATCATTCTCTTCCCACGTAGGACAAGGTTCTCTTCAAAGGTCTTCTGTCTCCAAAAACACCCATTAAAAAAAAGCAAAACATCTTCAATATGCAAATTTTATTTTTTGGCATAATTAATGTGGGTAGAAGACAAAGTTTGAAAATAGTTTCCAGACATCTTTTTTTTGTGTGTGATTTCTTCATATGGTCTAGCACTTCCTTTGGGAATCTGTATCTGTGGTCCTCTTCGTCCTAAAGTAATGCTCATGTTCAACATGCTGTTACATGAGAAGGATGCTAGTAATGTGAATAATTGAAATATGCATGTTTAATTCTACATAAAAATTGGCATGATCTGAGAGTCAGCATATTTATTAGAACTATGTCAATGGTTCTCTATCAATTTTTATATTTGAATTTAACTTAAAATGCTTTGACAGTTCTACTCTAGGCATCCTGATGGTACTGACTGAACCTAAGTGCTCCAAATTCATTAAACCAGCTCATATTTATATATGAGTACATTTTCATGTGATCTAAATTCAAGTGATAACTCAGACCTTCAAAATCCAATTTTGTTCACATATGTCAAAAATCTAGTGTTTAGGATAGAAGAAGGAGTTACGAGGGAGGGATGAGAGATGGGAAAGAGGAGGAAATGCAGACTGAATTTTCAAAATTACACTTTGTGCATGTATAAATACACTACAGTGGATTCAACCTCTATGTATATCTATAAAAAACCAATAAAAGTAAGTAAGTAAGTAAATAAGTAAGTAAGCAAATAAATAAATAGAATGCCAGTAGAGTAGAGGAAGGTGAAGAGGAGAAGAGAAGAGGAGGAGAGGTAAATGTGGTCACTGGAGACTGAAATGGAGTAAATCAAATTCCATACATGTATGATTTTGTCAAAATGAGCCCAATTATTATGTGTAACTATAATGCACTAATAAAAGAAAAAAATCTAGTCTTAGGAATTCAGTCTTAGAAGTGATGTTTTTATATATTCTAATAGCTTCATAATGCTCTCATGCAGTGGGAATTAGTTGTTTGTACAGGTACCATTTAAAAGTTAGAACATAGACTTGGAAATCAAGAAACATACTAACTAATAATTTAAAATTTTAAGTAAAATATCTAAGTAAAAGGACCTTATATAGAGAATAGGATTTATAAAAAGAAAATTAGATAGGAGGAAGAGAGTCTCAATTAAAGAAAAATAAACATAGTAGGAGTTAGTTTGAAGTCCTTACCCTGGGCTTCATGGAAAAGCTGAGGGTGAATTTTCAGGCTTTTAGGAATCTGTGAACTTCCTGAAATTGCTATGGGTATCTGGGTTAAGGTGCCTTTTTCATAAGGAGTGTTCTTAGCTTTCATTACATTCTCAGATGGTACTCCAACGACCCCCATGTAAAGAGCCATGATTCACTGCCAGTAGCATTACACTTGACCTGTTGAAATCCAGACTTTATAAATCATTCTTTCCTGAAGTAGGCACACAAAATGGAACTAGTCACTTTAACTTCTTCAGCACCTGTTTTTTTCATGTACAGCTCCATGTGAGCTCTAAGTAACTGTGGTCCTCTGCCATGCACAGGGAGAGATCTAATTTTTACTATTCTTTCCCTCAGAATATGGAATTGCATGGAAAGTAAAACATGCGAGTAAAACAGATGGAGACCAAATTTCAATTTTAAAAACCTAAACTGGGAAATACTGTTTAGGTCTGCAGCCAAACGTACTTCCTTATACTTCATTCCACTGCTTTTCTGCTTAGTACATTAACATATCCACCAGAACAGAAAATTTACCACTCTATAAATTTACTATCTGGAGGAACAGAGAATATATACATCCCAAGGGCACGTTTTTCAAAAAGAAGATCCAGAAGATACTGAACCAAATGTTTTCAAGTCCTTTTTTATTTTTTTCCAATTACATCAAAAAAAGATAAATGAGAGAATTGAAAGACCATTTCATTCCTCAGGAGTAAACTTTATGAGACAGGGTAGGTATAGAAAAAGTACTTCCCTGCAAACTGATGCAACTTGACCATGCAAATCCCAAAGTATGCATAACAAAATGTCTTGAAAATGTTATTGAGGGTGGATGGATGTGGGATATTTCAGTAAGTCTAAGAAAATTTAATTTGATCAACCATGACTATTACTATTACTATTATTTTGGTACTGAGGATTAAATTCAGGGGTACTTGACCACTCAGCTACATCCCCAGCCCTATTTAGTGTTTTATTTAGAGACAGGGTCTCACTGAGTTGCTTAGTGCCTCCTTGCTGTTGCTGAGGCTGTTTTTGAATTCGTGATTCTCCTGTCTCAGCCTCTCAAAGTGCTGGGATTACAGATGTGTGCCACTGCATCTGGCAACCATGATTATGATTATGATTATTATTATTACCATTGGTACTGGGAATTGAACTCAGGGGTACTTGACCACTGAGTCACATCCCCAGCCCTGTTTGTGTTTTATTTAGAGACAGGGTCTCACTGATTTGCTTAGCACCTTGCCATTGCTGAGGCTGGCTTTGAACTCGTGATTCTTCTATCTCAGTCTCCCAAAGTACTGGGATTACAGGAATGCACCACTGCACCCGGCCCCGATTATTTTTTGAAATAAAACTTGATGTGGTAAAAAGTGCATTAGGTAGATCGAAGTGTGAGAATATTGTACAGCTAGCCCTCATTATCTGCAGGAGATGTTTCAAGGACCCCCATGGATACCAAAATTTAAGAATGCTCAAATCTCATTTCTCAGCCTTTTGGATAAAATCAAGTATAAAAATGCTCAAGTCCCTTGGATAGAATGGTGTTGCATTTTTCAAAACCTATGCGATCCTCCTTTATGCTTTAAATCATCTCTAGGTTACTTACAATACCTAATACAATATAAATGCTATGTGAATAGCCATCATACTGTATCATTTAGGGAATACTGATGAGAAAAAAACCTCAGTACATGTACAGCATAGACAAAATTGTTGAAGAATATTTTGAAACAGTAGATTTGGAAGGCAACTACACAATGTACTAACGTGGTAGAAATAGAAAGAGAAAAACATGAACCAGAAAGTTATTATACTTTCTGAATTATTGGCAGTAGGAATTAAGATGAACAACCATTGTGGTGACTGAGTGTTGGGAATAGGAGGTATGGAAACACTTGTTTTCACAAGTGTTTCTAAAGCTTCATTCCTTAGAGAATGAGGTTGGAATAAATAAGAAAGAAGTATTATGGGGATTGGGTTTTATTTTTCTATTTTTAGTTGTTAAATTTAATTGGTGAATTCTGCCAAGCAATACATATTCTGCAAACAATAAAACTGAGACTAATATTAGTTACAATGTACCCAAGCTTACACCTTTATTGGGGCTTTCCAAGTTATCTCAGGACACATAATTTGTTTTGGTGCTATTATTTATAGAAACATTTTTAATTCTATGATAATTTATTAGGTACTATACCCCACCAATGTATGGGCACAGCTCCACATTCACCTTTCATTATCTGCTTACCATAAAGGAGCGTTTCTTCTTCATGGCAATTCAATATTGAGATTTGCCCATAGAGGGAGCTGAAAGAACACTGTAGGAGGAAGGGGCCATCTCCTTTCTACTCAAGTTGCTCCCTTGAGTAGAACACCACTGGGATCTGCACTACTCCTCCCTCCTATGTACCTCAACATCCACAATAGCTATTCTTACCTCTTTTCACTTTAATAAAAACTCCCAATATAGAGTCAGAACTAATGTAGTTCTTTTAAGTATTGAGAAACAAATGAGGTTGGGTGCAGTGGCACAGGCCTATAATCCCTGCAGCTTGGGAGGCTGAGACAGGAGGATCACAAATTCAAAGCCAGCCTCAGCAATTTAGTGAGGCCCTAAACAACTTAGTGAGATTCTGTCTAAAAAAAAGAAAAGAAAAGAAAAAGAAAGAAAGAAAAAAGGAAAAAAGAAACATATGAACACTATATGTATTCTATTAAGCACCCACTGTATCCGACTTGGGAACTTTTTATCCAAATTAATTTTAATTGATACAATTTAATAAGGGAAAGAGTAAGTAGGTATTTTTGAGAGGGGACCTAATGATATTTTTTGCTCAACCCAAGTGTCTTATTGATGCCCAAGTTAGATTTCTGAAGGGGAAAGTGAAGAAAGGAATCATTATCAGGGTAAAGAGGCAACATACAGAATGGAAAATATTTCCACATCACATATTTACATGGAGCCAATGTCTAGAATATATAAAGAACTCCAACAACTCAATAGCAAACAACCACCACCACAACCACCATAACCAATAATCTGATTAAAATATAGGCAATAGAAAAAAAATAGACATTTCTCAAAAGAGGACATATAAATGGTCAACACATTCATGAAAACATGCTCAACATCACTAAACATCAGGGAAATGCAAACCCAAACCACAATGAGATATCACTTTGTTCCAGTGGGAACAGCTATTATTGAAAAGACTAAATATAAAATGTGCTAGTGAGGAGTTCCACTCCACAGTTCCTGCAGACCGGCAGGAGATGCAGAGGGCCTGAAATAGCTCTCAGGAAACTCCACCGGTGTCCAGCCAAAGGGAGACCACAGACTGCTAGCTGCTGGTCACAGAAGAGCCCACACTCAGGGTAAGAGTCACCACAGAGACCCCAGCATGAGGAGGCCCCACTCAAGTGAGAACTGGGCCCACCCCAGTTCCACTCCAGAGTTCCTGCAAACTGGCAGGAGTGGCAGAGGGCCCAAAACCACCCTCATGAAGCTCCTCAGGTGTCCAACCAAGAGTAGACCAGAGACTGCTAGGTGCCAGCCACAGGGGAGCGCACACCCAGGGTATGAGTTGCCTGCAGAGACCCCAGCTTGAGGAGGCCCCATCCAAGTGAGGTCTGGGCCTGCCCCAGTTCTGCTCCAGAGTTCCTGTGGACAGGCGAGACAGAAGGCCTAAAACTGCCCTCAGGGAATTCCAGGGTTGCCCAGCCGAAGGCAGACCAGAGCCTGGTAGCCTCCAGCCCCAGTGGAGCTCACACTCGCTATAAGGGTCGCACACAGACTCTTCTGCTTGTGACCCTGCCTAAGTGAGACCTGGGCCTGCCCGCAGTTCCACTTCAGAGTTCCTGCTCACCAGCAGGAGTGCAAGAGAGGGGCAAAACAGCCCTCAGGGATCCCCACAAGAGCCCAGCTCAGCCCACTCCCACTGCTCTCTAGAGGTACGTCCACTACCTCTGCCACCAACTTCAGTGGCAGTAGTGTCCATCTGGAGACACTGGGGGAACAGAAGTAGCTCCAAGGTGAGATACTGGTAATCTGGAGTGTCAATACAAGATTCTAGGATAGAAGCCGTAATACCTCAGATAGGTATTCCAAGAAAGAAAGATACACAATCAGCATGAAAAAACAAGGGAAGAAAGTGCCCCAAATAAACTTTGATACCACTGTAACAGAATCCATTGACAACACAGTTGATGAAATGTCAGAGAAAGAATTCAGAATGTACATAATTAAAATGATCTGCGAATTAAAGAATGACATAAGTGAGCAATTACAGGCAAAAACTGACCAATCCAACAAAGAAATAGGAGAGCAAATAAAGGCAACCATTGATCACTCTAACAAAGAGATAAGAGAGCAATTACAAGTAGCAAAAGATTACTTTAAGAAAGAGCTAGAGATCATGAAAAAAAAAACAATCAGAAATTCTTGAAATGGAGGAAACAATAAACCAAATAAAAAACTCAATAGAAAGCATCACCAGCAGACTAGATCACCTGGAAGACAGAACCTCAGATAATGAAGACAAGATATACAATCTTAAAAATAAACTTGATCATACAGTGAAGATGGTAAAAACTCATGAGCAGAACATACAAGAAATATGAGACAGCATCAAAAGATCAAATATAAGATTTATTGGGATAGAAGAAGGCACAGAATTTCAAACCAAAGGAATGCACAATCTCTTCAATGGAATAATATCAGAAAATTTCCCAAATATGAAAAGTGAATTGGAAAATCAAATACAAAGGCTTACAGGACACCAAGTGTACAAAATTTCAACAGATCTACACCAAAACACATTATAATGAAAATGCCCAACATACAGAATAAGGATAGAATTTTAAAGGCCGCAAGGGAGAGGTACCAGATTACATATAAGGGGAGATCAATTCGGCTCTCAGCAGATTTTTCAACCCAGACCGTAAAAGCCAGGAGATTATGGAACAACATATTCCAAGCTCTGAAAGAAAATGGATGCCAACCAAGAATCCTATATCCAGCAAAACTGACCTTCAGATTTGATGACTAAATAAAAACCTTCCATGATAAACAAAAGTTAAAAGAATTTACAGCAAGAATATACAGTATTCTTGGCAAAATATTCCATGAGGAGGAAATGATAACCAACAATGAAAATATACAAAGAGAGGAACTACACTGAAGGAAAGACCATTCAAAAGAGAAAACAAGTCAAGGTAAAAACCAAAAATGAATCAAAATGACCAGAATTACAAATCATATTTCAATAATAACCTTGAATGTAAATGGCCTAAAT
>CM053412.1:50054820-50071124 GCA_028644305.1 Xerus rutilus | reverse complement strand
TAACAGAAGACATAAGGGAAGAGATAAAAAAAATTCTTAGAGGCAAATGAAACTGTGATACAACATATCAAAATCTCTGGGATACCATGAAGGCAGTGCTAAGAGGAAAGTTTATTGCGCTAAAATCATTCATTAGAAGAAGTAAAAGTCAACAAATAAATGACTTGACTCTTCATCTCAAAGCCTTAGAAAAGGAAGAACAAATCAACACCAAAAGAAGTAGAAGACAGGAAATAATCAAAATCAGGGCTGAAATCAATGAAATTCAAACAAAAGAAATAATTCAAAAAATTGACAAAACAAAAAGCTGGTTCTTTGAAAAAATAAACAAAATTAACAAACTCTTAGCCACCCTAATGTAAAGAAGGAGGGACAAAACCCAAATTACTAAAATTCGTGATGAAAAAGGAAATACAGAGGATAACTAGAAACTATTTTGAAAATTTATACTCCAGTAAAACAGAAAACCCTGAAGACACTGACAAGTTTCTAGAGGCATATGATCTACCCAAACTGAACCAAGAGACATACACAACTTAAACAGATTAATTTCAAGTAAGGAAATAGAAGATGCCATCAAGAGCCTGCCAACCAAGAAAAGCCCAGGTCCAGATAGATTCTCAGCTGAGTTCTACAAGATCTTCAAAGAAGAATTAATACAAATACTCCTCAAACTATTTCATGAAATAAAAAATGAGGGAACCCTTTCAAACTCATTCTATGAGGCAAGTATCACCCTGATTCCAAAACCAGACAGAGACCCAATATCCCTGATGAACACAGATGTAAAAATTCTCAATAAAATTCTGGCAAATCACATACAAAAACATATCAAGAAATTAGTGCACCATGATCAAGTGGGGTTCATTCCAGGGATGCAAGGTTAGCTCAACATACGGAAATCAATTAACGTTAATACATCACTTCAATAGACTTAAAGATAAGAGTCATATGATTTTATCAATCGATGCAGAGAAAGAATTTGACAAAATACAACACCCTTTTATGCTCAAAACACTAGAAAAACTTGGGATAGTAAGAACATACCTCAACTTTGTAAAAGCTATTTATGCTAAACTCAAGGCCAGCATCATCCTAAATGGAGAAAAATTGGAAGCATTACCTCTAAAAACGGGAACAAGACAGGGATGCCCTCTTTCACTACTGCTATTCAACATAGTCCTTGAAACACTAGCCAGAGCAATTAGACAGATGAAAGAAATTAAAGGGGTACAAATAGGAAAAGAAGAACTCAAACTATCATTATTTGCAGATGACTTGATTCTATAATTAGAGGATACAAAAAATTATACCAGAAAACTTCTAGAATTAATAAATGATTTCAGCAAACTAGTGGGATATAAAATCAACACCCATAAATCAATTGCATTTCTATACATCAGTGATAAACCCTCTGAAAGAGAAATTAGGAAAACTATCCCATTCATAATAGCCTCAAAAAATAAAATACTTGGGAATCAATTTAACAAAAGAGGTGAAAGACCTCTACAATGCAAACTACAAGGCACTGAAGAAAGAAACTGAAGAAAACCTTAGAAGATGGAAAAATCTCCCATGCTCCTAGATAGGCAGAATCAATATTGTTGAAATGGCCATACTACCCAAAGTGCTATATAGATTCAATTGCAATTAAAATCCCAATGCTATTCCTTATAAAAATAGAAAAGGCAATCATGAAATTCATTTGGAAGAATAAGAGACCCAGAATAGCCAAAGCAATCCTTATCAAGAAGAGTAAAGCAGGAGGCATCACAATACCAGACTTTAAATTATACTACAAAGCTATAGTAACAAAAACAGCATGGTACTGGCACCAAAATAAACCTGTAGACCAATGGTGTAGAATAGAAAACACAGAGACGAATCCACTTAAATACAGTTACCTTATACTAGACAAAGGAGCCAAACACATACGCTGGAGAAAAGATAGCCTCTTCAACAAATGGTGCTGGGAAAACTGGAAATCCATATGCAACAAAATGAAACTCAACCCCTATCTCTCCCCATGCACAAAATTCAACTCAAGTGGATCAAGGACCTGGGAATCAGACTAGAGACCCAACACCTAACAGAAGAACAAATAGGCCCAAATCTTCATCAATTTGGATTAGGACCTTACTTCCTTAACAAGACTCCTATAGCACAAGAAGTAAAATCAAGAGTGAATAAATGGATGGGTTCAACTTAAAAAGCTTCTTCTCAGCAAAAGAAATAATCAATGAAATGAACAGAGAGCCGACATTCTGGGAACAAATCTTTGCCACACACGCATTCGATAGAGCACTAATCTCCAGGATATATAAAGAACTCAAAAAACTTAACACCAAAAAAACAAACAACCCGATCAATAAATGGGCCAAGGAGCTAAACAGAAACTTCACAGAAGAAGGTATACAATCCATCAACAGATATATGAAAAAATGTTCAACATCTCTAGCAATCAGAGAAATGCAAATCAAAACTACCCTAAGATTTCATCCACGCCAGTCAGAACAGCAATTTTCAAGAATACAAACAACAATAAGTATTGGTAAAGTTGTGGGGAAAAAGGCATGCTTATACATTGCTGGTGGAACTGCAAATTGGTACAAACAATCTGGAAAGCAGTATGGAGATTCCTTAGAAAACTTGGAGTGGAACCACCATTTGATCCAGCTATCCCGCTCCTGAGTCTATACCCAGAAGACTTAAAAACAGCATACTACAGTGATGAAGCCACTTCAATGTTTATTGCAGCTCAATTCACAATAGCTAAACTGTGGAACCAACCTAGATGCCCTTTGACAGATGAATGGATAAAGAAACTGTGGTATATATACACAATAGACTATTACTCAGCAATAAGAAAGAATACAATTATGGCATTTGCAGGTAAATAGATGGAGTTGGAGAATATCATGCTAAGCAAAGTAAGCCAATCTCAGAAAACCAAATGCCTAATGTTCTCATTGATAAGTGGATGCTGATCCATAATGTGGGGAAGGACACAGGAACAATGGAGGAACTCTGTTCACAGGTTGTAAGCCCGGAGGGGGCATGAGGATATAAAGGTGGTAAGATATGATGGTCATCATAGCCGTAGGTTTATGTATGACTGCATGTATGTTGATTCTATATCACTTACAACCAGAACAATGAAATGTTATCCTCCATCTGTGTACAATGAATCAAGTTGCTCTCCGCTATCATATTAACCTAAATAGAACAAATAAATAAATTAAAATATGAAAAAAAGTGCTAGTGAGGATGTGGATAAAAGGGAGCGTTTGCACACTGTTGGTGGGATTGTCAACCAGTATAGCCACTATGGAAAAGAATGTGGAGTTTCCTCAAAAATTAAAAGTAGAACTACCGTATGACCCAGCAATGCCACTATTGGGTCTATAGCCAAAGAAAATGAAATCAATCTGTCTAAGAGACATCTGCACTCTCATGTTCATTGCTACACTATTAAAAGTAGTGAAGAATTGGAAACTGAAGTGTCCATCAACAGACAAATTGATGTAGAAAAATGTGGACATAGAAAACTGGATATAGAAAATACATACAATGTAATACTATTCAGAATGCAATCCTGTCATTTGCAGCAACATGGGGATGGATGGATCTGGAGAACATTACCTTAAGTGAAAATAAATCAGGCACAAAAAGACAAGTAATGCATGAACTCACTCATATGTAGAATCTAAAAATCGATCTCACAGCAGTTGAGAATAGAATGGTGGCTAGGATGGGGAGAGTAAAGGGGAGGGAGAAATGCAGAAAAGTTGATCAATGGGCACTAAGTTACACTTAGGAGAAAGAAGCCCTGGTGTGCTATTGCACAGTAGGGTGACTACAGAAAACATCTGTGTATTGTATGTTTCAAAAAGCTAGAAGAAAGGATTATGAATGTTTCTACCATAAAGAAATGACAAATGTTTGAGACGATAGATACACTTAACCTGGTTTAAACATCATACAAAATATACATATATGAAACATCACATCATACTCTATTAGTATATAAAATTTTGCAGAGCACAGTGGTGCATTCCTATAAACCCAGTGACTTGGGAGAATGAGGCAGAAAGATCACAAGTTTGAAAGTAGCCTCAACAATTTAGGGGGATCCTGTATCAAAATAAAAAGTAAAAAGAGCTGGTGTTGTAGCTCAGTGGTAAAGCAGTCTCCACTGTCCTACATCCCAAAATGTATAATTTTAATGTTTTTATTTATTAATTAAGTAAAGAGTAATGAAAAAAATTAAATCCATGAAAATTACTGATAATTAGCTTAGAGCTGCAAGCCACTAAAGCTTTATTAGTTACCGTAATAAATAAATGATATTATGTTCCTTTGGTGTCATGTAACCATGTAAGACCAAAGAATTGAGGTTGAACTGGCAAAATCAGCATTAAAAAAATGGTATCTTTTGTGCATCCACCTCTGACAAACATTGTTTCTAAGGATGTCATATCTCCTGCAAGGTTAGGTGATTGAAGTAATTGTTTCTCTTCTCTATATACAATGAAGTAGTCAAAGAGTTAATTAAGTTGCTGAGGATCATACATAGTTCATCTCAGCATCAAAAATGATTAGAATTTTGAGACTGTTTGATCACAATTTTTTCTATCCAGGGATTGTACCTATTTTTTTTCCCCAAGTGCCTGACCCATTTTAAACTTGTGGGTTGGACTTATGAACTAAGGAAGGTGATAATTTGCAGGAAGAGATTTCAAATTCCTATTGATAAGATGAACTGCCTTAAAGTGACATAAAATATCTCCAGAGAGTTTCAAAGTCACATCACAAGGCTCTTTGAGTCTTCTGAACATCAAATGATTTTCACAAAGAGAACATACTTGTAATCTGAGGGTTAAAGAAAAGAAGGTGAGAACTGAGGAATATTGGCAGATCCAATTCTAAATAGTGAAGAAGAACACATAAGCAGAAGAATAGATTCATTCAGAATGTTTTCATCTATATTTTGATATAATTGCATGGTGATATGTCTCCATATACTGTTTTGAAATCACCTAGTATATGATTTCTGCTACATATTGGTGGCTTAAGAGAGTGATGTTTATTGAAAAATTAAACAGAAATAATGTTCTAGCATCAGTTGCATTTATTAGGTTTTTTAAAAATTCATTCTGATGAGGTTGTCTGGAATGGAAGATAAGTTGAGCTTTTTTCAGGCACAGATAAATAAGAAATATCCATTTATTCCTTCATTTTTTTGTATATTAACCCTGAAAATATTCTGTACACACAGAAAAAAGTGATCACATAATTCTTTTTATCAATATTCTCTCTTAATTATATATGGATGCATATATGCATGTGTATATGTAATTTACACTTTTTCTTTCAAGTTGTATATCTTGCTTTAGACAAATATGCACCTATATCTTGTTTTAACTGTGAAAGTAACACAGATCCAGAAAAAATTTACAATTCAAAGCTTAGCAGGGTTGTTATGCCAAGGTCAGTGCCCTGATTTAGAAGAAGCAGAACACTGAGACTGGAGATCAGAATATTTCAGTTGATGCATTCAAATGTCTTAAATTACAAAGTTTTCCTGGACCCTCTGGGTCTGCAGAAGTAAGGGCCATTACTTTTTCCAGTTGAATGCTGATTCTCTCACCTTGCTTGTAGATGATGAAGGTTTCTGTCTTGAAAGATCCCTTATCCCTTCAGAATCTACTCACACTTTCCCTCCTGGTCACCAATAACAAGGAACACTCAAAAAACATGGAATCGCTAAGTTTCTATGAGCTCTTTCTAATTGAAGATTAGTGTTCCCACTTTGTTCAAAGGTGATGCAGAGTCTGTGTTGCAAATCATCCCCTGCTCCCTCACCCCCAAAAGCTGTCCCAACTATGCTTCCTCACCACCAGCCGCACTGCTGGGCTCCAGTTATAACATACCATGCAGCTGGGAAGTGCTGGGCCTGCTAGGGCCAGAAATGTGCTGTTCACCAAGGTGACTGCAGTAATCAGTATAAGCAGAAGCAGAAATAGGATATTTGGATCTGCATCCTTAGGAAGTTGGATCAGGGAGACAGAGAGCAAGTTGGTTAAGAGAGATATTAATATGGGCACATGTTTCAATGATACAGGAGGTTAACATCATTTCAAGGAGCCCTGGATGTGTAACTCTACCCTCCAGGTTGACTCTTAGAGACTTGAAATAAACCATAGACCACTCTAAGAGCAATGCAAATGACAGAAATGCTATGGAAAAAAAAGAAGTAAAGGAAAAAGAAAGAAATGCTATGGGAAATATGGAGAAAATGATCAAAAGGCCCGAAGAAGAAGGCATGCTAGAATGGATCTACTACACAAAGCCAGAAAACCAACCAGTCAATTGTTTTCCATGAGAACACATAGTACATATTCTATTCACCAAAACAATAAGAAATGTGTCAGTGAGAGATGTACCAACCTGATTATTTGGTTCTGTTTTGTAGACTGAGACTGAAACATGGAATTGTTATAGTACTAGAATCTCTGATAGAACTAGATGTTTTGAGAGATCCCCAAGTCTCAGAGGCTAGGTTATCATACTGAACCATTAGAAACAAGATGGCACAATTAACACAATGACCAAAAGTCTGGAGTGTTAGGCAGGGGATTTAAACAATGGGAAGCTATGAAGTCTGTCCTGATACAATCTGAAGAGATCCAGAGCAATTCAAACATTTTTCAGTACATTACATTCCTTGATGACACCATGTGAGTCACGATATTATCAGATCAACTCTAAGTATTAAGTACTTTGGAGGGCTTTCCACAGAATGAGAGATGAGCCCAATACAAAATTGGGGAGGAACTTAACACATCGCTAAAAATTATAGTGATCCAGTGTTCTGGCCATGAAAATAAAATTCTCTTCCAAAATAAAGAAACAAATAAATAAATGATTGCATTTGTACCTCCCAGGTCTGTTAAGGTGTATGTGTGTGTGTCTGTGTTTATTCATTCTGGAAACAACAAAGACCATACTTTAAAATATAGTCTTAATTTTCCAAGTCACAAGAAAGACTTTCAGTTGAGCTTCAGTACATCCTCAAGCAGAAAAGTTTCAGAAAAAGTGCCAGGTTCAGGCTGCAATGCCAGCAGTGCTTTTGCTTAGGCCTTGTGATGGGGCATTTGAGAGAATTTGGGGGGAAAAAAGACACTGTGTGGAATTTATAGAAAATGTGATGTGGAAGTTCAATAATGAATACACCTACAGTTGTAGAACAACCCACACTTTTGTTTTGGAGAGTTATAACAATTGTTAGACAGTACTTGGAGTGCTATTTAGCCATCCTGAATATCAGAATGGAGCACCTGACCTGGGTATCAATGGCCATGAATCTGGAGCTGTCCATTATGAATTCTATCAGGTGGACTCAATGGCAATCCATTGCTGGAAGGAAATGGTATGTTGAGATCTAGCATGAGCAGTGTCAGAGAGAATGTTAAATTTTTTTTTTTTGGTTGAGGTGGATACTTTCTTAAAGGTAGAACTGAGACAATACTGGTGGATGCATAAGAACTTTTAAATTGCAAACCTAAGGAACTCAAGGAAAGGAAAGAATGATCTGCTCAGATATTCCTTCATGATGGAGGTAACTTTTCTTCTTGCTGCTGTTTATGTTGGTATTACATTGTTTTAAAGGTCATTTGAATAGTTTATATGGTATGTGGGGCATCTTTTTCTGGAAGCCTGAAAGAACTAGCAAGTATGCCAGTGTGAGACTAGAATCATTTTTAGAAAAAAGGTTGATATACACCCTTAAAAGAATAAATCACTTGAAAACCATTCTTGTGATATAAGATAATTTAATATGCAAAAAATAAACCATAAAATTCCAATGGAATAGATATATATTATTCAAAAAATTGTGAAAGTTTGCTTTATGGAATACAATCTAACTTTACTTGAGAAATCTGTTCACTATATTTTCCTCTTGAGTCAAATTTGATAATATATTTTTCCATTTTGTTAATTTTTAGTAGCCAGTGATATAAGGAATAATGAATACTATACTAATTCTTGAATAACTTTTATATCATTTTTTTAAAAAATTCTAATTGTATTTACTTGGGTTGTGACTTTAGTTTTCCTTGGTCAGATTGGCTAATGCTTTGTCTGTTTTATTTGTTTCCATTTCACTTTCCTCCACTGTACTCTCTCCTCAATTTCCTTGCTCTTCATTTACTAATTACTATGTTTTGTCTTTTAGGTTATTGCTTATCTTTTATTTTTATTTAGCTAATGTGTATGATTGTTTCCTCTGTGTTGGACACTGTGCCAAGATTTTACCTTTGTCACATTCATTCATTTCTATATATCAATTTCTTGGGCATATTTTGCTTCTTTCTAAATTCTAGAGTTGAACATTTATTTAAGATGGCCTCTCCCAAAATGTTATTCTTTAGTAAAATTACATTATGAAAATAGTGAATCACTGATCAAATACAATAATATAGTTTATAAGTGGAAAATATTGTTTGTAGCAATAATTACAACTTGTCTATGTCTGTGTACACATTAGATCTATTGAGGAGTGGACCTGCTAATTTAATGTTTAAAAACTCCACTCCAGAAGACTTCTAGAGCTGTTAAACAAATTTAGCAAAGTAGCATAATACAAGATTCAACATGCATAAATTAATTGCCTTCTTATGCTTTAACAATGAATCTGCTGAGAAAGAAATCAGGAAAACTATGCCTTTCACAATAACCTAAAAAACATAAAATACTTATAGTAAAACTATAAAACACTGAAGAAAGAAATTCAAGAAGACCTTAGAAGATGTAAAGCCTCTCATGTTCTTGAATAGGCAGAATTAATATTGTCACAATGGCCACAGTATCAAAAGTGTTATACAGACAATAAACTCCCCATCAAAATACCAATGACGTTCTTGACAGAACTAGAAAAAATATTTCTAAAATTCATTTGGAAGAATAAAAGATCCAGAATAGCCAAAGCAATCCTGAGCAAGAAAAGTGATGCAGAAGACATTGTAATACCACATCTCAAATTATACTACAGAGCTATAATAATAAAAGCAGCATGATGTCGCCATCAAAACAGATATAAAGACCAATGGAATAAAACAGAAGACATAGAGTCAAATCCACATAGATAACAGTCATCAGATAATTGGCAAAGGTGCCAAAAACTTATGTTGGAGAAGAGATACACTTTCAACAAATGGTGCTGGGAAAACTGGTTATCTATATGTAGGAGAATAAAACTAGATCTCTATCTTTCACCCTGCAAAAAAAAAGTCAACTCAAAATGGATCAAAAACTTAGGTATTACAAGAAACTCTGCAACCACTAAACAAACAAACAAACAAATACAAAAAAAAAACGTCCAATGCTCCAATATGTTGGTATAGACACTGACTTTCTTAACAAGATCCTTAAAGCTCAAGAAATCACACCAAGAACCAACAAGTGAAAAAGCATCAAATTAAAAATCCCCTGCACAGCAAAGAAAATGAGCTTTCAGAGGGAGAATACAGAATAGATCTGTGCCATCTGCTCCCCTGATTAAGAATTAGTATCAAGAATATATAAAGAACTCAAAAAACTTAACCTCAAAAAATCCAAAATAACCCAATGAATAAATGGGCATAATAACTAAATGGACACTTTTCAAAAGAAGAAACACAAATAGCCAATGAATATATGAAAAAGTGTTCAACATCTGTGGCAATCCCGGAAATGCAAATCAAAACTACACTGAAATTTCATTTCACTTCATTTAGAATGCAATCATTGAGAATACAAATAATAATAAATGTCAGTGAGGATGTGGAGAAAAAGGTACACTTATACGTTGTTGGTGGAACTGAAAATTAGTACAACCACTCTGGAAAGCTTTGTGGAGATTCCTCAAAAAACTAGGAACAGAACCATCATATGACTCAGGTATTCAACTCCTCAACATTTATCTAAAATGACTAAAGTCAATATACTATAGTGATACAGGCACATCAATGTTTATAGCAGTGAAATTCACATTGGCTAAGTTATGGAACCAGCTCAGGTGGATAAAGAAAATGTACACAATAGAGTTTCACTCAGCCATAGAGAAGAATGAAATTATGGCATTTGCTGGTAAATGGATAGAGCTTTAGAACATCATGCTAAGTGAAGTAAGTCAGACAGAGAAAATCAAGGATTGAATATTTTCTTTCCTATGTGGAAGCTAGAGCAAAATAAGGGGTGGGAGAGTGGTGTGGGAGGAATCTCATGAAAATAGAAGAGAGATCAGTGGAATTGAGGAAGGGGATAGAAAGGGAGAGAGGAGGGATGAGAAAAGGGAAGAATGGTGGAATGAAAGTGACTAAATTGTGCTATGTACGTATATGAATATACCACGGTGAATTTCACCTTTATATATATCTATAGAGCACTAAATAAAAAACACTATAATATAAATAAGAGCAATAAAGTACAGGAAGAGGCTCAGGCTAAAGGAAGAGGGAAGAGAAAGAGGAAGCCCTGAGGACTGAAATGGAGCAAATTCTATCCCGTGTATGATTATGTCAGAGTAAACCCCATCATAATGCGTAACAATAATGCACTAATAAAATATTTTTAAAAATCTCTTTAAGAATAATTCCAAAGGATTTGCACTCAACCCCTAAATTTATGAGAGTAGTTTCTGTAACTGGAGCTTATATGAAGGACACAGAGCTCTAACAGTCAGTCCTGTTTTTCACTTCACCATTTTCATCTCAAAGACAATTTTTGCTTAATGCTTCTTAGGATATAGTGTGATCTTTTCACTCATATAGATGTGAAATGGGGATCCAAATGTTTTCTTTCTTATCAAATGCTAATTACTACATATCATTGCATAATCAGATTCCTCATTATCTTCTTCTTTGTGTATTTTCTTGTGCAGTCACGCACTGCAAAACAACATTTTGGTCAATGATGGACTGCATATAAACAAATTCAGCGTAAGATTATATTGCCTAGAGTCATCCTACAAGTCTTAGCTTGTGCATATACAGTCTATAATGTTCACACATGATAAGATCACCTAACAATGCATTTCTCAGAGTGTGTCCTATTGTCAGGCAATACATGATGATGTCATAAAATATTTGAGGAGCTTCTAGACAAATATTTGGTTGTCTGGTTTGGGAACTTTAGAGAGGTCATTGTTCCTTAAAATTTTGCTTATAATTCCTCAAAGAGATTGCATTAATTTTCCACTTAGAATGGAAAACACTCTTTTTCATGTAATCTCCCTTGAATATATTTTGACCACAAACCAAAATTCTATTTCCACAAAAATTAGAGATGATAACTTGCCAACATTTGCATATAGGAAGACCATATAATTATTATTATCACCGTCACTGTTTTCACTATCACTATGTTAGTGACTTTTATAAGCTGGAGTTCTATGTGGTTTCTGTACAAAGTCCCATTCAGAGAAACACTGTCCATCATCCAAAAGTAATTAAAGCAAATGCCAAAATTTATTTACATCTCATGGCTCTCATTAAAGGCTATTCAGTCTACAACCCACAGCACCATAAATATCAACACATTTCAAAAAACCTCCTTTTCTGTTATAAAATGTTGAGTACCCCAAGTGCTCTGGGGCCTCTCAGACAACTTCTTTTCACCTTTTTCTGAATTCTGTGTAGGGTTTGTCTGATTTGGCTCCTACTCTTCTCTATCATTATTACTCTCTACCCTTCTCTCTCTACCATTCTTCTGAATATATGTCACCAAAGCCTGGGAATGGAGAAAGCTACCCCTTTCAAGGGTAGAAGGAAGAAGAAATGAAATGAGATGAAAAGAAAACTAAGAAAAGGAGAAATAAAGAGAAAAAAATTTCCTTTTGTTCTATAGCATTGGGAGGGAGAAACATGGTAAAACTCATGCAAGAATACATTTCGCCTTTGTCTTTTAAGCAATGACAGTCATGTTCTGCATGAGGATGTTTTCATTAATGGTGGACTGCATGCATGATGGTAGCCCAAGAAGATTACAGTAAGGCTAAAAAATTTCTATTGCCCAGTGACATTATAGCCATTGTAACATCACAGTACGATATATTATGCATGAGTGTGTGTGTGTGTGTAGTGATGCTGATGTAAATAAACCTACTGCCGGGCAGTCATATGAAAGTAAAGCACATAGAATTATGTCCAGTATATAACACTGGAAAATGATAATAAATAACAATGCTAATAGTTTATGCACTCATTTTATTTTTATTATTAACATAGACTATAGTCCTATTTATAAAGAAAGTTTACTAGAAAACTGTATAGCATGACACACAGGTAGCAGCCATATATGTCTTGTGTTACATCTCTTGATTGCATCAAGAGGCTTATGGAATAATTGACCTGCACCATCTAGAGTTGTATAAGTATACTCAGTGATGTTCACACAATAACAAAATAGCTGAATAACACATTTCTCAGAACCGATCCCTATCCTTGTCATTAAGCAACACATTACTAACACACACACACACACACACATTCACATACACATACACATACACACAAACACACACATAATCTCATTTAATCCTAATGGTAACTGGATAAGGTAAATATTGCTCCTTAGATTCCTATTTTGTTGTTGTAATAACTAGGATTTAGAGAAATGAAGTAATCTGTTCAAGTCACCTGGCTATTAAGTGACAGAACGGAGTTCCTGATTTTAAGCAACTTGCTGCAATATTTTACTAGGTCCACAGATTCCATTGTTATAATCAGGTTTTCTGTTGCCATGGCTAGAAGACCTGACGAGAACAATTTTAGAGGAAGAAAAGTTTACTTGCATCTCACGGTTTCAAAACCCAGTTATGATTATTTTCCAATTAAAATATATTGTTTTACATCTGACCCATTTTCCTCTCCAAATATAAGCTTTTAGAAGCATCTGCTTCTACGTGTGTGTTTAAAATGAATCCTCATCAGTTTACTTATATTTATGCATTAACCATTCTGATGACTTCTTAATTTCAGAACTTGGTTTCTATAAAAATTCTGACCTAGTTATTCCAAAAACTTAAAATGCATTTTTACAGAATGGTAAAACTGATTTTTCTTGTGGTACTGGAGATTGAACTCAGGGGCACTTGACCACTGAGCCACATCCCCAGCCCTATTTTGTGTTTTATGTGGAGACAGGGTCTCACTGAGTTGTTTAGTGCCTTGCCCTTGCTGAGGCTGGCTTTGAACTTGCAATTCTCCTGTCTCAGCCTCCCTAAGTGCTGGGATTACAGGCTTGTGCCACCAGGCCCGGCACAAGTATGATATATTTTTTATTTGATTCTGGTAAATTAGATAAAATAGGTTTATTGGCCAGATAAGATTAGTGTGGAGAGATCCTAGAGGGCATCAGCATGAGGGTGCACTCATCTACCTCTATAAATCTCACCCTTCTCAACCATCGTCTCTTTCCATCACTCTGTCTGTATCATTATTCTGGATTTGTATCTAAAAGCCTGAGAATAAAGGAAACAAAAATAGAAGACTTGGGGAGGGAGTAACAAATATGTTTTCTTACCATGATAAGAGATTAAAACATTTATAATTTTTTAAAGAGAGGAAATTGCAACTCTCACCTTTGGCATGAAGGAAGAAGAAACATAATCATTGTGGACAACTGAACAACATCAAAGTGTTCTTTGGAGTTGCATTGCTATGTTTGTATAGTAGATATTGTACATTACTATAATTCAGTATGTGGTCTATTCCTTGGCTTGTGATTTAAGGAAGTTCTATGCAAGTATGCATGAAAATGTAGAAGGTACAAAAAGAAACATTACTTGCTTTAATTCCAGTGTCGTAGGACCTGGAAATGCATGATGAAATCTGCTTTGAAGAATGAGGACAAAAGCAAACACTCAGTATCCCAATCAATCGTTTACCCAATTTCATAACAAAAGCTAGACTAATGATTCCTATGAATATAGGCAGACAGATTGCAAAATAAATTTTGAAGGGTAAGTCTATGATACCTTTACATCTAGGAAGGGACAGAATTTCAGCAGAACTGTTAGTTGCTGCTTCTAAGAGTTAGAGGCTCTGTGTTCTGAGTATAATGAGGATACCTCATGTTCTGTACACAATAAGTATTTCCACATTTATAATTCAGAAGGATTAAGACTATGTGTACTTCTGGCTTTAGGTAAATGTCAAAGACACGGTACACAGTATTCTTGGTCATCCCCTAGCTCTTTTCAGCTGATTTTTAAGCTGTGAAGGAAATGAGAGAGGTGTGTAATTAATATCTGGTGACTGCTATGTACAGGTCCTGTACAGTGCTTTATATGCCTGACCATATTTATTTTCATAAAGACAATAAAGCAGGTATTACAGTCTCCATTGCTCCAGATGAAGAAACAAAGGAGTTTCAAGACCATAGTGAGGACCGATGGAATAGAAAACACAGAGACATACCCACATAAATATAGTTATCTCATAATGGACAAAGGTGCCATAAAAATACATTGGAGAAAAGATAGCCTATTGAACAAATGGTGTTATGAAAACTGGAAATCCATATATAGCAGAATGGAATTGAACCACTCTCACCCTGCACAAAACTCCACTCAAAGTGGATCAAAGACCTAGACATTAGATCAAAACCCTACATTTACTAGAAGAAATTACAGACCCAACAATCCATCATGTCACCTTAGGAACTGACTTCCTCAAAAAGACCCCCAAAGTACAATAAGTAAAATCAAGAATCAAAAAATGGGATAGTATCAAACTTAAAAGCTTCTTCACAGCAAAGGAAAAAATAAAAAACATGAACAGAGAGCCTACAGAATGGAATAAAATCTTTGCCATCTGCACCTCAGTTAGAGCATTAATCTCCAGAATATATGAAGAACTGAAAAAACTTAATACCAAAAAATAAATAACTCAATTAATAAATGGGTAAAGAAACTGAACAGACACTTCACAAAAGAAATATAAATGGTCAGCAAATATATGAAAAAATGTTTAACATCTCTAGCAATTAGAGAAATGCAAATTAAAACTAAGATTTCATCTCACTCCAGTCAGAATGACAACATTCAAGAATTCAAGTAATGATAAATGTTGGTGAGGGTGTAGGAAAAGGGTACACTGATACATTGCTGGTGAGACTGCAAATTGGTGCAACTACTCTGGAAAGCAGTGTGGAGATGCCTTAGAAAACGAAGCATGAAATCACCATTTGACTCAGGTATTCCACTCCTCGGCATATACCCAAAGGACTTAAAATCAGTCTACCACAGTGATGCAGCCACATCAATATTTATAGCAGCTCAATTCACAATAGCTAAGTTATGGTACCAACCTATGTGCCCTTCAACAGATGAATGGATAAAGAAAATGTGGTATATATATACTCAATGGAATATTACTCAGCCATAAATAAGAATGACTTTATGGCATTTGCTGGAAAATGGATGGATCTGCAGATCTTTATGCTAAGCAAAATATGTTAATCCCCCCAAACCAAAGGTTGAATGATTTCTTTCATATGTGGATGCTAACACGCAACAAGGAGGAGGGGAAGGGAAGAATAGAAGTTCAATAGTTTAGATAAAGGGAATTGAAGGGAAGGGAGGGGAGACAGGAATAGGAAAGACAGTGGAATGATTCTGACTTACTTTCCTATGTACATATATGGCTACACCACAGTGAATCTCTACACCATGTACAACCACAAGACCGTGATCCTAATTAGAATAAGATGTACTCCATGTTTGTATAAAGAAATCAAATTATACTCTATTATCATGTATAACTAAAAAGAACAAAAATTTTTAAAAATTTTTTAAAAATTTAAAAAGAATATAGTAAGAATTTCTTAGGAACTATTTTTTTTATCAGGGCTGGAACTAGCCACAATTCATATTTTAGGTTGCATCTATTGAACTCCTTTGATACCCATGTTAGGGCTTTTATTTGTTTCACTCAAGACTTCAAACAGTGAGCATACCCAACACCCATATCTTAGTTTCTAATGACATTATCAGTAAAAGGAACTAGAAATTCTGAGAGAAAGGAGGGATAGGACTTACACAAGATAAGACATCTTTATAGCACTAGAAAATAAGGAAATGCTTGAATTCACTTTGATGGGACACAGGAGCCAATTGAAAGGGTGAGTAGTGACCACACTGGAATAATTTGAGCCACAAAATTAATTAATGAAGTAGAACTGGATTCTAAACTGACTTTAATATAAATACCCACAAGTCATTACTGATATAACTAAATGATTGAATTAATAAATACATG
>CM053412.1:49926742-50054720 GCA_028644305.1 Xerus rutilus | reverse complement strand
CAAGCCTGTAATCCCAGCACTTAGGGAGGCTGAGACAGGAGAATCGCGAGTTCAAAGCCAGCCTCAGCAATGGCGAGGCGCTAAGCAACTCAGTGAGACCCTGTCTCTACATAAAACACAAAATAGGGCTGGGGATGTGGCTCAGTGGTCGAGTACCCCTGAGTTCAATCCCCAGTACCAAAAAATAAAAAAAAATAAATAAAAAAAAAAATAAATAAATACATGGGAGAAGGGACAAATGTCCTTCAGGAAAAAATTCCTCAATAACCTATGTACATATTCAGCCTTTGAGGAGGTCAAATATAACTGTCCATGCTTGAAGTGTGGGCTATGCACAGATACTTTTTTCCAAAGTGAATAGTACAGATGGTGGGGAAAAATTTACCTTTATGGCATAGAACCTTGACAAGTACTACCTTTGTCAGGTGACTAAGATCCAGTGAACAGTTAACATCACCTTACTAGAAGCTACCCTTAGCACGATGCCTTACCTCTATAATTTTCCTCCTGAAAAACCATAACCAAAGTCTAATTATAAGAAAAATGTCAGACAAGTCTCAATCAAAGGAGATTTTACAAAATACCTGACCAGTACTCCTTACACTGTCAAGGCCATAAGGAAGAAGTGAAGTCTGAGACTATTACAGTTAAGAGGAGCTTAAGTGGCAAATAAATGTAATGATATCTGTAATGGTTAGTTTGAATCATCAATTTGATTGGATTAAGAGATGCAGAGGACTAAGGGGCTTATGGGTGTGTCAATGAGGGTGTGTCTAGGAATGACTGACATATAGGATAACCAACTGAAATGGAGAACCTCCCTAAGCGTGGGCAGCACTGTCCTGTAGGATAATGGCTTGGATGGAATAAAAGTTGGAAGAACCAGGAAGGGGCAGTAGATGCTAGCTTGATTCTTCTTGAATGGGTTCTTGATTGCTGCTGCAATTTTTTGAGCAGCAAAAAATTCAATCCTCCAAAGCAGACTCTGCCAGTGATTCTCCATAAGCCTTTGGTCTCAGACTAGGGTACATCCATCATTGATCCCTCTTGTTCTAGGGTTTCAACCTCTTGGACTGCAGAGCTACTGGTTCTTCCAGCTTTCCAACCTGCAGATGGCCATTGTGGGCTATCCAGCTTCGGATCATGTAAGCCAACCTAATAAGTCTCCTTTTTATAATTATACTTCCTGTTGATTCTGTTCCTCTAGAGATCTCTGACTAATACAATATCCTGTGTGGAATCCTGGAACAGAAAAAAGGACTTTCTGCTATGGACACAAGAATAAAGTGTAAAATTCAGTTAATAATAATGCATCGATATTGGTTTATTAAATGTAAATGGATTATACTATTGTCAGATAGTAATAGAGGCACTGAGCATGGGTTATATATACAAATTGTGCCATCATCACAATTTTTCTGTGAATCTAAAACTATTAAAAATTTTATTTAAAAAAAATGGTGAAGGAAGTGATTTTTTCCCCATGAAGAGGAAATAGCTTCAGAGAGTTTGAATCACTTACCCCAAGTCAGGCACTCAAACTGTGAGTGGTGGATTGGGAGTCTGACCTGTCTTTGCATTAACTGTTGTTGCATCCTTCACACCTTACACTAATCCACTTTGGTGTCTCCCACCCACTGTCAGAATTTCTCTTCCTTCACATTCACAGGGCTTCTGATGTCTTCATGAACCATGGACCATTTTGCTATGGAGGAAGAGCAGAAAATATATGAATTTGTTTAGCTGAATTTGCGTTGCCTCAAAAGTAATCTTTAAGACAAGAATGTAATTTAAGAAGTTTATTTAGAAAATGATCCCAGGAAACATAAGAGAGGAAGTGAAAAAAGAAAATGAAAGACTGTCTTTTATCCACTGACTCTCCTCTTCCACTAGTTGAAGTTTGCTTGGTAGCGATTAACATCCCCATACTTAGGTTTCTGAGTTCTGGAGAAAACCCTCATTCAGAGAAGTAGAGCAATTTAGACTTTTGAAGTGGGATGTTATCCACCTACTAGCGACGAAGTAGCTCTAGGAGAACTCAGGTTGAAGGGATTTGGGTGGAGTCTACTATACCACACTGAGAATGTTTGAATGTGTGGGTCTTTAGAGACTCAGTTAAATTCTAATGCAAAGGACAATTTTTAATGCAAAGGCATTGAAAGCTAATTTCAAACTCAAGTCTATGTAGCGTAGTTGTTGATAAATCATGGGTGGGTGGGTCAAATCTTGAACATTGTCCATTTTTGTAAAGTTTTATGGTAATGTGATGAAGTTTTAACAAATTTATTGTGACATTTTTTTCCCATATTATCCATGGCTGCTTTTGTACTACAGTGGCTAAGTGGAGTCCTGTAGTTGTATAGACTATTGAGCCCACAAAATCTAAAAGATTTACTATCTGTCCCTTAAGGGAAAAAAAAAAAAAATGTGCTGACCTCCACTGCATAGCCTAAATGGGAAGACTGTCAGAGAAGGAAGTCCTCCCTCTGCTGCACCAAATTTTGTACTGTAGGCGACGATAACTCACACTTTTGGCAAGATAATTGATAGTCTGTAGGATCTTTTGAGTTCTATTATTGTGTTGATAGAAAGTTCCCTAATGCTGATTTGGGCAGTTTT
Organism: Xerus rutilus; assembly: GCA_028644305.1. NCBI lineage: Eukaryota > Metazoa > Chordata > Mammalia > Rodentia > Sciuridae > Xerus > Xerus rutilus. The sequence continues at coordinate 50,052,101 of CM053412.1, read as the reverse complement.
CCTGAAATGATGATAGATTAAAGATCTCTTGAGGCCCTTTTTAGTGTAAGTGTTGATTTGGGGGAAATATACAGTGTTTGCAATGTGAAATGACAGCACACTTTTCCAAGATTAGTTACCAACCTATGTATATTTCTTCATATTAGGCAGATACTGCATTCTATGGGGGTGGAGGTGGCTACTCTTCATCCAGGTTAGAATGCATTTGGGAGTTTAGGAATTCATTTTACTCATAAGGAGCTCTCAAAAGAACCTGTTATAGAGAATAGATCACAATTTATGGACCATTCCTCCCTGTACTACAGAGAGAGAGACAATTTCTAACACTTTACTACTAATTCTTATCATCTTCAATTTACTGGAGAGGCCAAAAGTGCTGTGCAAATACGTAGGAACATCCTTTAGCAGGATGATACATTTATAGCAACACTGTTATTGAGGGACTCCCACGACATTAGCTAAATTCAGCCCAGTCCAATAGATGCACTGTGGATATGTTAAACCCACATTTTTCAAATCAGGAAATATTCTGCTACCTAAATTGTCAAAGCAGAAACAGACAGTTCATACATCAGTCGCATTATGTCAAACACAACTAATAGAGATGCTTCCAAAATATATTTCTGACTCTTTAGAAAGGCAGTATGAAAAATAGAGTTGAGGCACAGTAAGATTTAAGGGAAAAGAATAATTCAGCAAAGTTGCATTCTCATGTAATGTGATTTTAATTTGGAAGTTTTGATTAGCCATCAACAAATACAAAGAGTGAGGGGTCAAGTCAAAATACAGGTTTTCACAGGCAGTGTTTTAGAATGCATTCCATGACTCTAGCATTGCATCTGGAGTAAGCATAAGAAAGTAGTTTCCTTTATGTAGGCAGAAGATTCAGTGAAGAAGGCTTAAGAGAAATTCGCGGATTCCTACAGGCAGAAAGTGAAACAGAGATTATCAGGGGCAATCATGGAAGGAGTGGGAATATCTTTAATATGCACAGAGTTTTTGTTTGGGATAATGAAAAGGTTCTAGGAATGGATAGTAGTGGGTGTTGTACAGCATTGTGAATATAAGTAACTCCCGTGAACTGTGCACTTAAAAATGGTTAAGTGGTCAATTATATGTTATATATTTTACCAAAATTTTAAAAAAGCAAATGCTGTTTTTGTGATATGGATTGATCCTCTCTAAAGGGAAGAAATGGAGGCAAGTTTTGTTCACCTCAAGTGTTATGAGAGGATATTCAAAGGAATCATTGGAAAGATTGGTATTTATCATTTCCAGCCCCCATCTGCCTACACATATTGGTATGTTAGAGAACATGGTATCTGACTTATGCCTGAGAAAAGAAAACAGTCTTTGGAAATATGAAGGGGCCTAAAATTAAAACAAATACTTTTAGTTACAGTGGAGATAAACGTGAATTACCTGCATGAATTCCGTATGTAATAGTGAGTAAATGCAACTCTTTGTGACTCATGATTGGATTGTAAGTTCACAATCACTTGGAAAACCACTTGGCAGTATCAACTAAAAGTGAACACAGGTGTACCCAATAATGCAGAAATTCCACTTGTAGGTGTACATCTAATAGCACTGAGTCTGTATACAAAGCGATGAACATACACAAAAGTGTGCATAGCAGCTCTATCTACAATACCTTCCAAGTGCAATCAACAAGCTAGCTAGTTTAGAGTAAGTACATATAGCATATTTACACAGTGACATTATATAATAATGAAATCAATGAACTATTGCCACATAGAACACCATGGGTGAATCCCTTACCAAAAATGTTGAGCAAACGATGGAGATGAAGAACTAGATGCTGTAAGAATTCATTTAATATTTTCTTATCATTCTTTTAATGTCTGTAGGAATCACAGATTTCTCTTCTCTTTTTTCTTTTTTTTTAAACTAAGGATTGAACCCAGGATACTCAACAACTGAGTCACATCCCTAGCCCTTTTTATTTTTTATTTTGAGATTGAGTCTTGCTAAGTTGCTTAGGGCCTCACTAAGTTGCTGAGGCTGGCTTTGAACTTGTGATCCTACTACTTTGGCCTCTGGAGCCACTGAGATTCTTTTATTCTTGGTATGTATAACATAGATCTTTTTTCTGTTTTTGTGGTCCCCAGGTCGCAGAAATTTTAGTTTTATTAATATTAAGTAGGCCCAGATTTTGGATTCTCCAATTTTTTTCTTTTCCTTTTGGGTTTACTTTCAATTTAATTAATTTAACTTATGTTCTGACATTTATTATTGCCTTATTTCTGATTGCTTTGGGTTTGATTTGCTCTTTCTTCCTTTCTTTTCCTTTTTTGGCTTTTTAAAGATAGACGCTTAGATGCTTTATGTAAGACCTTTCTTCTTTGCAATATAAACATCTGTTGCTATAAATTTTCCTCTAAAATCTGCTTCAGCAGCATTTCATAATTTTTTATATGTGGTGGTTTCATTTTAATTCCATTCAAGACATTTTCTACTTTATGATTTTCTCTTTGATATAGTTATGTATAGTATTTTGCTTAATTTCCAAATATTTGGGATTTTTTTTCAGATAACTTTCTGTTATTTATATCTAGTTTGATTTCATGTGATCAGCAAACTCATTCTATATGATTTAAATTGTTTTAATTTGCTTGACCTTTGGTTTATGATCCTGGATATGATCTCTCTGAATGAATGTTCTAAGTGCACTTGAAAAGTTTGCATTTTGTTGTTTTGACATGGAATAGTCTACAAATATCAATTGGGTTAAGTTGGTTAATAGTGTTGTTCATGTCTTCTCTATCCTTACCTATTTTCTGTCTATTTGTTCCTGTAGATTTATATATTTTCATTTTCATTTTTCTTGGGTTTTGCTTCCTGTATTTTGAAGATTTGTTAGGTGCCTATGAATTTAGGACTGTTGCATCTTCATGAATCAGCCCTTTTGTCTTTATGTAATTTTTTGGGTAATGTCCTTTTTATTCCTTACAATATTTCTCTTTCTGAAATACACTTCTTCTGGTACTAACATAGTCACCACAGCTTTCTTTTAATTAGTGTTTACATGATATATGTTTTTCCATTATTTTATTTCTAATTTATGCCTATATTCTTAAAAATGGATTTCTTATAATTAACATATGCTTTGTTCTTAATTTTGTATCCAGTATGATAATTTAAAAATTTTTATTGGTTTTCTTTTGCAATTTATAATTAACATAGTCTTTGAAATGGATGGATTTAATTTTTCATAGTATAATTGATTTTGATTGCATACTGGACAATGCACGTAGGACAGTAGAGATTGGGGTGTTCATGTCTAGCAATGGCCTGCCTCTTCTTCCACTAGGCAATTTGCGTCACAAGATGAGCTGGGTTTACCTTTTTTCTGCCACTATTACTTTCAGTGCTCCATTAGTTTTAAATTCTTTTGTGTTACTTTGCACTTTGGGTGGGGGCTGTGATGCTAGGTGGTTCTTCTCTGTTCATCTGCAGCTTGAATGAGGTTTCTCTTTATCTTTGGAAGACATGCTCCATCATTTTTACAATGTTCTGTGGTTACCTAGATCACCCCTATTTAGTGTGGTTAGAGGCAGGTACACGGACAATCATACCACATGAAAAGGATAATTGGGAGTCATCTTGGAAGCTGCCTACCAGAAGACTTGAAAGGACTGATAGAAACATTTTGATCACTCTAATTACTTTCCAAAATTAAGACTTAAATCAAGATGTAAAATTATCTTTTGAATATCAGGTTTTGAACATTATTGGAGCAAAATACTGCTCTTCTAACATAATGGTATTGTTGCTATAATTCCTCCTTGTTTGCCAAGTATTTTTTAGATAGATTAGAAACAGAGTGAAATATTAGAACTGTTCTCTCCTTTCAGTTTATATTCTGATGGTTTGTGTCATAGCTATTTCCAAAGCCCATCCTGAATAACTTGAGGGACTCATACTTGATAAAGAGCATTGCATTTCCAGTTATTGAACTCTTTATACTTACTAAGGCACTCTGCTAGAGGAGACAAGTGGGTATATAAGAAATGACACCCTAAGGTTACTTCTAAGCACCAGAATATTTCTTGCATGAGTTTCTTTTTTCCTGGTATGGCTTGCTCTTCTTTCTCTATCAAAATTGCCATTTATTTCTCATTTCCCTAAATTCTTCCTCCCCCAACAGAAAATGCTTCATACATCTTTTCTTTTATCTTATCATAGTTAACTTAAATCTATTTGTTTTAATTTTTTAAACATCTAATTGTTATGTAATTTCAGGTACCAACAATTAAATGTAAATCACAAAATGAAATCCTGTGACTATAATCCTCAGCTCTTCTTTAGTAGGTCTCAGAGTTGACTTTCAGCTGACATGAGAAGTCAATGAAAAATAGTTTTCAGATTCCATAGTGAGCTAGCCAATGATGGAATCAAAGGTCGGGGTGAGTCTCTGCTGAGATTCAGTTTTACTTTGCTTCTCTGTGCAGTTATTTATTTTTTTAACCTTTATTGATTGTTTGTTTTGCCCAGAAATCCAACATTTTTAGGGAAAAGCCAGGATATACACAGATTCTTACATCTCTCATACAGTTATGCAAAGATATTTTGGTAATAGTTTTCAAAAAACCAAACCATGTATTTATCCATTTATTCATCAGTTAGTTAAGAAACACATGTGATGTGTCTAGCCTCTTCTTACAAGCAATAGAGACTGCAAGAGAGACTTTGAGCTGAAGTCAAAGTCAGTTCAAAAGGAAAAGAAGATTCAAATTGGAAAAAAAATGGTTATAGCACCTGCTGTAGATATTACACATTTTAAAGTATTCTTTCTCTCTTTCTTCCTTCTTCTTTCCATCCTCATTCTGTTTCTCTCACACTTGCGGACACCCACAGAAATTTTCATATGGAGCAGCATAACCTTGAGTGTTTCTTAGTAAAGTCCAAAGTCAGTCTGTGACTTGCTAGAAGAGATCTCACATTGGGTTAATAGAATTTAATATGGAAATATTGGAGGTAGTAAAAATCAGATTTGGGCTTTGCTAGGAATAATGAAAACATGGAAAGTAATATTTATATTTTAGATCCTCATTAGCAGATCTTCTTTTTTTTAAGATAATCAAATGGAAACAGCACACTTTCAAAGCAAAACTTAGTAAAAACAGTGTGGGAGAAAAATAGCCATGGAAATAGCTTGGTTAGCTCTCTTGCTTTACAGAGGATAGAGTGGAACCCAGGAGAGAAGAAGGGTGGAATCTGTATTATAATTCAATTCTTTCTGTTGTTCAGTCTGGTATGCTCTTGCCTATGACTCCTCCTTGCTCTTGCTCTTTAGAAAAATCAGGAGATTAACTCCAACACTGTGATTCCTACTGAGTGCCTCTGTGACAGGTGTCAGGAGAGTATGAAGGGGTAAGACTTGTCCTTTGTCATCGTAAAGTTTATAGTCTGGTGGAGAAGTCAGACATGCATGAGCCTGAGGATGTGATAGGCAATGAGTTCAGTGCTGTTAGTTTCCTTGTAGGGGGTTCTAGGGAAAAATTTTTGAGATTAGATTACTAAATGGTTTCCAAAACATGGCTGTGTTTTATTCAGTTTCTTCCAGAAAAATGATACAGCATGGACCTTGCAGCTCTGTGCAACTTGGCTGGCTTAGCTGAAAAGACAAACAGTCCTCGTGGGCATGTGCCCAGTAATGAGTTTAGTGACCTTAGCCAAGTTGCTATAACAGTTGCTTCACACTGTCATCCATGCAATAATTAGAAGCTCTTCTTTGCTATTGCTGGCATGGCCAGGTCTTGGGTATCAAACTACTCTGTTGAGCTTCTCTAAGGGCTATGAATGGCAGCAGAGGAAACTATCACAGATCATAACACATCTCAGACATCTTGAGCTGAACACAGAAGAGCATGGGATACATGCTTTGTGTATAAGCTTTTTTTTTCTTTTTTACTTAACATTTTGATCAATTAACAAGTGTGACGTAAAATTATAGGTCTTGATCTCTAGTCAACCTTATTGAACCTAATTGCCTCACAGCACAGAAGTTGGGGAAGATTAATTTTGAGAGGCAGCAGACTACTCTCCTGCCTTTAATGAGTTTTGTTTAAACTATCCCTAATGTCTTTCCATTTTTGATGAGCTAATACTACCTGCCTGGGTTTTGGTAGAGCTATGAGACTCCTATTTTCTTCTTCACTTGTTAGTAAATATAAACAATATTATATTTGAGTAAGATGTTAAATGTTTTTGATTTTTCTTTACGTGTGTACTTAAACACAGCTTCTATCCAGATTTTTACCTGCTACACCCATGTGGCAGCAGTTGTATAAAGCATATGGAATAAAAGTAATAGTAATAAATAGTGAACAAATATGCGATTGCTATGGTCTGAGCCACCCGAACATGAGCAAGATGTGCAGGAATGCCTGTTGACTTCCCTGGACTCACATCCATGCTGTCCTCTAATGTTGTTTCGAGAGGCCCCAGTGGGCATTCCAGGAAGCAGTGGCTCAAGGCTCCAAGCTCATGCAGATTTCTGCTAGGTAGGGAAAAGACACTAAATTTGGGGGAAACTATCTACGTTAGCTCTGCCAATAGAATATAATGCAAGCCACAGATGCAAGATTAAACATTTTTATTAACTTCATTAAACCATAAAAAGATATGAATAAAATTAATCTTAATAATATATTTGAACTCAAGATATCCAAACACATCATAACAACCTGTAATCTATACAAAATTAAGGAGATATTTTACATTCTTTAAAAAAATTTTTATTTTTGATTATCATACTAATCATACATATTATTGGGGTTAGGTGATAGTCCCATACATGCATACAGTGTGCACTGATCAAATCCAGCCTTCCTTTATCCACTCCTCCCATAACTTTTCCAACCTCTGGTAATCACTCTTCTTTACTACTGACTTTTTTAGCTTCTACATATGAAAACTAATTTGCAGTATTTGTCTTTCTGTGTTTGACTTATTTCACTTAACACAATGTCCTTTGTTTTTCTGCAAATTACAGGATTTTATTCTTTATGGCTGAACAATATTCCATTGTGAATATATACTGTGCTTTCCTTATCTGTTCCTCTGTTGATGGACTACTAGGCTGATTCTATATCTTAGCTATTATAAATAGTGCTGCAACAAACATGGGCATGCATGGGTATTTTGATTTCATTTTCTTTGGATATATACCAAGAAGTGGATGACTGGAATATATGGTAGATCTATTCATGGATTTTTAAGGACTCTCTATACTTTTCCATAGTGGCCATATTAATTTACATCATAATATTCACAATAGTGTATGAGAGTTCCTTTTTCATCTCATCCTCACCAGCATGGGATTTTTGTTTTTTGATAGTTGCCAATCTAATTGTATCTCATTGTAGTTCTGATTTGCATTTCCTTGAGGGCTAAGAAGGATGATCATTTTGTTCATGTATTTGTTTGTTATTTGTATTTCTTCTTTTGAGAAGGATCTCTTCAGGTGTGTTTTTGCACCTGCAGCACATCTCAGTTCAGATGACAGTGAACTTGTCTAGTGCCTTTCTTCAAGGCTTGAGTAGTGTGGGAACTTTCTGAGGCTTGAGTGAGGGTCTTAAGACAAGCCAAAGATCGGGTAGTAGAGGGTAACATACATCATGTTAGATCTCTGCTTTCGTTTTCAACAATTAATTCAGCCCATTTGGCTCTTCCTTGCTACTCGCCAACTTCTTTGTCTTCCTACTTTTAAATTGTATCCACTTTTGGTTTTGCAAAGTCACTGGCCCTGAAGTTGGACAGATTTGGGTCAAATCACTCACAAACGGTGTGATATCAGTTATTTAACATTTATCCTGTACTGGTTTTGCTTACGAAAGAAGTTATAATAAATGGTATATCTTCTGAAGATTTGAGGCTTATATAATATATGCAAAGTATGTATCACAGTACCTGGTACATATTAAGGGTTCAATTAACAAAAGTTATTGTTATTACATTTGATATGAAAAAGCAATGACATAAATAGGCTTTTATGAGAGTAGAGTTTGGTGGGTGGTCCGTTGGGCTTACAGTTGTCCTCCAGTAAGTTGTGATAATTCGTCTATTTTTAGAGAGCCTTGTGCCTTGGAAGCAGTTCCCAATTCTATCAAGCAAAGCCTCCTTAATACAGAAAGTATTTTATCACAAACCCTTTACCATTCTGAAATAAAATTCATAGATGATATAGTTTGCCCACACCTAAAATATTTTTAAAAACCAATATAATGTTACAAGTCAATGGGCAAATACCAGGGAAGACATCTATAATAAAATTTGTATTTTAATGTGTTTGCATAGGCACCCCTGTTCCAGAAAGCATAGTGTGGTAATCACATGGCAATATCCATACCTGGAGTCATTATAAGAGTGCCTGAGCAAGACTGGTAGTGTTGATTCAAATATTGGAGGTAGCACCATTAGTTAACAGGATTTTCTGGAATAGTAACTCTTGGTAATGTCTTCATATATCAAAGTAACACTTTTCTTTATTTTGTTGCTGTATCCGTGGATATTTTGTTTATAGTAAGACTGAAAAAATGCTTTATATTTAAATGAAAGGTAGATTTGGACTGTAGGCTCAGATACTTAGATGTCTCATTCATACCAATTATTCTGTGGGACGTTCAAGAGTGGCACAGGACATGGAATACTTTTATGTTGTATAGTGTCTCCTTCCTAAGGCAGGTTACAGAGCGCTCTTGCCACATCCCTCTGCCTTCTGCCCCCATCTTCACCACTAAATGCCATAGCACCTTCAGACTTTAGTGATAGTCAAAAACAGGTGTATGAATTCCCAAAATTTCCATTAGGGGGTGGTACAACTCTACGTGAAAAGCAGGTACTCTACCACCATCTAGTACTTTTAATAAGGGCACCTTGCTTGGGGACATACCTGAAGAAAGTAGCACTTGCCCATTCTTTTGAACTATGAACACCAAGATGTTTACACTAAATCAAAAACCAAGACTTTCCTGGGAATATTAAGAGAAAGGGGATGCCTTTGCACCCATCAAACCCCAGAGTTATTTCAAAGGCTGCTTGTATGATAGAATTGATATCATTGCCAGGTTGTTGCCCAGGTGAATTAAAATCTTCCTTTCCACTAGACTAGCACAGACCCAACTCCGGGATGAAGTGGAGGGTGAAGCTATCATCTGTGCTGGACCAAAGTAGCAAAGCACTGTTGCTCACATAGTGAGCCCACCCATGGGCAACGCAGCTGATAAACTGTGCCAATGTGAAAAGATGGGAAAGCTCCACCTGTTGCAAAAGCAGCACAAAATCAGTTCTGGAATTCCAATAAGGGAAACCTGCCCAGGGCTGAAGAATAGGAGTAAGGGTGCAGAGGCGAAATGTGCAAGCCATGTTGGTCTTTCTCTTTTGTTATCTCTAAAAATGTCACCTTAAAGCTCCTGAGGGGATGACTGGAATTACTACTTGGAGTCAGAGAAAACAGTTATGTTTAGAAATTCTCTGTTTGGGTTATAATCCCTAACCTGATCCTTCCCATTTCCCTAGCACATGCTCCCACCATGGAGAGCATGTAGGTTAGGTTGATGTGAGTTCATAGCTGTGCTGCTGAATCTATCACAAGAGAAAAAAGCATGAAGCACAATTGTCCACATTAGGCAAAGCCCACTGCTGTGCTTCAGCATTAATTAGAGGGTCAGAGAAGTTATTGGCCACTAAAGTAACCAAGGCCAGAATGGATGTCCTAAAGGACTGTGTAAAAGAAAATGAAAGAAAATTTGTCAAAAATTGTAGTAGCATTGAGATAGAACATTGGGTTAAAGGGCTATATAAACCTGAACTATTTGGCACAGTTCTATGGAGCATGTCTGTGCCATTCAGGAAATGTGTTCACTGGCACTGAGCAGCTATAGGCTGTAAAGAGACCAGGCCAGTGAAACTGAAGGAAGAGCGAAAGGAACACTTGAAGTATCCATATTCTCCTTGTAAATAATACTGAATCCCCTCAGTGTTGTGAGGAGTAATTGTGAGAAAATGTAAAGTGCCTACTGACCGTTGTATAGTTTTTTTATATATATACTGAAAATATATTTGGAATTTAAAATAATTTTCTCAGCCTTGTTTTCAGGTAACATGGGTTAGATCAAGGGTTTTAAAATTGGAATATACATGGCAAAATATAAAATATGGATTCTGGAAATCAACCCCAGACCCCTGAATCAGAAAACTCAACAAAAGAGGCCTGGAAATCTGTATTTTAAAAGCTCTGAAAATTCCTTTAGTGGTTCTAATGTGAAACTAGTTTTTGCAAATATGATCTTAGGTGACATCCTTACTAGAGCCTAGTACACTTTTATTTTAGGTGGGACTCTGTTGCCCTTTCAGTGATATTTTCAACTGAGTAAAAATTTCAAAGTCAGGATAATTTTTAAAAACCATAATATTCTCCTACCTAAAATTCTTTGGTGATTAATAATGATACTTGGGATAAAATTCAGGTCCCAAACGTTCTGGCCTGGGGCTACTTCTTCAATGTCTTTCACCTTCTCTTATTGTCTTAGTACATTCTTGCTGCTATAACAAAGCACTTTAAACTGAATAATTTGTAAACAACAGAAATTTATTTCTCACAGTTCTGGTGCCCAGGAAGTCCAAAACCAAGACTCCAGCAGATTTAGTGTCTGGTGAGGATTCATTCTCTGCTTCAAAAATGGAGCCTTCTCAGAATCAATATTGTCAAAATGGCCTTACTACCCAAAGTTCTATACAGATTCAGTGCTATTCCAATTAATATTTCAATGTCATTATAAAAATAGAAAAAAGCAATCATGAAATTCATTTGAAAAAATAAGAGACCCAGAATAGTCAAAGCAATTCTTCGCAAAAAGAGTGAAGAAGAGGCATCACAATACCAGACCTTAAACTATACTACAAAGCTATAGTAACAAAAATGGCATGGTATTGGCACCAAAATAGACATGTAGACCAATGGTACAGAATAGAAGACACAGAGAAAAACCCACATAAATACAATTATCTTATACTAGACAAAGGCACCACAAACATACATTGGAGAAAAGATAGCTTCTTCAACAATGGTGCTGGGAAAACTGAAAATCCATATACAACAAAATGAAACTAAATCCTTATTTCTCAATATGCATAAAACTCAACTAAAAGTGGATCAAGGACCTAGGAATTAGACCAGAGACCTTGCACCTAATAAAAGAAAAAGTAGGCCCAACCCTTCATCACATCGGATTAGGCCCTGACTTCCTTAACAAGACTCGTAAAGTTCAAGAAATAAAATCAAGAATCAACAAATGGGATAGATTCAAACTAAAAAGCTTCCTCTCAGCAAAAGAAACAATCAATGACAGCCTACATTCTGGGAACAAATTTTTGCCACACGCACCTCAGAGCACTAATCTCCAGGATATATAAAGAACTCAAAAAACTTAACAAACAAATAACCCAATCAATAAATGGGCTAAGGAGCTGAACAGACACCTCTCAGAAGAAGATATACAATCCATCAATAAACATATGAAAAAATGTTCACATCTCTAGCAATTAGAGAAATACAAATCAAAACTACTCTAAGATTTCATCTCACACAGTCAGAATGGCAGTCATCAACAATACAAACAACAATAAGTGTTGGTGAGGATGTGGGGAAAAGGCACGCTCATACATTGCTGGTGGGACTGCAAATTTGTACAACTACTCTAGAAAGCAGTGTGGAGATTCCTTAGAAAACTTGGAATGGAACCACCTAGCTATCCCATTCCTCAGTCTATACCCTAAAGACTTAAAAACAGCATACTACATTGAGGCAGCTGCTTCAATATTTATAGCAACTCAATTCACAATAGCTCAACAGTGGAACCAACCTAGATGCCCTTTGATAGATGAATGGATAAAGAAACTGTGGTATATATACACAATGAAATATTACTCAGCAATAAAAGAGAATAAAATTATGGCATTTGTAGGTAAATGGATGGAGTTAGAGAATATCATGCTAAGTGAAGTAAGCCAATCCCAAAATAACCAAAGGCTGAATGTTCTCTCTGATAAGTGGATGCTGATCCATATGGAGGAGGGGGTGTGGGAAGAATGGAGGAACTTTGGTCAAAGGGGAGGGTGGGGAGAGTGAGGACATGGGTATAGGAAAGATGGTGGAATGAGGTGGATATCTTTGTCAGATTCATGTATGACTGCATATATGATAAGACTCTACATGTACAACCAGAGAAATGAAAAGTTGTGCTCCACTTGTGTACAATGAATCAAAATACATTCTGCTATCATGCATATCTAAGTAGAATAAATACATTTAAAAAAATAGGCCTGGGGATGTGGCTCAGTGGTCAAGTGCCACTGAGTTTGATTCCCAGCACCTGCCCTCCATTCCCCCCCGAAGATGCTTAAGGTGACTGTGCAAAATAGTGTCCAGGAAATCTGATTTCAATAAAATAAATCATGAGCTACATACCCATGTACCTGAAAACAAAAAGCAACAAACAAACAAACAAAAATGGGGACTTCTGATTGTGCCCTTCCACAAGGTGGAAGTTTCTCTTAGGCCTCTTTCACATAGGCATGAATCCCATTCAAGAAGACTCTGCTCTTCTGACCCATCACTGCCTAAAGCCCTCCCTCCTCCAAATGCCATCCCTTTAGGGGTTAAGATACATATCAAAGGACTAACACCATAAAACATTAGCTTACCACTATGTTACCAAATTAAGAATCAGTAACTAAAAGTCAAGAACCTATCTACAAAAACACATGGTTCAAAGAAATCATTATAACTATTAGGTAACATATTAGTAACTGAATGTAAGCATTTGATATGTATCACCTTGAAATATGGAATTTAGAAATATGAAGCCTAAAACCTTGTATCTGAAAAGAAGGAAGGCTGAGCATCTGTCCTAAGACATTTGAATAAGGGTAGCAATGTAAACCTAAGGAAGTGGGAAATTACTTGTCATTACAGAACTGCTTATTAAGATTCTTAAATCCCTGAGTTTTTAGGATAATTGACAAAAAAAGAATAGAATGGGATGAGCAGAAGCTTAAGCAGTTCGGAAACGAGAGGTAATAAAAATTCTCTAGCAAAGTAAGAAATTCAGCAATCTTTGATAACAGTAAACCTTTCAACAAGCTTAACACTCCAGAAAAAAATCATTTGCTATTTAGCTGAACTATAAATTGCATGAAATAAGCTTCCATCTACTATGGTTAAAGTGTCAGGGAAAGGGAATGGAAGACTACTCCTGTACTAAATCTATTTGCCTCATCAATATGAGCATTGTTTTTCTTTTCCTATGTCCTCCTATCATGTGTATCCTTTGAGAAAAACTACTTTTGTCTGATAGAAAGATTTGATAGGCTAAAGCAATCATTCCCAGAGTTCGGAATTTCATAACACAATATAAATGTGTGTGTGTGTTTTAATTGAGGATTAACATAGATATTAACATAGATGTGTGCATGAACATATATTATTTTGATAGGAAAGAGCATCCTCATTTTGCTTAAAAATGGATATTTTAATTTTTAAAAATTCAAAAAGAACAGTTAACACCCTGATGCTGACAAGAAGTGCCACCTTGCTTTGTCCTATAATTTGCCGTCCTTGCTGATAGTCTTATTTTGGAGGTATACCAGTTGGCAGAACAGTGTTTGAGAAATGCCAGGCAAGAGAGGTTGATACTTGTTTACTGATGTTTGAATTACTGTAAGGAAATATCAACTTAAATTAGGAAACTTGGATAGTTTCCTGGAGGTTACCGGTGACCCTGCAATTGCAGATCTGTTTTATCTTCCTCTACCTGTAAACAGGATTTGACCTGGGTGATCTCTTCCATCCTTGGTATAAGGATGTCTCTTTTACATACTCTCCAGGTTTGTTTTCTGCTGGTCACTGCTCAGCTCTGTGAGGTGATTCCTCTTTTTCTTCTCAATGTTTTAATTTTGGACTGTCCCAGCATTCAGTGTTTTTTTATTTTTTTGGTACCAGGAATTGAACCCAGAGGTGCTTAACCACTGAGCCACACCCCCAACCCTTTTAAAAAATATTTTACTTAGAGATAGGGTCTCCCTGAGTTGCTTAGGGTCTTGCTAAGTCGCTGAGACTGGCTTTGAACTCCTGATCCTCCTGCTTCAGTCTCCTGAGCCACTGGGATCACACCACCATGCCTGACCCAGCATTCAGTCTTTGTTCTCTCTCTCTGCATACATTCCCTTGGAGGTTGATCTCATCCACACCCATAGCTATAAATACTCTCTTTATGCTGATAACTCTTAAACTCAGATCTCCATTCCAGACTTCTCTCCTGAACTAAAACTTGACTATTCCACCACCCACTTGACCTCTGCATTTGATATAGATGTCAAATCTAATGTATCCATAGTGTTTTTCTGTTCTCTCTTGTGTAGCAGAGGACTCAGATGCTGACAAGTGCATCCTGTCTACCCACCATAGATTTCTATGTGATCTCAAGCTCTGACTTTGTATTTACAGTGGCCCATCTCAAGTGGGTGCCACATCTTTTCTCAATTCCCCCTTTTCCAGTGCAACACCAACTTGTTTATTCTGTGCTCTGGAGGATTCTAGAAGTGAATGATCCTAACATCAACCTTCAACTAATAGAGTTGGTGGCTAAATATTTCCATATTCCAGAAAGTTCTGGGAAGCAGTCAGTGTGTACTGAGAGATACCATTGGGATCAAACTCCACTACCTGTCGCATCCTCTACTCCCTCATTCTTGATTCTGTGTATCACCTTCCATATAAGTATACACACCCAAAGGTTTTGGGGAAACCCAATATTATGCAAATTTGTACCATCTGCTGCCTTCCTTATCTCAGGCAACACCTCCATTCTTTTCTATCCTTAGTTTACAAAATTTGGAGTCAACTCAAATCATCTATACCTAAACCTATCTGTCAGCAAATCCTTTTTGCTCTACCTTCAAAATGTTTAGAAAACTGCCACCTCTAACTACCTTTACTGCTAACTATCAATCTCACTTAAGCTATAGCCTAGAATACATGCCCTGTTTCTATTCTTGTTCTTCCTAGTCTGTTCTCAACAAAGCAATCATAATCATCCCAGGCCCAGGTACCAACCAACTTGGGATAATGCCTGCACCCTAAAGCCCACTGAAATTATCCAAACTAGACAATCCAAATCATTGAAGCCATAGACTTTAAGTCTCATCAATGATGCATCAGGATGCCTCTTAAGAAAGTGACACTGTAGGAGAAAATATGATATTCATGTCTAAAAATCTTAATCTGGAGTTTATCTAAGTGAACTTTCTTAGGACTTCGTTGCTTTATAACCACACCTAAAACTTCACAAAGCAAAGCAGTTAGCTGCTTTTTTAGTCAGTTATTAGAACATGGAATTTGTTCTCAGGTCTTGCTCTTTTTGACTTAAATCAACTTCTAAGTCATAAAACACAAACTTTTATTCAGAGGATAATTTACCAGTTGAGAAATGATCCTTAGCATCCTGTACTCCAGGATGATATGGTTAATTTAGAGCAACTATATTTAAGTCTACATTCCTTAGAAATTTATTCAAGTTCCTTCCTGACATATTATCAAGCTAAATTTCAATAATCTTTTAAGAACATAACAGCTTCCTTGGTATGTACGGTCTTAGCCTAAGATTGCATCACATATGATTTTCTGAAAATTGTCTATATTTTAAGGTGTCTATCCTTAACTAAAGCTCTCCTGGCAGCCTGAGCCATCTCTTTCCTCCTTTTCATTAGCTGAAAACACCCATCCTTAATCTGACTTAACAGACCTCCTCTCCTTGAAATCTTTCCTGACCTTTAATCATTGGACTTAACAACTCTTCCTCATTTCCATACACATTACTTCTAGATAGCACTTCTGTTTCCCTGTCTACCCAGTTCATGATAACCTTCTCCTGGTTAAACTCTAAAGTGCACTGAGGCAGAAACTTGATCTTCATCTTCTGGGTTTCCTTTCACCTGGGGTATCAATCACTGTCTTGGAGGATGTCTGGGAATGAGCTGCCTCATTTTGCAGTGGAGAAGCAAAGAGCATGAGGACAAAGTTAAATAACTTCAAGTACATGGAATTAATCTGCACAGCGTATCTGAAAATTATTAATGCAATTTTAAATTGATTCTAATTGGTTACTTTCCCACAGCAAGGAACAATTTGTATTAAGTGGCAAAGAAAATTAATTTTTTTTTCTGTTTTATTATTAACACATAGCTTAAGTGTCAGATGAGATCAGAGCAAAGAATACGTCTGATAATTCTATAACTGGGTTGCTAATTTGGGATTTACAGTTAGTTATGTCTGACTCAACAACATAGGATGATTTCATCTTTGCGAAAACATCATGGAGTATGCTGATACAAACCTACACAATATAACTCACTGCACGTGGAGTCTGTAAGGTACAGCTTATTTAAAATGGTTTAGAAATTTCAATTTTCTTATTTTTGGAATTTTTTTTGTTGAAAACTAAGACAAACATACACATAGTCTAGGCCTACAAAGTCAGGATCATCAGCATCACTCTTTCAGCTCCACATCTTGTCATATGGGAAGGTCTTCAGGGGCAATAACATGAGTGGAATTATCATCTCCTATGATAATGATGCCTTCTTCTTGAATCCCTCCTGAGGCACCTTCCTGAGGCTATTTTAACACAGTTAATTTTTTTTAATTTTTTCACTGGTTGTGTATTCATATATGTATTCATTAATAAGTAGGAGTATACTCTATGATAATGATAAAACATATAGAATAGTAAGTACAGAAACACCAGTAACAGTTTTTATCCTAATTATCGAGGGTTATGTGCACGGGCTTAATTATATGTGCCTTTATACGACTTACAGTGAAGTAGGTTCGTTTCCACCAGTGTCACCACAACACGACGTGACGCCACGACAGTGTGAGTGATGAAACAAGAGGGGTGTCCACTCCAGCATGATATGGTGGAACTGCCTTCATCTGATGTATGAGGCTGACCAAAATGTCATACAGCACACGACTTTGTTTGTTTACATTTATGATCATGAAAAGCTTTAGCTCTGAAATGGAATGGCTAAGAATTGTGTGCAGAATTGATATTTAAAAAATGGTCTCAGTGGATATTTCCTACTCTCCCATATTGGAATAGGAGCCCCAATCACCCTGTGATTTTTCTGGGTTTATATAGTTGTTGGACGTGGCTGTTCCTAATTATTTTGGCTTGACAACTTACCAGCAGGTTCCCAAACTATATACACCAGTTTCTCTTGTATTATACATTATAAAATCTCACCTCAGGGACATTTGAACAACTCCCTCCATCAGGTTCTATAGGAACTTTTTGGATATTGAATTTCCAAAAGCAAAATGAATGTAAATGCTAATCATTTTTGAATTATACTTACAATATGCTCATTATATACTTTGAAGTCACTTTAAGGCATTCATCCTCAAAATGGCTGGGCTATTTTCTCTTTCATACAGGAAGTAAATAAATAAAAGTAATTAAAATGTGAAGAAAATAAATTTCACAAGTGCCAATTTATTTACATTAGCATATACTCCCTGAAGGAAATGATGAATCTGCTGGGATGAAAATACAAGTCAAAGAATAGCTAATATACCAGATTTAAACAGCAATTTTCAGAACTCAAATTTTTTTTTTTGCATTTTTCGTTTGCTCTTTTTAGATGTGCATGACAGTAGAGTGTATTTCATTTATACATACATGGAGTATAACTTATTCTAATTAGGATCCAATCCTTGTGGTTGTATGTGATGTGGAGTTTCACTGGTTGTGTATTCATATATGAACACAGTTAAGTTATGACTGATTCATTCTACTGTCTTTCCTATTCCCATTTCCCTTCTCTTCCCTTCATTCCCCTTTGTCTAATCAAATGAACTTCTATTGCCTCCCTTATTGTGTGTTAGCATCCGCATATCAGCCTTTGGCAGAACAACTTTTGAGCAAAGTAATGAACAAACTAAAGAACTGAAATCCAGGCCTCTGTGTTTCCTCTTCTCTAAGGATGGAATGCTTCTCCCAAGTATTTTTTCTGCCAGTTGAATTCCTACTTAAACTTCAAGACTGGCTTCACATGGCAAACCTTCCCTGAAACTATCACAACTAATTACTCATTAATCTATATTCCATTAGAAGCATTGATTTTCTCCTTCAGGACCTTCATGAATGATATGCTTGTGTCCTCTCATGGTCAATGAGAGGCACAGATGGATTTGCTCCAGTTCAGTGTAGAGCACACCTCTTTACCAATGTGAGGCACATACCTCATGAACCAGAAATCCCAAATCCTAACATCAAGATATGTAACTCATCTGTCCAAGCCACATCCAATTTGGCCATTGTAGACTCAAAGTTTCTTTAGCCACTCAGTCCTATTAAATTTTTCCTTCATGGCTCTTCATATTTTGGGACCAACCAAGTATCCTTATGAAATACTAAACTTTGTCTCTCTTGCTAAGACTTCCTCCTTCCAGCTCTTTCCTTCCTTAATTTTCACAATATCTGTACCTTATCATCTTTAGAATTTAATTCTTTGCTCACTGATTTCATTACTCCTCTCCTGTTTTCACTTCCTTAACCAATAAAAAATCCTATGGTTATTTGTTACCGCTCCTCTCTTTCCATCCCCATACATACACACATCCTTATTCTTGATCCATATCCAGTGAGTTTACTTACTGGCTGTGATACCAATGTTGCCAGTCAATTATGGGGAAAAAAAAACTCTACACATGTATGGGCACTAAACACAGCTGGGCGCTCAGTGTGAAAATCAACAATTATTGAACATATTCCTAGTTATCCTATTTCTTGTTGCCTTAGACTTATTCCCATCCTTCTGACTGGTTTCCCTGTTGTCTAGTATATGATTCTTCTTCTCCTAGAAAATTTATTTTGGGGGTATGGCAGAAGTAATAATGATGACATATCTCACTGAGTTCTTTTATTCATTTTAATTGAAATAATATGATTGAATATTAAATGACAGTTTTCTATCTACCATAGATTAACACTATTTTTCCCTTGGTAAACCAGTGCTAATTTCTTTTGACTTTTAAATGTATTTTGTGTATATGTAAGCATAAATATGTACTGCTTATATTCCTTCTTCATAAATTACAACTTTGTCTATAATGTAATGCACTCTGGACATACGAAATTGTTTGTAGTTTTCTGATGTGACATAGGAGCTAATGCCTTCAGAGCCTTGCATATGACATTCTTGTTTGCTGTAATACCTACTTGCCTTCTTATTCTCTCCACTCTCTTTTCCTGGATAAATCTGCCCTCATATGATAGCATTGCAAGTATATTACCTGACATAAATGAAGTATTCCACACACGTTACACTGATATTATTTTAATTATCATTTATAGAGGATTAGTATTATTTATCTTCAGTTCTTCATTGGTAAAATTTAAGCATTTTTTTCTTGATTTAAGCAGCTTCTCTGCAGGCTATACTGAATAATAGTTAAGAATTTTCCAAAAGGATTATATGCAGTATGGACCTATGCCAAGAGATCATTTTGCACAATTTAGAGGAAAAGAGAATATGAGGAAAAAAAAGAACAAAAGAGTAGAACTCCAGGAAACAATGTATAACATCATTTCACTATGAAGAGGTTCCAACTTTGGAAATATTTCTGAACTTGGAGTTGGTTAGATTGGAGCTCCAGCTGTGTTTTGTTCCTGAATATTCTGGTGAGATTTCAAAAATTCTTTAATCAGGAACAAGACTTGACTCTTTTCTGTTCCCCTATGTAGTTGATACTTTACAAATCCTTCCAGGGAACATGATGTTAGAAAATGGTAAATTATATACCTGGGTTAACAAGAGAGCAGTAGTAGCTTCAGAATAGCTACTTAGGAATATTTGAGAGACAATTTGCTTGGAAGCACAGGCAGCAAGTCTTGTTTAAAGTTATATTTATATAGGAAACATATTGTTTTTATGTTGTGTGGTGATTTTAAGAAGATAATGACTTACCCGTATCTCCATCATTCTATATAACTATCCAGTTGTCCAAAATAAAGTCATAAAATCTGTTCCTCATTCCAGTTCTGAATTGTCTATCATTTGTATATGTATTCTACAAATCTGAGTGAAAGTTATTACTAGAAAAGTAATTAAAATGGGAAGAAAAATTCTGGAGGGATGATAACCAGGGAAAAAGGTTACCTTCATTTTCTTGTATTATTTTGTTTAGAACATAGTTATGATACAGCTCAACTTTTTCTTGAGTGTTTTTTTGTCATCACAGCTAGGAGGAAATATTCATGGGTTAGGCTTAGTGAATTCTTCTCTCATCCTACAAACATATGCAATCTGTGGGATTCAGGGCTTACACCTTAAAATTAATCTGTCCAAGATGCATCTGTACTATGACTAATAGCTTTATTAATAATGAAAGCCATAGATCGTTTTGCTACAAAGCAACTTGAAGAGTGGAACGAACACCTTTGGGACTTCTGACCTTGAATATCAAGGTCAGGAGCAGCAGCTGCCAGAATGATATTTTCTCCCCACTGAGGAGAGGCACATCCAGAGACCTACTTGGTAACTCTCTGCTTCTGACACTGTTGGCATTAAATATTCTCCTACCTGAAAACTTTTGATTTTAGGTCAATAAATATACCTGCATATGAAATATAATGCTCACTAAAGACACACCTGACAAAAATAAACATTTTTAACCCCAAAGTAAAATATAACAAACAAAAAATCAGTGAAAACTGCTTGAAGTAATTTCCTTTAATTTTCTGAAAGTAGTATTTTGAACAAATTTTTATAAAATAGGCTTTGCATTAGATGATTTTGCCTAATTGTAGGCTTATGGGAATGTTCCAAGCATGTCTAAAGTACTATGGCATGCTGTGACATTTGGTAGGTTAGGTGCTTTAGATGCATTTTCAACTTATGACATTTCTAAATTACAGTAGGTTTATCAGGGTGCAACACCATCATAAGTCAGGGAGCATTCAAATATATGCTGTTTGGGAAATATGTGCATTCAAATATGTGCTGTTTGGGAAAAAAGCTAAGCCTAGCAAAATTCAATCTTCAGCCATTTCCTTATTTGTTAGATGTAGTTTTCTTTCAAAGACATTTCATTACTAATCATAAAAATACATGGAATTGCCTTCAGGAACAACAAACAAAGCTTTTTTTTTTATTTGAAGCAAATACTTTTAAAGACATTAATTTATTTAACTCAAATAATTGGCTGTTCAAATATTGCCATATAGGCAGATGATCCTTAAAAAGCCACTTCACCTATAGGTTTTTGGGATCATTGTCATCAACTGTGATTGGGGTTTTTTTAAAGGGTCAGGCTATGTGAGGTCAATGAGTATCCTTTAGATTCTGTCTGGCTTCTGGGCTCAGGTGTGGAGGTGAGCTGGGCCTCATGAGTAAGACAGTACACAGGGAATAAAGCAAACTGAGCAGAACTAATAGCTCACTGTTTAATATTATGCTTTTCCAATTAATATAATGTTAATCATAGTTTGCAATTGTGGATAATATATTTTTTATAAAATGATAGATATTAGAGCAATAATATTTAATGTTCTCAATTGTTCTTTTTTTACTTTTTAAAAAATTCTAATTAGAATGCATTTTGACATATCATACATAAATGCAGTATAATGTCTCATTCTTCTGGTTGTACATGATGTGGAATTACACTGGTTGTGTAATCATGTATGCACATAGGGTAATAATGTCTGATTCATTCCACTGTCCTTCCAAACCTACATATCCCCTCCCCTCCCTTCAGTCCCCTCTGTCTAGTCCAAATTACCTCTTTTCTTCACACACCTCCCCTTATTGTGAATTAGTGTCTACATATTAGAGAAAACATTCAGCCTTTGTTTTGGGGATTACTTTATTTCTCTTAGCATAATATTCTCCAGTTCCATCCATTTACTGGCAAATGCCACAATTTCTTTTTTTCTTTAAGGCTGAGTAATATTCCATTGTTTATATATACCATGGTTTCTTTATCTATTCATCTATTGAAGGGCATCTAGTTTGGTTCCACATTTTAGCTATCGTGAATTGAGCTGCTATAAACATTGAAATGGCTGTGTCACTGTAGTATACTGTTTTTAAGTCCTTTGAGTATATAGACTGAGGAGTGGGATAGCTGGGTCAAATGGTTGTTCCATTCCAAGTTTTCTGAGGAATCTCCATACTGCTTTCCAAAGTGGTTGAACCAATTTGAAACTTCACCAACCATGTATGAATATACAATTTTCTCAACATCCTCACCAACATTTATTGTTGCTTATATTCTTGATAATTGCCATTCTGACTGGAGTGAGATGAAATCTTAGTAGTTTTGATTTGCATTTCTTTTTTTTTTAGGCTTACATGTTAACAGTGCAAATTGGTTCATTGTACATAGATAGAGGATAACACATCAATTTGCATTTCTTTAATTGCTAAAGATGTTGAACATTTTTTCATATATTTGTTGATTGATTATATTTCTTCTTCTGTGAAGTGTTTGTTTGACTCCTTAGCCCACTTATTGATTAGAAATTAGTGCTGTATCTGAGGTATGTGTGGTAAAGATTTTCTCTCATATGTAGACTCTTAATTATTTCCTTTGCTGAGAAGAAGGCTTTTAGTTTGATTCCATCCCATTGATTAATTCTTGATTTTATTTCTTGCGCTTTAGGCATCTTGTTAAGGAAGTCAGGTCCTAAGCCAACATGGTGGAGATTTGGGCCTACTTTTTCTTCTATTAGGCATAAGGTCTCTGTTCTAGTGCCTAAGTCCTTGATCCACTTTGAGTTGATTTTTGTGCAGGATGAGAGATAAGTGTTTAGTTTCATTTTGCTACATATGGATTTCCAGTTTTCCCAGCACCCATTTATTGAATAAGCGATCTTTTCTCCAGTGAATGTTTTGGAGTCTTTGTCTAGTATGAAATAACTGTATTTATATGGGTTTGTCTCTGTGTCTTCTATTCTATACCATTGGTCTACATGTCTGTTTTGGTGCCAATACGATGCCGTTTTTGTTACTATGGCTATGTAGTTCTTTAACTGACTTAAAAGCAATCTAAGACAACCATGAAAATAGATGTTAGCTGTGTGCTTGTAGAAAGATGTTTAGGGACCTTCTAAACTGATGGTCATTTTAAAACCATGCCTCACCGTCTGAGTGGCAACCAGGCTTATTCTATTCCCAACCTAACACAACCAGGGTAGTTCTAAAACTGAAACACAGAGAGCCTACAAAATTAAATTGTCCTTCATTTGTCCGGTTACTATATTTTAGCCCCTGGATTCCTACTGAGAAATTTTGCCTTCAGATTTCATAGACTTAACCACCTTTTTCTGTAGTTAAGTCCTTCTGGATCCTATCTCTATCTTTCAACAGATTCATTGACTATGAAGTCACTATGATATCTTGGTTTCTTTTCAAATTTTTTTTAACTATGATTTCATTGGCCCCAAAAGGCAGTCTACAGTCTGCTTTCTTGCTATTTTCAGGGAAATCTTTGAAGGCTTGTTTTTATACACCCTTTTTCAACTCAGTTCATGCTCCGAGCATGCCAGGATTCTATATATTTCTCTCTAAAAAGTAAAAAGCAGAGGAGGGACTATAGCTCTTTACATTTTCCACAGGATTCCTTGAGCCGAGGGAGGTGTCAGGGGGTGCCTCTTCTGTCCTCAAAAGTCTTTTCCCCTGACCAGCTGAACTCTCTTCTCACTCTTTGCCCTTTCCAGCTTTGAGCCAGGATGATTGCCCTTGCCATTCATGCTTTTTCTCACTCATTACACACCCACAGCCTGGTTTTGAACAAAAGCAATCACTTTCAAAGGGATTTTAATTCCTTTTCCAGAACGTCTCATTTTTAAAAAATTTCCCTTTCAAAATTAATTTTTGCAATCAGTTATTGACTAAGTAATAGATTTACATGGTTCATAATTCAATGGATATGAAAGGGAGCTGAAAGGTCTTCCCCCACTTGTGTTCACAACTGATCACTTTCAGTGTCCAGAGACATCCAAAGGGAATGAACATGTAATAAGACATACCTAGTTTGCCTGTGACATCTGTACCAATCAAATTCACATTGTCTGTGACTACTAAGCTTCCACATACTCACACCTGACCTTGCTTTTCTTTGACTTTGTCATGATTCATTTTGTTCATTGAACAGAACTGATCAAGTAAACAATGTGAATAATTGCAAAAGCAGAATACTGCAGTAATAAAAGACAATTGGAAAACATTTGGGACATCAAGGTGCCAAATGAAAGTTTTAATAATAATAATGACTCATTCAGGTGACGTTGAAACACAGTAGACAAATGCACAATGGTTTTGAACTGTATACGAATATATATATTCTTGTTCTGCCCTTCACCCCAATTCACTGTCTCTCCGCCCTCTGTCCACCGTCAGTCTGAATGCAAGAGATTTGGTAAGACTCAAAGCCAAGCGAACAAAAAAAAAACCCAAAACAACAACAACAAAAATACCAGGCTTTCCTCACTTGGTTTGCTGCTCACCTCCTATCACTCTACTTCGGTTTTCACCGTTATCAAATAAACAGACCTTTTGTTACCATTCTAAATAAGATGCTGTAAATATGTTTGCCTCTTAGTGTCCACACAATTTGAGGGCAGTATGTAATAGAAAATTTGTATCAGAAGGACTAAGTAAATTCAAGTCCTCACATATTAATAATGTGATGCTTGGCAATTTATCTTATCTCATGGAATGCCAATTTATTTACTCAAGGGTGTTAATGCAAATACTGAAGAAAATAATAGATGTAAAATGCCAGGAATATGCTAGGTATCAATGTATGGCAGTTTCCTCTACACATAGCAATTTCAATTTCCAAAAAAATTTCAGCAATATTTGTTTATAGCAGAACTACAGATACTTTTAAATTGAGACATAATACATATACCATAAAATTCATACCTTTAAAGTGTGTGATCTAATGCTTTCTAGCATATTCACAAAGTCTGTAGTCATCAACAAAATCTAATTCCAGAATATTTCATCACCTCCAAAAATCACCATATCATTAAGCTGTTCTCTATTCCTCCTTTCCCAAACCAGTCCCCAGCAACTGCTAATTTGCTTTCTGTCACCATGGATTTGCCTATTTTAGATATTGCATATTAATGGGATCATATAACATGTGACTGTTGTATCTGACTTCTTTAATTTATTATAAATGTTTTCAAGGTTCATCCATTTTGTAATATATATCAGTACTTCATTCTTTTGTATGGCTGAATAATATCCCTCAGGTGGCTAAGTCACATTTAGTGTGTCCATTCGTCAACGGATGGATATTTGAGTTTCCACTTGCTGGCTATTATGAACAATGATCCTGTAAACATGCATGTACAAGTTTTACCTGGATATATGTTTTTATTTCTTTTGGGTAAATATTTGGGAGTGGAGTTATTGGATCATAATTCATGATCCAATATGATAACTCAGTGATTAACTTTTTGAGGATGTAAGTAGACTAAACACTTGAAACTGTAAAAATCCCGGAAAAAAAAATGTAAGAGAAAAGTTTTATAAGATTAGTCTAGACAACGATGTTTTTTTTAATATGACACCAGAACCACAGGAAATGGAAGTAAAATTAGACAAAAGAACTACATCCTTTTAAAAGATGTAAAAGACTCTGCACAGCCAAAGAAAAAACAAAAAATAATTGAAAATCATATATATGATAAAGGGCTGATTTCCAAAATATATAAGGAACTTTTATAACTCAATAGCAAAAAACAGAAATATAACAAAAATACTAAAAAGTGTGCAAAGAACTTAAGTAGATATTTCTCCAAAGGAGACATATATCGCTCATGTCCCACATGGATGAGGGAATGGGTATCCGCGGGAGGGATGCGTTAGTTGTGAAATAAAAGTTATGAAAGAAATATATCAGAAAATAAAAACAAAAAGCAAGAATATTTTTAAAGCAGGCGAGTGGCCAGTTGAGCCCACCAGAAGGGTCTGGCTTTAACCAAGAAGCCCAGCACTTGCTTTATTTATAGCCATATAGATCAAAAGGGATTGGTAGGTATAAGGTTTCAGTGTGGGAGGAGTCTTGTCTGGGTGCTTGCTTCTTGGTGTGGTTCTTGGTGGGTTTCTCCCATTTCTGGGCCGTGTTTGAGCTTGAGCTGTGAGAAGGTCAGAGTGCCAGCTTGAAGTGGGCATTCTTGCACCAGGGAGTTTGTGCCTGGGAGTTCCCAAGACAGCAACTTCCCTACCTAATTGGCTGTAGCACTGAACATCGCTCAGTTCACACACAGCTCACAGATGGCCTCCAGCAGACATGCAAATGGCCATTAAGTATATGGAAAGATATTCAACATCACTAACCTTCAGGAAAAGAAAGAGAGATGACAAGAGTTGACAAGGATGTGGAAAATTGGAACTCCTGTTCACTGCTGTTGGGGATGTTAGTGTGGGTGCTATGGAGAGTCCTCAAAAACTAAAACATAGAATTACCATATGACCTAGCAATCCTGCTTCTTGGTATGTATCCAAGAGAATTAAAATAGAAACTTGAAAATGGTATTTGCTCTCCTATGTTTGTTACAGCACTATTTATAGTGACCAATATGTATAAATGACTTAAATGTTTATAGATGGATGAATGGATAAAGAAAATGTGTCATAAACATACAGTAGAATATATTTTTTTTCATCTGTAAAAGGAAAGAAATCCTCTCATATGTAAAAACATGGATATGTTTGAGGGCATCTTAAATCAAGTAAGCCTATCACTGAAGGTGAAGTACTGTATGATTCTATTTAAATAAAGTACTTATTCAATATCATAGAGGCAAAAATCAGAATGGGGGTTTCCAGGGCCTAAGATAATGACAAGGGTTAGTTGTTTAATAAGTATAGAGTTCCAGGTTATTTTGTGCAGCTACTGAAGCCTGCTTTTGGCATACATTTTCTGTTCTTTTACTTACAACCTATTTGTCTCAAACGTACAGTGCATTTCTTGGAGACAATATTTTTTTAAAAAAAATTTGTTCTTTTTAGTTATACATGACAGTAGAGTGCATTTTGACATATTCTACATACATGGAGTATAATTTCCCACTCTTGTGGTTGTACATGATGTGGAGTTACACTGGTTGTGTTTATTTATACATGAACATAGGAAAGTTATGTCTGATTCATACCTTTAGACAACATTTTTTAAAAATTCAGTTATTTTCATCCTGATTATAGGGTTTAGTCTACTTGCATTTAATAATTACTCATTAGATGGGATTATTGTCTGCCATTTGCTAATGTTTTTGTCTTTCTGTTCCTCTGTTTCTTCATAATTTCCTTCTTCTGAATACTATTATTTATTGTGTCATTTAGTTCCCTGTTATGCTGGTTGTGTTAGGGATTACAATTCACATGTTATATTCTAACATCATAGTTCATACTGCTTTTCTAACCTGAACTCTCTCCATGTATAAAACATTGGGAAGCAGAAAAATACATATCAGTAAATAATAAAGAATTTGAGCAGGACAGAAAAGGTGAAGCATTGTATGCTAACTCTCCATTATAGCATTTTTTTTCAAATTCACAATAATATTTAGGAATTAAAGTTTTACATAGACTTAGATTTCAAATTTAACACTTCGGTTTGAGTTAGTTTTGCTTCACACATTCTGTGTCACTCTCTGTCTCTCTCATTTGTCTTATTCTCTCTGAGCAATTTCTCAACTTTTCACTGTCTCCTTGGACCGTGTTAATCTCCTTCCTTTTCTGATACAGCTTTTTCCTTCTGCTACCACTACTCACAATAGGCAACTTCCAGTTTTCTGAATGAAGTGGAGGCTGGGTCCACAATGATGGTAGAAAATGATCAGTGGGCAATCCTTTAGGTAAATTTCTAGTTCATGACAATAATGAACACAAAGCTACCAATTCACTACCATTTCAGTCATTATTTTTATTCATTAAATATGCATTTATCTTGATCAAAGTTAGAAACTTTATATTTCACTTTTTTTTGAAAGAAGTAAATTATTGCAGGATAATTCATTTCCTTCCTAAGAGATTCTATCTATATCAATTTATGGTGACTCTGTAATGGGATTTAAGTTAAAACAGTGATGTATCATCCTGAGATTTCAAGGTGAATGGCTAACAACTAGACCTAGTGAAGCTTCTTTAGAAAACAGTGTTGCAAGGCGCTAAGCAACTCAGTGAGACCCTGTCTCTACATAAAACAAAATAGGGCTGGGGATGTGGCTCAGTGGTTGAGTACCCCTGAGTTCAATCCCTGGTACGAAAAAAAAAAAAAAAGAAAACAGTGTTAAGCATAGAATGTGACTCCACAAAGCTATGAAAACATGGAACTGAAAGAGAAAGAAATAGTATGAGGCATATTCCAGGAGAAGGGGCAATTAAAGTTGTAAAAATTATTTAAAGAGAATTGGTAATATGAAGTGTTTCTTCCTCAAAGGATTATTCCTAAACATGAATGTACTCAGTGGCTCTTTGAAGTCGCTCAAGTTATTCCTTTCTTCTTGCCTCTGAGAAATCATTCCTGCCTTCCATGAATTTGAAAAAAATGAGGGTGTAGAAATGTCACTGATGGACTTCTCGGGGATAGCTTTTTGTTTTGGGGATGGGCAAGACTTAACTGTTTCATTGGCTAGAATTTGGAAGGAATAAACCCTACCTAAATTAAAAAATACAAGAACCTACAGATTTGTAAGCAATTCTATGATTTTGTGTGTGTAAGGAAGGGAGGAGGGAAAAGAACATAGGGAAAAGGGAGGTAGTGTTTGTTTGTTTTTCAGTAACCTCCTCCTAAAGGAGACTGTCTGAAAGCTGGCCCTGACCTTGATGTGCAGTCTACCACCTATCCCCCACCCCACAAAGCTGTCTCACACGTGAAATGATTTATAATCATGCCAGAGTACTTTAGGCCAGTATCAATGTAAGTGGAAATATTTGAGTCTTTTCAGCCACTAATTTCTAATTAGATTCTGGCTGACACTTCGAAACAGAAGTGTCATTGTTTTTGCTTTTGTGCTGTCCAGCCTAATTAATGAACAGACTCTTTCATAAGTAGATTAATGGAAGTTGTCTCATTATCCAAAGTTATTTCAGGCATGACTATATGGCACCTCATTAGAGAAGCATGAATTGAGGCAGCTTTCAATTAGAAGACAAAACCTATGTACAGTGTGGGTCTTATTTTTTAAGAATGGCTTATTTTTCTTGCATTTCCTGAAAAGATTCTTAGCTTTTGTTCCTCTGCCCATTTTCTCATCTGGGATGAAAGAGCTTTTCAATAAAATTGGTGTTGATTTTTTACTGGATTTGCAATCAGAAGTTTTTGGCAGCCCTAGCTCTGTCACGTGATAAATGTATGATCTTAGTGAAATTACTTAGAGTGTCTAAATATCTCTTTTTCTCTTGTCAGATTGTACCTGATACCTTGGTACCTTATTAACCTGATAGGGTTGAGTTAGTGTGAACACAAGCACTTAATAATCCTCCACTTCTTCCTCTTTCACAGGAGCATATCTCTCCTTCCTGATACTTTCTCTTTTTTTAGCTTCCATGGTAGCTTTCTGTTCAGGTCCTCCTTTCTTTTATCTGTTCTTTCCTAATTTCAGTATTTATATCAATGAACCATTTTGACTCTTTCCACTCCAATGATCTGCATCTCCAACTTCATCTCATGGCCATGGTACATTCTAACCTTATGTCTGTAAGTGTCTCCAATGACACTTACCCTTCCTTATTCCAACTTCTCATTATAACCTCCTATTTTATCTTATTTTTAAGTTCCTGGCACTTCATTTATCAATTGGGTCATTTAAAATTCTCTGATTTTATGTACTGATTAATGAAGAGGGGATCTTTCCTCTAATATCTTCATTTGATAGCCAGACATTTAGATAAGGTTGATAAAAGAGGATTCTATTTTAAAAAATGAAGCAAATAATTTGAGAAATACCAGAGTAGATATTGTTTCACAATATGTAATTTGTAGCATTCACTCTGTGGCTTATCACTGCAGGATTTTGGTGACATGCATTCTTTGACGCCACCTAATTATATTTATGTTGACTTTTTTTTGTAATTAGTTCTTATTATTAAAGTAATAAAAAAATGAACAAGAGCAAAGAAATTTGTGATGGGTAGAATTTATGATGGGTTACCATGGTCACTGTGCTATGGTGTTATTTCCATGATTGCATTACTTTTTATGGCCAAAAGGAAATTATCCTGGTGGGCCTGATCTGATCACATAAGCCTTTTAGAGAGGATAAAGTCCTAAAGATTTGAAGAATAAGAATAATTCAACATGCTGGTTTGAGGATGGAGGGGATGTTGTGACAGGGAATGCAGGTGGCCTCTAGAAGCTGAAAGCAGGCTGCAGCTGACAACTAGCAAGGACCTCAATCCCCAAAACAAAAGGAGGTAAATTCTGCCAGAACAGTGAGCTTGAAAGAGGAACCTAATCCCACATGAGAACCACAAGCCTGGTCAAAAACCTTTGTTTTCAGCCCAGTGAGACTCTGAACAGAGACCCTAGTCACACGGTGCCCAGACTATTGGCCTACAGAGCTGTGAACACATCAATGGGTGGTATTTTACACCACCAAGTTTGTGGTAATTTATAACAGCAGCAAAAGAAAACCAATAGAAGACCATAATGAAGAAAAGCAGCTCTCCTCTGCCCTCACTAATCTTTCTCCTTATAGCAAACACTTTGAACTTTTCTGGGCATCAGATTTCACACATTTATTCCTTCTGGTATATTTTATTTGGCCTTAATACACCATGATTTTGGTACTATTTCTAAACTTTCCTAATTTAGAAAGTGTCAATTTTTTTTTATTGTGGTAAGAATATTTAACATGGGATTGAACCTGTTAGAATTTCAAGTGTATAACATGTTAACTGTCGGTACAGTATTATACAGCAGATCTCTAGTACTTATTTATCTTTCATAATTGAAACTCTTTTCCCATCAATTAGCAATACTTCCCCTTCCCTTAGTCCTTGGCGCTCACCATTGTACTTTCCATCTTTGAATTTGATTAAAAGATGCTCTTATAAGTGGAATCATGCAGTATTTGTTCATTTGTGCCTTGTTTGTTTCACTCAACATGATGTTTTCAAGATTCAGTCACATAGCATGTACCAGAATTCAATCTCCCCCCCCTTTTTAAAAAAAATTCTGGTACTGGGAATTGAACCCAAGAACACACTACCATTAATCTACACCCATAACCCTTTTATTTTGTTTTGAGACGCAGTCTTCCTAAGTTGCTGAGGGCCTCACTAAGTTGCTGAGGCTGGCTTAGAACTTAGATCCTCCTGCCATAGCCTCCTGAGTTGCTGGGATTGCAGGTGGGTAACCACTGCACCCAGCAGTTCCATTCCTCTGTAACGTGGAACAATGTATCCCTCTATGCATAAACCACCACACTTTGTTTATCTGTTCTCTCAGCAATGCACATGTAGTTCTTTCAACATATTGACCATTGTGAATAGTGTGGCAATGCACATGGGAGTGAAACACCTCTTCAAGATCCTGATTTCAGTTCTTTTAGATAATAGCAAAAAAGTGGGAGTGCTGAATCTTATGGTAGTTCAATTTTTAATTTTTTAAGGACCCTCTATTGTTTCCCATAGTGCATATTAACCCATTTGACATTCTCACCAACATGAGTTCAATTTTTCCACATTCTGGTCAACATGTCATATTATATTGTATTATGTCATTATATTATATTATATTATGGTACTGAGGATTGAATCCAGGGGCACTCTACCACTGACCTACATTCCCACACTCGCCTCCTTTTTTTTTAAAATTTGAGGCAGGGTCTCAGTAAGTTGCTCAGTAAGTTCAGGCTGGCCTTGAACTTGCAATTCTCCTGTCTCAGCCTCCTGAGTAACTGGGATTACAGGTGTGTGTCCCTGTACCTGGCTTCCTATTTTTTTAAATAGTAGCCATCCTGTGGGGTAAGAGATGAGATCTCAATATGGTTTTGATTGGTATTTTGCTGATGATTAGTGATCTTAAGTATTTGCCCATATACCTGTTAGCCATTTGTATTTCACTTTGGAAGAAATATCTACTCAAGACTCTTTGCCCATCTTTAAATCAACTTTCTGTGTTTTTTTCTTTGCTATTAAAGTGTACGAATTCCTTACATGCTTTGGGTATTAACCCCTTATAATATGTATGGTTTAAAATCGTTTTTTCCCCTTCTGCAGGTTGTCTTTTCAATATGTTTCCCTTGCTGGGCTGGAAACTTAGTTTGGTGATGCTCCTCTGGTTTAGTTTTGCTTTTGCTGCCTGTGCTTTGGCGTCATATTTAAGAAATCATTGCCTAGCCTACTGTTATGAAGCTTGTGCCTTAGGTTTTCTTCTAAGGGTTTCATAAGTTCAAGTCTAAATGCATTGGCTTTTGTGTGTGGTATAAGCTAAGGTCAAATTTTACTGTTTTGCATGTGAATATACAGTTTTGCCAGCACCATTTATCAGAGAGACTGTCCTTACCCTATTGACTAATCTGGGCACCTTCGATAATAAGTTTACTATATGTATGTGGACTTATTTCTGGTTTCTCTGGGAGTCATTGAGCTCAGATTATTAATATTTCCATACTGGATGATCTGGTCGATACCTGAAAACTAAAGATTCATGAATATAAGCTTATATCTGGTCCTAAGTTTCTGTCTCCCATTCACAATTCCCATTAGACATTTTCCTTTAGGTAAATATCAAGCTTATATCTTGAACTTATCATATTTTAAAAGGCATTAAATGTGTTCATCCTAAATCAGTTGTCTTTGGTAAATTTCTTCTTTTTGCTAAGTTATCACCTTAACAAAAAAGAATGCAACATAGAAGTAAGGAGAGATGACAAATATAATTAGAATACAGAAAGTTCTGAAGAGCCAGTACAATAATCTGCATAAGAGATTATGCACCAATAAATTATTGAAACATTTTCCACAATTTTCTCCTGCCTTTCCTGTTACCATAGCCACAAAGACTTCATGATAAGTATTAGAGGTCTTATCAGAGGAGACAAGGAGGTGAGAAAGTGAGTCTACAATTGCCCCTAATTCAAAGCATTTTCTTTAGGGGACTTGAGTGTATATGGGTGCACATATACACATGCACAAACACAGTTGTTTTTTTTTAGTCTTTGTATAAATACATCAAGGATGGTATTTGGAAGAGCACTCAGAATTATTCTGAAATACCTGAGGAATTGCTTCTGAAAATTATAGTCCCCCAAATTTTTGTTTAGTTCTAGAATAGTCTCTCTTGGTCTAATATCAATAGTTAAATATATAATTAAATCATATTATTTTTCCATATCAAATAATGTGGAGGATTCAAACTTGACTACTGACTGTAACATTTTTAAGACAAAACCTAATGTAAGTTATCACCACCCTGTTATGGTCTGATAAACAAATAAAAAGTTTTTTTCTTTGCCAGATTTGGTGGCACATACCTGTAATCCCAGTGGCTTGGGAGACTGAGACAGGAGGATCTCAAGTTCAAAGCCAGCCCCAGCAAAAGTGAGGTGCTAAGCAACTCAGTGAGACCTTGTCTCTAAATAAAATATAAAAAGGGGCTGGGGATGTGGCTCAGTGGGTAAGTGCCCTTGAGTTCAATCCCTAGTACCAAAAAAAAGAGAAGCTTTTCACTTAGATGGTTTAAGGAAGCATGGGAAATATGGACAAAATTCAAATCTTTGCCCTTTACCCTGAGCATCCCATATGACTTACCCACATTCTAAATCAGCAGTCCTCTTTTTAAGTATTCATTAACTTGCACTCAGAATCTTTTCATCATCTAATTACTTATACTTTGAGTTTCTTGTAGAAATGCTATTGTCTAATCCTCACTGCCAGCTGCGGTATTTAGAATAACAATACATGGGTCATGATGTCAGGACCTTAGATAACACAGGTCAGCTCTGGGTCCTGAACTCAAGAGCCTTCTGAGCTGAAACCATTGCTCAAGTTTTACATCACAAACCAGATCAAATGTTCCAAATCTTATCTTCTGGTCTTTCAAAACTACTTTCTTCTTCTTATTCATTAAAATGTTCTCAAATTTCACCAAGACAAATGACTATACTTGGATTTTCACACACAGAAATAGCAGCTGTTAGTAATGACTGATAAGAAAGTAATCACACTGAAACATGCATAGACTTCAATCTACAAATAACCGTTACTGTGACGTTTAAAAAGCATTTTTGATTTTAATTATTTTTAAAGACCAAGACCAAATTAACCCATAATAATTGGTTTTATTGCAGTAGAAAGGCATATCAAGTGGCTCAATTTGGATAAATAAGTTGAGACACTTTAGATTATCATTACATTATTTTGGGAGCAATGTCCACCTGTTAAGGGTTATATGCTAGGACTTTGGAATAAATACAACACAAAATACTGTTGAATACGATCTTTTAAGCTGTGATTATAGTAACTATCTAGGATTGTGGAGTTTTTGCCAGAAATTGTAAAATATTTACTATAATACTATAAAATGTCCTGTCACATTGAGTGTTTAGAAAAGCATCATGAAGATTAGACAGGGATATTCACTAGAGAGTTGACGGCAGAATAGAAAAGAGAATTCTAAATTTCTTGTTAAATAACATGAATATATCTGGAAGTGTTTATGTGGTGGACATGACATGCTCAGCTGACCATTTTATATATTTTCTAAACACAAGGCAAGTTAGACACTTAAGATATTGAAACACTAGAAGCAATAAAGAAAATGATAAATGAAAAAATTCAAAAGTAAGAGAAGTGAGGTATTTTCTAAGAAAAAAGAAAAGTCTGTGAAAAGAGCTTCTGACATTCAGAACATCTGATACAGTGAATATTCTCTCATATCACCCACACCAAGTCCCCAAAACACTCTTCTGAAGAATGAGGATATATTTTCACAGAAATACTCTTGTCACAGAAGTCAAATGCTGCCAGATGTGAACCATTTGCCCAGAAATGTACCTGAATCCATGCACACCCAGAATTTGCATGCAATTAATTCCCCTGCCCTGTCTGTGGTCTCCCTTTGACTCCACAGCCAAGAGGAATACCTCTAGGGAACTTTGAGAACAACCTGTGGGAAGCAAGTGCCAGATGGGCACAAACACACAGACTTAACAACCCAAGTTCACAGACCTGGCTTCTTCAAGTAAAGACATAATGCCAAATACCCACTGGCCTAAGCCAAAGGTGTCACAGATTAAGGAGCCATCCTAAGGAGACCAGCTGTGGCACCACGTTGTGTGTAGGCTCATAAGCATTCACTGATGACGATTAATGGAGGAATTACTCTCTCAGGAAGTAATGTTTAGATTTGACTTTGTAGGTACTGGACAAGTCCGATAGGAGGAAACCAATTAGCTTTAATTGACTCATCGTTTTTGACCTCCTCTCAGGCTTTTTGAAACATAAACCAACCCTTAGCACATTAATCAAGTTTGAGACACTCATTTCAAGAAACATTCATCAAAAGTAATTTCTTTAATACTTCTAAAATTACATAAATTAAGTTAGGGTGTGAGAGACCTGGGAAATAATAATTTGCATTCATTTACATCCTTTAGTTGAACATTTTATGACTATTTACATGTTATGTCCTTTTTTTTTATTGCAATGCTGGGAATGGAAAGCGAGGACTTGAGCCCACCAGGCAAATTCTCTGCCCCTGAGCTATATTTCCAGTTCTCCATATATTTTAATATTATATTATTATCCTAATTCTATAAATAATGTAGTGGAAGCCATTTATCTCTTGACATAAAAAGAAAACTAAGTCATAGAGATGTCAAATGATCTGTCCATGGTTATAGAGTGTGTGGGATGATTAACTACATTTTCCTATTCTTTCTCTTAGACATCAAGACCACTGCACACATCAAGTTCAGCAGCCACAGTGATATACATCAGGCAACCAAAAAGCTCTAGTAGAAAATATGTACTCTAAAAAAAATCAAATGAATATATTGTGCTGATTTTCTCTTCACCTGTTTGAGAAATGCCCAAGCAAAACAAAAATCCATAATATTCTTGGAAGACAATATCATTGTGAGCTCAGTTTTCTGAATATGCTTCTGGTGGTTGTGTTCTGGCTCTAATGGAAATGAGAAATAAATGGTGATTTCACAAAAATGTATTGTGTGCTATCTATGATGAATATTTCAGGTTCATGGAAAAGTATCCAAGAACTCTCAACCCCTATAGAAGACTTGATGTTTATTGGAAATTACATTTTGTAGCTCCATGATGCTTTTCGGTTGCAATCATAACTTATCAGTTTGTATAATAGAAAAATACCATTCTATAAATTGTATTTACTTCCTACAAGTGGGCTTCATCAACTAGAAAATTGGCTAGTTCAGGAAGCATAGAATCAGAATTCAGATATTTATGAAAACTACATTGTGTCCTTTTTTATTTTGCTTTTCACTTTATAGAGTTCTTGAGGAATTGTGGCAATGGTTCAGGGCAAAAAAATATCTTTTGTACTATATTTTTTAAAATGCTTTTTAAAAAGTATGCATTTACTTATTACCCCAAAATTATTTGGGAACTCAAACCTGGTATATTCTGAGTATAATAGGGAGTAGGGTTTTCTCAAGAAGTATAGAGTATAAGTCATTCCTGAAGGATCCTCTGAGCTTGCATAGGAAAATAAAGCAAGTTCATGTGCAATAATTAGAAAATGATAAGTTGTGTCATATGTTTGGCCACCATTATAAATAATAAGTTAAGAAAGAGTGAGGGTATGTTGTCCTTGTTGGGATGGTGTCCTTCATGCAATGGATCTTGAGGTCACCTCTGACAATGGGTAGCTTTTGATGCTGAGATGAAGGAGAGAATATATTCAGATGACCTGAACCCTCTTCTCTGGTCATGTGCTTATAGAAGTGGGTATGGAATAGACCAGTTCAATCAGAAAGACGAAGCCAGTCACCTCTGACACAGTGACAGGTGGGTCTGGGTGCAATAATCTGAAGCTAATAAGGAACAATCTGAGGTTTCAAAAGTGTAGTTAGTGTTGAAATTTTTTTAAAAATTTTTTTTAGTTGTAGATGGATACAATGTCTTTATTTTATTGCTTTGTATGTGGTGCTGAGGATTGAACCCAGGGCCCCATGCATGCAAAGCAAGCACTCTACCACTGAGCCACAATCCCAGCCCCATAGTGTTGAAATTTTAAAAGAGGTTTTAGAATATAGTTTAGATAGTGTATTCTTTTTCAAAGAAAGTCTTTTCCCCAGGCAAACTTCAACTTACTTCGGAGAAAGTTATTTCAATTGTTCCTACATAGTAAGCATTGACCCCTGTGATGGTCATCTGGCTGATGAGACAAAGAGAAATTATCTGGGAATTCACCATTGCATGGCAGAAAGAGATATGTACTTTTTTCATTAGTTATGGTACAGTTTGGTTAAATGCTACCAGTGTGCCAGGAACAAAAGTATTGTGGGCACACGGAAAGCAGAGTGACAAAGTTCTCAGGGGCTTATGTGTAAAGGAAAGCATTGTTTGTGAGTGTGGATAGTGTTCGTCAGCAGAGAAGGTGCAGAAGTATTTGTGGGAGAGAGGAAATAGCATATGCAAAGGCACAGAGGCATGAAAAAGCTCACTGTATTTGGGGAAAAATCTATCCACAGTCCTGGATAATAAAAGTGTCCTGGGGAAGAGAGTCTGAATGCTTGCAAAATAAGCCTGGGACAGATTGTGAAGAGCCTTTTATGCCACTCTGAGGAATTTATCCCACAGGCAATGGAAACTGAGGAAAGTTGGGAAGGAAAGAAATGACATGGTTCTGAGACTGGGGAAAATCAACTCTGCTAGAGAGTGCAAGATGAGTTGGCAAGAGAAAATCTGGAGAGACAGTGATTTGATGGGACTTACTTGAACTATTCAACCAAGATGTGAGGGCTTTAAAGAAGACATTAGCAGTGAAGGAAGGAAAAAGATGGATTTCAGAGAGACATGGTCACTAACTTAGCTTGGAAACTCAAAAACACACACAGAGCTTGTATTGGAATTTTGTCATTGACATGATGGTGAGCAATAGCTATTCTCTCTTGAATTACTCAGCAAAATTTTAATTTAAAACTAGCTATAAAAGATTTATTATATCTCTATTAATCATCATTCGGATTATTCACATGACTAAGATATAAAGTTAATTCAAGTCAGAGTCTAGCTATTGATATTTTTAGGTAGATGAAATCAACTCTAATGTTAGAATGACATAAAAATAACTGAAATCACATGTAAAAGTTGGTATTTCTGGAAATTTCATCATTCTGCAGTGGCTCATAATTTCCAACACCTTTAAAATTATTACCCTAGCATTTACAAACATAGAAGATTTATTATTTCATCATTTCCTCATAATATTCCACAAATTGGGGGAGAATCTACAATGAACTTCACTGTCAACTTAGAAGTTTGTAGATTCTTATCACTGCAAACATTTCATTTTTATGGGGCTTGGGACATGATTATTTAGATTGTTCATCTGGTAAACACTATGAAATATGAATCTTATTTATATGTATATTTTAAAAATTAGGATTTATTTTTTCTTGACAGAGGTCAGATGTTATGGTTTTACAGATTAGTGATGAGTTTATTAAAAACAGTAGGCACGATTATAATTACTGAAGTGCCATTACTTATCTGAGTGATGTTAGTACTGTCCTACTGTTTGTGTAATCATATGCTAATGGGAAACTGTAAGCTACAGAAAACTCGTGGTATGTTATCACTGGAGAAATCATATTTAATAAGAGATATTAAGAAAGATGCAAATGTAATTTTGTAAATTTGATGGATACCCAGAATGTCTTTTGCCTGGTACTGACTTTTTTTAAAAACTGTATTAGAGTGCATAAAATGAAGACTCAGTATCCTGTGGTGTCGATTTATGAGAATTGCCATATTATTCACAAGAAATTATATTTAATCACATAAAATTAGAGTCTGATTCAAACTTATATTCAATCAAGTTCAGCTTTAACTTTTAAGAATTTTTTTTTCATTGTGAACCAGGAGATGCATAAGTCAAGATTTTCCAGAGGATAAAAACTAATACAACCAAATATATAACACATATGACAACCAAATAGATAATACATTTAGTGGTGAGGATGCTGGTGAAAGTGAAATCATTAGAGCAGGCCACTGACTAGAAATTCAGGTTGAATCAATCTTTCTGTTTTGACTCTGAAATCTGCAGGCTGGAAACTCAAATAGGATTTTTGTGTTGCAATTCTGAGGCAGAATTTCTTCTTCAGAAAACCTTTTGCACTTAAGGTCTGCAACTGAAGGGGTGAGTCAGCCCATATTATGGAAGGTAATCTGCCTTATTCAGTCTGTTTATTTAAATGTTAATCGCATCTAAAAAATACCTTCACAGCAAAATCTAGACAAGTGTAAGATTAAGCAACTGGTTACTAGAGCCCTAGCCAAATTGACACAAAAATGAACCATCATGGGAGATATAATGAAGGGAAAAATTTCTTATTTGGTGAACAGCAAAGAGCATTTTACTTGAAGTTTCATCATAAGGACTTGTGAGGTTTAGTTTTTCACAGGAAAATTCTATTTAAATTCTACTTGAATGGTTTGAATCATTCAAATTTGACTTGAAAGAAACATTTAAAGTTTATTTTCTCAAGTCAGAAAAAGTATCATTTCTGTAGGCTTTTGTAGAATCTCTTTGATATTTGTATAGCTTTTAGGATGCAAATGTGATTGCTCATTTAGTTACCAGGTATCACCTGTAATGATTTCACAGATAATTTCGGGTACTAATGGGTCTGTGTAACCACTCCATACCTATGATACATTACATTCACCTTCAAAGTTAATGATTTACTTTCTTCAAAGTTGATGTTGTGGGCTGGGGCTGTAGCTCTGTGGCAGAGCACTTGCCTAGCATGTGTGAGGCACTGGGTTCGATCCCTAGTACCACATAAAAATACATTAAATAAAGGCATGCTGTCCATTTACAAGTATAAAAATTTGGGATTGTGGCTCAGTGGTAGAGCGCTTGCCTTCCATGAGTGAGGCACTGGGTTTGATCCTCAGCACCACATAAAAATAAATAAAATAAAGATATT
This sequence comes from Xerus rutilus, assembly GCA_028644305.1. NCBI lineage: Eukaryota > Metazoa > Chordata > Mammalia > Rodentia > Sciuridae > Xerus > Xerus rutilus. The sequence goes on along the minus strand of CM053412.1, from coordinate 50,011,845 downwards.
GGTGTCCATCTACAACTAAAAAAATTTTTAAAAATATGAAATTAAAGTTGACAGTTTCTAATTTCCACATTCAGATACCTGAGTTTTCAGAATACTTTTGAAGATGGGCCTCACTGGAAATGGATGAGAACACATGGATATAAGGAAAAGAATATAGTGTTGTTACCTCATGCTCCCTTTTACTTCTGCAAAGTCTGTGCTGCCTTCAGAGAAAAGGCAAGGATGACCACTGTTCACACTGGCTGCGGTGACCTACAGGTGATCAAATGGACTCTCATCTGGGATGAGTAACCTGGAGCTAGGAGGTGGAGCTCACCATCCAGAATAAGTGTGATAAAAGGCCAGTTCGACTCAAAATTAGTTTTTGTTCAACAGATGTGTTAATCATTAGTCCTTGTCCCTTCATTTTAACTTCTATCTCAATCGCCTCCTTCTTCATAAAGTTCTGTATCAGGAAGATTGATTTCAGTTGCAAATACAGCTGTTCCTCCTTTATTGGAGGAGTCTAAGTATCAAGATTTCTAGTGGATGTCTGAAACTGTGAATAATACCCAAACTACTTAGACTCTGTTTTTCCTATGTACATGTACTTAAGATGAAGTTTTATTTATAATTAGGCATAGTAAGATATTAACAGCAACAACAATAAAATACAACAATTACAGTAGTAAGCAGTATAACCCTCTGGCTACAGGGTGGCTATCAGTGGCAGCTGGTACTACAAAATTCCTTCTCATGTGCAGTAGAAAGGCAAAGAAACTTCTTTCCAGCCTAATTGAGTTAATTTTTTTCTTCCATCTTTTTTTACAATGCAATGTTAACACTGGTTTATCGTCTTGTTTTATACATTTTTTTAGAAAACAGTCATGTATACACTGAAAGGTATATGACACATATGTAAAATATAAAGAAAAATAGAATGCACATTTTCAGTTTCAATGCCTGGAATAAGAGTAGTTTACTTACATCTCAAAGCCTGTTGTGTGTCTCTTCACTTTTGAATATTCTTCCCTCCATTTATAAGTAATCACAGCCTTAGATTTTTGGTGCTATTCTTTTGATACTGTCTATAATTTTTCTATATATTTAATGCATCCTAAACCATATGGACATTATATAAAAATATACTGTGTGCTTAGTTTGTGTGACTTTTTCTCCTCTTAATATTCTGCTGGTGATATTTATTGCTATTGATACATGTAGCTACAATTTGTTCCTGCTTACTAGTTTACAGTACTTCATTGTATGACTATCATACATTTTTAGATAGCCATTCCACTGATGATAGACATTGGGGTTATTACCTATTTTCAGCTATTTTAAATAATGCTGCCATGGACCTCATAGGCATTTTCCCTCATACACATATGTGAGATCCGATCTAGAGAGTAAACATCAAAAAGCTGATTTTCTGAATCCTATGGAATATACATCTCCAACTTAATGAGTTTTGAATAAACTGTCTTGCCAAGTAGTTTTTCTAGTTTATAGCAGTTATAAGAATCCCCTTTGCTATATCATTGATATTCTTATACTTAAAAATGTTTCTTTTTCCATTTTATGTGGGTTCAAAATGGTATCTCATTTTACATAATTACACCTAAGGGTAAACAAAATTTTTGTTTTTGTTTTGGGGCATTCACATTTCTATGAAATGCCTATTTGTGCCTTTTGCTTATTTTTCTCATTGCCTAACTACATATATTATTAATAATAAACTATTTTTCTGATTAGTGTAAGATAAATATCTTCAAGCATTTGTCTTGTTCTTGAACCTTTTAAATACTGTCTTGATAAATGCGAGTTTTAAAATTATTATGTAGCTGAATTTGACCACTTATTTATAATTCATGTCTTTTATATATAAAGAAAACTTTTAATAACCCCAATTAAAATGAAGTAGTCTTACTTTTTCCTATATATTTTAAAATCTTCTTTTTCACAAAATGTAATCCACCTGAAATCTGTGTCCATGTAAAATTTTTTATTACCGTTTTCCATATGGACACTCTATTGCCCCATACCATTTAATAAATATCCTTATTTTCCCCAGATCTTCCATGATAGTACTAAAATATAATAGATTTTAATTTATGCATGGGTCTAATTGAGACTCTATTCTGTATAGTGGGCCATTTGTCTACTTCTGCACTTATACCACATTGTTATAAAAAGCCTCAATTTATTGTAGGCAAGCATCTCACTTCTTTCTTGTGAAAAAGTCTCTGTACTTTCCATACTTTTTGAGACTTCAATCTTCCATATATATTTTAGAACCAGTTGATCAACTTGCATGAAAAATCCTGTTGAGCTTTTCTTTAAAATTTCTTTTGAAATTATAGATTTTTTGGAGGGATTGGTATTATTAAATACAGAATCTTGTCCATGAAAGTAGTTACGTTGTCATTTATTTAGGAACTTTTTGTGTTTTGTTGACATTTTTATAATTTTCCCAAAAAGTACATTCCATTTTGTTTGCTCTTTTGAATGGTATCTTTTATTTCGCTATCTTTTAACTGTTGGCAGCAGGTGTGAAGACCTGCAATTGGTTTGTGCACAGTATCTCATTTATCTTTTTCTATCCTTTTGCTTTCAGCTTTTCTTTATATTGGGTTTCCCTTTTAAGTATTCTAGAAATGAGTGATTTTGGATATCTGGCCTGATAATTTTGTCTTTTAAATTAATCATTAATGAATTTATATTTCCTTATATTTGCAGGTTTATAGTTGCATTTATAATATTTTGGTTATGCTATTTGAATTATGTTTTCTATTTCCTCCTGAAATAATAAAGTTTTAAATTCAGGTTTACCCTCCATTGACTTGTTAGCTCTCCATTCTTTTATTTATGCTGTGGTCACCCTAAAGAATAAAACAAGTTTCTTTTGATATTGAAAACTCTAGACCATTAAAAATTTGAGTCCATTATTTCTGCCCATGTTTTGTGTTATTGTGGTCATGCATTTGAGTTCTATGTATTATGAACCCACAGATAAAGTTGTCTCCTTGTCCAAACTCTAGCAAGCCTCCTCTGAGCCTCCTTCTGGACTACACCTCAACCTTGGCCTAAAATGACTTAAACTAGCATAGATTCTAGAAGCTCAAAGCCCATCTCTAAGCTGACTCTGGCTGCCCTGAAAGTGCCTGCCTGAGAAACCATAACACTGCTCCCCAAATATTGTTTGTTTTCGCCATCACTTGTGGATGGGATCCATGTCTCCCAGTCTCCATGGGAGGATAGAATCCTACCTTCAACAATTCCCAGCTAGCAAACATAGCTGAATTAATCACATTGGCACCAACTTTTGTGACTCTCCTAAGCCCTGTTTTGCTCCCTCCCTAGTCTTTTATTCTCCCTTTCAAATGCCCAATGACCTCTGAAAGAATTGAAGTTGAGTTCAGTTTAGGCTGGACTCTTTTCCCTACTGCAATAGTTATTACTGATAAAATCTGTTCTTACCAGTTTTATTTGTGTGCAGCTTTATCTTTGACAGCACAAGGTATGGCAGTTGTCATGCATTCATCTTTACTCAGATATGTGCCATTTCATTGCCCTTTATTTCTTTCTGCATTTGTTCCCATTTAAGAACATTTTTTTCTTTCCAAAGATAAAAGTCTTTCCTGTTGGTTTGCTGGCAATACATTCTTAGATTTTATTTGTCTGTAAATATTTATCTCTTCTTTTCATGCTTGATAGCTATTTTCTACTGAGTACAGAAGTCTATGTTGACCATTGCTTTCTTGCAACATGTAAAATTATCATTCCAAACCATAGATGAAAAGTGTTCAACATCTTTAGCTCTCAGGGAAATGCAAATCAAAACCAGTTCTACTTAGAGTAATAATCATCGAAAATGCAAGTAACAATAAATGCTGGTGAGGATGTGAGAGAAAAGGAATCATTGTACACAGTTGTTGGGATTGTATATTGGCACAATCACTATGGAAATTAGTATGGCATCTCCTCAAAAGAATAGGAAAAGAGCCACTTTATCATTTAGCTCCTTTTTTATCCAAAAGAATTAAATTCAGCATATTTAGAATATATGCATACCTGTATTTATTTCATAGCAACTCACAATGGCCAAGTTATAAAATCAGCCTAAGTGTCTATCAAAAGATGAATTGATAAAGAAAAGTGGTATATATACTATGATACATACATAAAATGGAGTTTTGTTCAGCCATAAAGAAGAAAGAAATGCCATTTGCAAGAAAATGGATGGAACTGGAGAACATCATGTTAAGTGAGATAAGGCAGACTCAGTCAAGGGTCATATGGTTTCTATCACATGTGGAAAAAAGAATGGATCTCATGAAAATAGAGGGAAGGAATGTAGGGTAGAGGAAGGGAATCAAAGGAAGGGAATCAAAGGAAGGGAGAAGAGAGGGGCATGAGACGCACTGAGGATTAAAAATTACCAAATTATGTTATATGCATGTGCATAAATACATCACAATGAATCTCACTACTGTGTATAATTATTATGTACCAATAAAGTAATTTTAAAATATGGTTCTACTCTCTTCTGTATTATATTTTTATGGTTGGATTGTGAGGTGTCCCCCAAAATGAGACAATGCAAGAAGGTTCAGAGGAGAAATGATTTGGTTGTGAGAGTCTTAATCCAATCAGTGAGTTAATCCCCCCATAGAGATTAACTGAGTAGTATCTGAAGGTGGGTAGGTTATGGCTGGAGGGGGTGGACATTGAGATCATGGCTTTGGGAGTATATACTTGTATTTGGGAAGTGGAGATCTCTTTCTCTCTTCTGATGATCATGTGAGTTGCTTTTTTTTGCCACACTCTTCCGCCATGATGTTCTGCCTCAACTTGAGCTCCCAGGAATGGAGTCTGATGTCTATGGACTAAGACTTCTGAAACTGTGTGCCCCCAAATAAAATTTTCCTCCTATACAATTATTCTGGTTGGTCTTTTAGTCACAGTGGCAATAAAAAAAGCTGACTAAAACAATACTGTTTCTGTTGAAAGATCAACCAGTTTTTTTGGTCTGTTTGTTTTATCCATTACTTCATGAAAGTAGTGTATCATTCCCCACTCTGGCTGATCTTAAGGTTTTTAGTTTCTCTTTTCTTAATAGCCTTATTTTTTCTAGGTATGGTTTTCTCTGTTTTGAACTTTCTTTAAATCTGTGGGGTATTCTCAATTTCATAGTTAGTATACAATCAGTTTTGAAAACATTTAGCTAATTATCTTTTCAAGTATCATTTTTCTTCTGTTTATTCTCTGTTCTGTTCAACCTAGAGGTTTCATTCTGACTTATCTCTCAGTTTATTAATCATCTCTTATGTTGTTCAGTCTGATGTTAAGCCCAATTGTTGAGTTCTTATTTCAGTTCTTATACATTTAATCTAAAATTTCTACCTATTCTTTTTTGTAAATTCTTATTTTCTAATGAAATTTTAAACTTGTCATCTATTTTTGTTTACTTAAATTTTATTGCACATATTAATTACAAGAATGATGGGTTTCAATGTGGAATATTCATATGCATATAATATAATTCGATCAAGTTCATTAACCAGTATTTCTCTTTATCCTCTCTCCTACCTCCCTTAACTCCCTTCTTCTACCCTAATGATCTTTCTTCTCTTCTACTTCCATGACTTCATTTTTCCCTCTAGCTTCTACATATAAGAGAATATAAAACTTGTCTTTTCCACATCTTCACCAAGATTTATTATTATTTGTATTCTTGTTGATTGCCATTCTGACTGGGGTGAAATTTAATATTAATGTTTTCATTTGCATTTCTTTGGCTAAAGATGCTGAAAATTTTTTTCGTATAATTGTTGGTCATTTGTACTTCTTCCATTGAGAACTATCTGTTCAGTTCATCTGCCCATTTATTGAACGTGTTTTTGGCATTTTTAGTGTTGAGTTTTTTGAGGTCTTTATATGTTCTGGATATTATTCCTCTATCTGAATATCAACTGGTAAGGATTTTTTTCTCCCATTCCGTGAAACTGTCTCTTCACTTTGTTAATTGTTTTTTTTCTGAGAAAAAGTTTTTAATTTAATTCTACTTCATTGATTAATTCTTGGTATGATTTCTTAGCTGTAGGAGTCCTATTTGGTATGGGGAAAAACTAAAAGAATATCCTCTAAAATCTAGAACAAGACAAGGATATCCCCTCACAATACTCCTATCCAGTATAGTTCTTGAAATTTTAGCCAGAGAAATTAGGAAAGTGAAAGAAAGAAAAGGGATGCAAATAAGAAAGAAGTCAAATTATCCCTATTTGCAGATAAAATATGATGCTGTGCGGAGATCCTAAAAACGCCACCACAAGAATTCTAGAGGTTATAAACAAGTTAAGCAAAGTAGTGGGATAAAAACTTAACTGCTTTTCTGAGAGAGAAAAATGGAGACTAAAAAAAAAATCTCATGAATATAGAAGGGACATCATTAGAGTAGAAGAGGGAAATGCAGGAGAACTACTGGGGAGTTAAACTGATCATCTTACATTCTATGTGCATGTATGAATAAGCCACAGTGAGATCCAGTATTCTGTATTATTAATATAAACCAACAAAACAATTAAATTAATAGCCTTTCTATACACTTACAATGAATGAGCTGAGGAAAAAAATCAGGAAAATGATCTTATTCACAATGGCTTTAAAACAAATAAAATACCTAGGAATAAACATAACTAAGGAGAGGAAAGACCTCTACAAGAAAAATTATGGAAAACTGAAAAAAGAATTAGGATACACTAGGATATAGTGTAATGATAGGCAGAATTAATATTATTAAAGTGGTTGTATTACCAAAAACAATCTATAGATTCAGTGCAATTCTGATTAAAATACCAATGATCTTCTTTGCAGAACTAGAAAAAGCAATCCTAAAATTCATATGGAAGACCAAAAGTCCAGGAATAGCCAAAGAAAAAAGAGGAATGCTAGAGGCATCACAACACTCAGTTTCAAATTACACTACAGAGCCATAGTAACAAAAATAGCATGGTACTGGCATCAAAACAGATATGTAAACCAGTGGAATAGAAGACATAGGGCCAAACCCACAGTTAGTCATCTGATTCTTGACAAAGGTGCCAAAAGTATATGTTGGAAAAAACTGGATATCCATATGTAGATCTCTATCTTTCACCATCATCTACATCTTTCATATGTAGATCTCTATCTTCTAGATCTCTATCTTTCACCCTGTATGAGTGTCAACTCAAAATTTATCAAAGACTTACATATAAGAGCAGAAACGTTGCAACTGCCAGAAGAAAAATATGAGAGACACTTCAAAATATAGGCACAGTCACTGATGTTTCTGAATCTGTTAATAACATTTTTTAAACTTCATATCTGCTAATTGAAGTAACTGGGCCCTATGTATGCATTTTTGTTGTGTGACTTTTGAGTTTTGCTTCTTGATGGTCCTATAATTTGTGGCTGAATGTTGGAAATTGTATTTGATATATTGTGGAATACCTAGGTGACATTATATTCTTCCAGAAAGTAATACCACAGTTTACTTTCATATGATTAGAATTCCAGCTAATTTTGACTGTGCTGCAGTTTTTTTAAAGGTTTTGTTATGAGTGGTTCGTGTTTTCTATTAGGTTGTCATTTTCTAATCTTTGAAGAAGAGATCTGGGCTTGTTTATCAGATATATTTCTCCTTGCAAGACCTTGAATTTTGTCTCTTTTGTAGAAACACCTCCCTGCCATTAATCAGTTTCCTATCTAGTTTTTTTTTTAATCTTCCTGCTTTGAGCAATTCAAGAATTTAGAAGCATTAGAATGTCAAGATCATTTTCCTACATATCCTTTCTACTAGAGTTCAACACCCTATGTAGCTGCTTTGTCAGCTCTGACCTCTAATTACTATCTCTTTAGCCAGCTGTGTTTGCCAAGATTTCTGTTGACTTTTCTGTTCCCTATCAGTGTTTCCTAACTGGAACCTCTACTTAGATTCATGCTAAGAACTGGTAAATACCCTGAAGAAAAATGGCTGCAAAATATCAGCTGATCTCTGTGTGATTCCTTTCTCCACAAGATACCAGCCTCCAAAGTCCTATTCACCTTGGAAATTCTCCAATGCCTTCAAGCAGAAGTTATTTAGTTTTTTTTTTTTGTTATTGTTGTTCTTTTTTTGTTTTGTTTTGTTTTGCATTTTATCTAGTTTTCTTAGTTGTTCTCTGAAGGAGGACTGGTCTGCTGCAAGCTATTTTATTTTACAAAGATTTATGACTTACGGTTAATTTAACATATTATCACTTGAAAGTAAAATATAAATACTGAAAAAACACAGTAAAACAAAATTGTGGAGCTGAGTGGATTGTAATAAGGCAAACACCTGTAACATTTTGGTAAAGAAACTGATATTTTCCAGTTATCTTCAAATGCACTTCATATATCTCATTCCCATCAGTGCCTTATCAAATTCTCCTCTCAAATAGCCATTATCTTTTTGTTTCTTTAGGATAATTTTCACCCAAATGTAAACTCCTCAATATAATAGTTTGTTCTTATCCATGTTTTGAACATAATTTAAATATCTTTTATTTTCCAAATTCCACCTCTGTCCCCCTGTTTACCTTACAATGTCATTTGAAGAATTTAAACTGTTTGACCCTTAGTGTTCCCGGATTCTGAATGCTATTGGACCATGGTTCTGTAAATGTCAGTTAGATGATGGTGTTATATCTCTGCTAATTTCTGTCTACCTATTCTATTACTAAGAAAGGAAAAAGACCTCCAATTGCAATAGTTGATTTTTACTTTCTACTTTGTTTTTGTCCAATTTGGTTTCATGTATTTGAAATCTTATTAGGAATGCACATTTAGGATTGGTGTGTTTTCCTGGTGAATAGATCCTTTTGTCCTTAGGTAAATGTAAAGCCAGGAGACCAAAAGGTGGTAAATAAAACTGCTGGATAAGGCTTTATTGGGAAATATGGTTCCAGGTGAATTCCCCATCCAACAGACCAGGTTGGGAGAATTGCACATGTGTCCTGCACTACAGAAAATTTAAAGAGCCTGGTCAGGAAGGGGAAGGCTTAAGGCAGGAAGAGGAGGGCTTGAGGTAGGAAGAGGAGGTATCTGGAGTCCTGTGCTACCCAGGAGTTGATCAGGGGATCCTGCCGAGGTCGGAGTCCTTCCAGGATGAGTCAGAAAAAGTCTTCTGATTGGTAGGAGGCGCCATTACTGCTTATGTATCAGCCTCTGGTTGGCTGTTCCTTTGCGCACATGGGCTGCTTGATGCTTCATTCCCCGTGGCCCCAGGCGGCATATTGTACGTTCTGTGTTTGCCTTCTGAGAAGAGACACGAGATCTTGAGCTGACCTAACATTAAGCTGCTTCTATCTTAGGAGCTATTCTCCTCTATTCTCTATTCTCCTCTACTCTCATCCCAGATAACACTTATTTACTTTCTGTGTCTATGAATTCAGCTATTCTAGGTACTTTATATGCATGGAATTACATATTTATACTTTTGTGTCTGGCTTATTTAACTTAGAATGATATTTTCAAGATGCAGCCAAGTTGTAGACTGTATAAGAATCCCATTCTTCTTTAAGGTTGAGTAATATTCCATCATAGACATATAACCACATTTTGCTTATCTATTCATCTGTTGATGGATAGGTAGGTTGTTTCTACTGGCTATCATGAATAGTATTGTTCTGAGTATCATTGTACAAATAGATATTCAGATTTCTGCCTTTCAATATTTTGGTAAACATGTAGAGATGAGATTGCTGTATTGTAAAATTTAATTAAGTTGAATTAATGAAATATTGAATTTCACATTTAACTTTTTGAGGAACCATCATACAGTTTTCCATAGTGGCTGCACTATTTTACTTCACCATCAGCACTACACAAAAGTTTCAAATTTTTCCAGTCTTGCCAATTACATGTCTGCTGGGTTTTGTCCGTTTTTATTTGGATGATACCTACCCTATGTAATGGGTGTTAAGTGATATCTTTTTATGGATTTGACTTACATTACCTTAATGATTAGTCATGGTGAATATATTTTCATATGCTTATTAGCCATTTTATATATTCTTTGAAGAAATGTATTCAAATTTTGTTCATTTTTATTTTTGTTGTTGACAGGAGTACATTATCATTCCTGGATATTATTCCTTTCTCACACATATGTTTTGAAAATATTTTTCCCAATTCTGTGGACTGTCTTTTTACTCTGATGACATTGCATTTTGATTCACAAAACTTTTTAATTTTGATGAAATCCAATTAGTTTTTTTTCCTTTTGTGCTGTGCTTTTTGGTGTCATAGCCAAGAAATAATTGCCAAATCCAATGTCATCAAATATTTACCCTATGTTTTCTTCTAAGAATTTTATAGTTGTCACTCTCATATTTAAGTCTTTGATTTTCTTTGAGTTAATTTTATATGTGGTGTATGAAAGGGCACAGTTTCATTCTTTTGCGCATGGGTGTTTAGTTTTCTGAAAACAATTTGTTTAAAAGACTGTTATTACTTTATTGAGTGATTTGGCATCTTGTTCAAAAATCAATTGACCATATGTGAAAGGCTTTATTTTTCTGGGATTTCTGTTCTATTTCTGGCTTATATATCTGGGCCTTAGTGAGCTTGGGATGTTATAAACAAAACATCACACTTTTGGAGGCTGGAAGTCTGATATCAGGTAGCCTGCATGGTCAGATTCTGATGAGAGACCTCTACTGGGTTACAGACTGCCATCTTTTCTTTGTATACTCACATGACAAAAAGAGGACTTAGAAGCTCTCTATGATCTCTTTTATAAACGCATTTATCACATTCTGATGGCTCCACCCTGATGATCTACTTACCCCCTAGTTCTCATCTAATCCAATCACATGGGAGTTTTGTTGTTTTGATATATAAATTTTGAGAGGACACAAATATTCAGTCCACAATAATCTGTTCTTATTTTAGTACCACATTGTTTTGATTATTGTAATTTCATAGTAAATTTTAAAACTAGGAAGTGTGAATTCTTCAACACTGTTCTTGTGCAAAACTGTTTTGGCCATTCAGGCCCCTTTTCACATCACATGAATTTTAGACTGGGTTTTTCTATGAATGCAAATAGCACAGGATTTTGATAGGGATTAAATTAAATTTGTAGATTTCTTTGGTACTATTGTCATTTTAACAATATTAGACCTCACAATTTGTGAACATAAAATGTCTTTCTTTTTATTTTTATGTTCTTTAATTTCTTTCTGTAAGGTTTTATAGTTTTTAGCATATAAATCCTTTGCCTTCATATTTGGATTAATAGCCAATTTTTTTGTGATATTATAGGTGGAATTGTTTTCTTAATTTCTTTTGGGGTTATTCATTGTTATTATACATAAATGCAACTGATTAATATACATTAATTGTTTCTTGAAATACTGTTGAGTTCATGTATTAGCCTTTTCTAGTTTGGATGTCTTTTATTCATCTTTTCCTCCTTCATTACTCTGATTAGGACTTTCAATATAATGTTGGGTAGAAGTGACCACAAAAGGTATCCTTGTTTGATTCCTGGTCTTAAGGCAGGACCTTTTAGTCTTTCACCAATGAGTATAATATTAGCTGTGAGTTTCCCATATATGGCTTTTTGTCATGTTTTGTAAGTTCCATCTCGTCCAACTTTATTTAGTGTTTTATAAAATCAAGGCAGAGTATTAAATTTTGTCAAATTCTTTTTCTGCATTCTGTTAACATGGTGTGTTATACTGATTATTGTTACATGTTGAACCAACCTTGTATTCCAGGAATAAATTCCATTTAGTCATGGTGCAGTCTTTTTTATATGTTGATAAATTAAGTTTGCTAGTATTTTCTTTAGGATTTTTATGTCAACATTCATAAGGAATATTTTTCACTTTCTTTTCTTGTGTCTTCGTTCAGCTTTGTTGTCAAGGAAATGCTGGCCTCATATAATGAGTCAGGAAGCTTTACTTCTTTTTAAAAAGTTGAAGAGAGTTTGAGGATTGGTGCTGATTCTACTTTAAATAGTGAATATAGTTTTTTAAGAAAACATTTTTATAGTAGAATTTTATTTTTGCTTAGATATATCTAGCCATATTTTACCAAAAAATTCAAGATGTATAAACCTAACACACCTAAAATTATAGAATACAGGATCAGGTAAGATATGAAAAGGGTAAAAAAATCACAGCAGGGAGGGAGTGGTAATATAAGTGCCATAGCAGCTGATTTAATATATATATATTTTAGGATATACACAACAGTAGAATGTATTTTGATACCGTTAATACATGGAGTATAACTTATTCTAATTAGGATCCCAGTCTTGTGGATGTACACAATGTTAAGATTCAGTGGTGTGGTGTTCATATATGAACATAGGAAAGTTATTTCCAATTCATTCCACCATCTTTCATATTCCCATCTTCCCTCCCTACCCTTCATTACCCTTGGTTTAATCCACTGCACTTTTATTCTCCCTCTTCCCTTGTTGTGTAAGCATCTGCATATCTGAGAGAACAGCTGACCTTTGGTCTTTGGGGATTGGCTTATTTCACTTAGTCTCCAGATGCATCCATTTCCCAGTGAACATCATAAAGTCATTCTTTTTTATGCTGAGTAATATTCCATTGTGTATGTATATCACATTTTCTTTATCTACTCAGCTGCTGAAGGACACCTTGGTTGGTTCCATAGCTTAGTTATGTTGTGTTGAGAATACACAGAGACAAACTCACATATAGTTATCTCATACTAGACAAAGGCACCACACACATATATTGGAGAAAAGATAGCATCTTCAATAAATGGTGCTGGGAAAACTGGAAATCTACACATAGCAGAATGAAATTTACCCCTATCTCTCACCCTGCGCAAAACTCAACTCAAAGTGGACCAAAGCCCTAGAAATTAGACCAGAAACACTGTACCCACTAGAAGAAAGTGAAGCCCCAATTCTCCATTATGTCAGTTTAGGAACTGACTTCCTCAACAAGACTCCAAAAGCTCAAGAAGTAAAATTAAGAATCAACAAATGGGACAGTATCAAACTAAAAATCTTCTTTTTAGCAAACAAAACAAGAGTGTAAAGTGAGAGCCTACCGAATAGGAGAAAATCTTTGCCACCTAAACCTCAGATAGAGCATTAATCTCCAGGATATACAAAGAACTAAAAAAAAAATTAACACCAAAAAAACCCAAATAACCCTATGAACAAATGGGAAAAGGAACTGAAGAGACACTTAGCAGAAGCAAAAGTATGAATGGTCAACAAACGTACAAAAAAATGTTCAACATCTCTAGCAATTAGAGCAATGCAAATTAAAACTACACTGAGATTTCATCTCTAGTCAGAATGGCAGTTATCAAGAATACAAGTAGCAATAAATGTTGGTGAGGATGTGGGGAAAAGGGTTCACTTATACATTACTGGTGGGACTGAAAATTGGTGTAACCACATCTGGATGAGATTCCTCATGAAACTAGAAATAAACTCATTGTTTGACCTGATTATACCATTCCATGGTGTATATCCAAAGGAGTCAAAATAAGTTTACTACAGTGATGCGGCCACATCAATGTTTATTTAATATACTTTACTAGTGAAGGAAGCCATATGGCCCTGATTTCAACCTGCAGGATTCTAGTCAGCATTTGTTGCAGGGCAAGCTAGAGGTCAAAACTGTCAGCATTTGTATATCTCGGAGTGTATTAATTCCTTCCTCACATTTGAAGTAGAGTTCTTCCAGATACCTCATTCTTAGCTGATAGGTTTTTCTTTTAGTACATCAACTGTATCAGCCCATGGCATCTAACCTCCAATATTTCTATTGAAAAATCGGTTGGAAATCTTAATGAGGTTCCTTTGTATATGACTTTCTTTTTTCTTGATGTTTTCAAAAGTCTATTTTTTTATTTGTCTGTCTATTTACTGGTACTAGGATAAAGCCCAGGGATGCAGGCCTCAAACTTGTGATACTTTGGCCTCAGCCTCACAAGCAGCTGGAAAGACAGGCATGTACCCAACTGTTTTGTCACTTGACTATTTGATTATAATATGTCTCAGTATGTTGTTGTTGTTGTTGTTTTTTAACTCCTATGGTGGGTCTTTTATGAGTTAATCCTATTTGGGATTCTGTTGAGTTTCTTTCATTTAGTGATTCACATGTGATATTAAATTTGTGAAGTTCTTAGTCAATTTTCTTCAGATAAACTTTCCCTCTCCTCCTGTCCTCTCCTCCTGTCCTTCTTCTGGAGCTCCATATTTGCATATTTGCATGTTCATCTACTTAATGGTATTCCATGACTATCAGGCTTTTTCACATTTTCTTCCTTCTTTTTTCTTTCATGTTTTCAGAATTTGTAATTTTAAATTTCTTGTTTTAAATTTTCCTTATTCTCTCTTCTACCTGATCACATCTGCTTTTGGACATCTGTAGTGAAATTTTCATTTTGATTATTATACTTTTCAGTTTCAAAAATTGTTTGGTTTCCTTAACAATTTCTATTTCTTTGTATATGTTCTATATTTTTCTATTATTTTTCATCCTGTGTCCATGTTTTCTCTTAGATTTTTGAGCATATTTAAGGAATTGTTTTAAAGTCATATTTTAGTAAGTCTGAAGTCTGAGATGGTGTCTGTTCCTGTATTTTGTTTTTCTAATTGAACCATCGTTTTCTGCTTTTTGCTATGCCATGTTACTTTTTGTCATGAAAGCTTGACATTTGACTATTATAATATGGTAGCTTATAAATCATCCTTTTCATTCCCCAGAATTTGCAGTTTGTTTTGGATTATTCAGTGCTGTAGTAGTACATTTCTTTCTTGAGACTTTTCCTAAATATGATAGTGAAGATCATTGCTAATAATATGTAATTACTGAAGATTTTGCTGCTCTAGCTTGTGTTCAACAATATATTGACAAAAATTTATTGAATTCCAAGACCTCAGGACCTGAAATAAACAAAATATAAGCAAATATGAGAGAGAGAGAGAGAGAGAGAGAGAGCAAGAGAAAGATAGCCACCTCTCCCAATCTTTGCAGTTTCAGTTTGGCTCTGTACTGGGGCACTTTAACACCAGACTTCTTTGTCCTGAGCTATGGATCAGCCCCACATGAAATTTAAAGTCTCCCAGGACTTCCTGTGAACATGTATCTCACTTAGGTATGTTTGTGGCTTTAAAAAATTCCCTCATATACCCAGCTGCTTTTGAATGTCTTAATTTCCTAAATAGTTTCACCTCAACTTTTCCTTCAGTTTGTCCTCCAGGCCCTAAATCCTTATTGTGTCTTTCTATCCTAATCTCTTGTCCCAGGAATCTGTACAATTTAGTTGAACTTTTATGAGTAGTTCCTGCTACTTGTCTTGTTTGACTTCCAAGTTTTAAAAAATGAGTGCCTTGATTCAATCCTTCAGGTATCCCCAACAGGTAAGAAGAGATGTACAAAATAACTTGCCAAGAAAGTCTGCTCTGCAACCTGTGGTTTTGGGGAATGGGCTGCAATTTGACCTGCCATTTGTACAAAATCAGTTCTGCCACCATGCCATGGAGGAGGATGAAAAAGAGTAACTAGGACCCGCACAAACATTTTCTTTCATAATAAAGATGAGATAGCTTTCTCTTGGATGAACATTTGCTTGATTGAATAAATTTTGATTATTTCCTAGAAATCCTTCAAAGGTGGTTTAGAAAGCTTCTGGTTATTCTTCCAGTGTTTCTATGGAGGAACAAGAACTTGGAGCCTCATATTCCATGCTTTGACCAATGTCACTCCTCTGGTTTTCTTTCGATTAATGCTTGCATGGTATATTTTGTCCATGCTTTAAACTACTCATATTTCAAGTTAGTTTCTTGTAAACATCATATAGATGGGTCATGTCTTTAAAATCTATTCCTATAATCCATATCTTTGAATTGGTGATTATGTTTAAATTTGGGTCTGCTATTTTATTGTTCAGGTTTTGTTTGTATACTTAGTTTTTAATTCCTGTTCCCTATCTCCTGATAGTGTTATTTAAACCTTTTTAAAGTATTCTATTTTAATGTGTATATATTAAATGTAATATATGTGTGTACACACACACAAACACATATGATTAACTATACTTCTTCCTTTGATTTCTATAGAACTTGTTCCAGAGATTACAATATACAGCTTAATTTTTCATAGTCTACTTAGAATTGGTAGTTTACCATCTAAGTGGAATGTAGAAACATTATTAACTATAGTTACCCCCTTTGTTCTATAGTTGCCATGTATTATTACTTATATTCATTAAAGACTACAATGAAAATATTTTATTATATTTGTTTTGATTGTCAAATATATTTTAAAGAACTGAGGAGAAAAATAGTCTTTTATATTCTACCCAGGTATTTATGGCTTTTGTTGATAGTCCTTCATTTCAAATATTTCACATTTTGTTTAGTGTCATTTACCTTCTGTTCAGCAGAACTTCTATTAGCAAGATCTAGCAATAAATTCTCTTAGATTTCCATTATTTCAGAAAGTCTGTATTACAGGTTGAATTGTGGATCCCACAAAAGATATGGTGGAGCCTAACCTCTGATAATTCAGAGGTGGCCTTCCTGGAAGGTAAGTTCTTTGCAGAGATAATCAAGTTAAACTGAGAATATTAGAATTGGCTCTACTTGAACATAACTGGTGATATAAAAATGGAAAAATTGGACAAAGAGGAAGCTATACTAAAATGACATAAGAATCATAGGAATAAGGCAGTCATCCACAGCCAAGAGAAGGCTGAAACAGATCTTTCAGAAGGACTCTACCCTGCCAAGACCTTGATTTCAAACTTCTAATCTCCAGAACTGTGAGACAATAAATTCCAGTCACTTAATCCATTTGATTCATGGTATCTTTTTAAATACCAGATTTCCCCTCTCCTTAAGGAATTCTGATGACTTGATTATCAAATACAAATGTTTACAGATCCAATCAATCTCTCTGTCTCTCTCTCTCCTTCTCTCTTTTTCTGATTGAATAATTTCTCTCATTCTGTCTTTAAGTGCACTGACTTTTCTGTCATTTCCAATTTTCTATTGAGCCCAGTTAGTGTTTCACTTTGGTTATTATATTTTTCAGTTTCTATTATTATTTTCCTGTATCTTCTATTTCTTTCCTTACATTTTCTAGTTTTGCATTTATCTCAAGTGTTATTATGGTTTGGATATAAAGTGTCCCCCAAAATCTCCCATTAGTGCAGGAATATTTCAAGGTAAAATGATTGGATTATGAGAGTGACCAAAATAGTACATCCTGTTTGAATGGATTGCCTGGGTGGTAATTATAGGCAGGTGTGGCATGATCAGAAAAAGTGGGTGACTGAGGGCATGACCTGAAAGCATTTTTCTTCCTGTTCTTCTTACTGTCTCTAATTTCTTATCCCACCATAAATTGAGCAGCTTTTCTGTGCTGATTCTTTTTGCCTTACCTTGGGCCCAGAGCAATGGAGTTGGCTGTCTATGCACTGAGACCTCTGAAACAGCTTCAAGTAAACTTTTTCACCTCAAAGTTATGTTGGATATTTTGGTTGCAGCAACAAAAAAGTAACTAAAACAGAAATTGGCACCCAGAAGTGGGGTCATTACTCTAACATATGTGCATAAGAAGCCATATGGAGCTGATTGACAGGAGGAAATTTGAAAAGTTTAGAGATATAAGGTAGAAAAGCTTTATTAAAATGGAGCTTAATGGGTGATTCTAGTGGGATCTCAGAAGACTGTAACACTAACAGGAATGCAGACCATGCTGTTGATGTTTCAGAGGGAAATGAGTGTTTTTTTGGGGGGGGGGGGATTTGACTAGAGGCCATTTATGTTATATTCTGGCAAAGAATTGGTTAGATTTTGCCCCTGTCCTGAGACTTTGTGAGGCTGAATTTAAGTGATGGACTAATTAATCTGGTAGAGGAAATTGCAAGGCAGCACAGCATTCAGACAGTGGCATCGATATTGCTAGCAATTTTTAGCTAGGTTTACTGTTAGAATAAGGAACAGACAGCAGAGTTGAAGGATTTTAAAAACTTGAAGTTTGACCAGAAAAGTGCATGTAAAACAAGGGCCAAGAGCGGTGTGCTTATTGAAGAAATTACTAGCTCTAAAGTATTTTGAAGAGATAATAGAAAAGATGGCTTCAGGGCATCTCAGGAATTTGTAAGATCACAACCACTACGGTTCAAGTGTGTAGAAAGGAACATTTCTTTGAGAAGAGATCAAGGGGACATCCTGCTTCTGTGGGGGTGATGGGTGCTGTTTCTAGGAAGTAGTTTCAACTTGCTGAACTGCATAGTCACTCAGAATATGCTGGAGCCACAATTCCAAGAGCCCAGGTATTGCACGAGGTGACGGCAGACCTTGGAGTTATCCACATGGCACTGGTTCTGCAGGAATACAGGATGTTAATAGTAAGGTCAGGCAAAGTACAGCAGTGTTGGAGTGCCTGTGGGTTGCTCTTGAGAGGATGGGTGATGCATGAAGCTGTAAAGGTGAAGTTCAAGTTGGAATAAAGACCCCAGGAATTAAGAAATACCAATAATGTGCACTGTCTGCTGAGAAAAACTTCTGGCTACAGAGAGAGGTAGGTTAAAAGAGAGCCCATGTGCACTTCAACCAGTAAGACCAAATGGGTGAGGCTCCTGAAGCCCTTTGGCCACTATGTGTGCTAGATGCTATATGTGGAGTTATTGGGCTTGTTTTTCCAGCTGGGTTTTAGTCTTGCTTTGGCCCCATCCCTTCTTTCTATGTTCCTATTCCTGTCTTGGAATGGGAATGTTTATTCTGTGCCACTGTATATTGCATACGTGTAACTTGTTTTTGATTTTTTACAGGGGCTCACAGCCAAGATTTTGCCTTATGTCTCAGAGGAGACTTTGGAAGTGGGCAATGCTAAAACTAATAAGACTATGGGACTCTAGGAGATGGACTAAATGCATTTGCCTTGTGAAGTGAATATGAGCTTTTGTGGGTCAGGGCAGAGTGTAATTGTTGACATATGAGGCATCCCACAAGGGATTTCGATAGCTGCAACCTAATGAGTCCATCCTATTTTGAATGAACTGATTGGTTAGTAACCATCGATAGGGCATGACTAGAGGAGGGGTGTCATTGGGAGCATGCCCTGGAAGGTTTGTTCTCCTGTGACTCCTTCCTCTCTTGCTGTTTCTCTCTCTGCTTCCTGACTGCACCATAAGATGAGCAGCTTTCCAGCTCTGGGCCTTTTCCCCATGATGTGCTAACTCACCTTGGTCTCTGAGCAATGGAGTCAGTCGTCTATGAACTGAGACCTATGAAACCATGGACGCCAAAAAAACCTTTCCTCCCTTTAAATTGTTCTTGTTAGGTACTTTGGCCACAGTGATGAAAAGGTAACTAAAACAAGTATTTATGATTTCCTGTTTGTGCATTTGTATAGTTGTTGTTATAAAGCATTTGCTAGGTAATTTCAACATCAGTGTCATGTCAGCATTGGTTTTTGTTGATTATTTTCTTCTGGGTGAATTTAGATTTTTCTTGTTATTCACATTCTAAGTAAATTTGCATTTTACCCAAGAAACTTTGACTATGATATTGTGAAATGTTGGTTTTTATTTGAATTCTATGGCACATGATAATGCTTAGTGAGAAATCAATTTGGTTGGATTCGTACCACAAGTTCCTATCTTTTTCTGTTCAATGTCAGTTCAGTCTTGAAAACATTTGCAATGCTATTTGAATCTCTCATGTGTGTACCACCCAATAGCTCTTATGAACAACGTTCAAAGACTGATATGCTGACCTAGCATCAAATATATTCACTCATAGCTTATTTTAAGAACAGGAGTTCCTAAACAACTTTGTGATGTTGCATGTGAAAATTTTTTGCCCTTCTTAATTTTTCTGGTTTTCCTTTTCAGTCTGGTGGCCAGAAATCTGGAGCTATAGTTATTCTCCTTCTGCATGCAAGTTTGTGACTATTTTCAAGTGACAAGGACATAAGCAATGGGACAACAGAGATAAGAAGAAACAAAAATGGTTTGCCTGTCATCTTGGGATGGTAACTCCCCTTATCAGAGAAGGTTTCCCTTCAATTCAAAGTCTCCTTAACCACACTTCAATTGGGAATTCTGCTACCACCGCAAGAAGATTGTGTAGGGGTTAGAGGAAAAGAAAAGAGATGAAGGAAAATAATGGAGGAAAAGAAAAGAAAAACTACCTAAGGATGTCTTAGCTCTTTTTCCTACACTTTGAACTTGAACTTGAAGTCCTCTCTTTGATCTACTTGTATTTAGTTAATTCCCACTTCCAAGTTTTAGTCTGTGATGAATGCAGGCTTGATGGCATCAGAGGAAAGAACACAGTAAACTCACTGCTGGTTCAGTGTAATTCAAATTCTGATTTCCTTTCCTTATTTGCCTGCTAGCAGTTAATTTTCAGTCTTCAAGTAGCAGTTCCATGCAGTGTCCAGTATTCAGAGGTGCATTGAGAATTAAAGACTGGTTGCTTTCTCTTCTTACTCAAAACTGGAATTATGTAAACTCTTTATCTATTCCCTCCTTTCATTCCTGGCAGTTGCTTCTCTTTCTGTCCATCTTTCAGTCCAGGCAGAGGTTAACAAATTTTATTCATCTTTCCAAATAATCATCTTTTGTTTCATTGCTTTTCTTTAAAGTTTTGTGTTTTATTTCATTGATTTGTTTTATATTTACTATTTCCCTTTTGCTTATTTTGGTTTTAATTTGGTATTCTTGGGTTGGCTCAATTCTTAAGATGGATGCTTAGTTCATTAAAGGTTCAAAAAGTGTATTATGCTGGGTGTGGTGGTGCACGCCTGTAATCCCAGCAGCTCAGGAGGCTGAAGCAGAAGGATTGTGAGTTCAACACCAGCCTCAGCAAAAGTGAGGCACTAAGCAACTTGGTGAGACCTTGTCTTCAAATAAAAAACAAAATAGGGCTGGGGATGTGGCTCAGTGGTTGAGTGGTTAAGTAGTTCATCTTTTAATCCCCAGTAACACCCCCCCACCGGGAAAAAAATTGTATCATGATGATGTTTTAATTTTGTACCTTTTAATAATGTAGACATTTGCTGTTATTGATCTCTCTGTTAGAGAAGCTTTATCTACACCACACAAACTTTGCTCATTCATTTTTATTAAATTTAAAATATTTTATAAACTTCTCTGTGGTTTCTTTTTTAAACTACGAGTAACTTGGTTTTTGTTTCTGTTTTTGTTTTCTGGTACCAGGGATTGAACTCAGGGGCACTCAACCACTGAGCTACATCCCCAGTCCTATTTTGTATTTTATTTAGAGACAGGATATAACTGAGTTGCTTAGTGCCTCACTTTTGCTAAGGCTGGCTTTGAACTCACAAACCTCCTGTTTCAAACTCCTGAGCCGCTGGGATTACAGGCATGTGCCACCCCATCCGGCTCTATGAGTAACTTGGAAGAGTGCTGTTTAATATTAAATATGCATACTTTTTATAACTTTATTGTTTTAATTTGTGATCAGAGAACATACTTTGTATTATCTTAGTCTTTTTGAACTTATTTTTTATTTTTATATGTAAACTCTGCATTTTTGTTATGTGCATCATTTATAAACAGTTAAATTATATGTTTCTGAATCAGTGAAAAAGTCTCTCTATAATGTTGTTTATTTCAATTTGTTTGCATAGTTAAAAATATGTCAACCTACTTTCATTTTTATATTTAAAAATTATTTCATGTCTTTTAGATCCCAGTAACTTTCTTCCCATCTACCACTACTGACTTCTTTTTTTCTGCAAGTAGATATCCATTGTTTTGTCTGTTGTGTGTCCACCTAGATTTACTTTATGCACAAATAGATATATTCGATTCTAAAATGTTACATTGTCCAGAAGGATAGACATTTAGTTGTAACTAACAAACAAACACCATTTCTCTAATTTCTTAAATCAGCTTGTTTATCACAGCTTCAGACATGTCATGGAACATGCATCTAGGGGAACCTCACCACATAAAGATCAAAGAATGCATGTCACGGGCCCTGGGCAGCAGGAAGACTTTTTTTTTTGTACTGGGGAGTGAATCCAGGGGCACTTAACCACTGAACCACATCCCCAGCCCTCTTTTGTAATTTTTAGAGACAGTCTCACTGAGTTACTTCGGGCCTGCTAAATTGCTGAGGCTGGCTTTGAACTTGCGATCCTTCTGCCTCAGCCTCTCATGCAGTTGGGATTACAGGCATGCACCACCACACCCAGCCAGGAAGACATTTTTATCCACCTCCGAGCACTGATGGGAACAAGCTTAGAAAGGAAGATGCTGTGAAGAGGGAGACAAAATCCTCACCAGTGACATGAATCTACACCACTACTTTGTGCTTCACACATCTTTGCTGCTTTAGCCCAGCCAAGACTCCAGCTGCCACTGGGGATCTGTGATTTTTACTGTGGAGAAGATTATGGGTTTATAAAGCAATTAATGATTTCCACTAATCCATAGCCATTTTTAAACCGTGACATGTACTAGAGCTAATTACCTTTATTGAATAAAATATCCTTTATAATTTAGTGTATATTAGGTTCAGAAAGAATTTATTTAATTTTACCAGATAGTATATTTTATAAGATGTAGTTTTATATAAGAAATTCCAGACTGCACAACATAAATAAAATGCCACTATTTAAACAGATACTAAACTTTGTTAGATTTTTCTATTTCCGGACAGTCTTCATTTTCCTGTCTTTGCTGACAATGTCTCCTTGAATTAAAGATCCTCCAAACTTAGACCTTCACTAACCTTGACTTCTACCATCAGCCACATTGGTTACATCTTTGTCATATGTGTGTGTCACATTCCTTTTATGGTCCTGTTTTTCACCACTTCACCTTCAAGGTTTAACAGATGGACTGTATTAAGGTTTCTGTTCACTGCAGCTCAAGGCCCTCAAGTAGCAGGACTGTATGGTTCTCCATGCTTATCCAAGTCTCCTACAGGTGCCCAGGTGATAGTATTGGAATGAACATCTTAGAAATTCTATTTGTGATTCCCTCTTGCCTGAAAACCCTCTCATGACTTTAATTGCCATATAATTTTTTCCTGTCCTTTAATTTCAAGACTTTTTATAATAACCTCTCGATATCAACAGGTTTCCAAAGGGTGTCTCAAGAAACATAACTTCTGGGAGATGTGACTGAGGTATTGCAGACAAAGAGAGATCCGTGACCAAAGGAGTTTGGGAATATTTCATTAAATGGGGTCCTATTTGCAGACTTTATCAAAATCTTTCTTTATGTCCATGAATATTTTGAGTCTTCAAGAAATGAATGAGAATATTACATTTCCCAAGAATTTTGATGAGAGATCTTTTTTTTCCCTATGGAGCACCAGTCAGTAAGAATGTTCTTTGAAATAAATCAGGAAAATTGCTGAACATTTATTTCTTACTCTTCTGAGGTATTATAGAAATTATGGTCTATAATATACTATTGAGTACTTAGTGAGTTACTGAATATATTGCCCTACCTATTTCCAAAAGGATTTGTAATGCCTTATTGATTAAATCACACTACAAAATAAAACATTTTATGTGGATCTAAATGAGGTGAATTGAAAGAAATAGGAAATTTTAGTGACTATAATCAAACATATTATATTACTTGGCTGATATAATTGTCTATATTTTCCTGGAAGTAAATGTGAAAATTAATGTGTCATAGACGTTAATGTCTGACAAAACTTATAGCAGGTAAATTTAAAATACTTCCTAAAACTAAATTCAAGCAAAGAATATGACATAAATATTTTCATATAAAGGAGATTGAAAAATAAACTATAGAATATCTTTGTTCACCATTTTTTACTAGTTTGGAAAAGCATGATTTAAATTAATAGGCTTAGGGTAAAATGCATGAGGAAATAATATTAAACTATGAATCAGTGAAGGAATTTCTGTGAGAAACTGAGGAGACAAGGTATGGGATACATATTCAGCTGTAGGAACCAAAATTAAACCTTACTTCTAATAAGCAAAATTTTTATTTCTCTTTTAAAGGTAAAGACTTAGGGGAGCAAATTCCAGAGCTGCTTCCTGGTTCTTCACCCGAAGGTAATTTTGGATTGCCTTAGCCTTTTTTTCTTTCTATTTATTTATTTATTCTACTTAAGTATACATGATAGCAGAATGCATTTTGATTCTTGTACACATATGGAGCACAACATTTTATTTCTCTGGTTGTAAGTGATGTAGAATCACACCATATATGTAGTCATATATGAAGTTAGGGCTATGATGTCTATCTCATTCCACCATCTTTACTGTTCCCATGCCTCTTCTCCCTCCCTCCTCTATGAACAAAGTTCCTCCATCCTTCTCGTGTCCTCTCCTCCATTATGGATCAGCATCCACTTATCACAGAGAACATTTGGCATTTGTTTTTTTGGGATTGGCATGTTCCTACTAGCCCTAGTTTTCCTAGTGTTTTGAACATAAAAGGGTGTTGTATTTTGTCAAATGCTTTCTCTGAATCAATTGATGAAATCATATGATTCTTATCTTTAAATCTATTGATGTGATGAATTACATTAATTTATTTCCATATGTTGAACCAAACTTGCATCCTAAGAATGAACCCCTCTTGATCATGGTGCACTATTTTTTATATGTTTTTGTACGCATTTGCCAAAATTTTATTGAGAACTTTTGCATCTATTTTCATCAGGGATATTGGTGTGAAGTTTTCTTTCTTTGATGTGCCTCTGTCTGGTTTTGGTATCAGGGTGATACTCGCCTCATAGAATGAGTTCAGAAGGGTTCCCTTTTTTCTATTTCATGAAATAGTTTGAGGAGTATTGGTATTAATTCTTCTTTGTAGGTCTTATAGAACTTGGCTGAGAATCCATCTGGTCCTGGGCTTTTCTTGGTTGGCAGGATTTTGGTGGCATCTTCTATTTCTTTGCTTGAGATTAATCTGTTTAAGTTGTGTATGACCTCCTGGTTCAGTTTGGGTAGGTCGTATGCCTCTAGAAATTTGTCGGTGTCTTCAGGGTTTTCTCTTTTACTGGAGTATAAATTTTCAAAATAGTTTCTAATTATCCTCTGTATTTCAGTAGTGTCTGTCGTGATATTTTCTTTTTCATCACGAATTTTAGTAATTTGGATTTTCCTCCTCCTTTTCGTTAGGGTGGCTAAGGGTTTGTCAATTTTTTTATTTTTTCAAAGAACCAGCTTTTTGTTTTGTCAATTTTTTGAATTGTTTCTTTTGTTTCAATTTCATTGATTTCAGCCCTAATTTTGATTATGTCCTGTCTTCTACTTCTTTTGGTGTTAATTTGTTCTTCGTTTTCTAAGGCTTTGAGATGAAGAGTCAATTCATTTATTTGTTGACTTTTACTTCTTCTAATGAATGAGCTTAGTGCTATGAACTTTCCTCTTAGCACTGACTTCATGGCATCCCAGAGATTTTGATATGTTGTATCAGAGTTTTCATTTGCCTCTAAGAATTTTTTTTTATCTCTTCCTTGATGTCTTCTGTTATCCATGCACCATTCAATAGCATATTATTTAGTTTCCAGGTGTTGGAGTAGTTTCTATTTTTTAATATGCCACTGATTTCTAATTTGATTCCATTGTGGTCAGATAGGATGCAGGGTAGTTTCTCTATTTTTTTATATTTGCCAAGTCTTGCTTTGTGACATAACATATGATGTATTTTGGAGAAGGATCCATTTGCTGCTGAGAAAAATGTGTATTTGCTTGTAGATGGATGGAATACTCTAAATATGTCTGTTAAGTCTAAATTATTGATTGTTTTTATTGAGTTCTATGGTTTTTTTTTTTTTTTTTTTAGTTTTTGTTTAGAAGATCTATCCAGTTGTGAGAGAGCTGTGTTAAAGTCACCAAGTATTATTATGTTGTGGTCTATTTGATTCTTGTAGTTGAGAAGGATTTGTTTGATATACATAGATGCCCCATCGTTTGGGGCATGGATTGTTATGTCCTTAAGAAATATGAAATATCTTTCTTTATCCCTTTTCACTAACTTTGGCTTGAAGTCCACTTTATCTGATATGAGGATGGAAACTCCTGCTTGTTTATGCAGTCCATGTGAGTGATACATTTTTTTCCCACCCTTTCACTTGTATGTTCTGTGGATGTCTTTTCCTGTGACATGAGTCTCTTGAAGGCAGCATACTGTTGGGTCTTTTTTTTTTTTAATCCAGTCTTTCAGTCTATGTCTTTTAATTAATGAGTTTAGGCCATTCACATTCAGGGTTATTATTGAAATATTATTTGTAATCCTGGTCATTTTGGATTATTTTTGGTTTTTACCTTGACTTGGTTTCTCCTTTGATTAGACTTTTTTTTAGTAGCTCCTCTCTTTGTATATTTTCACTATTGATTATCATTTCCTCCTCATGAAATATTTTGCTGAGCATGTTGTGTAGTGCAGGCTTTCTTGTGTTAATTTGTTTAATTTTTGTTTATCATGGAAGATTTTTATTTCATCATCAAATCTGAAGCTCAGTTTTGCTGGATATAAGATTCTTGGTTGGCATCCATTTTCTTTCAGAGCTTGGTATATGTTATTCCATGATCTCCTGGCTTTTAGGGTCTCAGTTGAAAAATCTGCTGAGATTCGAATTGGTCTTTCCCTACATGTAATGTGATTGTTCTCTCTTGCTGCCTTTAAGGTTCTATCCTTATTCTGTATGCTGGTCATTTTCATTATAATGTGTCTTGGTGTAGATCTGTTGTAATTTTGTTCATTTGGTGTCCTGTAAGCCTCTAGTATTTGATTTTCCAATTCATTTTTCATATTTGGGAAATTTTCTGATATTATTTCATTGAAGAGATTGTGCATTCCTTTGGTTTGAAATTCTGTGCCTACTTCTATCCTGATAAATCTTAGATTTGGTCTTTTGATGCTATCCCATAATTCTTATATGTTCTGTTCATGATTTCTTACCATCTTCACTGTATCGTCAACTTTATTTTCAAGATTGTATATTTTGTCTTCATTATCTGAGGTTCTGTCTTCCAGGTGATCTAGTCTGCTGGTGATGCTTTCTATTGAGTTTTTTATTTGGTGTATTATTTCCTTCATTTCAAGAATTTCTGATTGTATTTTTTTCACAATCTCTAGATCTTTCTTGAACTAATATTTTGCTACCTGTATTTGTTCCCTTATCTCTTTGTCGGAGTGATCAATGGTTGCTTTTATTTGCTTTCTTATTTCTTTGTTGGAGTGATCAATGTTGCCTGTATTGCTCACTTAAGTTATTCTTTAATTTGCAGATCATTTTAATTACATACATTCTGAATTCTTTCTCTGACATTTCATCAGCTGTGCTGTCAATGGATTCTATTATTGTATCTTGGTTTATTTGGGACACTTTCTTCCCTTGCTTTTTTTTTTTTTCATATTGATTATGTATGTTCCTTTTTTGCAATGCTGATCTGAGTTATTGCAGTTTCTATCCTATAATCTTGTATTGACACTACAGATTACCTGTGTCTCACTTTGGATTTCACTTCCAGTCCCCAGCAGGTGTCCCCAGATGGATACTACTGCCACTAAAGATGATGTCGGCGGTAGTGGAGGTAACTCAAGATAGTAGTGGGAGTGGCCCAACATGGATGCAAACACTTTCAGAGATGGGGCTAAAAGGGTGGGACTTACAATGACTTTGAGCTGATTGATCGCAGATGCAGCACTTTGGCAGTCCACTGCCTGAAGGCCCTGTCTGTTGACCCAAGGTAGAGGCTAATACATGGGCAGAACCATGGGGATGGCTTCAGTGTACAAGATGGATACAGGAAGGGAACAACAGCGTGGATCCCCACTATGTGCAGGGGCGGTCCTGGGCCTGGGCTATCACACAGCCCTGTGAGGGCAGTCCTAGGCCTGATCTTGGCCTAGACTCCCTGAGGGATTCCAGGTGGTGGGTCTAGCCCTAGGCCTGAGCTCCCTCAAATCTGCAGGGGCTTTGGTGCTGAACTGGGGGTGGTCCAGGGCCTTAGTAGTTGGGGTCTGGGTTACCCTGTGGGTCCATGGATTGGTGGGTAGTAATCTTGGGCCTAACCTTGGCTGGACTCCCTTGGAGGTCCCTGAAGATGGTCCTGGGCCTTGGCCTGTGCTTCTGCTGTTCCACATGGGCTCTGGTGCAGAACTCGGGGTGGTCCCGGGCTTCACTTAGGCCAGGTCTCCTGCAGGGGTCCCAGGAGGCAGTCCTTCCCCTGGGTCTGGGTTCCTCTGTGATTGATGGTTAGCCATATTGGGTCTGCTCTTGGCTGGGCTCCTGAGGTGGTCTATGCAGGTGGTCCTGGGCCTTTGCCTGTGCTCCCGCCAGTGGGCAGGAACTCTGGTGCTGAACTAGGGGTGATCCTGGGCTTCCTTGCCTTTGTCTTTTTGTCTTACATCTGAGGTGTTGTCCTTGTCACCATCCACAATGGCTTGGTCCTCACATTCTCAATTCATCCAGGAAGAAGAGTACAGAAAAGTCATACACCTTTCTTCTGCTCACATCCATTGCTTTGTCAAGAAAGAAAATCAAAATGGAAAAGCATTGGTTCAAGGCACATAAAACTGAGTCAAGAGAATTTTTAAAATAGGTCTCAGACACTTGCATATCTGAACCTTTGAATAAGGCTACAGACATGCTCATGTTGGGCCCTCCCCTTGTGAGCTGACCTTTGGACTGGGCCTAATTGAAATTTCCTGAAACATTGTTGAACTCTGCTGACTTTCTATGCAATGGATCCCTTCCTCCAAACTACCCAAAGACTGAGGTTATGCCCAATCCTTTTCTTATAAAGCAGTTTAACTTCTGCCAGCATCAGTCATAATTCCTGATATATATACTATTGCCATTTTGAAAAACATTTGAGCACATTTCTCAAGACTGCTTAAATCTGTGTTTTTCTAGACTATAATCCTACTTAGTCCCAGGTAATGTAATTTTCTTTGTTCTCAACTAGGTTGATTTTATTCTCAATTGACAACTGTATACATCATCATATAGCAAGATCTAGTTACAGTGGAGATTGAGAGAGACTAGTTTTATTCTGCTGATCTCTTGTGTCTAGTGAAATAAGGAGTCTCTGATAAAAGAAGGCAAAATTAATATCAGAATAAAATTACTAATCTCTGCCATAGGCTAGTTTTCAGCTTTCTTTCCTCATGTCTAAAACAGCATGGAATAAGTAAATATATACTTTATAGCATTTCTTGAAATGTCCTAGATGAGATCCGGACAAACAGAGTGCTTATTTTAAATTGAATTTGCATGGAATAGAGTTAATGTGAATATTTTATATTACTTTATAAAATAAAATTCCTCAACATTCCATTTCAGAGGTGAGGGGGAGAGAATAAGCACTCTGTCATGAAAGTAACCCATGCTCCTTCTTCTCTGTGCTGAATGGTATGCCACACCAGCATTGGCACAAAATTTGAGAAGGTAGAGAGCTGCTTTAGGAAAGATCTTGGGTCATCCATTTAATTTTTTCCCTATTCTGGAGACTAACACCCCCCGCCCCCAATTCCAGGCCATCTGTATATGATGGTACTTGACATTCCAGAGATATCACTTTGGCCTTTGCATTGGTTAACCATTATCTCAGTAATGCTGCATTATAACCCACTTCAAAACTTAATGGCTCCAAACAACAACCATTTATTTATCTCACAGTTCTGTGAGTCATAACTGTTGGCTGAGATCAACTGGACTGTCTCTGTAGCAACAGTTGAATGTGGGTCTGGTACACTGTCCTTTCACTCTTGGTTGGTTTCACTCCCATGCTTGTCCTTGGCTGGTAGAACTGGGTGACTTGGCTCTGCTCTCCATGGTTTCTCACTATTGGCAGCCTAGCCGGGCAGAGGCAGGGCTCCAAGTAAGAGAGAGGATGCCTACAAGGGCTGGAACAGTTGCTTCTGGCCTATTGTATTAGCAGGAGTGAATCACAGGGATTAAGGTGCAGGGACCAGAGTCTACTTCTTGATTGACTTCCGGGGTTGCAAAGTTACCTGGCAAAGGCCCAGATGCAGGGAAAAGTAGATATGTTGTTATTTATCTATTGCTCATTTTATAGTTTTTTAATAAGTATAATAGCTTCAGAAGTCTGAAGCTATTTTACCTAAGTAAATGATTTTCTAGATTTTTTTTTTTTTTTTTTGCAGAAAGCATAAAGACTTAAGGTAAGTGAGGATGTTCATCATCACTTCTGATTTATATTGAAAGGTGGGGACATATAATAGAAAAACTACTATTGCTTAAAATATAATTTATACAGTTCCAATTTTTGCTTTAGATCATCTCTGTTGAGAGATGTGCAGTATAGGTTAGCAGGAAAACTAATTTATTCTAATATTATTGGTGATGTGTGCACATTCCTTTAAGTTATGAAGAAAGTATCACATAAAAGTATTACATTATGGGGATTACAAGGCTCTGAAATGAAAGTACTTGGAATTGAATCCTCAGTCTGCTCCTTGTGGAAAATCAAATGGTTAAAATTTATGATATTTAGTACATTTCTACTGAGTACTCTGAGCCTCTGTTTTCAAATCTGAAAAATAAAGGAGTAACAATTGCACCATTCTCATAGGATTGTTCTAAGCTTAAATAAGAGGGTGAATGCAATGTTCTTAAGATAGTTCCTGGCCTGTACTAATGTTCAATAATATCTTTTTATTATTATCACTAACATCATTCAGCTAAAAAGCAATAATTTGACTGTCGCTTATAGTGAATTCAGACATATGTAAAATTCAAAGCATTAGGACCTTTGGCAGAGCAGGCAGAGTGATAGCCAGTAAAAAGAGAGCCATTGTCTTGGAAGTTGAAAGCTGATGGAAAAATTAATAAATGGATTCGTATTCACAGAAAGCTGAAACATGAAATTGGAAGTGCAGGAAGACTGGGAAAGCTGATTAGGAATTAGACACAGGGGCTCTTCCTGAAAGTGTAGACATATATGCAGGATAGAGAATGAATTGGTAGTTTATAAGATGCAGAGAAAAACTCTCCACACAAAACTGAAGATTATGAGATGCTCAATATCTTGAGACTCAGGCACAGCTAAGGGGGAAGTGCATTACTGAAAATAGGTGGATCAGTGTAAGTTGAAAACTGAGAGATAAGACATCTGTGCTCCTTCTGTCTTCCACTTGGATCCAGAAAGATCACCAAAAATATGAAGGACATCTGTAAAGAGGGACAGGGGCATCGATAAAACAAGAAATTCAGAAGCAACAGAAACAATACAAGAGACAAATGGAAATGTCACAAAGTGATATAACTCAGATTCCCAGAAAGTTAACAGAAGATGTTAGGAACAACCAAAACAGAACACAGAAGAGGTACATTCAGAGAACAAAATAGTAGCTCCTAGAAATTAAGTAGAAATAGAGAAATGAAAAGTTGAGTAAGAGTTAGAAGGTAAAATTGAGGAAATCTGCCAGAAAGTAAAATAAAGATACCTGATGGATAACAGAGAGACAAGAGGAGAAGCTCAGATGATTGTTTCAGAAATTCTGTTTTTAATTAACGGAGTTCCAGGAAAAGACTACCTAGAAACAGCAGAAGGAATTAAAAAACAATATCTAAGGGAATTTCTCACACTGAAGGATATGTGTCTGGCTTGGAAAGGCTCACAGTCTTTCCACATGATGGCTGCTTGTTGTTTTAACTGATTAATATAGGATATTATGACATTTTAAAACTGTCCAAGTGTATCATTTTATTAAATATAAAACATTAAAAAGAAAGAAAAACATTACAATATTGGAAAAAATACAAATAATTAAAGGCTACACTGTTATATTGATTTTAGGTAGAAGAAAGGTACAAGGTCTTATGCCTACAACTAATGAAGCAAAATTGTGGAGAGGACCTTACAGTTCCAGATGGTGTTAAATAGGACATAGGAGAGTCAATATGCTGACTTAAGCTAGATGTGAATCTGGGACAGCCCTAGAAACCTGAAAAGGGAGAAACATGCATTGGAAGTCTTCGGAAAAATAAGCCTGAATGTGAATGAGTTAAAGCCAGGAAGGTAAGAAGAGTCACTAAACCAAAATCCAAAGCCATGACAATGATCAGGAATATCTTGTAATATGTCAGGTTATAATGCAGGAAGGGACTTGATAAAATGCTCAGATTTTAGGACTTGGAGTGTTATGTCTATGAAGCATGGGGTTTAAGAGTATGTACTTTGAAGCACACTAGCTCTCAGTTTGACTGTAGACACAATTCCTTACTAACTGTGTGACCTCCAACAAGTTGATCGAACTCTCTCAGCCTTTATCATGGAGTTATTCTGAAGTTATATCTAAAATGCTTAGGCCAGAGTCTAGAATTAAGTAAGTGATCAGTACATGATAGCTATTTTTACAGTCATCATTATCATTATTTACTTAATATTAATTAAGTTTGATGAATTCTGATGTGTTAAATATATTTAAAGTTTAGGGCTGGGGTTATGGCGCAGTAGTAGCGTGCTCACCTAGCACGCGTGAGGCACTGGGTTCAATCCTCAGCACCACATAAAAATAAAATAAAATAAAGATATTCTGTCCACCTGCAACTAAAAAATAAATATTAAAAAAATATTCAAAGTCTAGGCATTCATTTCCTCATCTATAAAATAAGAATCATATGTATATTTCATGAAATTATGAGTATTAAATGAGCTAATACATGTATCGTTCATATCACTTTGTAAATGCTTTACCAAAATGTTCACAATAGAGATATTACTATTAAATGGTTAAGAATCATGTTTTTGGGTATATTTTTGTTCAGAGTTTCTGTTGCAACACAGTTAAACATTTTGGCTCCTAGTGTGTAGTCTCATTGATCAGAAAGAGACTCTATTACTTGTAGCTTTTCCAGTAGCCAGGCAATATAAACTCCTTTCAGAAAACAGAATATTATGAAAAAATTCTGTCAAAAATGTTTAACTAGAGGGAGATTTTTATGATTATATAAAATATATGACTGTAATGCATTAAATATAGAATATGAAAATAGAAAAAAAGGACACTTTCAAAAGTATAACCTCGTCACCTGAGTATAAGCACTATCTTTGGTGATCTAATGCCCACAAAAATTTATTGTTTATTTACATGAGTATATGTAAATATATATACATATATTTCTGTTCTGTTTCATTTTTTCCCACTAAGCTAGAGAACAGATCATGGGGTATACCTGTATTCCAAATAGCATTTCTAAAGCCTGTATAATAGAGGCTATACTTCACTGCTTTTTCTGTTGACAGTGGTTTAAATTTTCTTGTTTTTCTGTCTTGTAATTTTTGATTGAAAGCTAGGCAATTTATGCTGAACAATAGTGGAAATGGGCACATTTTTTCTTCTGATAGATGTGGGAGGTTAAGTTCATCAGCTGAACTAAATTTTTATGTGTAAATTGCTATAGTTACTTTCAGTGCATCCCAGATTTAAATCCCTCCAGCTGTGGAAACTCCTACTCTATAATCCAAGGAGTGTGAGCAGGTATTTTTCAGGCTCCTGCTCCACAAGAATAGTCCCTACACATCTGAAAAATAAAAAAGATCTCTCTATACACTCTTACTGTTGTCCCAGAAATGACTGTGATTCAGGGCTCAGCCCTCAGTGGGGCAGGGGAGTCCTTGGTTTTCCTAGTCCCTCTCCAGTTTGGGGAGGCCATATGCAACTGAGTGTTGAAGATGAGATTTTCTCAACTTTCTTGTCACTTTCCCTCCCTGTCAAAGAAACTCTGCTTGTATCTGTGGAGGTCCTGAGTGGGAGAATGTTCTCTGTACCTTAAACAGCAGCATCAGGGCCACAGCTTGACATAGGTATGAGATCTGAAACTATGAGGCTTCTTACTCCTCCTCTCAGAAGCTATTCATCTTTGCCTGGGATCTGGATATAGGAGTGTTTCTTACCCTTTTCCAATTGCTTTTTCCTTCTTATGTTTGGCATTCTTAGAATGTCAGCATGATTCCACATGTATCACTGAGCTCTCCTTTCCTCCTTCCCTACTTCCTTTCTTCAGGAGCAACCAGTTGAGGCTGGTGGAAAAGAGTTTGTGAATGAGAGTATAAGGACAAAGGATATTTTTTCTTATCCTCTGAAGGTTCAATTGTACTTAAATAAATTGACAATAGATTAACAGGGAAAAAATATAAGTTTATTATGTGCAAGGAGGACTCACAGTGTGAGATTCAGAAACATACATTGAGATTTAGAAACGTGTATCTTCTTCTATAGCAAAAGAAAAATGGTCCATAGGCAGTTTAGAGGGGCACATATGACTTTTAAGGGGAAGTGCATGGGCCCATAGAACAGACAATTACCTGTGACAAAGTTCCTCTGGGCTCTGGAGAAGATGGCCACAAGCTTCAGGAAGGTGAAGGGTGGTGATAAAAGTTGTCTTATTATACAGATAAAAATCTCTGAGTATTGGAACTGCCTTCAGAATAATAGGTGAAAAATCTGTATGTGGTGATGACTCTTATTCTCTTTTCTGTGATTAATTTTCTCTGGTTAATGAGATTTTTAGGAAGGGAGTCAAAGACAATTGCATTTCTTTTTTTTTATATATATTTTTTAGCTGTAGATGGATGCAATATCTTTATTTATTTATTTATTTATATGTAGTGCTGAGGATCAAACCCAGTGACTCACGCATGCAAGACAAGCGCTCTACCACTGAGCTACAGCCCCAGCCCCAATTGCATTTCTTTTGAAAGAATTTCCTTCATTTGAATAAGAGAATTCCAGAGAGAAACTTTTCCTTTGCTGGGGTTGAGAGGGTAGGGAGGACAAAGGAAGGTTAGAAAGACCTTGATTCTAAGGTTTTCTAGTTTTCCTTAATTCAAAGCACTCAGCATGTGAAAGCACCATACTTGGAAGTATCATTTTC
Source organism: Xerus rutilus (assembly GCA_028644305.1). Taxonomy (NCBI): domain Eukaryota; kingdom Metazoa; phylum Chordata; class Mammalia; order Rodentia; family Sciuridae; genus Xerus; species Xerus rutilus. Next base: position 49,976,957 of record CM053412.1, on the reverse strand, counting down.
CAAGCCTCCAAAAGGGAAGACCTTCCTTGTGTCAGGGATTCTCAGTTATACTGAAGTATAATGTGAGCCCACACTAGATGTTCATTAAAAACTAGTTTATTACCTGCTTTCCCTTACCTATTGGTTGCCAGTGCCTGCACCAGCACAAAGTGAAACCAGGATTGGCGAGGGCGCTGCAGATGAAACTTACACACACAAAGGACAAGATAAGACAAGTCTCAAGTCTCAAGTCTCGAGCTCAAGTTTCAAGTTCCGTTTATTCCGCTGACTTGGGTATATACATATATATATATATCTTAGGATGCCCTCTCACCCGGAAGGGAAGCACCACAGGGTACAACCAGATGCTCTAAAGTCTTACAAAGTGTTACTACTTTACTAACCTTGCGGTTTTACAGGAATGCAGAACTATAGTCAAGCCACATGATTGAGAAACCTGATACTGTTGCACATTATGTACTGTGGAAACACCCAGGCCAGCTCTCTCCCACAATTGGTAAGGGGGCCACCTCTTCCAGCTGTGTTTTGCCACAGATGAACCTATTTATGTGTCTCAACTCTCTTGGCTAGGTTTATCACTTTTTAAAATTCAGTTCATTTGTTTTCCTTGTGACTTCAGGCCCCTAATAGACTCAGGGGAAGGTGTGGTTTAGAGTGTGACAGACATTTTCTTGCAGTTTTTACATCCTAAGTAGAAGCAGAACTCTCAATGTTTGTTAGAAGTTGGTTTTCCATGAGACATGGAAGTTGTTTTTGCCTCTTTGTTTCTATAATTGATTCTCTGAGGATCATCTACTTAATTCTTCATTATTTATCAAGTTAATTCTTAGGCATAAAATATTCAAGAGGGGATTTCTGGCACTGTGATAATGAGTAGTAGGATATATCACCTGCCATATTGTACAAGATGATTGCACTCTCACACCAGTAATGAATAAACGTTTGTGCTTTAACCTCTTCTTACATGGTTTATTATTATTATTATTATTATTATTATTATTAAAGTTTTTTGCATGAGAAGTAAAGAATGACAAAAATATCTGCTATGGTTTGAATATGACAACACATGTTGAAATTTAATTGCTATTGTAAGGTATTAAGAGGTGGTGAGGAATTTAATAGGGGTTAGTTTGGGGATTCAACCCTTATGAAGGGATTAATGTAATTTCCACAAGAGTGTGCTGACTATCCCTAGTGAAGGTTATTTAAAAAATTTTTTTTTGTTATATGTGGACATGATACCTTTATTTTATTTATTTTTATGTGGTGCTAAGAATCGAACTCAGTGCGTCACACATGCTAGGCAAGCACTCTACCACTGAGCTACAGCGCCAGCCCCCAAGTGAAGGTTATTATAAAGCCAGCCTGGCATCTCGCCTCACTCCGGCACATGCAGTTCTTTTGCATGCACCCATTCTCTCTTCCATTTTTCTACCATGAGATGAAGCTGCATGTGGACTAGCTAGATGCGGCTGCCTGATCTTGGACTTTTTAGCCTCTAAAACCATAAGCAAAAATAAATCTCCTTTCTTTATTAATTACCCAGTCGTAGGTATTTTATTATAACAACAAAAGACAAAGACAATATAATTGTGTTAAAATTAAATTTTTCTGATTTCTTGTGAGAATGAATTTTTAACAAACAATTGGTCATTAACTTACCTTCTGTCTCTTTCTATTGCTTAATGCATCATTGCTCTATGCTTCCTTGTTGATTTATTATTAATAGGTACCCTTATAACAGGTATAGCAGAAAACTTGTGACTTTCACCTTCAAAGAATGATGGTCTACAAAAATAAACAATAGCAACACATATTGAATTCATTATAAAACCATGTATTATACACCCTTAAGAAACCTTTGAAGTATTTTCTTCAGCTGGGTCCTTGGGACAGGTGTGTGGAATGTGGATACCCAGGTCTTGGTTCTCTGCACCACAGCTTCCCCATAGTGCTAAGAATCTTTCTGAAGGACCCCAAACCATAGCAGATCTCAAGCAGATGTGCATCTACCTGTGGATTTGGTTGTCCTAAGCCTATATGGGATAAGTAGACCATTTACTTGGCTCCTATCATCCTTCCTCCTGTTTCCATCTATCTTTAGACCTCACTCAACCATGTTTCGGCCTGTCTAGTTTCCTTCATTCCTGGGACCATGCTGGGATAGTTTTAAATAACCCAAATCATATTTTTTCCCTTTTAATGCAGATGGATAAATGTGTGAACTAGAAGCAAATTTCTTATAAGCAGCATCCTCATTATTAAATGTTTTATTACTATGATATTTTGAATAATATATTTGAAAACCATTCACTGCAATATTTTTTCCTATAGTTCATTCCTAATGTTAGTAAGGGAACAGCCTGAGAGTAGGAGAAAGGCTGAGGAACAACTTTTGCTTGGAGAGGATTTCTATATAAATGTTTATTGCTACTGTTTAGTACTTCTTGTTTTCTTTTGAGAAATTATTCTGATTCATTTCTTCATTTTTATTTTTTATTTTTGGTAATGAGGATTGGACCCAGGGACACTTAACTACTGAGCCATATCTCCAGCCCTTTTTAGTTTCTGTTTTGAGAGAGGATATTACTATGTTGATTAGGGCCTCATTAAATTGCTGAGGCTGGTCTCAAACTTGTGATTCTCCTGCCTCAGCCTTCTGAGCTGCTGGGATTACAGGTGTGCTGCCATGCTCACATGCCTGGCCTTTTCTTAATTTTTAATATTTATCTTTATATGATAGTCTCAAATAAAATAGTACATGATGTAATATTCTATTATAATGCAAGCATAATACACTAAAAAGAACAATAACTTTATTATAACTTCAATTGCAAAATTATAATATATGCTTTTAGATAATATCAAGCATAGGAATATACATTGATGGGAAATCCCTCCTAGCCCTTTTCTCTTTTAAAACAAACACGTTCCAGAAATTTCCAAACAAAAGTTAACCATCTTTTTCTTTTGGTGAATACTACTTTGATAATCTAAATCTTCCTTTTCTAAATTAAGATTCACTTTACAAATATAACAGGAACTAAAGAACATAACACATTCTATGTGGGTGATTTAATATTTCTTTTGCTTTTTTTGCATTGAAATTATTAATGAAATGTTAAGCTAATGCTTTTGCATTCAAGTTCTTTAGAGGTTTATTTTTAAATGAGAAGGTGGGAAGAACAGAGCCTGTACATAGCTATCCACCTCTGCAGCAAGGGCGCAGCATGAAACCACAGCTACTTAACTATCAAGGGTACTCTTTTTAAAAACTATAGTCAGAGAAATAATTATGTAACTCCAAATGTGCATTGGAATCTCAATTTCATTAAAAGTTATATTTCCAAAACACTTGCATAAGACAATTGTTTTTCTTATGTCTCCTTAAAAAGTTCATATGACTATAATCACCTATGGCATAGTGGTAGGGACATAACTAACTAAACTTCAAAGCACAACCTCATTGCAAACACATCGGCATATGCATTAAAGAGTTTGTTATACCTTGTTAATTCCTACAGTGAAAAAGAAAGAGGGAAACTGCTTACTGAGGGGAAGATGTTTCTCTGGAATGATTTTCCTTAAATATTTAGATCAAGTGAAGAAATTTAAAATTGTTTCAGTCAGCTTTTTCATTGTTGTGAACAAAATACCTGACAAGAACAGTTAAAGGAGGAAAAGTTTATTTGGGACTCACAGTTTCAGAGGTCTCAGTCCATAGATGGCTGGATCCATTCCTTGGGGCTTGAGGTGAGGCAGAACATCATGGCAGAAGAATGTGGCAGAGGAAAGCAGCTCAGGACATGGCACCAGGAAACAGAGAGAGAATTCCCCTTACCATGGACAGAATAAAACCCCAAGGGCACACCCCATCGACCCACCTCCACCAGCCACACCCTACCAATAGTTACCAACCAGTTAATCTCTATCAGGGGACTAATGCACTGATTGGGTTAAGGTTCTCAAAACCCAATCATTTCACCTCTAATCTCTCTTGCATTGTCTCACACATGAGCTTTTGGGGGATACCTGTTATCTAAACCATTGCAAAACTTATATGAAGATTTTAATTTTCATCCTTGGATTGTGTTAGCTTCCTGTTACAGTAACAAAATACCTGAGATAAACATAAAGAGGAAAGATCACTTTGGCATACAATTTTGGAAGTTTTGGTACATGGTTGGTTACTCTATTGCATTTGGACCTGTGGCAAGGCAGCACATCACGAAAGAGACTGCGTGGGGAACAAAAAGCCTTGGACCTCATGTCTGAGGCGAGAGAAAGAAGAGAGTACAAGGGGAAACTTCCCATTAAGCTCCTCCTCTTCAGGGTTCCACTACCTTTCAATAGTGTCATGGGCTGGGGACCAGGACTTCAACACAGAGGTCTTTGGGTGACACTTTCCCAAACCACATCATGCATGAAGAATTTTGTGTTGGTTCATTAGGATCATAAATAAATTCATCATGAGTATCATTTTTGTAGGTTGCCTTCTTATACAAAGCACATTCAAATAGGTCACAACTTGTTACAGTATTGTCAAGTTTTATATTTCCACAAGTTTTATATTTCCATCATAAGAGCTGATGCTATATTTTGCTTACAACAAAGGAAGGAAAACTTGGGGGCTGAAATCAATTAATGAAAGGAACCTCAATCAGGAAATAGCTCTTTTCATAACATTGCAGTACTAACAGGAATTCAAAAGGAGTCAATATCACTTTAAGCAGGATTTGCTTCAGAAAAAAGACATGATACTTTCTGTTTGAAAATTATGAATATGGCTTTTTCATTTGGAGATTTTATTCAATAAATTTGTATTCAGTTGGTTTTGTTTAATTGACAATATTGGTTCCTTTGAAATACTGACCATTTCTGTCACTATGGAGACTTGCAGTACTTATCCACAGTAGTAGATAATTAAAAAGGAAGAATAATTTTTGATAGGCAGGAAAATGGACTTCATTAGTGCATGCCACAGTCTGCACAAAAGATACGTATGGAGTGTCACCTTTTAGTTGAGAAGAATTGAGCTAATTATACATATAAGGTGAAAGGTTCTTTTTCTGTTTTTGTTGTGTTTTATTTTAAGCTACATGTGTGCATACAAAACTCTTTGTCTCTGTAATATAATGAACAATGAACAGGGTGTAGTATTACATATGTACACTCAATCCTATGTATCTCAGTTAATGCAATGACAGTTACCTTGAGTATGACATTTCCTTAGCAAATGTAGATGAGGTAATGCCCATGGTCTTACTTAGATCAGAAACCTCCTCAGTAAACATGATAAAAATACTAACTATTAGTTGAGGCAATCACATTATACATGGTCCCTCCTGAATGTTCATGAGAACTGCTCAAGGCAATATACTTATTTCTTCTTTACAGATAATGAAAGTGAGATTCAGAGAAGTTTGGCTATTTGTCCAAGTAAGTGGCTAGGTAAGTACTTGATCTTAGATTAGATCTCAAGAATCATAGCCTTTCCCTTCTCTATATAGTAAAAGCAGATTTCTCAGCTTCTAAGTAAATACATTTAACATCCATCTGGCTATCTTCTGACTTTATAAAAGTTGAACACTGAAGAGATGTTAGTCTAAGATAGGAATTAATCTCTTACTTTGTTAATATATTTGCACTTATTACTACATGTTACAGGGTGAATTGTGTACCCCTAAAATCCACGTGCTGATGGGCTAATCCCCCCAGTATCTCAGAACATAACTGTATTTGGAAATAAGGTCTTTAAAGATAATTAAGTTAGAACAAGGGACCAGTGACTGATGTCTTTATAAGAAGAGGAAGAGACACTAGGGATGGTCACACATAGAGAAATGGCCATGTGAGGACTTACTGAGAAGATGATCACCTGCTAGCCAAGGAGTGAGGTCTCAGGAGAAGCCACTCATACCAGCATCCTTGTTCCTGGACTTCTGGAGAGATTGTGAGAAAATAAAATTATGTGGTTCAAATCCATAGGAGTTTATAGTATTTTGGTATTTTTCTACGGAAGCCCTTGAAAACGAATACACTGTGTACTATTTATGAATATTCCTGGTATCCTTTTAGCAGAAGGACAACGTGGGGTCTCAGTTCATTGGGGTGTTTGGTATCTTTTGATTCAGTCTATCATTCTTAAGGTAGTACTGTACATGAACTATTATAGAAAAATTAGAAAAAGAATCCAAGGATTCTCACACACTTGTTAAATATGAAGAACACCTTTAAAAGCACAAACTCCAGGCAGGCATGGCAGAGCATACCTATAATCCCACAAATTTAGGAGACTGAGGCAGGAGGATTGCAAGTTCAAAGTCAGCCTCAGAAACTTAGTGAGGCTCTAAGCAATTTAGCAAGACCCTGTCTTAAAATAAAAAATAGTGAAGGCTGGGGATGTGGCTCAGTGGTTAAGCACCCCTGAGTTCGATTTCTGGTACCCTCCAAGAAAAAAAGAAAGAAAAAGAAAAAAGTTCCAAACAAAGAACCAAGGATCCATATGTAATTACTTTCCTGAAAAATCAATGATTACACTGTTAGTTCTTGGTATAAATAAAATGAATAACACAGAAGATTGGTGACGTTTAGTCTAAAATGGGGGAAAAAAACCTGCCATATTTATTGTAATTGTACTTTCTTTTAACTCTTGATGCTGTACCCAAATTTTGTTTTAGTCCATGTTTGCATCTTGATGGATTTTCTTTTTCCAGACTACATTCTACTAGGGATTTCTTATTTCTGAAGGTAGAGGGTAATTTCACAATGCTGAACTCTTTTAGTTAAGCATTTGGCACATTTTGTTTGTTGGTATATGCCTCAATTCAGTAACATGAAAAATGCAAGCTCTCTCCAGACTGTGGTGGGAGGCTGTAGGCAAGAGTGGGTACTTGCATATTCCAGCCAGCATCCTCTTTTCTGTGTAGCGAATGTTTACCGCTGTTCTATCCAGATCCCCATCACTCACAAGAAGCTTCCCCAAACCCTAAGTACTCAGAGGCGAACCATAGCCAAAAATGGAAAAGAACAACTGTTTCATAAGGGTTAGTCTTGTGGTGGTTCCTCCTTCCTTTGTTAAACGGGCTAATCTACCTGCCAGGTTCATGGAAGCCTAGAATACTGATGTACATTTTCACAGTTCCTCATTTTTCCATATTGTAACAGAGAAGGGAAAAGAGAAAGAGGAGAGACTCCACTGAGAAAATTCTCAATCTCCTCTTTCAGGCATAGAGAAGCACCAACTCTTCCCTAGGATGCAAGCTCCAGGCTGCCAGCTGGAAATAATTATCTTCCTTTTCTGGATTACCATACCCCTCCAAGTGCAGACTCACTCATGGTCCTTGTCACTGTGTTTTGCAGTACGACAACCTGAAGTGCCACTTAGTGAGCTAGAGGTTTTCAGCTCCAAGTCCTTCAGTCCTTCAGCATTCTGCTTTGTGATGCTGGCTGGGCTGCCATCCTGCAATCCACAGCTCCCCTTTGTCAGTGGCTCCCTGTCAGCCTGTCTAAATAGGGGGTAAAAATAGTAGGAGACAATAAAGCGAAGGAGGGAGAAGAGAATTGCTCCTTTCTGTCAGTTCCTGGTCTGCTTCTGGTAGCAGTGAGCTACAGGCATTGGAAGTTCATTCCAGTTGCAGCGCTTGAATTTGCTTTGCAGTTTTCCCAAAATTTGCGGAGACAGCATTATCATGCCCATGTTAGAGGTGCCAGTCAAATAGCATTCTCTTCTCAGAAGTCTGACTTTGGTTTCTCTAGATTCCTCTTCCTCCAACTTTCCAAATTTTAGCAATTCTATCCTTTTTGCTTGTACACACACAGCCTTTTTCCTACTACCTGCTATTAACTCTGTGGTACCTTGTTATTCTCTCTTTCCTTTTTCGTCCTTACCTTTTTAAAAGAAATTTCTCCCTGTTAAAATAACAGATTAATTTCTGTCTCCCTTTGGGAGATATGTTTTCTTCTCTTCTGTTCCATGAGTTTATTATCCAGGCCAAAAAATACTGTAAATAATGTTATTGTTGTTTAATGAGCAATTATTATGTGCCTTGCTCAGGATTAAAACTTTAAATGTCTCATTTATTCTTCACAAATTATAAATTATGAAACACATTTTATTAGCCCCCTTTCACACATAAAGAAACCAAGACTCAGAGAGTTAAGAATGAAGGGAGTTAAGCCGGGCGCGGTGGCTCACGCTTGTAATCCTAGCACTTTAGGAGGCTGAGACAGGAGAATCGTGAGTTCAAAGCCAACCTCAGCAAAGGCGAGGTGCTAAGCAACTCAGTGAGACCCTGTCTCTACATAAAACACAAAATAGGGCTGGGGATGTGGCTCAGTGGTCGAGTGCCCCTGAGTTCAATTCCCAGTACCAAAAAAAAAAAAAAAAAGAATGGAGTTAAATAGTTGCCTAATCCCAGAATCAAGATTTGAACAAGCTCTTAAGCCCAAATTATTGAGCATTCTGTCAAGTTGTCTCATTCATATTTGTATTGCTTCCTGTTCCTATTAGATACCTAGTACGGTGCTTTTCCAAAATAAACATGCTGGAAAATGATTGCTAAATATCAACTAATTAAACTGGTTAGGCTTATGGTACATTCATCCATGAAAATAAAGCATATATAAACTCATGGTAAATAAAATTTTGTGGTCTAAAAGATTCTAGAAGAATTGAATCTTGTGGTCTAGACCTTAAGCAGTAAGAAAAGTGAGATGTCAAATAGACCACCAACCTATTCATTTCCTTCATCTCCACACATTTATTTGTATAAATGAGTAGGATTCCAGAATCTTTAAGCCATCTCCAGATATATCATTTTGTTTTATTTTTCTGTCATCCTGGGCATGAAAAAGGAGGAATCTTGTCACTTAGACCATGTGAATATGTGAAAACAATTGGAAAGAATAGTTCCAAATTATATATTGTAAAATAACCTAAGAACCATGAAATTGTTTGGAATGAAATGTTTCTGTTCAGTTTGCCAACTTCACCACCAAAGCTTTCCAAACTTTAATGGCTCTCAAATAACCTGAGGATCTTCTGAACTGTAGTCTGATTTAGATTCTGGGGCACAGACTAAAAGTCTGCCTTCTTCAAAAGTCTTTTAGTAGTAAAAATAGTGGTATCACTTATTGATCACTTACTATGTGCAAATTGCATTATCCCTAATCTTTATAAGAATCCCATTATTATTATTAATTATTATTATTAGTAGTAAACCTTTAGAAATAAAGAAACTAAGATTGGAAAAAATTCAGTAATTTTGTCATGGTTGTATTAGCTATAAAATGATAGAATTGGAATTGAACCCATAGCTCCAGACTTCAAAATATTTTGCAATATTTACTTATCAATAATGCAGTATTATAAGCAGCAGAGTTGTTTAAAACTAGGGCATGAAACTTATATCTGTAAAATAAGTACTGTAGAATATCAAGGTAATGACTTTTCACTAAATACATTGGTACTTTGAAGTTAATGTGTTTTGAAGGATTCTGTGGAATTCATTATTTCAAATTTAAACTCATGTTTATACTTTGTGTAAAAAATAGCATAACCACTTCAAAAGGGTTATATAGTTAGGGTATTAATTATAACTGAGCAATTATTGGAATAAAACTGTGGTATAGATAGAGGACATATATTTCTCTGTCAAATTAAAAAAAATTGTGGTTGGTTGGGAATCGGATGCATTAGCGTACTGTGACAACTAAAGGGCAAATGCACAATAACACCAATGACTTTTAACTACGACATCCTTCATGGTTTACAGATTGAAACCAGATTATGGGAAAAGAAATTACATCACCAAGCAGCCCCCAAAGATTTCACCTATAGGTGTAGATAATGAGTGTTGCCATGGAGACAGTGTAATTATATCACCTGAATAGAATCTAGGGGAATTGGAAAACAAGAGACAAAGAAATAAGCTTAATTATTCATGTTTTTGAAAAATCTCTACAGGCAATTTAACAGTAAAGTAGGGTGACTAAGGAACACATACATTTCATGCCCATATGCCCCAGAAATAACTAATTAGGCACAATGTGCCAGTCCTAATTATAGACATGATTGCTGGAAGAAGGAAGGCTGAATATTGAGTAGCTGGCAACTTGATGGTCCTCCTGCTCTGGAGAGTGTTTTGAGTGTTGCAAGAGACTGATTGGTTGTTTTCATTTTTGCATAAGAATTGGATTGTAACTGCTTTAATTTTTTTTTTTTTTTTGTAACTTCCTGATTACTGAAGAGGATGCTGAGGTGAAGTCAGCAGGGTAAGCTTCTGAGGATGGAGAAAAGAGTGGGGTGAACGTGGCTTGCTAATTCTCATCTAGGAAGAATGCTCCTGTGTGTTTTCTTTGTTCAGATGTAAGAACTCTCCTTCCAGGAGAATGAGGTGGTGTGACAAATGGCACCAACACCGACTTGTAACTTGAATGAGCTCTACCTACTGACTCACCTATCTTCAAATATTTCCAAAACACTGGCTGAAATTCTCCTAGGGGATCATTTTCAGTTACTGAATGGATATCACCAAAGATCGAGATAAGTTGTTATTTACGCTTTAGTCTGAATTGAATAAAGTTGCATTCCCAGAACCTGACCGAGAGAAAAGAAACTCATAAGTGGGGAGGAAGTGGGAGGCAGAACTCAATGATGACCCAAGATCTCCTGTTCCCTGGTATATATACCATGCTTATTCCCCAGGACTTTACTTCTGTGATTAGATTCTATTATTTATGACACAGTTGAACATAAGTTAGGGAGATTACCCAAGTAGACCGGACCTCATCACAGGACCGGAGGTTAGAGATGGAGATTCGATGCACTGAAGATGAAGGGGGTTGAGTGGCCAGGACACCAATGACTTTTAAGAATGGAGAGTGGCCCCTGCCTGACAACCAGGCAACATTGACCTTGGTCTTATAACCACAAAGGACTCATTTCTGCCTATGACAAGACGGAGCTTGGAAACATTTTTCTCCAGTTTCTTCCAGATGAAAACTTAGTCTGACCATTACCTTGATTTTAGTTTCCTGAGCAATCCCACAGCCATGCCATGTTGACTTCTGATCCACAGAACCACAAACTAAAACAGTGAGTGTTGTTTTAAGGCACTGAATTTTTGGCCATTTGTAACACAGCAATAGAAAAGTAAAAGAGTGTAGAAGTGGATGAGCCAGAGGATCCTTTGGGTTACAAACCAGGAGAAGGCAGGTGGAAAGAAGGGGGATTCTGGAGGGATGGCTGGAGGACGGTACAATGTTAATGGACAAGACAAGGGCTTTCAAGTGAGGTGAGCCCAGGGAGGGAGAAGTAGGGCTCATGAGATCCAAGTGCCTTTTGGCTCTTCCCGCTGTCATTCCCCACATTCATTGAGTCCAGGAAGCCAATTACTTCTATTGTCACAGAACTTCATCCATTTATTTCCTCACTGAAGCCCATGATATCTCATTTTTGGAATCTGTACTCTAAGAGGGTTCTGATTACTAGTATGAGTTGGTTGGACTTGGAAAAATCACTGTATCCAAATAGACCTTACTTTTTGAATTTTTAAAAATAAATAGATGGACTAGTAGGGATTTCTTCCATCCCTTTCAGCAATAACATTTTTAATCAGAGACTGCCATTACTCTCAACTGGCCTTCCTGTCCCCAGGCTTTCTTCCACTTGATCATATAGGTTTGACTACCTCAAAAGAATCAACGTACTCCTTAGCATATCATTCAAAAATATTTCATTTGTGGACATTAAAGAGGTTATTTAGTATCATAGACTACCACTCATCCTCAAAGCACTATCAGTTCCAAGTGATCAGAATTTTCACTATTGCTAAACATAATTCCAGGTTCCCAATCCAAATGCTCCACTCATGATTCTCTTAGGATGAAATATCCCTTCATCTGAATCTGGCAATTAAACTCAATGAATCTATTAAAATCTGGCTCGAAAATTACCTCTTCCAAGTATTTCCTATTCCTCCAATTGGGGACAATAGCCACTCTTTCTGAATACCATTTGCTTCATTTGCTTTAGCTTATAATCTTATTTTGTGTTACTCATCTTTTATAATAGTATTAAGTGGCAAATATATGCATATGTGTTTAAAAATAATGCATATATATGTGCTTAACTCTTTTCATCTTAAATTAACTAGAAAGTCCTTGAAAACTTGAAATTTGCTTATTTACCTAATCTTTGAATTTTCAATAGCATTTGACAACAGCACCTTGCTCCATCAAGGGTTAAGAAACATTAATCCTTGGCACTTGGGTTGCATTTGCTCCTTATGATTAATTTAAAGGGTATTTTGTAAAGGATCTCTTTATCTACTTGGAGGTAGTCCTATTAAATTAGAGACTTATCCAAATAACTTGGATTTCTCTTCTTTAATATTGTATATGTGTGTGTAGATGGATAGAGTGAGTGAGTGAGAAAGAGAGAGAGAGAGAGAGAGAGAGAGAGAGAGAATTTTGTGTACATATTTGTGTGTCCCTAATACATCATCTAGAATTCAGCTTTTATCATTATTGTTTCTGGCTGTTTTAGATATCAAGTATCTTAGATTTATTACTCCTTATGGAAAGAAAGACTTTATTTTATTTACTATAAATTTGCTACTTTCCAACTATCCCAGCACCCTGTATCATACACTTCATAATAGAAATTTACATCATATCTCTTGGCATGTAAATCTTCTCAGTCTGTACTCACAAGGCAAAGCTTCTTCCTCCCCCATGACCATCCCATTTTTTTTCTGATCCTTTTCTAGTTCCATATATAGCTTGCTTGAGAATTGACACAAGTGATTTTTTACAAATGTTCACTCATAGTTATGAAACTACTTTTTTGTCAGGAGCCATTAGAGTCATTCTACAAATGCTTGTTGAATACCCTGTAAAATTTTTATGGTATTGAACAAACATTTCAGAGAGACACAAAAATGCCCAGCTTTCAGGAGATCCAGTCAGTCCATCAATAACGTCTGCATGTGACACACCAATAAACAGCTTGAAAGCTGGCAACACAGCTGTCTGTAGCGAATGCCAAGGAAACAGATGGTGGTAATGCAGGAAGAATGCTTCCCATCAGTTGGCATTAAGCTCTTTTGAGAATGCACCTAAATGGAGAAGAAATTGACAGCCGTCAGGGAGCCTCAAGCAGCCTTTAACACCACCACTTGTCAGGTGAGATATTTTAAACACTCACAAAGAACATTTTGGACTTTCTAGGGGGAAAAAGAAAAGAAGAAAAAAAAAAACCAGCCTGACTGACAAATGGAAAATCTAAAGTCTTGAATGAAAGATGACTAAAGATGATTGACTCTAGATCAAATATTGAATCACTTCCAATATCAGCTCCCTAGAAGCTGAGCTCTTTGTGTCCTTTTCCCATTCTAATCCATTCACAGAAACAGCCACACAATAACATCGTGTATTCCTTGTGCTTATCATAGCAATGCCTTTTGTCTTTTATTTTGTTTTTAAAGAAGGAAACCATGTAGAAAAGTAAAGCAATAGAACTAGCATATAAGAAGGAGACTTATTCTTTAGGGTATAGAAGTCTATCTGTGATTACTTTCAACTATTTCAATGAATCTGAGTCACTCAATTATCAACTCAACTAGCTGAGTTGCAGGAAGAATGAAGTGGTATTGCAAGGCAGAGATTTGACACTGGAACCCTTGCACATTTGCTACTTATTCATTACTATTACAAAATTCCTGAGCCTGGATACTTATAAAGAGTATAGGTTTACTTAGGTTACAGTTTTGGAAATGGAAAAACCAAACAGCATAGTGCCAGTTCTGGTGAGGGTCCTCTTGGCTGCATTGCTTCATGGTGGATAGCCCACCATGGCAGAGGCACATAGTTGGACAGTAGCCAGAGCAAGGAAGTAGCTTGTCTCATTCTTTGATAACAATCTTCCTGTGATAGCTAAGCAAAAATCCCATGAGAACTACCTTAATCCCTTACAAGGAAAGTCCTCAGTGATTTCCCACTGGGTTCCATATCTTAAAGTTCTACCACTTCCTAACATTACCTCACTGAGGAACAAGATGCCAACGCATGCAACTTTGGAGGACAAACGACATCAACTTTCTTATGGCAACAGATTCTACACCTTAATCCCTCCTATGTGGGATGAACTGTGTGTCTATAACCCCATAGTCTAATAATATGTAGAGAACTGGGGAAAATTTATTTTCAGTACATTTGGTTTAATATCCTAATATTTATTATCTATCATGATTCTACAATGAAAATGAAAATGGTGGGGATAAATTATTGTTAGAGAGTTAAATTAATTCTGTAACATTTTAAGTGGGGAAGGAGGGATTAGTGGTGAGCCCATTTTGTTATTGCTCAGTTTCCTTGCCCGTTCTTCTCTACTCTTCTATGTGACCTTTGAGACTGAGGATGGGCCACTGCTAGGAAGTAGGTGATTATTGTCAGAATAGCTGTAGCAAGTGTGTGTGTGTTTGTGTGTGTGTATTAGATATATTTTGCCTAGGAGACTAGCGAAGATTTAAAATATTGGAAATTTAGTACAGAAATGAATATGCATACATTACTTATCTGGAGTCTAAACTGGTAAAATTTTCCTGAAAGGAAATTTGGCAATATATATGCTATTTCTATTTAATTCTAGAAAAGGGCATAAAAATAAATGTGATGTGAACATATACTACGTCTGGCATGATAAGCAATAATAAGAAAAATGAGTAGAATCAGTGAAAACATTCCATTCACAATAATATTTTTTAAAATGAAATATTTGGAAATCAATCTAACCAAGGAGGTGATAGTTCTCTTCATGAAAATTATAGAACACTGAAGAAAGAAATTGAAGATTTTAAAAGATGGAAAGACCTTGCATGTTCTTGGATAGGCAGAATTAATGTTGTCAAAATGGCCATACTCAAAAGCAATATACAGATTCAATGCAATTCCCATCAAAATACCAGTGACATTTTTTATGGAACTAGAAAAAAGTCTTAAAATTCATTTTGAAGAATAAGAAAAGACAGAGCAGCCAAAAACAACATTGAGGGAGAAGAGTAATGAGAAGGCATCACAATACTTGATTTCAAATTATGCTACAAAGCTATAGTAACAAAAACAGCATGGTTCTGCCATCAAAATAGACATGAAGACCATGGGAATAGAATACAAGACACAGAGACAAACTCACCTACTTGTAGTCATCTGATACTGGGCAAAGGTGTCAAAAATATGTGTTGGAGAAAAGATAGGCTTTTTAACAAATGATGCTGTGAAAATGGAATATTGATATGTAGAAGAATGAAAGTTGATCCTTCTCACTCACGCCGCACAGAAGTCAAACCAAAGTGGATCAAAGACATAGGAGTGAAACCAAAACCATAGGGCCAACACTCCATCATATTGGTGCAGGCACCAACTTCCTTAACAACATTCCTACAGCTCAAGAAATAAAATCAAGAATCAATAAGTGGGATGCCATCAAAGTAAAAAAGCTTCTGCATAGCAAAGGAAACTGTTAAAGAGCATACAGAATGACAGAAAATCTTTGCCAGCTAGCTACTCCTCTGACAGGGTATTAATATCCAGAATATACAAAAAACTCAAAAAGCTGAACACTAAACACAAATAACCCAATCAAGAAATGAGCAAAAGAATGGACATTTTCAAAAGAAGACACACAAATGGCCAACAAATACATAAAAAATTTTAATATCCCTAGCAACCAGGCAGATACAAATTAAAACTATGTTGAGATTTCATTTCATTCCAGCTAGAATGGCAATCATTAATAATAAAAATAATAATAAATACCAGTTATGTGGAGAAAAAGATACACTCATACATTGTTGGTGGAACTGCAAATTATGACAACCAATCTGGAAAGCAGGGTGGTGATTCCTCAGAAAACTAGGAATGGAAACACCATATGACCCAACTCTCTCACTTTTTGGTATTTATCCAAAAGAACTATTATCAGCATGCTAAAGAGATAGACACATCAATGTTCATAGTTGCACAATTCACAATAGACAAATTATGGAACCAATCCAGATGCCTGTCAATAGACAAATGGATAAAGAAAATGTGGTATGTATACACAATAAAGTTTCACTCAGCCCTAAAGAATGGAATAATGGCACTTACTGGTAAATGGATGGAAATGGAGAACACTATACTAAGTGAAATAAGCCAAACTCAGAAAATCAAAGGTCAAATGTTTTCTCTTATATGCAGAAGCTAGAGCAAAAAGAGAAAAAATGGGAAGAGGATTGATTAAATATTATAAAGAAATAGTAAAGACCAGTGGAACAGAAGAAGGAAATGGGGGGAAAGGAAGGTTTGGAAAGGGGAGGAGATGTGGGATGAATTTAACAAAATCATGTTATGTGCATATATAAATATGTCATAGGGAATTCCACTTTTATGTATATGCAGAAAGCACCAATCAAAAATAAATAAAGAAGTGGAAGGAAGATCAGCAGAATAGAAAAAGGGAAATAGAGACTGAAATGGAGCAAGTCAAATTCCATGCATGTATTGTTTTGTCGAAATAACCCAACTACTATATATAACTATAATGCTCTAATAAAGTGAAAGCAGGGGCGTGTAGAAAAAAGAGCAGAGAGCATGGAGGTTGAGTTTTAGGAGCGATGGGAAAAGAAGTTCATTCCAGAGCCAGGACATTTGAGCAGAGATGTGAAGAGCATAATAAGTGGGTATAGGGGAAGAACTTTCTAGGGAGAGCAAAACCTGTTGCTCAAGGAAGGTCAGGAAATGAGGAAAGAATGGAAGGAGGTAATGTCCCAGAAATGTCAATGACCAGGTCATATGAGAAACCATGGGTAAAGGTGAGAACATTCCATATTTTTCTGAGTGGTATTGAAAGCCATTAAACCATATTTGAACAAAGGAGAATGATTTGACATGTGTCATGATATCCTAAAAGTATTTTCAGCCTTTGACCTAGTAACTCTACTTTTAAGTATTTCTTTTAAGGAAATTATCAGAAAAAATAATGCCTGAAGATGTATGTACATGCAAGAATGTCTACTAGTAGCATTTGTTATTATTTCTTGAGCAGTTTCTACATGCCAGATTTTATTCCATGTACTTTATGTATATGCAGAAAGCACCAATCAAAAACAAATAATAAAATAAAAAATAATAAAAATAAATAAATAAATAATAATTCAATTTATTTTTATAATATTTCCATGAAAGATATGATCCTTGTGGCAGAGAGGACTTAGTTTTCTTGACCTAGCTGTTAAGTGGCACAGCCCAGATTTTCTTTTTTTGGTACTGGAGATTGATCTCAGGGGCACTCGACCACTGAGCCACATCCCCAGCCCTGTTTTGTGTTTTATGTAGAGACAGGGTCTCACTGAGTTGCTTAGCGCCTCACCATTGCTGAGGCTGGCTTTGAACTCACAACTCTCCTGTCTCAGCCTCCCTAAGTGCTGGGATTACAAGCTTGCACCACCGCGCCCGGCTACAGCCCAGATTTTAATTTAGGAAATTTGGCTTTGAGGTTTACACCTCAAAGTGGTTATAAATGGAAATATGCCCACATTATAACATCCAGGTGAAAAAGACAGGCAATCTCATTGTGTGTAGATGTTTTTATTATAAAGATATCAACATATCTTTAGATTTACATGTGCACATGATAAAGTGTGTATAGTGGCTATTTTTTCTTTGTATCCCTAGCATTTCATCTTTTATTTTTGAACAGTTCCTGGGCTTATTTAGAGAACTGTTCTATCCCTCACTTTGCATTGTGGCTGTAAAGGAGGGTTCCACTCAGAGCACTTGACTGTGGCTCTTGATTCACTGGCCCTAGGGATGGGCACTGGACTAGGGCAAGGTTACACTGTATTTCTCTCTCCAGGACTTTTCCCACCTTTCTGGCCCATCCTGATTCATCAAGCCAAGAACATCTGGCTCCTGATGGCCAAACTCTCTCCCCAGAAACTGAACCCAAATACCAACCTCAAGCCTGGAAGTTGGAATTGAGTCACGTTAAAAGCAGCTGGACCCCAGAGAGTCCAAATTCTCTGGCTGCTGAGAGTTGAGCTGTTTTGGTGCCTGCTTCACTGATGCCTGGCAGCTCAGCTTTCCTTTCTCTGAGTGATTCTAGCACCTGTCTAGGAAATCCTGGACTTTCTATATAAACAAGGATTGTTGCTGCAATTTACAAGCCAAAGACTTTTTCTGACCTGGTCTGAAATGATGAATATCAAAATGTCAACAGTGAATGAAATAATTTTACATGATTATTGTCTTTGTTATGGATGACGAACACTCAGATGTAAGATTAAAATGCCTAAATTGATTTTACTGCTTATCTCTTCAAAGTATGACATAAACCCCTCTGAGGTTTAATTGTGGCCAACAGATCCTACAGCATCCATAGGCCAGATTTAAGAGGCATTGGTAGATATAATAAATGATATTGAATCCTCCATGATTTAAAAAAATAAGTCATAGAAATGCCCAAGATAAAAACTTGGAATATTTCAGACCAGAAGGTAGAACAGACAGTGGAGAGTGGAGGAGGATGTGGGAAGGGGACTCATGACTAATCATGTTTTAAGATCCTGGTACCACCATGTGAGCCATGACTACTGTAATAAGCACTCATAGAACTTTGTGATTTACTTATCTCAAACATATTACTAATGCCAAATAGTTTTCATGATCTGTGTTTTTAGAGACACCGAAATTTGTTATGCTTTGCCTATGTTGGAACAATATTGGTGGCTAGGGTGCCCAGATTCTAAAGGGCTTGCATATCAGAAAATAAGAGTCGAACCTAGGATGTAAAGAAGTTATAAATAAAAGAAACATTAGCTTATGGAAATTAATGAACTAAATATATATTTCATTCATTTTTAAGGAATGGCCTATTACGATTAACTGCCTATTCCGTTAGGCATTCAGAGAACTCCTAAGATCCATTCATAGTTTTTGTTCCTGCTAAGTTTCCCCACGTTGTCTCAAATTACTTCCACAAGTAATTAGTAGGTGCTCACTCTGTATGGCACTGTGACTAGGCAGTGAGGATACAGAATCATTTAAGAATTGGTCGGTGTTCTCTGTATGTTCACATTAGGATGGGGGAGACATGGGAGACCAATTTCAGTGTGTCCAAAATCTGAAATGCCTGAAATCCAGGACTACATGACAGTAATAATTATGTTAACTGATTTTTCTTTACTATATTCAGGCCCTGGGTCACTACTCGTTTACATTTTCACAGAAATTTTTCATAGCAGGACTATCATTATCATCTTCACTTTAAGAAGTGAGGCTGAGAAATTAAATAAGTTGCCTGAGGTTACCATATTCACATACGGTAGACTCAAGATTACACACGTGTGCACACACACACGCACCATGTGTCCAAAGCTTTTAACCACTTCCTATAGTGCTTCCTAATTGATAACTTGGTGAAGAGAGATTAGCATTTTTATCAGAAGGAATAGGAATTCAGGATCTGTTGTTATAAAAATGGCTATGTCCCCCGAAATTCATAATTGAAGCATTAGCGCCAGATGTGATGGTACTTGGAGGTAGGCCTGCTGGGAGGGGATGAGGGCAGTGAGGGTGTGATCCACGTGATGGATTAGTGGCCTATGAGAAGAGACACCAGAGAACTCAGTCATTTTCTCTCAATGAGCATGCACAGTGGAAAGGCCATGTGAACAAATAAGAAGGAGGAAGAGCCCTCACCAGATTGTGACTGAACACCCTGATGTCAGAGTTCTAGCACCTGAGAATTAAGTGTCTTGTTTAAACCATATAGTCTGTAGTGTTCCATTAGAGTAGCCTGAGCAGACTAAGAATTGTATTCTGAAAAAAAGATATGAGGGCACAGATGCTCTTTCCCTGGCATGGAATCCTTATTTCTTGTCAATGACCAGTTCTCTCAGCAAGTTTATTGGGAATGCTCTTGTGATCAGCTACTACAGGGAAATGTGGGGAGCCAAAGTGATCCTCTGCAGGGATCCTCTGCAGAGCCCTGGAGCTGGGATGCTCCTCCTACGAAGGTGATAGCTCTCCCTCAGCACAAGTTCCAAAGTTTCATAGTTACAAAGTTTCAGTTGAGGGCTGTGTGTGTCCACACTGCCAGCTCTGGAACAATGAGGGCACGTATCCTGAAAAAGGTTTTGACAGTTCAGCATACCTTATACTCTGTCCTCCATCTCTCAGACCCTCCAGGTCTCTGTGTTTTAAGATCCAAATCCAACCACAAATGGCATCTGTGTGTGCTTTCCTGAGTAATAGGAGCATTCCAATCTTAAAGGAAAATTTTAAATAATCTCCCTAAATGTTTAAAGACTCATAGAAACTTGTGCTGATTTAAGTTTCATTTTCCCTCTACTGCTCTCTTAACTTCAACTTTTAGGAAGAAAAATAGGATTGGATTCTCTGTATGATTTTGTATCAGCCGCCCATCAGTATGAGTAAAAACAGTCTGAAACTTTCGAATTTGTAGTAAGGCCAGGTTTCCAGGACTTATATAATAAATGATGAGTAAATGGTGCCAATGTTCACTCATTTATACTACTGTACAAATTAGGTCTCTGCCTTTTGGTCCTTTAATACTGTGATGTATCTTCTTGACATTTAGCATGAGAGAAGCATTCTTCTGCCAACTTTTCTGGCATCATTCAAATTCATATTGATCATACTTAAAGAGGGATGATTTTTTTCCCAAACTACTCTTCTTTTTTATTTTGATGAGAATTACTTAAAAATTGATAATCATGTATATGTGTGTATATTTTTATGTATTTATATATGGTATACATATATATATGGTATATGTGTGTGTGTGGTATGTTTATTTTAGGTACTGAATTGAAATTTTAATTCCAGATACCACTCTCAAGATAAATGGATTTAAAAGCACTAAATAATATAAATATCAGGCAATGGCATTTTTCTTTGGTATTGGAGATTGAACTCAGGGGTACTCAACCACTGAGTCACATCCCCAGCCTTATTTTGTGTTTTATGTAGAGACAGGGTCTTACTGAGTTGCTTAGCACCTCGTCATTGCTGAGGCTGGCTTTGAACTCGTAATTCTCCTGTCTCAGCCTCCCTAAGTGCTGGGATTACAGGCTTGAGCCACCGCGCCCGGCTGGCATTTTTGATAACATTTTGGTGATAATGAAGTCTGCAATAAAGGCATTATGAAGGCAAATCTGAAGAATGTTTAGAGATGTCCCTCCAGAGTGACTTTACCTGCCTGGGGTTATTATAGGGTGACTGGAGGGGCAGTCTCTGCACATGACCTGGCTGAGCAGTCAGGAAGCAGCCTGGTCTTCAACTACACTGCAAGTCAGTATAAATCTACTGTCAAGGTTTTAATAGATTCTCCTCTTGCTAGAGGCAGAGGAAGAAAAGTTGAGGCAGAAAAAAAATTTCATCAAGGTTCAAGCCCATGTTTGACGTTTGGTCATCTTGGCATACAGCCTGAAAATAGAGACATTCAGGTTTGTTTCTGCTTATAGTTGGCCAAGCTCACTATATCAAAATGAATGGAGTCTGGAATAGGAATGAATATCCCAATCTATTAGTTTGAAACAAGAAACAGAACTGCCAGATGATTAGAGAGCTGGGCTAAATTATCCCTAATGCACCTTCTTATAGGAGGATATGATTTTATAACTCAACATTATTCTGAATGATGAGCTGACCTTAATATCCAGCCAGATACTATGAAGTTTTTAAAATGTATACCTAACAAACAGACTCAGAAACCATGTCAGCCAATTTGATTTTGGAAGGGCCCAAGACCAGTTCTTGCTATTTGACTTATCTTGTATAGTCTCCATTCAAAATACTTCTCTTTTCCCAAACTACTTAAAACATTAGATTAGAAGGCAGTTGATATGGTAATTGCCTCTCTTTACATTCCAAAAGGTGTTTCTAAAACTGTACCAAAGAATAAAATAAAGCAAACAACAGAGAAGAATCATCAATTAAAATACATAATTCACAATATAGTAGACCTTATGTAATGATTTTATTTATTTATTTATTTTTGGCCAGGAGAATAATAAAGTCTGTGACCTCAATAGAGTTAGAAATATTTTTTTGATATCTTAAACAATGCTACAGGCTATGTTGAATGTCCCTTGAAGGCCTGTGCATTAAAGGTTTGCTCCCTAGATGGGACTATTGGGAGGGCTAGAACCTTTAAGAGATGGGGCCCAGTGAGAGGATCTTAAGTCACTGGGGATGTGTCTTTCTTGTAGGGGACAGGGAGTGCTACTCCTTCTCAGTTGTGCTCTGCAGTATATTCCTGCCATGATGTGCTGCCTCACTATAGGCCCAAATCAATGAGGCCAACTGATTATGGAATAGAATCTCCAAAGCTGTGAGGCAAAGAAAACCTTTCCTCTTTATAAGTTAATTATCTCAGGTATTTTGTTATACTGACAGCAAGCTTATACATACTATGAAATTAAATTGTGCCCAAAGTGGCTAATATGTTCATTTGGGCATCTCTAAATCATAAAAGATACTATGAAATAGTATCGTTGTCCAACAACTTCATGATGATAACAATGTAACTTTCAGAAAGCTATCTTGAAACAGACACTAGACTACAGACATTATTTCAGATGATGTCTGAGACACAGAGCATATCTTCATAGCTTTTCCATATTAAATCATAGTTTTTCTCAAAACCTTCCATGTCTTTCTCCTTACCATTTTCCTGACATTAAAGTCAGATTTCTCACCAACACTTTTCTAACTTCAGGTTTGGTTTCCATTATTGACTGTTTTGAATAAAATCAGGGCTGAGCACTCGTATCTAGCATGTGAGGCTTTCGGCCTATGGCCCTGTCTTACAGTGCTCAGTTAATCTGCACATGCTCTCTTTTCTTGGCCTCTCTAGTTCAACTGCACCTTTCATTTCTCCTAGAAAAGAGATCGCCTTATAGCAACAGCCACCACTAAAGTCAAGCCCTGCTACTAGCATCAATTCAATCATGGAAGAAAGACTGGGAGTGTAAGATGTTTATATTTGATGGTGGGATATCATGGGTAAATAAAGAGATTACTTATTTGTTGATTAATATTTGGAGAAGCCGAGAGTGGTGGCGCACACATGTAATCCCAGCACTTTGGGAGGCTGAGACAGGAGAATTGTGAGTTCAAAGCCAGCCTCAGCAATGGCGAGGTGCTAAGCAACTCAGTGAGACTCTGTCTCTACATAAAACACAAAATAGGGCTGGGGATGTGGCTCAGTGGTCGAGTACCCGAGTTCAATCCCTGGTACCAAAAAAACAATATTTGGAGAACATGTTTGTTATAGTATTTCGGGGGGAAATAAATATAGCAAATGAGGAAGAAGCTGAAATACATCATACAGGAAGAAAAAGAGTAATGCAGACCATCATTTTGAATCTTTACTTCTTCTTGGTGCTTTTGTATAATTTCTAGATACTTTATATTAAATATGTACATCTTTTTGATTTAAAAGAATTTAAAATTTAAAAAAGCTATAGTGGAAAAAGCCAAGAAATCATAAGCTGAGACTAACAATGAAAATATCTCACTTTAAATTTATAAAACTGGAGAAATTAGAATCACTATGCAATTTAAGTAGGCAAAAAGAAAAGGCCACTAAGCTGTCTTTATTTTATTTCATATCCACAGTGCCTAGCCATGTCAGATACTCATTAAATGTTATAATGAAGAACTAATTGAACAATTAAGGGATATTATTTAAGGCCACAAATAAGTCCTACAGGAACTTTTAGTCCTGTATAGAACTGCTTTGTTCTCCAACTGTCTCCCTAGGGCCCAAGAATTTTACAGGATTTCTGTCTTTGCCTGTACCCTGGCTGGTGTCAGAGGCTTAGAGTGTTCTGGCAAGGTAGACTCTGTGATCTGCCCCATGTCTGAGGCATGCTGATCAAAGTGCTGATGTGACACACATCTTCTACCCAAGTGACACCAGAAATATCGCAGGAACAGAAGGGTGAGTTCTGCCTGTTGCCAAATTTATTTTGTATTTTCTTCATGTTAAAAATGAAAACCTACGCATCTAAGAGCACTCCCTTCTTCTGACAGGAAGTGATTAGAAAGGAAGAGGCTCATGTTGGGGAACAAAATGTTTTAAAAACCCTAAGAGGACCACAAAAGAAGCAAGGTTTAGCTTCATCCTTAGTTTCTGGCAAAAGAAGTGCCTGCCTTGAACCCTGGCTTTAACGAGCCCCACTCTGGGTCTCTGCCAGCTGCAACCCTTCTATGGGACAAGGTGTCTGTAGAGCAGGAGGTTGTTTCCACTAATTGTCTTTGTTCCCTCCCTTGACTGCACCACAGTCTTGGCGACCTAATCATCTCACCTCACTTTCTGCACTCTAGCTCAGCAGGCTCCATCGTCTTCAAGTAGGCCAGGCTGTGGTGTGCATGCCCAGGTCTGAGCGGTGGCCAGGGTAGCTGTTTGCACTAATGAGAACTGGGAGTGGGTACCAGATGGGTGTCCATGCCTGCCTGCAAGGAGACTGCCTACCTGTAATGCAGGTAGGATATTGTTGGTGTGGAGGTAGCCGCTTGGCTGGCTGTTCGCTGGCTCTCCTAATGCTGCCATATTCCCTATTGCAACTCCAAGGACTTAACATAGAGGATATGGTCTTCTAGATCATTATGAAGGCATTGCTTTCTCATGGTTAAAAATAGTGAACAAATTTTAATAATTTGATAGCATGATTCATAACTTTTAAATATTTTGATAAATGGAATGAGTGTTCCCTGTACTCTTCTCCAGGCTTCAAACACATTACAGCCAGCACTGAAAACATAGACCCAAACTAGTGTATAAATTTGAAGATCTTTATACCATTCCTTCTTACTTTTCCTTTCAGGATAGGTGTTTGTGTCATAAAAGAATATGCATTAGGGGCCATGGTGGTGTTCCAGTGTTCCTTATTTTCCTTAGAGAGAAGAAATGTATATATTTAATTATATATACTTAAAAAAAAACAAAAATAAAAATCTAATGTAAGCCACCGTATCTGTCACTTAGTGATTGTTTCCATGATCAACATTCTCACAGATCACACTAAGATGTGACCAACTGTACCTAAACCATCCCTTCCACAGATGAATTTTCAAATGTAGTCTCTGTTCAGAGTAAACTTATCCAGTACATTTGGCCAGAGGGTCCCAAACTTACTTGATTCCCTGTAAGTTTCCATAATTTTTCCATGGATCCCCTACACCAAAAGAAATTCTCAACAGTTACACTAAGTAACTAGTTCGGTCCAATATCTTCAATAATTTTTTTTATGTCTGATGAAAAATCTAATGGAAATAAATAATATATATTTAATTCAAGATATAATAAAAATATATTACTTAATATATTATTTATTATATAATAAGAATATATTTATTTATTTTAATGACTGCAATTACTTGTTAGTGGGATCCTGATTACCTCTTGAGCAAGCTCCAGAGAGCTTCCCAAATCTTGAAATCGGATCAGATAGCACCACTCTCATTTTTCCTTCTATGCTAATTTTAAAGCAGGACTTGCTTTCATAGAAAATTGTAGTTTGGCAAAGTTGGATGTGATTAAAAAGAATGTAGCAAAACCTCATATTGAAATTGTGAACTACTTTAAACTTTAAACTACTTTAGTAGTTGCCATTGAGGTCCAACAGTTATTGAGTATTACATTTTCCCTAAAAAATGTATAACATCACAGAGCACGTTTATGAGTCCACAATGGGTACCTTGGTGTAGAAACCACAAATGTAAACATTTACAGACTCACCAGGACAGAATCTCTAGAGAATGATGAGTGACCATTTTTCCTGTCCACTAGAGCAAGCTATGCCAAAAAACATTTTATTACTGTTTTCAATAACTGTTGAGGTAAATATTTCAAGAAGACATTTAAAAATTATTAATGTAATGATGGCATGTTTTCGGAAAAAAATGCTTTAAGAAATCAATATGTAGTGATGACTACAATCCAGCACTTGCACAGTACTTGAAGTTTGTCAAGGTTTATGCTATACAGATGCTCCTTGCTCCTTGATGTTCAATGGAGCGCCTTTTTTTTTTTTTTTTTTTTTTTGGTACTGGGGATTGAACTCAGGGACACTCGACCACTGAGCCACATCCCCAGCCCTATTTTGTGTTTTATGTAGAGACAGAGTCTCACTGAGTTGCTTAGTGCTCGCCATTGCTGAGGCTGGCTTTGAACTCACAATTCTCCTGTGTCAGCCTCCCAAAGTGCTGGGATTAAAGGAGTGCACCTTTGTGCCCCAAGCCACAAGTTGATAAACGCTTTGTAATGTAAAAAAGGCGTTAAGTTAAAATGCATTTAGTGCACTCGCCTGCTGAACATCACTGCGGATTGTCTCCACCTCAAGATGGTGGCTCAGTATCTCTGCCCAGCATTGCGGGAGGATCATTCTGCTTATAACTAACCTGGGGAAAGATAAAAATACAAAATTCAAAATTTGGTTTCTGCTGAATGTGTATCACTTTCACACCATTGTAAAGTTGAAACATTTTTAAGTTGTATCATCTTTTTTGATTTTTTAAAAATTGGTGCATTATAATTATACATACTAGTGGAATTTGTTATGCCATGTTTGTAGATGAATGTAAGGTGAATCCATCAATCACAGTCCCCAATACATTCCCTTTCCCTTCCCTCCTCCTGTTCCCTGCTCTGATTGCTCTACTCTACTGATCTCTCTTCTACTGACATTATTAATAGCAACATTAATTTATTAATAAATCAATCTATTATTAATATTAACAGATTAATGTTAATCCATTGTTAATCAATATCAATCTATTAATATTATTAATATTTTCATTGGTGCACTCATTCCAGGGACCATCTGAATTTTGCTGTTATAGGAAGGAGAACGAGCCCAGAGAGTGACCAAGTCTTCCTACAAGCCCTTGCAATCCTACCAACCTCAACCACTGCTGTGAGCTTTCGCTGACACGCATTCGATTGTACTCTCTCCCTTCCCTGAGTATCTATAGTTGTTTCCTTGTAATTTCCCTGGGGAACTTTAAATTTTCTGCCTTGGGTTATAGTGAACTTTATTACTTCCAGGATAACACTTCTTGGGTCATAAGCACAATTTCATTGTTACAACTTATGTCTAATTCTTTTTAATTTCCTCCAATCAACTTGATCTAGAGCATCATTAGCTCACAAAAACTATTGTCGAGTAAGTGAATGAACACTTAAAGGGATAAAGAATTCCTTTGGGCCTTTCACCAAAAGGACAGATATTTGCACTAATCTGGGCTGAAATGAGAAATAGTTTTAATTTCATCAGTTTTAGACTTATGTTCCAAAGGGCTACTTAGCCTCTTTTAAGAAAGAATAAAGGGAGAAAAAAACCACCAAGAACATTGCTAATTCAGTGGAAATAAACCTGTATTTTTCTCAAGCGTACAAAGCCACCAAAAGTGTCTTTAAAGCAAGGACAGTTATGTAGCAAATCTCAGGGATGGAGCATCACCTGGAAAGTGTTTTCACCAGCATAAGCTTAATGTGGAGAATTGGATTCACTCTTCCTCTGAGCATTCAAAGATTCTTAGTTATTTTGAAAATAGTTGGTGCAAATGAATAAATTCTTACCAATTGGGAAGCTAAACCACCAAGAAATTAAATACATAATAAATCAGTTATTTTCAAATGCAAGAATCAAATTCAGGCTTTCCATCTTTCGGTGCACTTCACAAACCACTTTGAATAACATCAAATGAATATTGCTTTCGAGTTGCTATTAATACAATCTATCAGAGCATGATACTTATAGCAGCCAAAATTTGACATTTTGTACCTATGTTCACACCATAAAATAGTCAATTGTCGACTGAGATACTTTTTAAATCAAAATATTTAATTATTACCCCTGACTGAGGAGTGTATTAACCTTGTGGGTAAATCTCTGCTGGTACTTTGTGTTTATCTGAAAGATGGATTACTGGGAGCTTGTACTGAAGAGCAGGGAAGAATACTGAAGAGGCAATTAAATGAAACCTTTAGATCTTATATCAGAGGTACTGTTTGCATTTGTTTTTAAAATGGTATGGATTTCTGTAATTCTAAACAAATTAGTATGAAAAGGTAATTAAAAATATATTCCAAAATCAAATAAAAATGACTTGGGTTTTGATCTCTAGTCAATTGGAGTCCCCCAGCAGAACACAGAAATTTTCACCCTAGAGGTACCAGTAAGAAATTAAGTAAAACGATTGCTTTCAGAGCTGTAGGCGAGATAAAGGGATGATGAATCCATAGAAACTACCAATCAGCAAGCTGATACCCTTCCCAAGCAACAACTGGAACTGGGTAATGGGGACTGATTATGGGAGTCCAAGGAATGAATATAACTAACTATTTGGAAATTTGTAGCACCAAGCAGGGTAAAAATTTGGAAAACAATCCATTTTGTCTCTCCAGGACATCTGTTGCTTGCTGCTGCCCCTTAATGGCCCATCCCAAATTAAAGCTGACTGACAAGGGGGCTCTGAAAATACAATGTAGCATTTTGCCATCTAGGCACAGAGAAAGATATCCAAGGGCAAAAGCACAAACTGAGGATGGGTGTTGAATTTTTCAAATTCTTTTTCTGGGTATATTAAAATGATCACATGGTTTCATTTTTAGTGTCTTAATTTGGAGAACTGCAACGTCGGATTTTTCAAGTGTTAACCCATTTTTTTCATTCCTAGAATAAAATCTACATGATCACAATTGCTCTCATTTATATATTGCTTTGTTTACCCTCCTAATATCTTTTTGAAGAGTTTTGTATTTATATTCAAGAGATACGTTCACTTGTAGCTTTCTTTTCTTGTGATGTTTTCCTGGTTTTGTTGTCTGAATGATGCTGGCTTATATAATATTTTAGAAACTTTTTTTTTCTCTTGTTTTCTGACATCATCTGGCTAAAACTGGCAAATGTATTTCTTTATTTGTCAGAATTTATGAGTGAAGGCATGAAGATTTTTAAATCATCATTTTTTTCAATAGGCATGGTATATTTAGATTTTCTACTTCTTTTGTATCAATTTTTAAATATTTTTATTAGTGCACTATAGCTATTCACATAGTGTTCATTTTGGCATATTCATATACACATGGAATATAGTGTACTCTGTTTCAATCCCCAGTTCTTCTTCAATTTTGCTGCCCCTCCTCTCTTCCCTTGCTCCTCTTCTTGTACTCTACTCATTTTCTTTCTGTTTAGTGATTTTTAAATATTTTTTATTTGTTCTTTTTATGTATACATGACAGTAGAGTGTATTTTGACATATCATACATACATAGAGTATAACTTCACATTCTTGTGATTGTACGTGACACGGAGTTACATGGGTCATATTCATATATGAACATAAGAAAGTTATGTTCCATTCATTCTACTGTCTTTCCTATTCCTACCCCTCCTTCCCTTTATTCCCCTTTGTATAATCCAATGAACTTCTATTCTTCCCTCTCACCCACCCCCGCCTTGTTGTATGTCAGCATTTGCATATTGGAGAATATGTGAATATTCTGGTGTTTTGGGATTGGCTTATTTCACTTAGCATGATAGTCTCCAGTTCCATCTATTTATCAGCAAATACCATTATTTCACTGTTTTTTGTTAAATTGCTGCTTTATGAGACATACAGAAAAAAAGAAATCAGGAATCACTATGGCATGTTTATATATGTACCCAGCATGGTTTAGTCAATTTCATTCCTCAGTTCCTTCCTTTTCCTATCCCTCCTTTCCACCCCTCAGGCCCCATTCCCTTATTCTACTGTTCTCCCTTCTGTTTTCATAGGATTCCCCCCTTGCTTCTTTTCTTTATTTCCTCTGGTTTCACATATAAGAGAGAAGATTCAATCTTTGACTTTCTGAGTCTGGCTTATTTCACTCAGTAGAATGTTCTGCATTTCCATCCATTCACCAGTAAATGGTATTATTTCATTCTTCTTTATGGCTGAGTAAAACTCCATTGTGCATATATACTATATATTTTTTTATCCATTCGCCTTCTGATGGGCACCTAGGCTGATTCCATAGTTTGGCTATTGTGAATTGTGCTGCTATAAATGTTCATATGTGTGTATAACAGTAGCATGCTGATTTTAATTCTTCCGGATAAATACCAAGGAGTGAGACAGCTGAGTTATATGTTGATTAGGCAGGAGATAGATTTCCTACAGGCAGATAGAAATGGGGACCTCAGAGAATGGGATCCCACCATACCAGATTCAAACTCTAAGATAAAATTTGCTTTCTTGTTTGCTTTTGGCTGCCTGACTGGAGGCACTCATGCTCGGATACCCATACATTCTGTTATTGCCCTAGAAAGGCAAGGCCACAATGGTAATGATGTTTCTTTAATTATCCTAATATTAGTTAACCCCAGAGAGCTGTTTGAAACTCAAGCAATTCTTTTGTTTTAAGCAATAAATAGAGGACACATTCAGGTTAATAAAGACATCACATCATCCCATTATGGGAATAAGAAATTATACACTTTTAATTGAGTCAGAAAAAGAGAACAATTGAGAGAGAATTTCCAATGAAAGGTCAATTCCTCATAAAAATAGTATCAAAACTCCTAAACAGACAGCCACCGTGGGTACCCTCTTTGGGACCTCCTTACTGTGGAAGCTTTCCTTGCTTGGTTCTAATAGACTTGCTACTGAATTATCACCCTCCATCATCTGCATACTTCATTATTTTGGTGCGTGAGACAAGAACCCTCCAGCACTCACTTTCATAGTCTTTTGAGGAATCTCCATATGGCTTTCCAAAGTGGTTCTATTTACAGTCCTACCAACAATGTGTAAATGTACCTTATACTTCACATGCTTGCCAGAATGTGTTAGTATTTGTGTTCTTGATAATTGCCATTCTAACGAAAGTGAGATGATATCTTGGTGTAGTTTTGATTTGCATTTCCCTAATTGCTAGGGATATTAAACATTTTTTTCATATATTTGTTGGCCATCTGTGTTTCTTCTTTTGAGAAATATCTGTTTAGCTCATTTCCCCATTGGTTCATTTATTTATTTATTTATTGGTGTTAAGTTTTGGGTTCTTTACATATTCTGGATATTAATCCCCTGTTGGAAGAGAACCTGACAAAGCTTTTCTCCCATTCTGTAGGTTCTTTCTTCATGCTTTTTATTTCATTTGTTATGCAGAAACTTTTTAATTGAATGGCATCCCACTTATCAATTCTCAGTTTTATTTCTTGAACTTTAGGGGTCCTCTTAGGGAAGTTGTTGCCTGCAGTAGTAAGTTAGAGTGTTGACCTATGTTTTCTTCTATCAGTTTCACTGTTTCTGGTGTAATTCCTAGGACTTTGACCCACTTTGAGTTGACTTTTGTGCAGGATAAGAGATACTGATCTAGTTTCATTCTTCTACATATGGTTATCTAGTTTTCCCAGTGCCATTTTTTAAAAAGGCTATCTCTTCTCCAATGTATGTTTTGGTATCTTTGTTGAGTATCAGAGGAGTCTATGTGAGTTTGTCTCTATGTCTTCTATTCTATTTAAATGGTCTTCAAGTCTGTTTTTATGCCAATATCATATTGTTTTTGTTATTGTAGCTCTGTAGTGTAGTTTGAAGTCAGGTGTTGTGATGCCTTCTATGTGGTGCTTCTAGCTCAGGATTGCTTTGGCTATTCTGGGTCTTTTATTCTTCATATGAATTTAAGGATTGTTCTTTCTATTTCTGTGAAGAAATGCATTTTTGGGGGGGATCACACTGAATCAGTGTATTGCTTTTGGTAGTATGGCCATTTTAACAATATTAATTCTACCTAAGAACATCAGAGGTCTTTCCATCTTCTAAAATCTTCTTCAATTTATTTCTTCATTGTTTAGTTGTAGGTTTTTAACTTCCTTGAGTTAGATTTAGTCCTAAGTATTTTATTTTATTTTACTTGAGATTATTTTGAACAGAATAGTTTTCCTGGTTTCTTTCTCAGCAGATTCATTTTTGGAAACATATTGATTTTTTTTTTTATGTTGAGCTAATATACTGTTACTTCACTGAATTTGTTGATCTACTCTAGAAGTCTTCTGGGCCCTGTATATTAGGATCATGTCATTGGCAAACAGATAGTATGACGCCTTCTTTTCCTATTTGCTTTTCCTTCTTTTGCCTGATTGCTCTGGTTATAATTTCAAGACTTATATTGAATAGGAGCGGTGAGAATGGACATAGTGGTCCTGTTCCTGATTTTAGAGAAAATGCTTTCAGTTTATCTCCATTTAGAATTAATTTGGCTTTGGGATCAATTTTGATGACTGCCACACATTTAGAAATTAAGGTAAATAAATTAAGATAAATTATAAAAGAGATAGTTTTCAATGTGATGTTGCAAAATTTAAGTCTACTATTTATATAAGAGTGATTCTTATTGTAGAAATGAGTGAAAACAAAATAAGAATCCAAATGAGAACAAATTATTTATTGAGAGATTGTTATACTAAGGAAGTCAGCCAGCCTCACTTGCTTTTAGAAGATATTGACTTTCCTGGTCTAAAGGCACACCGAAAAAAGGCATAACAGAGATCTGTTACAGCGAAGCTACTGCCATGACAGACAACTGATGACAAGGTGGCATTTGGGTTTGACATGGCCTGGAAGCAAAGGATAACAGTTTTGTTGATGGCCCTGAGACCTGGGGGTGGTGGGGGGAACTCACCTGTTTGTTTTATATGCTGGCAAGATGAGGAATGTTACAGGGTAATAGAGAAAATTATAAGACTTTCCCAATAACATCTTTCAGTTGGAAGTTTTGAGCCCTTTCTCTGTTTTTGGCTTCAAAGGATAGTGAGAAAGTTTAGAATCTACTTGAACTTTAATATGTTCTGCTCAAATTTTTAATCCTGTGCCAGTGGAATTTTCAGCCCAGAGAGTGTCCAGCATAGTATTAAGAGCGGCATCTACAGCATGCATCAAATAGAATAGTTAAGAAGGAAGAGGGTCCAGAGCAGACGATTTGACTATGACTATAGAAGATGTGAAACAGCCTCTCTTGTGCATTTAATATTACAACTCCATTGCCAAGTAAGTCCCTATTACAATTGCAGAGGTGGTATCATGGATCATGAAGAAATGTTTTTAGTCAAATATACAAGGTTTACAATTAAGGGCCAAGAGACAGAAAATATACCAGTTATTTGGAAGACCTATTGCCAGTGTTGTGCATTTATTCTAAGGAGGAATAAGGAGACTGAGCAAAGGTGGTAGAGTTTTATACAGAAAGAGCGGTGCTCTTACCTACCAAGAATTGATGAGGGTTGCCACCTATTTATACTGTGGGGTTTTTTCTATGTCTTGCTTTTTCTTTTGTAATATGAGATAGTCTTTTTCCAGTGGCCCTACTTTTGGTAATGTTTTCAAGAGTCCTTTTGGGGAGCCTGTCTCATTTTTGTTCTGAATCTCTTTCAAAATATTCAGATATGTTTTGTAGTCCATGTAAAGGTATGTCCCATTCATATTTTAGCTTTTGAGTTAGGTCTTCAATTTCAGGTTTAAATCCACTGACAAAATGGGCTACTATTACATCAGTACCTTATTTAACTTGCAACTGTCATGAGAAGCTATTTTTTTGGTCTCTTCCCCCAAATTTCCTTTAGTTTCATCTTTTTTCTGTTTGCAGAGAACATTATGGCATGATTACTTTTATTAAAATATGAGCGGGGGGAGTGCTGGAGGGGTGAGATTGTCCAAATTATATTGTGTGCATGTATGAATATGTAACAACAAATTTTATCATTATGTGAAAATATAATGCACCAATAAAAAATACGGAAAGACAAAAACATGTTGGGGCATGGGGTTTTAGGAGACTTTTTCCTACCTTTTGACTCAGATTTACTGTGGAAAGTGGGATCTACTAGGTCCCTTTCCAGATCAGTCTAATCAGCTTTTGCCATCCAGGATTTATCATCTGACATTGCAGCCAACATGTGTACACATTGATACAACCAGGTGACCCTAGATTAGTCAAAAGAATTCTAAATTATTATATGAATAGTTGCTAGTCTTGTTTCAGTTTAGGGAAATCTTTATTTACAGTTTTTAATTTAGCTGGGTTCCAAGGTTTAAATTCTAAAATTGCCCGTGTAATTGGCTCATAGGAAAGATGAGCCAGTTACAAGGGCAATTTCCACTTTGCAGTATCGGAAGAGCACTGGGAAAAGATAACCAACTTGAAGAGAGTTGATGACAGTCGAAATATAATGGATATGCAAAGCATGTCTTGGACCTTCAGTCTGGCAGTGGTTAACCTCCAAACATGGACCTGACAATTTGTACCTCTCAGAAGACCTGAGAACATTCTCACTGAATCAAAGGCATGCTCCCAGGAAAACAAAATCAAAATAGAAGTTCTAGTCGGGCTCAGTGGTGCATACCTGTAATCAGGCAGGAGGATCACAAGTTCAAAGGCAGCCTCAGCAATTTAGCAAGGCCCTAAGCAACTTAGTGAGACCCTATGTCAAAAAATAAATAAATTAATGAATCAATAAATAAATGAGGCTGGGAATGTAGCTCAGTAGTTAAGTGCCCCTGGATTCAATCTTCACTACCAAAAAAAAAAAATCTCCTTTGATTTTATTTGTGACCAAAATATGTCAAAGTGGATGCTGGTTCCATAAGACCTGCAAACTTACCAGTCTGTGGAGTTGGCTCTAAGGACAGGCTTCTGTGGTCTATGCTTGTATTCTACCCTATGATTCTTATAATCAAAGACACTTCTAAATCGTACAACACAAAACAGTAGCACAAAAGAGATCAAATATAGGATGAAAAGGGCATCTTGATTCTACCAAGAATGCCCAACAAATGAGAATCACTAACAAAACACCTAGTACCAAACTGAGAATAAATTGCTGTGCGGTGCAAAGCAAAGAGAATAGAGTTTAGATCCACTGATCACTCACTATATCAGCACAGAGTCTGCAATGAAAAATAGCAGATGACAAGGGAACTCTGTGTGTAACTCACCTTGTCAATGGGTAGAGCAGACTGTCTTGGTGAAACTTTCAGGGAACTGTGTAAACTAGTAAGGACCATCTATATGGGAGCAAATGGAGACTCTCTATTGAGCACTTGCTGCAGAAAGGAAATCATCCACTGTTGCTTGGGTTTGCAGACTCACAGGCAGGCAGGGAGATGAGAAAGTATATGGGGGAGAAAAGGAAGGCTTCAAGCATCTCCAGGATTGGAGGCTGTTGTCATGGAAAAGCTGGAGGTCAGTAAACTAGAAGTGAACATCTGTGACCGATTGGGAGAACATATTTGATTTTGTGTAGTCCTGATTTGGAAGGATGGATGGAAAAAATAGGGAAGCTAGCAATCATTGACAAAGCACTGATTGTTCTGTCCTGCAGAAGCTGTGGGTCAGAGTTTTATTGTCACATAGAATCTGGCCATTGTCCACTTTGTATATTTGACCTCTTAAAGTTGTGTATGGGACTCCAAAGTATCATTTTATTTTCCTCATATACTATTGAGGTGCAGTTTTGGTGTCCTGATTAAGAGGATACCAATCATGACAAACTTCACATAGATAATCAAGTATGTACAATATTTTAGCTCAAAGTTTGCTCATACTTTTCAATTAATACAAATAAGAATAATCCAAATAAACATTGTCTAAAAATAACAAAATAGTTCTTGAAGAAAATTGAATCTTATCTCCTCAAATATCCTAATAATGTCATCTTTGAAATGCCATTTCTTCCTGTTCTAAAGGCTGTTTCAGAGTGTTGCCAGGTGATATAGTTTGGGTCTGGAATGTCCAGTAAGGACTCATGTGTTGAGAGCTTGGCCCCCAGCTGGTGGCACTATTGGGAGGTGGTGGAACTTAGGAGGTGGGGTCTAGCTGGAATAGGTGTGTATCTGGGGACATGCTTTGAAGGGTATATTTTGTCCCCAGCTCTACTGGCTTCCTGGCTACCAGGAGGTAAGCAGCTCTGCTCCACCACGCTCTTCCAGTCATGATGTTCGAAAGTTCAAAACAACAGGGCCAAGTGACCATGGACTGATGCCTCTGCAACTGTGAACCAAAATAAATCTTTCCTCCTCTAAGTTGATTTTCTCAGGTATTTTGTCACAGTGACAAAATGCTGACTAACACACCAGGTGTGAGCTAACCTCCTTACATTAGAGGAGAGTGACCTATTTTAGACTTTCACACCCCTGAAAAGTGGTGTACTGTGTGACTAACCAAGAAACCTAGAAGTCTAAAACTAGGGGAAAAAGAAAAAACAAAAAAACAAAAAATAAAAAACCTTTGGATTATTCACTTCTTCCCCTCCGCCAGTCAACTGATTTTGTAATCTGTGTGAAATGTTAGCACCCTCAATATTCTGGCTGACAATGTGTGGCTTCTTCCCTCAGTGCCAGGAGAAGCCTATCAGAGCATCAGAGCAACCAGGAACAAGCTGTACTACTTTAGTTGTTGCTTTCAGCAGTCTCTGCCCTCCTTCTTCCACCTCTTGAGAGTCTTTCACACACACCTCCTCTAACACCTCCATTTTCATTTAAATTTCTCCAGGGCAATGCAAATCAAGATTTTTCCCCCCCTGAGCTTGACACAGAAAAGATAGTTCACCTTATCTGGCTCCTAGAGTACCATGACTGACTAGTTTTAGATTCCTGCCTTTGACTTCATAAAAAAGAAGTTCATCTTTAAAAGCAAGAGTTACCTCATGTGAAAGTCCATGTTAAACACAAAACAAGCACAAAGTGATACTAATTTTTGAGTCTTATATTTGATTTGGAAAGACATTTCTTTAAAATAAAACATAGAAGAATTGGGAAGTGAAGTTGACCAAATTGTGCTTTGTGTATGTATCACAATGCATTCCATTTTTATATACAACTATAATGTACAAATTAAAAATAGATACATAAAGAGGAGTAAGACCAAAGGAGTAGAGAGAGGAAGTCAGGGGGATGGAGGAGAGGAGGGAAAAAGGAAGTGCTGAGACTGAAATGGAGTAACTATGTTATTTTCAACAGGTATAACCACATTCAGAAATACCCTGACCACACACGATTGGAATTACAGTCTTTAACCAGAGAGGTACACCAAGATTACATGCAATTGCCATTGTCATCTGCAGGTTCTGGAATCTCTCTGTCTTCATGCAAATGGAAAAAAAAATCTTCTTGTGATCTGATTACGTATGTTGGAGAAAAAGTTCCATCACTGCAAACAATTTAATACATAATGATCAAGAAAGATCACTGCGATCGAAAGTATTCAAAACTCCCACGTAATTGGTTCCACATGGAACATGATTTTTGGTTTGGGTTTTAAAATACTGCAGCAAACAAAATGAGGAAAAGAGATGTAAGAAGACTGACAGCATGTCAATATTGCTGAGCTAGGTGAAAGAGTATTCATTATATGATTTCTTCAACTTTTGAATATGCTTAAACTTTTTCACAATGAAGGTTAAAAGGCAACTCTCACCTTGGAAAAGGGGGTCTGATCTACTCTGCCTCTTACCCCAGCATATATTCATTTTTTCATTTGTCCTCATGCTTATAGATATCCTCCCCTCCCCTAATCAGATTCTAATCAAAATTTACTCGTTGCATTTGGATACTTATACCTTTTGATATAAAATAGTTGCCTCCATTTTTTAGGACATTAATTTTTTTTATGTGTTGAGTTTAATTATCATATATAAAAATGCTACTTAAATTCCTAGTCCATAAAGTGTTACAGGTTCAGTAAGGGAGTTTTCTTCATTGACTTAGTACTACTATGGAGACCACAGCACCAGAACCTAACAACATGTGTAATGATGACATGGTTGATTTGGATCCTTAGTCCAGCTCCTCGTCTTATTGCAGATTTATAACAAATTAGTTATAACAAATTAGACCAGTACTTGTCTGTGACCCAAGCTCCAGGTAGCACTGTCATTGAATGGGCTCCATATTGGATTTGAGTACTTGATTCCACTGGTGTCTTTTAACTTTTTCTTTCTTCTGTATTTTCTATAAACCAGAAGTTGGATGTCAGGCAGCACTCTTTGGTACAAGTATAATGTGAGACACAAATAAAAGCCACATGTGTAGTTTTTAGATGTTCTGATTGCCACATTAAATAGGTAAAAAGAAAGAGGTGAAATTCATTTTAATAATACATTTGATGTAACTCAATAGATCCAAACTATAATCATTTTGAAGTGAAATCAATATAGTAATTATTAATAGGCTATATTACTTCCTTACTTTTTCATTCTTAGTTTCCAAAAATCCAGTGTATATTTTATGCTCATACCACTTCCCAATTTGGATTGGGCACATTTCAGTTGCTCACTAGATACACATGGCCAGCAGCTACCCTGTTGGAAAGCATGGATCTAAGATCTTGACTGCATTCAGAAAGAACATTTTTGGAAACAATTATTTATAGTTGGTGCTAGATTTCTCACATCATGTTGTATCAGATGGTGCATAATGTTAACTTACCCTTCCATGTAAGTTAATAGAAAAAGCGATTTTCTTAATAAAGAACTCTTTACTATCTAACTACCATTTTAAATAAAATAAAATATCCTGTGCCAACTAGAAATGCCTGGTTAGGAAAACATTTTAACTGGTTATAATGGAGCAGTGGGGAAAGAGCAGGAGTCAAAGAGAACTGTCTTAGATGATAGATTTCTTTACAGACATTAGGAAGTTCAAGGGATTTTAAAATATGATGACATGGGACAGAGTTCATACATTCATGTTCTATGATTACAGGTGTCTGTTTGAGATGTTCAACGAAATCTATGAGTTGCTATGCAAAAGACAATAGTGTACACTCTAGCAATGCTAATGAGATTTAACGTTCCCATAGGAACGAGTCTTATGTTGAGAAGAACTTATCTGTTTCCTTAGAGTCTGCATTAAAAACAACAATGAAAAAACCCTTACAACACAGCAGCTTTAAAGATCATCACAATAAAATTGATGGGTGATATAGTTACATATTGCCTTTAAAAAAAAACAAATGGATTATATTTTCTTTAATGTATGTATTCACTATTTAATGATATAGCAATTGTTTTGATAGCAAATTTGTTAATTAATTATGCATTAGGCATCTACCATGGGGCCAAGTCAGAGGTAGCTTAGTTTCTGGCATGAAGTTTGTTCCCATTTTATTTGACAAGGGACAGACTGGAATTGAGCACATCCCATTTCTCAAGCCCTTTCTGACTAGATTTGGCTTACCTCTTCCATCTACAGATGCCTTTCTTCTTCTGGGCACCCATGCCCCCGCCTAGAATGTGCAGCAACAATATCAGGGCCTTTGACCAATTGCCTTTTCTCAGCAAAAAGGAGAAAGAAAACTGAAGAAAAGAGAGCCTGGGAGAAAGAAAGCTCAGCTTCCCATCTCAATTTTCTCAAGCCCCTAGACATGAGGTTATTTTGGAGGGCCCAAAAGAGGGCATTAATTAATTTCCTGTGTTTTGTCCAGACATAAGGGATACCTATGTTGTTTTATGTTGTGCCTTGCATGGGTTTGCCAATGAGTTGGGGGTCCTGTGGGATGAGAGTATGGCGTGGTCAGTCTGCAGAGTCACTTCACTCAGACTCAGGGGGCTGGTAAAACTGCTCTGCCAGAGCAAGATGCAGAACCCGTTTATTCCAGAAAGTACAACAGCTTATGTATGGTCTTCAGACCAATCATGGCCCCAAAGTTACAAACAATGGGGTACCGCTCTGTCAGGTGCACAATCCATCTGCATAGAATGGGGAAAGAATGAGGGGAGGGTTTGAAGGTATAAGGAGTGCTCCTACATACCTATATAGACATACTCCTTCAAAACATTCAGTAACCAGAATGTATTGAGCTTTGGAGTTGGTAGAACTCTCTGAGTACTGATGACTGCCCAACATTCTACTGGGAATCTGAGAACCAAAGGTGAGGAATTGCCATTGTTGAGTTTTCTACCTAGAAAGTGGGAATTGAAACAGCCTTGTTGTTAAAAACGTTTTAAAATTCTCAGCTAACATTGCATATCTAATAATAAAATGTTATTTGGCCTTCTTCCTATAGCTTTAAGAGTAGACTTAGTCCCATAGCATAAATTGTCACTAAAGCAATGAAGAAATGGAGTCTACCCTCATTCTGGGATACAGTGTCTGCCACATAGCCACGTAGGGTCCTCACTTCACATGCCTTCTATTTTCCTGGTATAGACCAGCTGCTGTCGAGGCAAATGAAAATCAGTTGGAACCATAAACATTAGAGGTTAGTTTTTAATTATTATATGTTGTCAATGAGCTCATCAGTATGTGAAAACTGTTCTGAGCAAATTGGTACTATATGTATATATATACTATATATACAATATAACATATAGTGTATATATATATTCTACATAATATATACATTATATATTTACATATACTATATAGATATTATGTTACATAATCTCTTTTAACTTACATGGATACTTTTCTTCCGTGGGATAACATATAACCTAGACTTATATTAGAGAAAGATGTAACTGAATGTAGTGGAATGGGACAAAGCACTTAACACTTCTTATGTCTGAGTCAACAGCATGTGGCTCGAGGAGAAGCAGGGCAGTGTAGTGGAGAGAGCAGGGCTTTGACTCAAAAGGTAACTTTCCTAACGCAGCCTCTGTAAGAAGGGAGAGAGTGAGCAAATGTAAACCTTTATGAGTGACAGTTGGATCCTCTGTGAAATGGGGGTAAGGATGCCTTTCTAGTAGAGCTATAAGCAACATTAAGTGAAATGATGCACTATTTTTCTCACTGGGCTCAGTATCTCTGCACGGTACCTACTCAACAACACTATTAAGGTTTAGAATGTGAGGTGTCCCCCAAAAGTGCATGTGTGAAACAATGAAAAAGTTCAGAGGTGATATTATTAAGTTATGAGAGCCTTAAACTCATCAGTGGATTAATTCACTAATCTGGATTAACTGGGTTGAAATTATAGGCAGGTAGGGTATGACTGCAGATAGTAGTTCACTGGACTGGAAGTGTGCTTTTGGGGTATATATTTTATCCCTAGTGAATGGAGCTCTCTGTTTGCTCCCTGATTGCCTTGCTCTGAGCTGCTTTCCTCTGCCAGGTACTTCCACCATGATATTCTGCCTTACTTCAGGCCCACAGCAATGAAGTCAGTCATCTACGGACTGAGACCTCTGAAACCATGAGCACCAAATAAACATTTCCTTCTCTAAAATTGTTCTTGTCGTGATGTTTGGCAAAAAAAAAAAAAAAAAGTCTAAATTCAATACCTCAGCTGAGAAGTCCTACTGGAGAAAACATCACAGTCCACATGTTAGTGCTTCTATCAGCTCTTGTCCTCCAAACTAAGCTGGCTGCCTGGATTATGTGGCAATTCTGCTTTCCTAGTCAAGCTTTTCTCCTTTCTCTGCCCATGTTATTTTTAAAAAATTAATTTCTTCCAACTCTATATGCTATGATCTAATTCTAACTCTCAGAAGATGACTTTGCTCCTTGCTGTACTGATAAAAGAAAGGATGAGAACAAGAGTGGGAAGTGTTCACTGCTTTGCTCTTGAACTTATCAGCCTTCCTGTTCACGCTGTCTCCCTTCTGTCTTTTCCCTGCAGGAGAATGGATTCCTCTTAGTTAGGGGTATCCTCCTTCTTAAACTCTGGATCCCGTCTACTTTCACCTCCATCTAACCTGATCTGTTCAACATTCACTCCCTTTATTCTGTGTTCATCATTCCCATCGTCAATGGTGACTCCTATCCCTGCACTTTGGGAGGCTGAGACAGGAGGATCGTGAGTTTAAAGCCAGCCTCAGCAAGGTCGAGGCACTAACCAACTCAGTGAGACCCTGTCTCTACATAAAACATAAAATAGGGCTGGGGATGTGGCTCAGTGGTTGAGTGCCCCTGAGTTCAATCCCTGGTACCACAAAAAAAAAAAAAAAAGGTGACTCCTATTTATGCACAGTATCTCCATGCTAAGAAAAGAAACCCTCTGTAGACCTGAGTTCCTCCACAGCTGGTGGCCCTTGTCCTTCACTTTTCTTTCCCACCAAGCATCTCAGAAGAGCCTGCATCCTGCTTCACTTTCATGAACTCCTTATCCCACTGTAATTTGACTTTTGCTCTACATCTTCATGGAAAATAACTTCTTCCCCAAGATTATCTTGTTCTAAAACCCAATAGTCACTCCCAGGTCTATTTCCAGTTTAATTTCTCTGTACTCATGAATATTGCCACATGTTTAAAAAAGTCTTCTCCCTTGTTTTCTGAGACTTGATACCCTTTTGTTGTCAAATAATTTTTTAGTTGTAAATGGACACAATATCTTTATATATTTTTATGTGGTGCTGAGGATCGAACCCAGTGTTTCACACGTGCAAGGCGAGCACTCTACCACTGAGCCACAACCCCAGACCCAACACTGTATACCCTTTTTGATGTCCTCTTATCTCTTTGCCTATACATTCTTAGCATTCTTGGCCTGTTCCTCTTCCCAGTTATTTTCCTAGGATGTGGTATTTCCCAGGTTTCTCTCTGAGAATGTTGTCCCTTCTTAATTCTATCCCATCTTCCTGGGTGATGACGTCAGCCTCATGATCCAGCTAGGAATAATGAGACCTCAGCCATGACTCCAGCTCAGCTTTGACTCAAAGCCTCTACACACTTTTGCCCAATAGACACCTGCACTCAAATGTCTCCTCAGCTTTTCAAGCTCATTCTATGTATTTATAAAATTCTCATTTCTCCAAGCTATTTTCTTCCTATTTGTCCTATCCCACTGAGGGGCTCTATCTTCTCAGTTGCCAAAACCA
Organism: Xerus rutilus; assembly: GCA_028644305.1. Taxonomy (NCBI): domain Eukaryota; kingdom Metazoa; phylum Chordata; class Mammalia; order Rodentia; family Sciuridae; genus Xerus; species Xerus rutilus. The sequence goes on along the minus strand of CM053412.1, from coordinate 49,934,085 downwards.
AAAAACTGGATGTTGTCTCAGAATCAATGTAGGATCTTTCTTTTCCCCTTGAGTACAAACCATCAGTATAATTCAACCAACCTCCAACTTTCACCTTTCACCTCTTGTACACCTCTCCCAAATGCTGCCCCTTATCAGTCATGGAGGTTACTGTACCACCTGCTTTTGACCAGCTCTTCCTGCCTTCGGCCTGGCCAACCCTCCAACCTTTTGTGCACTACAGGAATCATTCTATAACTCGAAACTCCATAGTAAACATTTCACTCCCTTGATGAAAGCTCTTTAATTATTCCATATTGTTTTATTGGTATGTACAGGCACATTCTAATATGATCTCTGGCCCATTTTGTGGACTAAAATTGTGCCCCCATCCTGAAATTTGTGATTCAGACAAACTAAACAATGCAATGTCCTATAGATTCATCTTTCTTTCTTTTTTTTCTTTTTTCCTGGAACACACATTTGCCCATGCATTTCCCTTCCTCCTGCAGCACTTTTCTCTTTTCCTTCCCCAAACCATCTTCATAATTCTTGTTCACTCATTGTTTGTCAGTTGCTACCTAGACTCCTCCAGAAAACCTTGTTTGGCCCTTTATTTCTCCATTTTTTACTAACTATGACCCCCATGTGTAATCTGCTTATAGTGTCTGCTATAAATGAGTGTTCAATGTTTGATAATAATAATAGCAAGAATTATTAGACCTAGACCTAGATGGAGAGCTAAAGCTTTGTGAATCCAAGTCCAACATCATAAGGGACTATATCATTGCAATGTTTGCTTATCCACACCTCATAAATACCTTGGTTGAAACCATGCATGACAAGTATAGTCACCCATGTAGGATTGGTTCCAAGAATGCTCATGGACACCCACATCTACAAATGCTCAAGTTTCTCACATAATATTGTATAGTATTCACATATAAACTACACACATTATCCTGTGTACTTTAAATCATCTCTATATGACTTATAATACCTAATACAATGTAAATGATATGAAAATATGTAAATAGTTGTTGCATCATGTTGTTGTTTTAGTCAGCCTTATCGTCACCATGACCAAAATATCTGACAAGAAAAACATAAAGGAAGAAAAGTTTATTTTGGCTTACAGGTTTAGAGGTCTCAGTCTATAGAAGGCCAACTCCACAGCTCTGGGCCTTATGTGACTCAGAACATGACAGCAGAAGGGCATGGTGAAGGGAAGTAGTTCAGGGCATGGTAAGCAAGACACAGAGAGAGCTTCTTGCTCAGGAACAAAATATATAAATTCCAAAGATGCATTCCAGTGACCTACTTCCTCCATTCACAACCCACCTGCCTTCAGTTACCACCCAGTTAATCTAGATCAGTGGCATAATCCATTGATGAGGTTAAAGATCTCATAATCTAATCACTTTAATTCTCGCATTGCCTCACACATGAGTTTTTGGGAAACCCTCACATCCAAACTGTAACAGTTGTTTAGGGAATAATAATAAGTAAGATAGTCTGTACATGTTCAGTACAGACACAGTTTCAAATATTTTGATCCATGGTTGTTTGAATCTAGATGAAGAGCCCACAGATATGAAGAGCCAAGTGTATACATTTTAAGATGTTCCCAATCATCAGACAAGTTTTTTTTTTTTTTTTTTTTGCAGGGTGCAGGGAGTAACAAGAGATTGAACCCAGGGGTGCTTAACCACTGAGACACATCTGCAGCCCTTTTTATTTTTATTTTGAGACAGGGTGTTGCTAAGTTGCTTAGGGCCTAAGTTGCTGAGGCTGGCTTTGAACTTGCAATCCTCCTGCCTTAGCCTCCTCAGTTGCTGGAATTACAGGCATGTGCCACTGTGCCCAGCTTGATAAGCTTTTTAATCTCCCAGATGTTGAACATTAATCTTAAAGAGCAAAGACATGTCCTTTGAAATATAAACAGCCGTTAGAATAAATTAGTAGCCACCATCACTGTCATTCCATGAAGACAGAAGATATGTGCTCAAATGGCACTTAGTAGCATTGGTGTAACAATTTAAAGGGGTCCTATGAATGGGGAAAATTCCTTTTTGGTGATTTCAGGTAATGCTAATGGAAGAAGAGGGTAACACCAAATGCTAAGTCAGAGAAAACTCAAATTTAAATCCTGCAAACCATCAAAATTGCTCTGACTCCATCAAAGACTTAATATTCACAAAGCCAAATACTTTTTTAAAAATATGTACTTAGTCACTTATGCATTCAGGTGACCTTGATTTATATGGAATGTGTTTTCACTATTTTTGAGGTCAAATATTTGTGGATACTAATTTTTACCTGAAATTTGTATCTATTTCTTGTGAGGATGTGAAACTCTTCAAACACTACATAATATGCTTTTCAAGCTGTCAGGACTGTAAATATTCAAATGAGAGAAGTCATTGTACTTTAGTGGCATGCACACCCTTAGTTCTGGCTAATGAGCACAAGTATAAAGACCTAATTATCACTGCTATTTTGCACTCCCTGGTGTTGACAGCATGTAAGACACCTTATAGAGTGTAGGAGAAAAATACAATCTCTGACCTGAATGAAGATTGGTAGTTCTTACAAAGGATTGATTTTTAATTGATCATCAAATATGTCATTATATTCATTACAATTTTTTAAAAGAACAACTCTCATCCTTATTTTTACTATTATTAATAACAACAGATATGATAGATTTCATGATATCACATTAATCTTTAGTGTTAACAAATATTAAAATAGGCACTATTTATGGGGTATAGTTTAATCATTTATTTTGTAGATAGAAATACGTGGTCAATTTGCTAGATTAGGGCATATAGTCTTCTGAACTGCTCCAAAGCCAGATTTGATAGTGGCTGTATAAGATGCACTTACAAGTTGATCTTCTGCTGGGGTCTGAGATTGCAGAGGTCACCAGGACTAGTGTCTTTCTCACCACACCTCAAAAGGCCTACATGACCCATGTCTACAGATAAGGTCAGAGAAAGCTCCAACACAGGTGATTCTAGTGAGATAGGTGACTTAGGATGAAAAAATTATTCCTGGGCAGACAGTAGCAAACAGTAAATCACCACCGTCAGCCTGGTGAGTAGAAAATAGTGGCAGAAACCAGATCATGAAGAATGTCACAAACAAAGTTACCTAACAATTTATTGTCTAAACTGGGGCACTTTTGATAGTGAAAGGGAGTTAGTTAATAATTATGCCAGGATCAACAGACCATTATCAAATAACCAGAGATAAATGGTTACCCTACTCATATACCATTCTTGAAAGGTTTTAAGGTTGGAAAGTGACATGCATAAATTTTCATTCTTAAAACTCATTTTTTGGTGGTGATGTAGCAGACGACTAGGAAAAGAAAGAATGTGAGAACAGAGAGATCATTAATTGAATAAGAAAAATCACCCCCCAAATGAGTGCTAAGAGCCTCAGTTAAGTAGGAATGGAAAGAAAACAAAAGCAGCCATGGAACTGAACAATATGTGAAGTCCAGAGTCAGGAGGACTGGTGGCTGGCCAGATTTGGAATATTAAGAGGAAGAGGAATTTTAGGAAAACTGCAGTTTCTGCATGGGATGACAGCATTAATGACAGTGGAACCTATTATAACAAAGAGCTCAAGAAGTTCAGTAGGTACTGGTAGAGGGAAAGCATCAGAGCAATTTTAGAAGACTAACCTTGAAATGTTTATGGAAAACAGTCTGGGCAATGACTAGTAGCTGTTTGGAAAGACAGAACCTTCAGGTGTTCAGAGGAAACATCAAGGGCTCCCATAAATACATGACACTATTTTAATTACAGCACTCCCTGCTTTCAATGGAATGCTTCTTACCATCAATACTTGTTGAATGCCTGGAAGAGCTTCATTGACTTTTCAGTATTCATTCTTTTAACATTAATGTGTCTACTTGAAATACAACTCTAACCATGCTTTCTACTGCATTTTTTTTTTTATAGGAAACATCTTTTTTTTCCTTTCCTGTATCTGGTTGGAGAATATTTGTTTGTTTTCACAGTTTTACTTCAACATATTCTGCACAGGTTGTTTCCAAAACAACCACATATGGAACTTGTAGGATTGTGGTGTCCCACTGACAGATGTTGAATAATGCTATTTAGAAACATTATGCCTGGGGGGCTGACCCACACTCTGTGTTCCTCTCTCTTGTTTCATTGATCCTTGTCACTGAGACACATTTAGGCCCACTGTAAATGAAACAATCTAACTAGGAAACATTAACCTAAGCTCAAAAAAATGCAGGCAGTTTAGCAGTTAAGGCCCTGCTACGTTCTCAGCACTGTAAAAGGTTGAGAAGATGCAGTAGGCAACCAGTGCTTTCCAGATGCTGATACAGCTGTGATGCTCACCTCACTTGAGCAGATGTAAGGTTGTCCTTCATGATTCTTTGACTTTTCACCCTGACAAGGTGGAAGAAATAAAAAAAAAAAAAGGTAGAAAGAAAACACAAAAGGAAGAACAAGGGACTATAATTTCAATCTGAAATTCTACAAGCTTCCTAGACCAGTCACTCACAAATTTCTGGGAAACCTACAAATCTTAACATTATCCTAAGTTCCTTCACCTATAAAAATGATCGTTATACATTGTAAATTAAGCAAAAAGAGATGCAACATTTCAAGAATCTCTTTAATTTAGAGGACTTTCCAATATTATCTATTGATCAGATAATGAAGACCAAGTTAGCCTAAGGATCCTGAGACTTTTCAGAACACCACAAACCACCTTGTTATTATCAGTCTGATGTTATCCCTGTATACCTTCCCATGCCTACTCCTCACCAAGTTTCTTGAATCCTAAAAGCATCTGTGGCTTGGAGATGGCCCACATGCATTCTTCATTGAAAGTGCATTCCTTGCTTTACCCCAAAGGTGTGTCTCCTGAGATAGCTCACATTCTCCCTTGAAAGTGCATCCGTTTTCCTAAATAAATCTCTGTCTCTAACTGATGTGTACTGAAATTCTTTTCCTCCATGTATGCTAAAGACTCTGCTTGTCCTTAGTTAAGGTCCTGCTCCTGGGAACTCCTTGGACATCTTCCAGTGACACTGTGGACCCATGTTTCTGTTTTTTGTACCCTCCCCCCAAGTTTAAGGAGTATAAAACTTAATTAGTAGACACATTTTTAAGTAGGAAATAATTTAGTAACAAGTTTGATCATGTCACACACTCACCTCAAATTTCCGATCGTTCCCAATTGAATAAAATCTAAATTCTTTGGCATGTCATATAAGGTCAGTCATGAAACTTCCAGGGGCTGCCTAACTTCTTTAGCTTCTGCCTTACACATCTTTGTGCCCAGTCATATGTGTCTCTCTCTATACCTTATCCACTGTAGTCCCTTTTATCTGTCCTGAATTATGCCTTATTCCTTTACCCTTGATTGCTTTTACCCCCTTCTTTCCTCAAATAACTCTTGTCCTTTGAGATTCCTCCAAGGTATCATTTCTTCTGAGAAACATTTGTTCTCCGGGGGCTGAGTTAGGGGCATTTGCTAGAGTCTTTGAGGAAATATGAAGAAGAGGCCTTACTAGAAACGCCATCTCAGGACACATCTTTATTCTCTAAGGATTTTGGTTTCTCATCAGTAAATCAAACACTTGAATATTTTACTTTCTGTCTCATGAGGCAATTTAGAAGATCTCATTATGTTTTCAAGGGTTATGAAATGTTGAACCCTATAAAATGATAGTGAATATTTTGATGTGCTGTATTTTGGAGGTAGGCTTTCTAAATCTTCAGGGAAAAGTTGTCTTGATTCCAAACCACGTAACTCCAGAGGCAAGTGCAAGCGGGAGAGTTAGGGGTCTCAAAGATTAACTTCTGTCTGGGTCATGGCTTTTGCCTTCAGGAAGTAAGAAAGGGGCATGGGACCCAAAGAATCCACCCACCATGGATAAGTCAGGAAGCTCCTTGGTGAACACAAGTGTTTAAATCATATAGCAGCACAACTGTGTAATTTGGAAGGATGAAGGGAAACAATCACAGACAAAACTTTAAAAAAATATCATGTCAGGAAGAAGCTGCAGCAAAAAGAATTGAGACTTGCAAAGGAGTTAAGAGGATAACTGTAAAGGACATTCTTGTCTATGTCAGAATATTAGTTTTCTATGACTACATGCAAACAGACTTTAAACATCTGTTCATCATCTCACAGTTTGCCTGGCTTAGCTGAGTCCTCACAAAACTGCCACTGAGGCACTGAACTGGGCTGCAGTTCCATCTGAGGCAGGGGTCATTGTCTAGTTTCCTGGGAGTGTCAGAAAAGTTCATTTCCTGGCAGCTGCAAAACTCTTGGTGGCTTGCTTTTTCAGGCCACTGAGAAAGAGGAACTCTGCTACTTTGAGTCTCTCAGCTTAGGGAAGGCCCAAATCCCCCTTTCCAGTGCTCTGTGGATCAAGTCAGGCCTACCAGGGTCTAACTCCCTTTCGATTAACTCAAAGTTAGTTAATCAGGGACCTTAATTATGTTTTGCCATGTAAAGTAACACAATCACATCTGTGCCATCTCATCACTATTGCTACATCCTGTTGGTCAGGATCAGGTTACAGTTTCTAGCTACTCTGCAGGGGGTAAGTGACCCACTGGGAATCACCACAGGGTATGTCTGCCATCCTTGCAGACAGAAGACCTGGCTCTATAACCAGCTGTGATTCAGGGGTCACACTGTACTTCTCAGCCCTTGTGTTCTTGCCAAAGAAAATTTCAGGCAAGATATGAAACTACTGAAAGAATAGAGAAGTTTTTTTAGAAAAAGAAGCACTCTCAAGAGAGAGAGCAGGCCATCTCTAGGAGGAGAGAATAATGTCATGCCCCCTCTGTTCCCTAGTTTTATTGGGGATCTTTGGGAAGTTTCTGGAGAGTTCCATCCAGGTACTACCTCTCAATGGTTGACTGAAAGTAGGACTGCATCAGGTTTTAAAACATTCTTTATTCTTTTTCTACAGTGCTAGATTGAACCCAGAACCTTATGCATGCTAGGCAAGCACTCTACCACTGAGTCACATCCCTAGCCTGCATCAAATTTTTAAAATCCCTACTGTGCATGATCTTACCCACAGGTACCCAAGTGAAACCCATGGGGAGTGATCATGGTGGGGGTGGGATTTTATTATTATAATATTAAAATCATATGCTAAAGATCCAAAGGCAGTCTTGGTCTCCTTGGCCTATGTGGATTGGCTCTAATTGGAATTGTTTTTTTTTTTTTTTTTTACAGATTTTATGGTCAATATTATCCTGTTTTCCTGGGTCTTGGAATTTTTTATCTGTATAAAGGTCAAGAAAGATCCCCTTTCAAGGGCAATTTGTATTCTTAGTGGCAGAGAG
>CM053412.1:49835071-49926642 GCA_028644305.1 Xerus rutilus | reverse complement strand
GGGATTGAACTCAGAGGCACTTGACCACTGAGCCACATCCCCAGCCCTATTTTGTGTTTTATGTAGAGACAGGGTCTCACTAAGTTGCTCAGCACCTCGCCATTGCTGAGACTGGCTTTGAACTCGCGATTCTCCTGTCTCAGCCTCCCTAAGTGCTGGGATTACAGGCTTGTGCCACCGCGCCCGGCTGGTAGATTGCTTTTTAAAAGAAAAAATATTGAGGATCAGCATGAAGACCCTAGAATTATCTCCTTAACTTCATGTTCCTATTGCTCACATCTATTGGCCTATCAGCTCCATTTAGTAAACACTCAAGCTGACAGGATGCACCGGGTACAGTGGTAGGCATAGGAACACTGACAGAAGTAGGTCACTTTCCCTTTCTTCTTGAGATAGCTCACAAGTGCAACAAGGACAGCAGGGCTTGGGTGTAGCTCAGTGGTACAGCACTTGCCCTGAGTTCAATTCCCCAGTACTCCTCTCCACCCCCCAAAAAAGCACAAGACAGAAGCCAGAGATTTGGGGCCAATGAAGAGAAAACAGATAACACAATCTCTTATTTTCTTTCTCATATATTATGAAAAACACTCTAGGGGAATGATCTTCAACCTGGAAAGAACAGACAAAGAGAAGAGAATGAGGAGCTAGGTGAATAAAGGAATACTCTAGAACCTCTTAACTACCCTGAATGCATTCTTGACTGTTCACCTCATAAATATCATTAAAGGTAGGGAGAATATAAATTAGGATGTGCAAAGGCTGTCAGTGACCTTTGAGCAATCAGGAAAATGAAGTGTGCTGAAACAGCAAGTTAAAAACATGCTGATGAAAACATCCAATGCTGATGTTCAACACTGTTAGGAAGAACTCTCAGTGCAAACTTCATGCTCACACTGAAGCACATGATTCTCCTGGGTGGCCCAGGAAATTCCGAGGAGCAGGTCGTTTATTTCCTATGCCAGCTTTACACACCTAGACATGCTGCTTAAATTGACCAGGTTCCTCACACACTGAGGGGATATAGAGGGTCCCCAGAGAGAATTTGGAAGAATACAGTTACACTTCTTGTTGCTGCCTAAAGCATAAAGCACCACTGGAAATGAGTTTAGGTTCCAGCAAACCTGAATCACTTAATATTGACGCTTATAATGTGAACGAATACATTTTTTTAATTTCTCCTAGTTTTGATGCAAGGAAAGTAAGGGTGGGGGAGGGGAGTGGAAAGAGAGAAAGGGGGGGGGGACTAAAAGCTGAAAAGTTGATGCATATGACCAAATTTTGGAACTAGATTCTACGCCCTGCTGTTTTCCTAAGCCATAGGCATTTTCAGGCCCTGAATTGCTAGGTTAGCATTTCCCCAAGAATAACCCACCAGAACACTCAAGATCATTCCTCAAAGGCTATGGACCTAAAATATCTGCCGCGTGTTCTTCCATCTCTATTCCCCGAGCAATCAGGGAATCATTCTTCGCAGTGGAGAAGAGTGTTTTCTTTGTCGCTGCTTCGCCGGCGATACAAACGCAGCACAGCTGTGCCTGCACTTGGCCTCGGCGCCGATCCACCTGACTTCCTGGCTGGCGCAGAACTCCGGTGCACCAGGGCTCCACAATTGAGAGAATTCGTTTCAATTGGTGGAATTTGCAGCAATGTGTCCCTTGAGTGTCCTTGTCCAAAATGATTTTTCTCCTCTTATACCCTCTCTGAGTCAGCTCCCTTAGACTTGAATGGATGGTGGTGTACAGCTCGGAGGCGTGACTGTGCTCCCAGACCACACACTTCAGAGGGACCCCTAGGCCATAGGGGAAGTTGGGATGGGCCAGACACTGACCTCTAGGGGTTTACAATATCTGGGCTACATTCCAGGTTATGCCTCCCCTTCCCCAACTATCTCAACTGTCCCAAACCTCATCATGTTTGTTAACATGACCCGCTTTCTTTTTTGTCTTTAAGCACAATGTAAAATGGAGACATGACATATTTTATACCCTATTCCTTAGCCCAGTGCTTTTATATAGCAATAGTCTTCCCTTAAATAAATGATGAATAATGTTGACTCAATGCAAAAAGAGAACGTGCAAAGGGCTGAGATGGAAAGTCCCTAATCTCATAGAAAATATTTCTCTTTATAGTATGTATAGATGTGTATACATATATATACTATATATATGTACATGTGTATATGTTTATGTATAAATATATGTATATATATGGTCTCCATGCCCTAGTATGTGGTATGATGGACTCTATAAACTGGTAAACATTGTTTAGAAAAGCAAACCTCAAAAGACTTATTGTGTTTTTCCAGTGCTAACTCTCTCCAAGATTGTGGTATGTTCTTGAGGCATGAAATGGATCTTACCTTACTGCTTTATAAGGTACCTGCTGTGAATACTTGAGAACAATTTGCCCAGTAGGTATGATGCAAGAGGATCCAGAACCAGTTTATAGTCGAAAAACGTGGAGCCAGATGAGCTTTATAGAAAAGAATTGAGACAATGAAAGTTTTGTTTGTGACAAATTATTTGTAGAGAGGCTTTGAGAAGAGTTCCACTCCTTTCCTGCTGAGCTGGAGATTCCTTCCACTTTATCCCTGATGTAGGACTTTTCAGCTTCTACTTGAATAATTCTAGTTGTAAGGAGCTTAGGATTTTATAACAAATAGTTCTGATTATAAACATGCTCTTTCTTCTTCTATTTAGCTGACCTCTAACTACCTGCAACTTCTATCCATTGGCTGTAATTAATGAACCTCACATTAGAGGGTGACTTGCCTTATTTTTAAAGTCATCTTCCTTCTTGGTAAAATTTCCTGGTTAACCCTGTAGGTTGTCACTCTCACTAAGTCTTCTTTGAAACCTGTACCCACAACTGAACACCTTATTTGGGATATAGTCTGAATTACAGCAAATAAAATAACTTTTAAACTAAATTTCTATTACTTATTGAGACACAATAAGAAATTTACTTTTATGTTTTGGTTGCATTTATTAATTCTGGAGTTTGCCAAAATATCCAGAATTAAAATTTGAATTGGTGCCAGACCTTCATGAGTACATGAGTACAAGTTATGAGTATATAACTTTATACATTCTCTTAGTGTCACTGTCACTATCCGATCTATCAAAATCACTTTGAAACTCGATTTTGTCAACATTCCTGACTATGTATGATAGCTTTCTTTGGTACATGAATTTGGCAAAAATACCTTCCAATCAAATATCATCATGCAAGTCCATTAACCAAGCATTTTAAAACAGTATATTTGCTAAACACTGAAAGAATGAAAAGTAAGTAAGTGGGAGGTTCTAAATGATTTCTGCTCACAGGAAGTGTGAAATGCCCAGGAGAAATTAGTTATTTACATAAATAACCACAACCCATTGTGCTACATGGATACCTCAGTGGAGCCTGAAGGAGGTCTAAGGGAGTATAGGAGAAGAACTTTATTTCCTCTTGGTGTCAGGTAAGGTATAGTGGAGAAGGCAACTTTGAAATGAAAACTCATGAGGGCTGAATAAGATTTCATCACTATATACATGATGCTGTAGGCCATAAAAATATCATGTAGCAATGATGGAAAAATTCAGGGCATTTTTTGGAGGATGCAAAGAAGTACAAAATACCTTAGAGCTTATGGATAGAACAAAGCAGAAAATAAGAGAGACAGGGACTGGAGCCATACTGATGGAGTGTTGAGATCGTGCCAAGGAGCTTAGGGTGATGTTAAAGGTCTTGGAAGCCAAGGAAGCCTTTATAACAGGGAAGTGATATACTTACATTTGAGTTTTAGAAAGAATGATTGGCTCTCTATACATTCACTGGAGAAGGTAGAAAAGGAAGAGAGACGAGTTTAGGGGCTATAGCAATTATAATACAGTAAAAGTGACGGCAAATAATACTGGAAAGATATTTATAATTCATAGGTTGCTTCCAGGTGTGTAATATCATGTACCATCAAAGTTTGTGTCAACTAGAACTGCACTAATAGGTATGAGAAGTAGAGAATGTACTTGAAGCTACAGAGAACAGAACTTGACAACTAATTATATGTGGGATACAAAGAAGAAAACAAAGTTGCAGTTTATCCCAGGGGTTTCTAAAGAAGTAGCCTAGGAGAACAATTGCACCAGCTGGGGGTTTGGAAGGAAGTGGTTCAAACACTCAAATAAAATCTGAGAAGAATTTAATGAAGGACTTTTTACAAAAATGAGGACTGGGATAAGCAGTCTACAGAGGATATAGCTGTTTACTGGAGACACTACCAGCCTAGGCCTGAGCAGGCAAGGGAAAGGCTGCTTTGCTGAGCTAGTACCAGCCCCAGTCCCACATCCAGAGCGGTGGAGTTTAGTAGAGGAATGCAGTCAGTCCAGGTTTACCCCAAAGACAGAGATGGAGGGAAATGAACATTTTAACCCTACTCTTGCCCAGCTGCCCATCATTGACTGAAACCACCCAGAAGCCAGAGAGCAAGGAGGTCCACTGACCAGGCCAAAGTCAGTGTCCCAGGGATTAAGGTGATATGAAGAAAAGATGGAAAGCAGTGGTTGTTTGGAGGGACAAACCTCCCTTCAGGCTGCTGTCATTCATTTCATCAAAATGGTTGGTAAGCAACTATTGACTAAACTGGGTATTGTGGATCGGTTTGATATTAATGTGCTAATCCACAAGGATATGAAGTTGTATCATGAGCTGACTATATTTTGTTCTAACTATATTTTGTTCCTTCTCCAAAGGTACTTATTTGCAGCATTTGTTGAAGTCAACATGATAACATGCCCATGGTCCATAGTGTTCCCCAAACCAAGTAAACTTATAGAAAAAAAATAAACAAAACAAAACATTTGATCTGATCTAATGTGAACTTAGGGAATGTTTGTACATTCTGAGTTTTTAACCCTGACTTTACTCATGCTCATAAGCACTCTTTTAACTTTACAGTTTAGTTAACTTGGGGTAGAGGACAATAACAACCTATCAGTTTCAGATTTTCTGTCTTTTCATTTTATAGCAATAGCAAGAGACCCAGACAGACTGATATATGCAAAGGAAATTTAAAAATTAATGTTAAATGATGTAAATTGGTCAAAGGGATCTGTCTTTCAGGCTGTTGATCCATTTGTTGCTCTAACTTATTTGGAAGCCACTCAGTTTAATTAGTGCAACACATGGATGTGAATCCCGTGAGAATTCACCATTCTTTTACAAAACCTCCAAAGAAAGTACTGGTACAAGTAGTGTAGTTACTGCTGCTTTGGCTTGTTGATGTACTATCATTTTCCCTATCTATATTATACCTTTGTAAAAAAATAGATGATGTCCTGGTGACTTCAGGTTGGTGTTGAATAAATGAATACTGCATGGACGCTTGAATGAATTAATGGGCAAACAGATGAAAGAATAGAGGAAGTGATCAAGTGGTAGAGGAAATAGTGGAAAATGATTTTGCCTTTGTTTCTCTGTGTATCCTTGGAACCAATTTCCTTCTCCCATTTATAATAATACTACACACTTTTCATCTGTCATTCACATCTTTTCATAGCTACTCTGTGGTAAATGAGATTTTCTTAGAGGCCATAAAACAGTTGAAATTTGCAATTTCATTAGGCATTCAACTTCCACCATAAAACCTAATGACTAAGCAGATCAACATAGAGATGATTTTGTAAGAATAAAGCTCACAGATATACACATCATAATTGCAAGGCTACTGTACGGCTTAAGCAATTCAGACAAGCCAGCTGCTCTGAAAAGAAACAAGTATGCCTTCCTGACAGCCTTTATCAGCTAGATTGTGTTCACAACTCTCTTTCAATGCATACTGATTTTGATTGGGATATTCTGAATATACCATGTGGTAAAATCACATGGCCCCATAGCATTCTAACTTTTCAAAAAATCATTAGGCTTGTAGATTAGTCCAATTAGATGTCCTCTTTCTCACCCACAAATTTATCTCCATTTCACAGATGGAGAAACTAAGTCAAAGTCAATATAAGTTATATGACAAGTTGGCACCATAACCAGGGAGGAAAAGTAAGCTGAAATAGTGGAGAAGACACATGTAAATATCTCTTTCTATGAGTTTTGTTTTAAATGGGACCACTGGGTAGATGACAATAAGAGACTTTTGGTTGTTTATGAAGGAAGACATTGAGCATTCCAGTTGAACTTATTGCTCAAGGGAGGGAAAATGATAATTTTAGAAAGAGAGAGGTTAGTTCCAAAAGTGATGTCATGGGTAGATGAGAGGAGATGGGCATAACCTAGGTGTTGACCTTAGATTGGATCCTATACAATTAGCCTACTGTGGCAGAAAGAAAGAGCATATAAGTGCATATGGTTGGTAGGTTTTATAATGGGCAAAGGATGAATATTCTTTCTGTTTGTTTCTATTTTCTTGTGAGATAAAAAAGAAGGTAATCAGTTCTGTCAAGAGGATGGGGTGGTACACCATTCGATCCAGCTATCCCACTCCTTGGCCTATACCCTAAAGACTTAAAAAAAGCACATTACAATAAAGCAGTCACCTCCATGTTTATAGCAGCACAATTCACAATTGCAAAACTATGGAAGCAACCCAGATGCCCTTCAATAGATGAATGGATAAAGAAACTGTGGTACATATACACAATGGAATATTATTCAGCAATAAAAGAGAATAAAATTATGGCATTTACAGGCAAATGGATGGAATTAGAGAACATTGTGCTTAGTGAAGTAAGCCAATCCCAAAAAGCCAAATGCCGAATATTCTTTCTGATTAGTGGATGAGGATACATAAGGGGGATGGGAACGGAAAACATAGCAGAAATGTAGGAGCTCTGGATGCAGAAGGAGGGAGGTGGGAGGAAAGAAAGGGAAATGGGTATAGTAATGATGGTTGATGGAGAGGGTCATTACTGCCCCTGGTGCATGTATGAAGACATAAATAGTGTGACTCTATCTGATTTGCAACCAGAGGTGAGCTGTGTTTATGTACTATGACTTGAAACGCATTTAAATAAAATAATTAAATTTAAAAAAAAGTCAACAACAACAACTAAATAAAACCCCCCAAAAAAGAGGATGGAGTGGTACAGATGTGAGGTTAGATGCTCAATCGTTTTCTAGAGAATGGGACCATGGATTGATAATTGAAGTACTGATAGAACATTGACTTCTTCAATAAATAACTTGAAATATGGAGGGTTGGGTGGTAGAATTTCATGACAAAAGGCTTAAAAGAGGTAATGTTTTCTTTTAAGGGAATAAAGAAGAGAAATGATCTGAATGTGGCTTTGAGAACCCAGAAGCCCATCACCATGTGGGATAAGGCAGAAAAAGCAATAGCTTGGGGAAGTAATGTCCTCAGAGCTAAGCACAGGTTGAATTAAAGAAAAAAGTTGAGAACATTGTGGGGAGAATATGAGAGGCATGTAAAGGATTTGGATGATAAAAGATTGCAATATCCAAAATTCATAGGAAAATGTATAAAGTGGGCTGAAGTAAGTGATCAGAAATGAGATTTGGGCTTCTTGAGGTACCTAAAGTTAGCAAGGATATAAGGAATAGTGTGGCATGTGTTAGGGCTCAGAAGACAATGCCCCAAAGTATGATGTCTTGTTATGCAGAGCATTGAGTTGAAAAAGTTAATAAGACCTCGGAAGCAAGAGGTCTCTCTGATCTAATCCCATCTTCTTGTCTGTTGTGCCTTTATCTCCCAAAAAGTGAGCCATAAAATCCAAAAAAATCACTCTCTGATCTAACTCCCTTGGAAGCAGATCGTAAGATGCTAGTGTGACAAGTGTCCTGCACTATACCTACAAAAAAGGAAGCAGGCAGAGAAGCCAAGAAGAATCTGAACAAACAGACCTGGCTAAGTTCCAATCAGTTTGTTACCATTAGGTTATACCCACTGTTACAGTTTGATCTAGAATATTCACCAAAAGCTTATGTGTTGAAGGCTTAGTTCCCAACTGGTGGCACTGTTGGAGGTGGTGGAGGCTTCAGGAGGTGGAGCCTAGCTTGAGAAGGCAGTCACTGTCCCTTTTCCACAGCCCCTCCCCTCACTGCTTCCTGGCTGCTGTGAGGTGAGCCAGTTTCTTCCCCCATGATGATCTGCCTCCCCTCAGTTCCCACCAATGGAGCCAGCCAACTGTGGATTGAAACTTCTGAAACCATGAGTTGAAATAAATTTTTCCTCCCTTAAATTGCTTTTCCCATCAGGTGTGGTGTTGTACACCTGTAATCCCAGCAATTCGGGAGGCTGACACAGGAAGTATGTGAATTCAAGGCCAACCTCAGCAACTTATTGAGACCCCTAGCAATTTAGTGAAACCCTGTCTCAAAACAAAAATTAACAAGGGCAAGGGATGTGGTTCAGTGAAAAAGTGCCCCTGCATTAGATCCTCAATAGTAAATAAATAAATAAATAGCTTTTCTCAAGTATTTTGTCACAGTGACAGAAAGCTAACATGTTCCCTTTTTGTCCAGTGTCTTTCTCTCCACAATTATCCACTTCTTTCATCTAAAGTAAAAATTTACCTGGGTCTCTGGGTCTTCATTTCTGAAGACTCTTATGTTGCATAAAAATTTGATTAAATTTAATGAATTGATTATGCTTTTTTCCTGTTAATCTGTTTTTCATTATAGAAGTATCACCCTTGAACTTTGAAATAGATCAGGAAAATATACTTTTTTTCACTTCTGCATATGCTCTGTCAGTTTCTCATAGATAGGTAGTCTATTTGCTGGGCTGGATTCCTAATCAATCAATTTTTTAAATTTTTATTTTTAATTGACAAATAATAATTGTATATATTTATGGAATGAAATGTGATGTTTTGATATGTGCTTAAAATACAGAATGATTAAATCAGACTGATTAACAGATCCATCACTTAACATATTTATCATTTTTGCAGTGATATTTAAAAACTATAACAATTTTGAAATATTCAATGCATTATTTATTATAGTCATGATTCTGAGCAACAGATCACTAAAGGTTATTTCTACTCACTGAAACTCTTATCACTTGATCAAAATCTTCCCTTTACCCATTAATCCCCTTTCTCCAGCCTCTGGTGACTAACCATATTCTTTTTACTCCCATGAGTTCTGCTTTTTAACACTCCACATATGGATGAGATTATGCAGTATTTATCTTTCTGTCCCTGGCTTATTTCACTTAGCATAATGTCCTCAAGGGTGATCCATGTTGTTGCACATGACAGGATTACTTTCTTTTCTAAGGCTGAATAGTATTCCATTGCATATATAGCACTTAGGTTGAGGGACACTGCATTCATTCCTCTGTTGATGCATGCTTAGGTAGCTTCTGTACCTTTCTTTTTCTTTCTTTTTATCTTTCTTGTTTTGGTACCAGGGATTGAACCTAGGGGTCCTTAGCCACTGAGCCACATCCCCAGCATTTTCTTATATTTTATTTAAAGACAGGGTCTCACTGAGTTGCTTAGAGCCTCACTAAACTGCTGAGGCTGGCTTTGAACTTGCAATCTTCCTGCCTCAGCCTCCTGAGCCACTGGGATTACAGGTGTGTGCCACTGTGCCTGGCAGCTTCCATATCTCATATGTTATCTAAGACTGAAAAATGAACATGGAAGTTCAGGTATCTCTTTGGCACACTGATTTCACTTCCTCTGAATCTATGCCCAGAAGTGGAAGTGTTGGGTAGTCAATTGCTTTTAGCCAGTTGGGGAGTATCCATGGGGAATGGAGCAGTAATCTCAGTAGAACTATATGAAACACTTTGAGCCTCTCCTTGCTATCACCTCTGTCTGTGTCCAGATGAAGAAGAGGTGCGTTGGTAATGGAAACTCTAATGGTGTAATATAAATGATTATTATAATTTAATAATAAATGTAACATCAGAAAGCAAAATTGAATAACCAGAACAAATCTTAGGAAATCTAATAATAGCATTCTTTTAGATGTGATATTATGTTGATCATGCAGGCATGATATTTTTCCTAACTCATATTTTTCAACAATGGGCATATATGTATTTAAAATCAGCAAAATCATTTCTCAGATATTTATATGTGTATAACTACTCATCCGTTTGTTGTTTCTGTCTTTCCAACTATGGACTCTTAATTGGGCTATGACAAAGCAGAGAAAATTAAAGTAAAAGGAAAGGGAATGGATTAATGACAGCACAAAAGGGAATAAAAGGCTGAATATATTCAGTTGTATGGGTGTTATACAGTTTGTTCATGCATTTATCTGCTAATGGACATTGGATTATTTCTAGTTTGGGACTCTTATGAAGAAATTGCTATGGATAATTACATTTAAATCTTCATGTGGAGAAATGCTGTATTTCTCTGGAGTAAATACCTAAGAATGGGAAGTCTAGGTCATACTGCAGAGTATGATTAATTTTTTAATGAACTACCAAACTCTTCTAACGTGGTTGCAAAAATGTGAATCCCAAACAGCAGTGTACACAGTATAAAGGGTTCCAGTTTTTCCTCCTTCTCCTCAAGTCTTGGTATTTTTATTACTTTTAATTTTAGGCATTCTGCTGGGTGTGTAAGAGTGTCTTGGTATGATTTTCATTTGCATGTTTCTAATGACTAACGTCGAGTGTATCATCATGGGGTTGTTTGTCATCTCTTTCTCTGTGCTGGTGAAGTGTCTGTTCACATCTTTTGAATATTCCAAGCTACTTCTCCTATTACTAAGAGTAGTTTTTTTTTTATGGTTCTTTGTTGGGTATGTTTTGAAAATATATTTTCCCAATCTGTGTCTTTACCTTCTTATTTTCATAACTGACTTTAAAGAAGACTTTTTTTAACATTTGGTAAAATACAAATTACTGATTTTTTTCTTTAAAATTTTATATTTCTTATGTCCTCTCTTAGAAATGTTTGACAAATATAAGATTATTAAGATTTTGGTCCTGTTTTCTTCTAGGAGTTTTATAGTTTAGATTTTTTTGATTTTGAGTTAATTTTTGTACATGGTATGAGATCTAGGTTCTTATTTTTTGATAATTCAATTGCTTCTGCATCATTTGTGGAAAAGACAGTAATCTCTTTCCATTTAATTTTATTGCCATTTTTTGTCAAAAAACATCAGTTGAACATATCCATGTCAGTCTGTTTCTGGACTTTTTTTTCTGTTCTGTTGACTTACTTATCTATATTTATGCCAGAACTTTAGTGTACTGACTACAGTAGTTTAATGCAAATTCTCATAATAATGTGGCATGACCCCTCCAACTTCATCCTTCTTTTTAATGTTTTGGTCTATTATCAAGTGACAGTATTGCTTTGGTCCTCTGATGAGGTGGCACATCACAGTGAAGCATGTGGCAGAGTACAGTTGTTTACATCATGAGCCAGGGAGCCAAGAAGAAAGACTGGATATGACCAAGTTCCAAAATCTCCTTTAAGGACATGCCCTCAATGACATAAGGACCAGGCTCTTCCTTCTAAAGATTTGATTACCTCTTGATCATCTCTCAATAGTGCCACCCTGAGGACTAAGCCTTTAACATATGGGCTCTTGGGGGACACATTTATAAACCATAGCACCTACCTTATCTGTTTTCTTTTTCTCTGTACTGCCTGATATCCAATTCTTGAAAATTATTATTTTTTAAACATTTTATCTCTTTTGTTATTGTTTAAGCTGAAAAAGTAATAGTAGTCCATCCATCCTGGTCAGAAGCAGAACTCCTCTTTGTTCATCCTGTAATACCTATTTGAGCATCATCCTCTCTCTGAGAAAAATTCTTCTATAACTGCTGTGGTAGATAAAATAAGCTCCCTCAAGGATGTCCATGCCTTTATTCTTGGAACCTGTGAGTTTGTTCATTCACAACAGGAAAGAGAACTTCTCATATTTAAGAAGGTTAAGAAACTTGAAAGAGAAAGATTATGTTGGATAATTGGGGGGCGAGGCACAATCAAATCATGAGTCCTTAAAACTAAAGGATCTTTTCTAGCTGCAAAGACTGGAGAGATGGTAGTGTGAGAAGGAATTGATCTGTGGTTGCAACTCTCAGTTTGGAGATGGAAGAAGGGATGCACAAGACAGCGTAGGTGGGTGGCCTCTAGAATGGAGAAAAGGTCAGGAGATCAGTGCTCCCAGAGCCTCCAGAAAGGAATACAGCTCTGTGACACTTTGATTCATCTCAGCAAGACCTGTGTCAGATTTCTGACCTGGAGAACTGTATGATAATAAGCTTATGTTGGCCTAGGCTTCCAAGTTTGCAGTGATTTGCTATAATAACAGCAATAGAAAACTAATGCATCTCCAGAGAATTTTAAAATCTAAAATGGACAACTTCAAAAATAGATAATAGATGGGCTACATTTTTCTGTGTTGATAATCCACCCTATACTGCCACTCTTTCCATATCCATTTGCTATAACAGTCTCTTCAGTTTTTTTTTTTTTTTTTTTCCCCAACTGAGGCTTCAAAACCTCTAGTTCCAGGCTGGCATTTTGTAGATGGTGTTCTAGTTTTACTAGTTGCTCATCTGTTTCTCATTTTTTTGCCAGTCATCCTATCTGCTTGGAGACAAGCATGGTTTGTGAGATATCACTCTGTCTCTTCTACTTTATCACCATGATAATAGATTTTTCTTAGTGGGATACTTTGTATAAAAATAAAAATCAAGACTGATTTAGTCATTAGAGTTTCAGGAATGTGGTCCTGGTTTTAGTGTTGTACCACTGGAGCAGTTTCATCCTGTCCTGGAGAGTTCACTGTGGTCTGTGCAGGCGGCAGTGTTTGGTCTTACTCAGCAGCCCTATGGTAGGTAGAGGTAGAGAGGGACTCAAAATTATTTTGGTGCTGTATTGTTTCCGTTTTTATTTATGATAAGGAAGAATGGGTCAAGGAGGAGAAGCTTTACTTAAGACAACAGAAATTTGGGCTGAGGTTGTTGCTCAGTGGTCAAGTGCTTGCTTAGCACACGTGAGGCACTGGGTTCAATCCTTAGCAAAACACAAAAATAAATAAATAAAGATATTACATCCATCTACAACTAAAAATTATAAGAGAACAGAAATTTTAATACAAGTCAAGATAGAGAGCAATGGAATATGTAAAGAATACTTTTGTGAGGTAAATTTTTTATTTTTTAAAAATTTGTACTAATTATACGTGACAGTAGAATGCATTTTGACACATTGTACACAAATGGAGCACAACTTCTTATTCCTCTGGCTGTACAAGGTGCAGAATCACACCAGTAGTGTAATCATACATGTACATGGGGTAATAATGTACATCTCATTCCATCGTCCTTCCGACCCCCACACCACTTCCTCTCCCTTCACTCCCTTCTGCCCAATCCAAAATTCCTTCATTCTTCCCTACCCACCAACCCGACCCCAATTATGGATCAGCATCCACTTATCAGAGAAAACATTTGGATTTTGTTTTTTTGGGACTGGCTTACGTCACTTAGCATGATATTCTCCAGCTTCATCCATTTACCTGCAAATGCCATAATTTCATTCTTCTTTAAGGCTGAATAATATTCCATTGTGTATATATATTTTATTTATATCCATTTTCTTTATCCATTCATCTGTTGAAGGGAACCTAGGTTGGTTCCACAGCTTAGCTATTGTGAATTGAACTGCTATAAACATTGATGTGGTTGTGTCACTGTAGTATGCTGATTTGAACTCCTGGTATAAACCAAGGAGTGGGTAGCTGGGTCAAATAGTGGTTCCATTCCCAGTTTTCTAAGGAATCTCCATACTGCTTTCCATAGTGGTTGCAACAATTTGCGGTCCCACCAGCAATATGTGAGTGTATATTTCCCCCCACATCCTCAACAACACGTATTATTGCTTGTATTCTTAATAATTGGAGTGTGATAAAATCTTACAGTACTTTTGATTTGCACTTCTTAATTGCTAGAGATAAACATTTTTCCATATTCTTTTTGATCAATTGCATTTCTTCTGTGAAGTGTCTATTCAGTTCCTTAGCCCATTTATTGACGGAGTTATTATTATTATTATTTTTTGATGTTAAATTTTTTGACCTCTGAAAGTGAGATAAATTTTAGCAATGGGAAAATGCCAGATTTAATTGTACAATTTGTGAAGATTTTTAAACTATCTATAACTGTGTGACTAGCACTTGAATCAAGATATACAACAGCCATATGCCCAAAGAAAAGTCCTTTGTGCCTCTCACAGTCTGTCCCTACCTCTTCATGACCAGACATTGCTCTCATTTTCTCACAATGGCTTAGTTTAGCCTATTCTTGAAATATATGTGTATGGGTGCACACACACACACACACACACACACACATCCATATATACACATATAGTTGTCTGTTGGTATTCACAGAGGTTGGTTACAGTATATCCTATGGATGTTAAAATCCACAGATGCTCATGCTCCTTACATAAAATGGCACAAAGTATCTTCATATAACCCATGCACATTGTAAACATTAAATCATCTTTAGATTATACAATACCAATGTATGTAGTTGTTATATTACGCTTTTTAGGGGAAAATTACAAGAAAGAAAGCCTTATAGGTCCAGTTGAGAAGCAATTTTTAAAAATTTGTTTTGATCCGCAGTGGGTTGAGTTCGAAACCAGCTGATACGGTTGATACAGATGGTATAAAAGAACACACACACACATACAAACACACACACACACACGTATATGGAATCATGCAGATGCAATGCATACTCTTTTATGCATGATTTCTTTAATAAAGCATAATATTTTAAGATTTATCAACATTCAAGATATTGCATATATCAATAATTCACTTAAAATTATTTTTAAAATATATATACACCATATATTTTTCTTCTTTTTTCATTTTTGCAGTGCTGAGGGCCTCATGCATGCTAAGCAATTACTCTCCCACTGAGCTAGACCACAGCCCATAATATTTTCATTTTCATTAAAATGAACTCTGATCAATGTTGTTTTCCATATTTAAGTATTTAATGTGATGTTATATATTTAATATGATGTTATGAAATGTTTATAGCTAGCAAAAAGTTTACTACATATCCATCTTCTCACTTAGTACCCATTTTTTGTTTTGGGGTCAAGAGTAGTTAATATCTGCTCATTTAACCTGAATCCCAAATACAATGCCATATATTATCTGTAGTCCTCATTTGGACACTAGAGCTCTAGATGTTTTCATCCTATACATCTGCTACTTCATTCTCTCTGAAATTATTTCATGTCCTCCCATACTACTCTAGACCCCTGCCCCTGGTATCTATGGTTTTATTCTTTATTTCTGTATATTCAAATAATATTTTGAGCTTTTGGTGTGATAACCGTAATATTATTGCCAAAAATAATATCCACAAATTTCCCCCCTGTGTTCTTCCCTAGAAAATTTCCCCCCATATTCTTTACTAGGAGTTCTCTTCTAATTTCTGGTCTTACATTTACACATTTTATCCATTTGGGGTTAATTTTTGTGTATGATTTAAGATAGGATTCCAATTTCATTATTTCACATGTGAAAACTCAATTTTCCTTGAGCCGTTTATTATTGAAGGGAGATCTTTTTCCCATTACATCTTCTTATGCTTTGTCAAAAAATTATTCAACTGTGTATGCTTGGACTTACAGGGAGACTTTCTGTTTTCCACTGGTCTGTGTCTGTTTTTATGTCAGTACCATGCTGCTTGTATTATTATAGGCTTTGTTTGAGTCTGCTTTTTCTTGCCTGTGACCAAAAGACCTAATAAGAACAATTAGAGAAGGAAAAATTTATTTGGAGGCTCATGATTTTAGAGTTCTAAGTCCATAGAAAGCTGACTCCATTTCTTGGGGCTCCAGGTGAGCAGAAGAGTGTGGTGGAGGGAAGCAGCTCACACAGTGGTCACAAAGCAGAGTCACTAAACTCAGCTCACAAAATATATACTCCAAAGGCATGTCCCCAATGACCCGCCTCCTCCAGTCACATCCTATCTGTCAACACCACTCAGTTAATCCCTACCAGGGGATTGATTCACTGATTGTGTTTAGGCAATCAAAACCCAGTAATTTCACCTTTAAACTTTCTTGCAGCATCTCACACATGAGCTTTTGGGAAACACCTAATATTGAAACTATGACCACTTAGTAATATAATTTTGAAATCCGGAAGTTTTATACTTCCAAGTTCTTTTTTCTTTCTCAGAATTGTTTAAGATATTCAAGGTCCTTTATGTTCCACATGAATGACAGGACTGCTCTTTTTATTTCTGTGAATAGTTCCATGGAGATTTTCATTGGAATTGCATAAAATATGCATATTACTTTGGGAAGCATAGACCTTTTAACAACATTTTTTATTGGGGTAGCTTTCCATTTATCTGCATTTTAAATTAATGTTTTCTAGTTTTCAGAGTACTGATATTTCCCCTCCTTGGTAAAATTTATTTGTAAGTATTTAATTTTATTTTTGTGATACTATTTTAAATGGATTGTTTGCATCAATACCTTTTCAGTTGGGACATATTTGCATACAAATGTTACTGATTTTTATATGTTAATTTTGTATCCTGCAGCTTTACTGAATTCATTAGTTCTAACAGGTGTGCATGTGTGTGTGTGTGTGTGTGTGTGTGTGTGTGTTTTATACATAGCATCATGCCTTCTACAGATAGAGATAATTTTAGTTTTTCCTTGTTTTTGAGGCATCTGTTGTAATTACTTTCATTTTCAATTGTATTAATTTGAGTTTCCTTTTTTTCAGAGCCTGTTGAGAGTTTGTTGATTTTGTTTATTTTTTTAAGTAGCATTTAGATTTACTGATTCTATGGATTTTCTTATCTCTATTTGATTTGTTTCTGTTCTGATTTTTGTTATTTTCTCCATCTAAAAATTTTGGGTTTTATTTGTCCTATTTTAGTCCCTTGAGGAATAATCCTGGACCATTTATTTGAAATCTTTCTTCTTTTTTAGAATAAGCTTTTATTGCTATAAAATTCCCTTTTAGAAATGCTTTTGCTGCATCTCATAGCTTTTGGGTTTCAATTGTTGTTTTCTTAAGGTATTTTTTAAGTTTCTCTTCTGATTTCTTCTTTGACTTGTTGGTTGTTCAGAAGCATGTTGTTTATTTCCGTATATTTGTGAATTTTCAATTAATCCTTCTGTTACTGATTTATAGTTCCATATCATTGTGTTCTGAACTGATATTAGATGTGATTTAGATCTTCTTAAAAATTATAAGACTCAATTTTGTGAACTAATGATCTATCCTGGAGAATGTTCCATGTGCATTGGAGAAAAATTTGTGCTGTGCTGCTCTTTGTTGGAAAGTCTTGTATATCTGTTAAGTCCATCTGCTTAAAAGTGCAAGTTGAATCGAGTTTGCCTTATTTTCTGTTTGATGGATCAATCTCAGTACTAAAAGTGAGATACTGAAGACTCATACTATTATTGTTGCTATCTATTTATCTCTTTATGTTCATTAAATTTTGCTTATGTATTAAAGTGATTCAATTTTGGATAAATATATATTTACAATTGTTTTGTACTATTGATCAATTAACCATTTTATCATTAAATAATGACCTTTGTGTCTTATGACTTTTTGACTTAAGGTTTGTGTGATCAGATATAAGTAGATATAACTTATATTGGATATAACTCTGCTCCCTTGTAGTTCTTATTTGCATGGAATATCTTCTTCCATCCCTTCACTTTCAGTCTATGTCTTTAAGCTCAAATAGGTCTGCTATAGGAAACGTAGAGTTGGATTTTTTTTGTTTTATTTATTCATTCAGTCATTCTATGTCTTTTACATTCTGAAAATTTACATTCAAGGTTATTATTGATAAATAAGGACTTACTAAAGTCATTTTATATTTTTGTTTTCTGGTTGTTTTGTAGCTCCTTTTTTTCCTCTTTGTGATTTAATAATTTTATATGTCATACGTTTTGATTCCTTTCCTTTTATCTTTTGTATTTCTGCTGTCATTTCTGTCTTGTAGTTTGATACTTACATAAAACATTTTACACCTATAGTCTACTATTTTAAGCTAATGGCAAGTTAATTTCTGCTATCTATAAAAACTCAAGAATTTTACACACATACAATTTATGTTTTGACATTACAATGTATAACTTTTAATATTTTGTATTTCTTTAAAACTTGTTTACCTTTGTTACTTTTGACCATTTTGACTTAATGTTCATGCTAGACATATATATGATCTACATCACCATTACAGTGTGAAGTATTTGGAATTTGACTATGTATTTATCTCTACCAGTGAATTTTTTATTTTTATGCATTTATTGTAGTACTTATCCTCCTTTTGCTTCCACTTGAAGAACTCCCTCATGCTATTCTTGTAAGGCAGTTTTACTGGGGATGGATTTCTTCAGATTTTGCTAATCTGGGAAAGATTTTCTTTCTTTCCTTTTTTTGTTTTCTTTTTTCATTTCTGAGCTCAGTATTCTTGGCTGGAAGTTTGCCTTATGGTGCTTCAGATTTATAATTCCATTCTCCCTTGGCCTGCGAGTTTTCTGCTGAGAAATCTGCTGATGGTCTAATGATGATTTCCTTATTTGCAATTTACTGCTTTTCTTGTGTTGCTTTAAAAATTACTTGGTTTTGACAGTTTGATTGTAATGGGCCTGGGAGAAGACCTCTTTGGGGTCAGTATCTGTTGGGAACCTTTGAATGTCTGTATCTCTTCCAAGATTTGGGAAGTTTCCAGAAATTATTTCATTAAATAGGCTTTATGTCTCTTTATATATCTTTTCCTTTTACAACTCTCATAATATGGCCATTTGTTCACTTAATGGTGCCCAAGAAGTCCCATAGGTTATCTTTAATCTTTTTTTTTCTCCTTTGAGTCATTTTCAAAGACCTAAAGAGCTATTTTCAAGTTTACAGATGTTTTCTTCTGCTTAATCTATTTTGCAGCTGAAGTTGTCCTTGTATTTGTTATTTCATAGATCAAGTCTTCAGCTCCAAAATTTTCACTGAGTTCATTTTTATGATATATATTTATGCCAAATTTCTCATTTGAATGATAAATTTTTCCTTATTTCATGAAACAGTCATTTGTATTCTCCAGTGTATTTCTGAGTTTTTGTAAGATTTGGGAAGTTTCCAGAAATTATTTCATTAAATTTTGATACAATTTCCAGGAAATTTATAAATGTTCATTTTTTTTTTTTACTCAATTCCTGATGAATTTTTGTGTTTCCATGGTGATGTGATGTTTCTTGTTTTTTTTTTCTCACTTCCTGTGGTCCTGCATTGAAGTCTGGGCATCTGGTATGTGGTCATCTTGTCAAGACTTCTGAGAGTGGCTTTCACAGGAGATATTCAGATTCAGGTGGGCTTGAGGGTGTTGACTGGACAGGTTGCGATAGTTCTGGTTTCATGTGGACTCAGCAGTATAGTCTCCAAGCAGCCTCTTCAGTTGTGATGTCAGTGATGACTGTGAGCATTTCAGTGATTTAGACTACAGCAGTTTGTGGCAATGATGGTGGCTGCATAGATTATGAAGGAAAGAGCTTTAGGAATTCTCCTTTTTAATCTTCCCCATAGTGGGGAGTCATAGCTAAGTGACTTCTGTCTTGTTTTGGGGTATGAGGCAGCCAACAAACAGGATAGAGTTCAGGCACTTGGAGAATTAGTGGAGCCATATTCTTGGGTTCGGAGTCTTATGCAACTACTATAGCATCTGGAATTTGATACATAGATTCATTTTCCAAAATATGAGTGTGTTCAATTCTCACACTAAGTCAAAGTCTGTTGCTCTGCTCTGAGACATACTTCAACAACTTGGGCCACAGAGGCTGGGATGCAGGGGTTTTGTCTCTGATGAGCAAGGCAAAGTCTTATCACAGCTAGAGGAAAAGAGGGTATTCTGGAGGCCTGAATCCAAAGAAGTATGCACAGATACAGTTTGGGACCTGGAGCCAACAGGTGGACACTCAGGTACCAGAGGATGAGGTATAGTCAGTGGAGGCTTTAGACCTTGGGATGGTGGAACATGGAAGTAGCCCAGCCTCTGTGAGTCTGGATGTAGCAGTAACAAGTTCTCAGAAATGGCAAGGCACCACCGTAGACTGGGCCCCAGGGGGCATGGAGTGACATAAGAATAACTACAATTACTGGACAGGCAGGGCTTTTCAGCAGCTCAAATTGTGGGGAACTAATTCTGTTCTGGATAGTCAATGCACTATATGGCTATTTATCCTAGAGGGCAGGATGGCCCAGCTGGGCCAAACCTCTGATTCCCTAGGATGCAAGGTGCCAGTTTTGCCTGGCCCCTGAAAGTGTGGCTACATAGGTGGGTGGAGGCTCCATATCCCTAGGGGAAGGTGCCATATCATCCTTTGGAGCTGGAAAATGTAACTGCTCTGGTTGATAGGAATCCTGAAGTCCCTAGAGGGACATGGTGCACTTCACCTTGGCCCTAAGGAAAAGGTGCCCCAGCAGCTAGACTTAGAGGAGTAGAGCTGCTTTGCAGTAGTTTGACCCTAGCAGTAGGGCAGAGTAGTTTGGCTTAGGAATTACATGCTATCAGGAAGGCATACTGGAGTGACAGCAAAGCCACAGGGATGTACGGTTGGATGGAATGTCCATCTGCCCCTGGTGAAGGACATATTTCAGCAATGACTCCTATGCCAAGATGGTATAGTACATTAGCACAGGCCATGGGGCAGCTTTGGGGTTAGCTCAGTGTGTGGACTCTGGAGAGGACCTTCAGTTTAGCTCAGGGCCTGTTGCCCTACATGAGTCTCCAGCAGTGAACATTATAGGTCTCTGTGGTGGTGATGTAGCTGTTGGGGTCATTTAACTCACATTTTTCCTACAGGGATCCAAACTCTGTAGATCTCATTTAGTTTTTATAGTTGAAATGTAGTTTTTAATTCTTTATGTGTGGAGAGTTGGGGCAGGAGAAGAGTGCCTGTTTCTACTTGGTCATATTGTTGAGGTCATTCCTCTAATAGTTCATTCTTTCATCCTGTCTGGCTTCTGAGGACATTTTATAGATATTCCAAAGTTTGAAGTCAGAACCCAAGATCATTTCCATTCCTATTCTCTCTTGCTTTGTGGAAAACGAGAGGGAGGCAGTTGCTTCTTTCCTGTATTTAAATGGAGAGAATCTATTGTTTTCCTTTCCTCATTTACAAGGTATAAACTACAAGTTGCATAGAAAGGTCAAGTGGTTTGAGATATGAAACTCAAGTATGCATGCTTGATAATATAAGGAAACAATATAATCAATCTTTTTGTCCATGTTAATTTGTTATATCAATAGGAGAAAACTAATACCACCCCTCTACAAGCAGTTAGTTGCTCTCTCCTTTGTGGTTTTCTGACACTTTTTATATGATGCTGGCATAGCATTTATTACATGTTCATGTAATTTTGCTCCTTATCTTAGTGAGCTCATTATGTGCAGGTCATGTCATGTTGATGTTTGGGACTCAAATTCTGTGTTCCCAGTTAGAACCTATGTGTATGGAAAATGAATGAATGAAGTTGAAGAGAATAACGTTCAATGATCATCATCACTATTAAGGTTTGATGTCCACTAGATCTAAGCCACCACAACAGTGACAAATGCCACCCAATCTAACTACCCTTTCGATTCTCAGCCTCACGTGCCCTGATTGCCATCATGTGCAAACTTCTTTCAAACAACGTAATGAAGTTAAAATATTCTTCACTGGAAATGTCTTAAAAATGCATGCTACATGCATTTTATTTTTTAAAAGCAGATCTTTTCCTAACTACAAAGGTGAAAACTATTTCCTTTCATTTTTCACTGGAAGTGAGTTTTTAAATGATTTGAAGATTAAGAATTCAAGTACATCATGTATCTTTTAAAGATAGAGATGCATTCTGAGAAATGCATTGTTAGGCAATTTGGTGTTTGAACATCAGTGTTGTACTTGAACAAACTGGAGATCAAAGTAAGCACAAAAGAAAATGATGCAATCAAGGAATGTGGTAAACAGGAGATTGAGGGACTGTTTGACAAAGAAATTTTGAAAAATAGACTAAGGGTTAAGTTTTGGCAAGACCTTGATTGGGCTATATTTCCCTGATTATGGTAAGCTGATGCTCCCTCTGCATGGCCGTACCAGGGGCCCAAAGGGTTCATTATGAAAAACTTTCCATGATAAAGAGGCTGCTTTATTTTGCTCAACTTTGAAAATGTAAAATGCAATGAAGGACTTTTCATGCATGTTATAGTTTGGAAGTGAGGCGTCCCCAGAAAGCTCACATGTGAGACAATGCAAGAAGGTTCAGAGGAGAAATGAATGGGTGGTGAGAGTCTTAACCCAATCAGTGTCTAACAGCGTATTGTTTTATAGTAAACTTTTTTCTTATAGCTAGGAGTACAGTTTAAAATAATGATAACCATATTGTAGTAAATACACAAAAACACTTTTCTATAGCTGGTGTTGTAGTAGATTTGTTTATGCCAGCATCACTACAAAAACCTGAGTAATGCATGGCAGAACAACATGATTGTCACAACATTCCTAGGTGATAGAACTTCACAGCTCCATTATGATCTTATGGGATTCTTAATCAAAAGTTTATTATGCAGTGCATTCCAGTATGCATGTTTAGTAATTTAAAGACAATTTAGTTATTTATTGTTTAAAAAGACTTGATAATTTTACTGAATAGAGAAGTTTTCCACAATTACACCTTGAAAATATTGTTAAAAATATAGCACTCAGCCAGGTGTGGTGGTGCCTGGCTGTCAACCCAGTGGCTTGGGAGGCTGAGGCAGGAGAATCATGAATTTAAAGCCAGCCTCAGCAACTTAGTGAGGACCTGAGCAACTTGGCAAGACTCTTTCTCTAAATAAAATATAAAAAGGGCTAGGGATGTGGCTCAGTGGTTAAGTGCCCTTGGGTTTGATCAATCACTGATACCAAATATATATATATATATATATATATATAGAGAGAGAGAGAGAGAGAGAGAGAGAGAGAGCACTCAGTGCTGACAATACTGCAAACTGTAAGAGACACTCACATTACTAAGGCATTGTTGATGCTAAGAGACTGACCAATTCAGTATTCCCATGGTAAATAATCTGTAGAAAATGATTCAAAATGTGTGTAAGTGACTCTGAGTGGAGAGGACTCTATGGATAAGACAGGTATTATCTCTTTTTTTTTCTTTTGTTTGGAGTACTGGAAATTTAGCCCAGGATCTAGGCAAGGGCTCTACTGCTGAGCTACATCCAAATCTCAATTTTAAAAATCTTATTTGAGATAGTCTTGCTACGTTGCAGCCTGGCCTTGAACTTTCAATCCTTCTGCCTCAGCTTCTCAAGTACCTTCTCCCATATATCTTCTCTATGCTAGAGAATTTGATACTTTCTGTAGCTGAAGTGCAGTTATGTACATATATTTACAATAAATTATGACTGCACAATTCACATTGCATATTGGTGGGATCCACAGATTTTCTTGACACCACATCCTTTACCATTTTACCTCATTTTTTTTTTTGCTCAACTTTTTTCATATAAATGAATAAATCATTGTTTTCTCATTGCCTCCATGGTACTTGGCTCATGATAAGCCTTCACTAACTATTTCAGCAGACCTGATTGTAGTTATACAATGTGATACCTGTAAAGCTATGTAATGGTTAAGAAAATGAATGTAATATTTTTCTGAAAAAATATCTGTGCACTCTATGGAAAATGTGAACATATTTAACAAAGAATAGAAGCCATTACACAAAAATGAAAGTTTTTCCATATTAAAAAAGATTAATAATCATTGATTGCTACTACATTGTTTTAGTCAGCTTTTTCACTGCTATGACTAAAAGATTTGACCAGAACAATTTTAGGGAAAAGAAGTTTATTTAAGAGCTCACACGTGAGGCTGAACATCATGGCTGGAGAGTGTGGTATAGGGAAGCAGCTCACATGGAGAGAGGTCTCCATTTGCCAGATACAAATATATATCCCAAAGTCATACCCCCAATGCCCCACCTCCTCCAGCCATTCCCCACCTGCCTCCAGTTAGCACTTAATCCCATCAAGGGATTAAACACTGACCAGGTTAAGACTTTCACAACCCATTCATTTCTCCTCTGAATCTTCTTGCATTGTCTCACATGTGAGCTTTTTGGGGACGCCTCACTTCCAAACTATAACATGCATGAAAAGTCCTTCATTGCATTTTACATTTTCAAAGTTGAGCAAAATAAAGCAGCCTCTTTATCATGGAAAGTTTTTCATAATGAACCCTTTGGGCCCTTGGTACAGCCATGCAGAGGGAGCATCAGTTTACCGGAATCAGGGCAATATAGCTCAATCAAGATCTTGCCATAACTTAACCCCTAGTCTATTTTTCAAAATTTCTTTGTCAAGTTTTGTCAAATGCCAAATACTATTTTAGGTATTGGGGATATATTGGAAGAACATAAGTACACATGCCATTTGATAATTAAGAGCCCTGAATGGAACTGGGAAGAGGACCTCTACAGGAAAGGCTACTTGAGGAAGCTATTCTTGCTCAGAAAACTACAGAATGAAGTGAAATTAACCAAGCATGGACCTGGTGGAGTGAGCCATTCTCATTCAAAAAGAGAGATCAGCACACAAGGTCCAGTTAACTTAAGAGAGTATGGTGCTTTTCAGGAAATGAAAAAAATTAAGATAAATGCTGAGAGTGAGAGGAGGAGTGGCCAAGCTGAAAAAGAGATGTTGCCTGGGCAGACACACAACATAGGGCTGGAGTCCACTTTGTTTATTTTGATCTCATTCTGAGAGTCCTGTGATCCATTATACAAAGGAGTTGTCTGATCAGATTAGCTTGACTTAAGGCTACTCTAACTAAGAGCACTACTACTCCCAGTCATTCATGTCCTGGCACATATACAGAATGATAATTTTTTTCCATGCCCTGGTGCAAATAAGAGGGGACCTGAGTGTATTGAGGAAAGAACAAATGACATGTTCTTAATATAATTGTAGTAAGATGAAATATAAAGCACTAGATGGTATTTGAAAAATTGAATTTGTTGTTCTCAGAAGATGGTGGGATAGAGGAGGCTGCTTTCCAAGCTGCTTAGTGGCATGAAACCAAGAAAGCTTATAAACAGCTTCTCAGTGAGGTGGGTGAAAGGGAGATTTTATTGGGATTTAATACAGGAATTTGCAGAACAGCTTGGGAACTCAGAAAGTTGGATATAATAAAATAAAGAAGAAAGCCTATGGCTGGCCAGGCACAGTGGTGCATGCCTGTTATCTCAGTGTCTAAGGGGAGGCTGAGGCAGGAGCATCATGAGTTCAAATCCAGTCTCAGCAACTTGGTGAGGCCTTAAGCAACTCAATGAAATCCTGTTTCTAAATAAAATACAAAGAAGGGCTGGGGATGTGGCTCAGTTCTTAAGTGCCCCTGAGTTCAATCCATGGTAAAAACAAACAAACACAACACAACAGAAAACAAACAACATTGCTGGCAGTGGCTGCTCCCAGAGCTGAATCGCCACAAACAAATACAAGCAAAGTGGAGAGAAAGATACTAAGGAAACTCACATTTCAGGTGTCACTGTGGTATGTCTTGGTACAGAGAAATCAGAAATCAAGGACATTCTAAGAATCATCCAGAAGGTGTGTTATACTATATCCTCATGGGAAAAAATACCTCACATCTGCTGAGACAGGAGCCATCATTCTGCCGCTCAGCTGGCAACTTATGGAGGCAAGCCCAGGAGCTGAGACCTGGGAAATCCAAGCCGGGTCCAAAAAACAGACCTGCAGATATCCAATACACAACTCAGAGTATGCCTAGGAGACCAGGGGAAAATCAAGTGTGGAGACTGTTTCATCCACAGTAATATAGGTCATAGAGACTCAAGAGAGCCTGGTTCCTCCCCACCATTTGAATCTGGCAACTTGCAGGACCAGCTGGGGTAGGCATGACTATTCAATTGGGAACTGAGCTCAGAAGGCCTGGAAGGGCAGAGTTCACAGGTGGTGAAGGGGATGATGGATTGGCACCTCTACAGCATGAGTGGAATCTAGGGGAGACTCCAGGTTCAGTCTCCCAAAGTGGATTTGCAGCTGCTGGGCCCTGGAGGCTCATTGATGTAAAATCGTTAGACCAATCCCATTCAACAGAACACCTCGGGACTAATTAGACTTAAATCCTGCCTTCAGGTGCTCTGCCTATGGGAATGTCCCTCACAGAACTCTACAGCAACCCTACCCTGAGAGTGGGGCAGACAACACTCTTCAACACACTCTACCTCATGCTGCCAAGAAGGGAAGCTGAGAATTTTTGAACCCCAACTGGAAATTTGAGTAGCAACACAAAAAGAGAATGGATTTGATAGCCTGTGGCCACTAATCTTATGCAAAAATACATAACTCAAGAATAAACAGAAAGAAAGACATTTGGGAACAAAAGTTTTGATCTCCATAATGGAAACAATTCCTTAATTGTACATCAAGAACCTTTTTTTTTTTTTCTTTTTAGTTCTCTTTCTTTGATTGTTTGTGGTGTGCTGAATGGTTCATGGACATTTATACATATACATACTTGTCTCTCTTTTCTCATTTCTAGCATTTTTGAAGGTACTTATTTTTCAGGACTCTGACTTTTGAGGGCTAGGGGTTTTGATTACTATATTTTGGTTTTGTTTTGTACTATTTTTTACTTGTCTGTGTGTCTTGATTCTCTTTTCTTATGTGAACAGCCAAGTTATACTGTTCTCTTTCACTGTTCCTTTAATTTTTTACTTCTGTTTTCTGTCCTCATCCCTCATAACCATCACATCCCACATCTCTTCTGCATTCTCCCTATTCACCTTTTGAAATTGCAAACTCTCTTTCAAACTTACTGTTTTTACTTTTGACAATTGTTAATCATACCATTTTTGTTTATTGTGTCAATTAACATTGTAGATGTCATTGTAAAAGCTAAGCATTTTACTTTATGTTGTATATTGTTTGCATTGGTTGTGGTTATTATTTGTCTCCCACTAAACCATGAGATACTAGAAACTTTCAGGGACCCTATAAGTTCATAGGTAAGAAACTCTGCCACCTTAGATTGATTCTGATAGTTGGGCAGACACACAAACAATATAAAAAAAAAAACAAGGGAACAATCCATCCCAAACAAACCAATAACAGAAACATACCACAGTAACATAATCCATTGACACCACAGTGGAGGAGATGTTAGAGAAGGAGTTTAGAAAGTTCATAGTTAAACTGAACTATGATGTGAAACACAATGTCAGGAGTGAAATCAGAGAAAAATACAAGAAGTGAAAGATCATTTCAATAAGGAAATAGAGATTCTGAAAAAGAAACAATCAGAAATCCTCAAAATAAAGGAATCAATAGATGAAATTAAAAAATTCAATGGAAAGCATCACCAAAGACTAGACCACATGGAAGAGGAGTTTCAGGCAATGAAGACAGAATATATTATCTTGAAAATAAAGTTGACTTCGGAGAACAAATGTTAAGAGACCATGAACAAGCTGGGTGTGGTGGCTCACACTTGTAATCCCAGCACTTTGGGAGGCTGAGACAGGAGAATCGTGAGTTCAAAGCCAGCCTCAGCAATGATGAGGTGCTAAGCAACTCAGTGAGACCCTGTCTCTACATAAAACACAAAAAATAGGGCTGGGAATGTGGCTCAGTGGTTGAGTACTCCTGAGTTCAATCCCTGGTACCAAAAAAAAAAAAAGAAACCATGAACAGAATATTCAAGAAATATGAGATAACATAAAAATACCACATTTAACACATTTAAGATTTATTGGGATAGAAGGTGGCTCTGAAATACAAACTAAGGAATGCACAATCTTTTCAAAGAAATAATTTCAGAAAATTTCCCAAACCTTAAGAATAAAATGGAAATTAAATAAAAGAGGCATAGAGGACTCAAAATATACAAAATTACAATAGAACCACACTAAGGCAAATTATTATGAAAATGCCTAATATACAGAGTAAGGATAGAATTTTAAAGGCTACTAAAGAAAAATGACAGGGCATATTTAGAAGTAAATCAATCTTGATTTCAGCTGATTTCTCAACCCAGACCCTCAAAGCTAGGAGGTCTTGGAATGATATAAACCATGTTCTGAAAGGAAATGGATGCCAATCATGAATACTATATCAAGAAAAATTATGCTTCAGAATTGAATGAAAAAGAAACTGTCCACAATAAACAAAAGTTAAAAGAATTCACAACTAGAAAGCCTACTCTACAAAACATACTCACTAAAATATTTCATGAAGAAGAAATGAAGCATAAAACTGAAAACCAGCAAAGGGAGGAAATACACTAGAATAGTCAGTCAAAGGGGAAACTAATTCAAATTAAAAACTAGAAATAAATTAAAATGACAGGGAATAAAATAATCTTTCAATAATCATGTAAAGGGTCTAAAGTCATCAATCAAAAGACATAGGCTGGGGCTGGGGTTATGGCGCAGTGGTAGCGTGCTCACCTAGCATGCGTGAGGCACTGGGTTCGATCCTCAGCACCACGTAAAAATAAAATAAAGATATTCTGTCCACCTACAACTAAAAAAATAAATAAAGACTTTAAAAAAAAAAAAAAGACATAGGCTGGCAAATTGGATTAAAAAACAAGACCCCAAAACATGCTGCCTCCAAGAGACTCATCTCATAGGCAAAGTCATACAAAGACTGAAGGTGAAAGGATGGAGAAAAATATATTCACATGGATCAGCTAAACGAGTAGAGGTTTCTATTCTTCCAAACAAAAACTAAATAAAGTATAGAATTAAAAAATACAACTAGTAATTTAGAATTAAAAGATATGTAGAATATGATATCTATCAATAATTGAATATACTTTCTTCTCAGCAGAAAATGGATCATTTTCCAAAATAGACCATATCTTAGGCTACAAAGCAACTGTCAGCAAATATAAACAAATAGAGATAATACCCTGAATTATATCAGATCATAATGGAATAAAATTAGAAATCAATGATAAGATAAAAAATAGAAGCTACTCTTACATCTGGAGACTAAATAATATGCTATTTAATTACTAATTGGTAGCAGAAGCAATCAGGGGTAAAATAAAAAATGTAGAGGTAAATGAGAATAGCAATACAACATATCAAAATCTCTGGAACACTATGAAGGCAATTCTATGAGGAGAGTTCATTGTATTGAGCTCATTCATTAAAAGAATAGAAAGACACCAAATAAATAATCTAACATTACATCTAAAGGCCCTAGAGAAAGAAGAACAAATTGACATAAAAAGCAGTAGAATACAGAAAATAATCAAAATCAGAGCTGAAAGCAATGAAATTACAATAAAAATTCAAAAAATCAACAAAACAAAAAGTTGTTTTTTTGAAAAGATAAACAAAATTGATAAATACTGAGCTAATCTAAGCAGAAGACAAAGGGAAATACCTCAAAAGATTAATATTTGTGATAAAAAAGGAAATATCACCATAGACACTACTGAAATACAGAGAAAAATCAGAAATGATTTTGAAAATTTATACTCCAATAAATTAGAAAATCTTGAAAACATCAACAATTTCTACAGATATATGACCTACACAAATTGAATCAGGGAGATACAGAAAATATAAACAGATAAATTTCAAGTAATGAAATTGAAGATACCAAGGAAGGATAATCTAAAGATATAAAGAGATATAAGAGGTACATTAACCAAACTCAACATTTTATGGATCTTCATTCGAGCAAACAAATGATTAAAATAAAGTGATCTATGAGATAATTCAACAGTGCTTATGTAAAAATTATCATCAAATTTTAAAAGTGAGATAATAGTATTATGGTTGTGTATTTTTTTTGTTGTGTTTCTTTTTTTTAATTTATTTTTTTTAATTTTTTCTCAAAAATTGCATTTTAATACATGTTATCAAACATAACAGAAAAAAACAAATTTTCAGAAGCTGTACACACTGTTCACTGAAAACATTAGTTGAGGCAAATAGACTGTTCATTGAAAGTGCATATAAAGGTGTTTAATATGAAGAATTTAATCTGCTTATAATTTTTGTGCAAAGTTAGAAAAATTATGATTGTAACAATGGTTGTGTATTTTTAAAGTATTATTATTGATGTGGTTTGAGTGTGTCCCCCAAGGGTTCATGAATGGGAAGCTTAGTCCTTAACATGGTGATGTTAGGAGGCAGTAGAACCTTTCAAGAGGTGGGGCCTAGTGGAAGGTGGTTAGGTCTTTGGGTGTACTGCTTTCAGAAGACTAATGCTTATCTTATGGAGTGAGTTAGTTCCTAAAAATGAACTAAAAAGGGCACCTCCCCAGTCACTGGCTTGCTATCTCACCATGGGCTCACTCCTTCCTGCCCACACTCCAATGCTGTAAAACCATTCACCCTGAGGTCCTCACCAGAGGTCAAACTGATGGAGCCACTTGATCTTGGACTTTTGGCCTCCAAAACTGTGAGCTAAGTTAACTTAAAAAAATTTTTTACCAACAAAGGAGAGTCCAGGACCAGATGGATTATCAGCCGAGTTCTGCCAGACCTTTGAAGAAGAACTAACATTAATCTTCCTCAATTTATTACACAAGACAGAAAAGTAGAGAAACCCTTCCAAAGTCATTCTACGAAGCTAGTACCACCCTGATACCAAAAACAGACAAAGGCACATCAAGAAAAGAAAACTTCAGACCAATATCCCTGATGAGCATAGATACAAAAATTCTTAATAAAATCCTGGCAAATGGCATACAAAAACATATTAAAAAGATAGTGCACCATGATCAAGTGCGTTTCATGCCAAAGATGGAAGTTTGGTTCAACTTACAGAAATCAATAAATGTAATTCACCACATAGTTACACTTAAAGACAAGAATCACAGGATTATCTCAATAGATACAAAGAAAGCATTTAACAAAATACAGTATCCATTTATGTTTTAAAAACTAGAAAAACTAGGGATAGTAGGAACATAGCTCAACATTATAAAAGCAATATGACAAACCCAAGGCCAACATCTTTTAAATGAAGAAAAACTGATAGCATTTTCTCTAAAAACTGGAAGAAGACAGGGCTGCCGTCTTTCACAATTTCTTTTTTAAAATTTTTAATTTTTTTCTAAATTTTTAAAATTTTAAAAATTTTTCTAATTTCTAAATTAGTTATACATGACAGTAGAATACATTCTGAAACATTGTACACAAATGGAGCACAACTTCTCATTCCTCTGGTGGTACATGGTACAGAGTCACACAAGTATGTCTATCTCATTCTACCATCCTTCCTTTCTCCACCGTTCCATCCCTCCCCTCACTCCCCTCTGCCCAATCCAAAGTTCCTTCATTCATCTCTACCCACCCTCCTACACACTATGTATCATCATCTGTTTATCAGAGAAACATTCAGCCTTTGTTTTTTTGGAATTGGCTTATTTCACTTAGCATGATATTCTCCAGCGCCACCCATTTGCATGTAAATGCCATAATTTCATTCTTCTTTAAGGCTGAATAATATTCCATTGTGTATGTGTACCACATTTTCTTTATCCATTCACTTGTTGAAGGGCATCTAGGTTGGTTCCACAGTTCAGCTATTGTAAATTTAGTTGCTATAAACATTGATGTGAGTGCATCACTATAGTATGCTGATTTTAAGTCTTTTGGGTATAAAACAAGAAGTGGGATAGCTGGGTCAAATGGTGGTTCCAACGAAGATGTGAGGAAAAAGGTACACTCATACATTGCTGGTGGGACTGAAAATTGGTAAAACCACTATGGAAAGCATTATGGAGATCCCTCATAAAACCTGGAATGGAACCACCATTTCATTACTTCTATTCTACACAATTCTTGAAACTCTAGCCAGAGCAATTAGGCAAAAGAAAGAAATTAAAAGTATACAAACAGGAAAAGAAGAGCAAACTATCTGCCAACGATATTATCCTACATTTAGAAGATCCAAAAAACTCCACTGGAATACTTCTAGAACTCATAAATGAATTCAGCAAAGTATCAGGATACAAAATAAACACCCATAAATCAATTGTATTCCTATAAATTAATGATGAGTCAGCTGAAAGAGAAATTAGGAAAACTATCCCATTCAAAATAACCTCAAAAATAAAATGCTTGGGAATCAATCTAACAAAAGAGGTGAAAGACTTCTACAATGAAAACTACAGAGCACTAAAGAAATAAATTAAAGAAGACATTAAAGATGTAAAGATATCTCATATTCATGGATAAGCAGAATTAATATTGTCAAAGTGGCCATACTACCAATAGCACTATACAGATTTAATGCAATTCCTATTAAAATTCCAATGATGTTCTTCATAGAAACAGAAATAGCAACCATGGAATTCATTCGCAAAAATAAGAGGCCTAAAATAGCTGAAACTATCCTTAGTGAGAAAGCAAAACAGGATGCATCACAGTACCAGACCTTGTGTTATACAACAGAGGTATAGTGACAAAAACAGGATGGTACTGGCACCAAAACAGTCAGGAACACCAGTGCAATAGAATAGAAGACACAGACACAAGCCCACACAAATACAGTTATCTCATACTAAACAAGGGCACCAAAAACATACATTGGAGAAAAGACAGGCTCTTCAACAAATGGTGCTGGAAAAACTGGAAATCTATATGTAGTAAAATGAAATTTAACATCTACCTCTTGCCCTGAACAAAACTCAACTTACATGGATGAAAGACCTAGGTATAGACCAGAAGCACTGCACCTACTAGAATTAAATATAGGCCCAACACTCCAACATGTTGGCTTAGGAACTGACTTTCTTAACAAGACTCCTAAAGTATAAGAAATAAAATCAAATTCAATAAATGGTATGATATCAAACTAAAAAGCTTCTTCACTGCAAAGGAAACAAACAAGTGTGTGAAGAGAGAGCCTGCAGAATGGGAGAAAATCTTTGCTACTTGCAACTCAGATAAGGCATTAATTCCAAGGATATATAAAAATACTCAAAAGAATTAACACCAAAAACAAACAAGCAAACAAACAAATATCCCAAGCAATAATTGGGCAAAGGCACTAAACAGTTACTTCTCAAAAGAAGAAATATGAATGGTCAAAAAAATATGAAAAAATGTCCAACACCTCTAGCAATTAGAGCAGTGCAAATTAAAACTACACTGAGATTCCATCTCACTCCAGTGATAATGGTAATTATCAAGAGTCCAAATAATAATAAAAGTTGGCAAGGATGCAGGGGAAAATGTTCACTCATACATTTCCAGTAGAATTGCAAATGAATGCAACCACTCTGGAAAACAGTATGGAGATTCCTCAGAAAACTTGAAATAGAACCACCATTTGACCCAGTTATACCAGATGCCATTTGATAGATGAATGGATAAAGAAACTGTGATATATATACACAATGGAATATTATTCAGCAAAAAAAGAGAAGAAAATTATGGCATTTGCAGGTAAATGGATGGAACTGGAGAACATTATGCTAAGTGAAGTAAGCCAATCCCAAAAAAACAAATGCCGAATGTTCTCTCTCATTAGTGGATGCTGATACATAAGGGGGGTGGGAATGGGGAACATAGGAGAAATGGAGGAACTTTGGATGGTGCAGGGGGGAGGTGGGGGGAGGGAAGGAGGAATGGGTGTACCAAAGATGGTTGAATGAGATGGTCATCACTACCCTGAGTGCATGTATGAAGACACAAATGGTGTGTGACTCTATCTGGTTTGCAACCAGAGAGAGATGGAAAAATTGAGTTCTATACATGTACTTTGACTTGAAATTCATTTAAATAAATTAATTAATTTAAAAAAAGAAAACTTGAAATGGAACCACCATTTGACACAGTTATACCACTCCTTGGTTTATTCTCAAAGGATTTAAGATCAGCATATTACAGTGATATGGCCACATCAATGTTTAAAGCAGCTCAATTCACAATAGCAAAGCTATGAAACCCACCTAAGTGCCCTTCAACAGATGAATGGATAAAGAAAATGTGATATATGTATATACACACAATGGAATGTTAATCAGCCATAAAAAATGAAATTATGGCATTTACAGGTAAATGGGTGGAGCTGGAGACTATCATGCTAAGTGAAATAAGCCAATCCTAAAAAACCAAAGGCCCAATGTTCTCTCTGATATGTGGATGCTAATACACAACAAGGCTGGGAAGAATAGAAGTTAATTGTATTAGACGAAGGGGAATGAAGGTCAGGGAGGGTGGATAGAAATAGGAAAGACAGTGGAATGAGTTGGACAAAATTTTTCTACATATATATGTGAATATACCACAGTGAATCCCACCATCCTGTACATCCACAAGACTGAAGCCTAATTAGAATAAGGTATATTTCATGCGTGTATAAATGTATCAAAATAGATTCTTCTGCCATGTATAACTAAAAAGAATAAATTAAAATTCAAAAAATTGAATTTTTAAAATATTTGTAACATAACCCTGAAGGTTAATTTGCAAAATGCACATGGAGCAGTGTATTTATAAGACTGTCTTGCAGTTTACTTGCACACCAATAAAATGTCAGACAGAAGAAAACACGAGTCTATTTGACAAAGAAATTTGAAGTGTGTCCTGAGATGTACCTGCTGAAGCTTTCACCTGATGTATTCTCTAGGCCCCACAGGCCACGCTTCAGGTTGTACACTATGTTCCTTGGACACCTCTAACCTGTACATGGCACTGCCTGGGAACTTCTGGATTCAAGATTGAATTGGAGAAAAGTCAAATCGGTCATGCAAGAAGTTGAGTGCATGCACCATTTTTGTAGTACACATAGCTAGAGCAGAATAGTAACTTGAATTGGCACAATAGGAGGATAGACACTGAAAGTTATGGATCTGATAGGTCCTTTGAAGGTAAGTTTGATCAAATTGATGACAGATTCGGGGGACAAGGGAGAAGGTGTACAGGATGACTCTAGACTAGCTTGCTAAACTGATTACAGCATCATTATTTTAGGTGGAGGAGCATAAGCAGGAGGGAGGTATTATTAAATCAGTCTTCAACATGTTATATTTGAGACAGCCACATGAACACACAGTGTAGGCAATTCTGTTATTGCATGTTAGACACTGCTAATTATAATATCATTTAGCTTTCATTTATATTTTATTTTTGCATTTTATTAATGTATTGTTTTTATTAGTTCATTTCAGTTATGCATAACATTAGGATTAATTCTGATATAATTATAAAAGTATGAAATATAATTTAGTTTAATTCAGTCCCCAATATTTCCCCTTTCCTCCTCTCTTCCCTCTTTTTATTCCCTTTCCTCTACATTACTCTCTCTTCTATTTATCATTTTTTAACTAGTGCCTTGAAGATAAACATAAAGGTGAGATTCACTATGGTATATTATTTTTTAATTTTATTTTATTTTTATTTTTTTTTGGTACTTGGAATTGAACTCAGGGGCACTCGACCACTGAGCCACATCCCCAGCCCTATTTTGTGTTTTATGTAGAGACAGGGTCTCACTGACTTGCTTAGCGCCTCGCCATTTCTGAGGCTGGCTTTTAACCTTCATTTTTTATCATCACATTCCTATTAGTTAAATTCAACTATTAAATATATTTTGCATGTGAATAATGTGATAACTGGAGTAAGCAAGTATCTTGCCATCCACTGATTGGGGGCCTAGGTGGCCTGATTCTAAATTTCACTGCTCTTCTTTGCTCATCTCTTGAGACCAACCTGAGCTTGGTCCTCACGTTAATTTCAGTCCCACTTCTGTATACACCAAAGTATACCTTGATTTCTTCAAATTTTATGTATTTATTTATTCATTTGTTTATTTATTGCTGTATGGACTGACTTCCCAGGATAGATGACTCTCTTGAGTGTCCCCTCAGAGTGCCTGAATTTTCTCTCTTTACTCTACACTCACCTTGTTTTGCATCTCCTATTCCAACTGCATTATC
This sequence comes from Xerus rutilus, assembly GCA_028644305.1. Classification (NCBI taxonomy): domain Eukaryota; kingdom Metazoa; phylum Chordata; class Mammalia; order Rodentia; family Sciuridae; genus Xerus; species Xerus rutilus. The sequence continues at coordinate 49,890,727 of CM053412.1, read as the reverse complement.
GGGTTTTATTGGACTGAACTTCCAAGGAATAACCAGTATGCTCTGAAACTGCAGCATCAATACCAACTCTTCTGGTTTCCACAGAACACTGACCCACAGAACACTGAAGCCCTATAACTGACTAGGTCCCTGAACCATGGAGACCCTGTCAGCTATCCCTGTCAGAACCTGTGTGCGGAGATTCCAATGCTGAGGCCCTTATACCTTGGTCTAATGTCTCCTGGAGATTTTGACTCACAGAAATACGTTATCCTGTGTTTTAGTTTTGGACTATGAAAAGCATTTTGTTTCATTGAACAACACACAAAAACATGATGCCAGATTCAACTTTCCTCCTCATTCTATTGGACCACTCTCCTATATTGGACATGCTTCTATAGTTACCCCTCTAACATTTTACCATTCCTAGATCCACAATATGAAATTTTCCTGGATGCTGTAATCTGAATGTTTGTTTCCCCATCACCACAAAATTTATATGTTAAAATCCTAATCCCTAATGTCATCTTTTAGGAGGTCAGACATTTGGGAGAAGATTAGATCATGAGGGTGAAGCCCTCAGAGTAGGTTTAGTGCTCTTATAAAAGAGGGCCTAGCAAACCACCTCACCCCTTCCACCATGTGAGAGCACAGTGAGAATGTACCATCTGTGAACCAGGAAGCAAGCCCTGGTTCAACAGAAACTACATGTGCTAGAGCCTTGATCTTGCATTCCACAACCTCTAGAATTGTGAAAAATACATTTCTGTTGTTTATACTATGCAATCTATGTTATTTTGTTATAGCAGCTCAAATGGGCTGACACAGGGTTTCTTATTGTTGTTGTTTGTTGCTGTTTTTTTTTTAGGTATACATGACATTAGAGTGTATTTTGACATATGGTACATACATGGAGGATAACTTATTCTAATTAGGATCCCATTCTTGCAATTGTGCATGATGTGGAGTTTCACTGGTTGTGTATTCACACAGGCAAGTTATGTCCAATTCATTCTGCTCTCTTTCCTGTTCCCATCCCCCTCCTTTCCCTTCATTCCTCTTTGTCTAATACAATGAATTTCTATTCTTCCCTCCCCACCTCATTGTGTATTAGCTTCCACATATCAGAGAAAACATTTCACCTTTGGTCTTTTAGGATTGGCTTATTTCACTTAGCATGATATTCTCCAGCTCCATCCATTTACTTGCAAATGCCATAATTTCATTCTTCTTTAAGGCTAAGTAATATTCCATTGTGTGTGTGTGTGTGTATACTATTAATTAAATTAGTTAAATTTCAGTCCCACTTCTGTATACACCAAAGTATACCCTGATTTCTTCAAATTTTATTTATTCATTTATATATATATATATTATTCATACACACACACACACACACACACACACACACATTTTTTTAATCCATTCATCTTTTGAAGGGCACCTAGGTAGGTTCCATAGCTTTGCTATTGTGAATTGAGCTGCTATAAACACTGATGTTTATGTTCTTGATTTTTATGTGACCATCCCATATCAATCTTCTTCCCTCATTTTTCCTTTTGCTCCTCAATTCTGGATTTAAGTTCTTATCTTTTCTTTTCTATTTCTGTGTGCTTATTCTTCTAGGGCTTCATCCCTTCTTCCAACTTCTAATTATAATTTTATGGGTGCAAATTTTAACCTCTGACTCTGAACCATTCATTTCAAAGTTCTGTCAGGATTTTATCTCATAAGGTCAACTTTCAGCAAGCAATTCCACTTGGAGAAGTCATTTCTCATATCAGATAATTTTCTTAAACCAGAGCATCTCTGTTGCTTTTCTTTGAAAAAGCACTAGTTACTTCCAGGACAACACCATAGCCACCTGTCACTCTTCTTGGGAGTGCTACTCCTCGCTGACCAGCTGTAAGCCTGGAGTTCTAGGATCCCCTACCTCCACAGATTTTGGATAAAACCCCACACTGCAGGTTGTGGCTTCTGGCATCTAAAGCTTCTGTCTAAGAGCCAGATGCTGAGGAAAGTTAATGCCCCTCAGAGTGATTTTTGACTAATGAGAAATAGGAGTCAGAGGGAGTCAGGCAGATTGATGTCTCTTCCTCCTCTCACCCACAGCCTAATCTGGAGCATGGTTTTCCCTCACAGTATGTGTGGACAAGTCCTGTAGCTGGGTGAATAAGCTTGATAAGCCCCTGCTGTGTCTCTCCCTAGCTCCTTGTGAGATGGCAAACAGTCCATGAATGAAGCGCAGCCTCGCTGAACACCCTTGCTCTCTCCTTTGGCCGTATCTCCACCTCCTCTGAAATAATGCATCAACACTTTGATCATCGTTTCAGGCTCTGTTTTCTAGAGAAACCAGGTTAAGAGCACTCTTCTAATTCAGCACTTAAAAATAAGAAAAGAAGTATTTTTTTTCATCACTCAAGTTAGCTCCTGTGTCTGTCAAAAATAATATTATTATCCTATCACTCAAGATGAAAATCCTGTGGTCAGTTTCATATTGCTCATTTTTTCTTTTAGTAATAAAATGCAGGTTCTTAAAAGCATTGATGGCTTTCCTTCACACTGAAGTATCTCTTCAATGCACACCATGGACACCAATCTGGACAGGGTCTACACTCACAACTGTGCCTCAATTACTGCAGGGGCTTTCTATTCTCTTAACTGGATTCTTTGACTCCAGTATTTTTCTAACAATCTTGCACACTTTACCAGTCTATAAGACTATTCTTCTTTCAGTCTCCCTTTCATACCACTTCTTCAGAAGTACATGTACAAAACTTCTACATGTACAAAACATGTACAAAAGTACATGTACAACATAAACTTTGGGAATGCTTCATGCCATTAAAAAACCTGAAACTCTGGATTTGAAGTGCTTTCATTATCCAACACCCAGTCCATTTCTCTTTCTGGTACAGTCACAAACCAGGTTGTTTTTAACTTTTGCATCTTTGCTTCTGTTATTTCTGTGGCCTGAAGCACCTTTTCCTCCTCTTATATAAATCTTCGCTACCTTCCAAACCTCAGCTTGAAAAATCTCTTTCATAAGGTTTCTTATCCTAGGAATGCTAGAACACACTGCTGAATACTTTCCCTTGAATACCTTTGGCATTAATCATCTGTACAATTTACTTGTGTAAGTACGTGTTGATTTATGTTGCTCACAAATTAGTATTTTTGGTTCTCTTTTCTAAATTAAATCATTTTTGATCACATAAACAATTTCACTCATTTTATGTGGCTTTAATTATTTGGGGAACATAATAGATGTTCAAAATATTTATTTATTGACTATTTATTTGAAAATGAGTAGTCCATGCATTATAATTAGAAGTGCCTTGGTTAGTTAAAAGATACATAACATAGGTAACTTTTCAGGAGTAATAGCAGAGATAGTTCAATTTAATGACTAACAAGGTGACAATCACAGACCTACAGAGCACACTTGTGAATGTCACTTTCTGAAGACAATCTAATAATTGTGCATATACACCCCTCTACTCTTCCAGAAATAAATGCACTCTCCCTTCACTCACAGCTGAATGGCAATAGTAAAATTAGGGAAGCAATTGGTTTTCTAGGTTTAATACTGCCAATGCCATTTTAGAATGGGATCAAAATTTTACCCAACAAAGTACTAGAATATATCAAGCAAGAGGCATGAAACAGCCAGTGTAACTCTACTGGGGACTGAGATGTGACTCGTGACTGGATATAAACACAGGTTGGGAAGAGTATGAATGAATTCATGGTAAGGAGTTTGGATTTCACCTTGTTAGTGGTATGCCCCCAAAACTTTTAAAACAAAAATTTGAACACAGCTATATTTTAGATAATTTTTGTAGTAGTATAGCAAAGGGAAAGACTGGAGGTAGAGAAGCCAGTTGGCAGGCTCACAGTTATTTCTGGTTTTTAAACTGCTGTGAGTACTGAGTCCCTTAGAGATGCTTAATGGACCATCTCAAAGGACCATGAGGGTGAGTGGGAGGGCATCTGGGCCTCAATTCAACTCCAACCTGACAGAGTCTGCTTATATCTATTGTAAGTGGGCTTCTAAGTAAAATTTTGTTAAAATATATTGTAGCTTAAAGAAATTGGAAAATCTTCATTTTGCTTAAACAGCAGACTGTGTGATAATTATTGGACAGATTTCAGAAATATTTTGATTTAAATTTAATTGGACTCATTTATCAATAACATCTGTGCAGTTAAAAAAAATGAGGAGTCTAAGATCACTGTGTGAGAGCATAGAAGTGATTACATTAGCCAAGGCAGAAATTTGCCCTGGTGGAGGAGATTTATAGAAAGGAAGATTTTCAACAACTCATCCGTTGAGTGTCAGGTGCCTCTAGGAAAGGGCTGGCCTAAGATGATTAGAGAATGGGATCTGGAGTTCAAGAATATGGTTTGGGAGTCACAAGCATTAGATCAACTTTAAAGCTGAAGACATGATGATGTCATTCAGCGAGACAGTAGACAGCTGAGACCTCAAGACCAAGGTGGTATCAAGGCAGTGTGTGTCATGTAACTGCTAACCCAGATTCCTTAGCCTTTGCAGGGTTTTGAATTTTGTTTGAAATATATTACCAACATTCAAAATTCAGTATGTATGACTTCCCTGGACAAATCAGAGGGTCTGACAATACTGGACTAACCTTTATTCATGGTCACCATAGACCAGAGTTGGTGTGGAGTGGTGCTTCCTGCAGATTGGCATATGCCCAGCAAGTGAGTGCCTCCCCTCCCACCAGGCTGTGCCTATGGTTTGCTGTGGGTTCAATTTCTTCAGGCATTTGATTTTCCAACCCCTGAAGGAGAAGTACACTGACAATGAGAGTCAGGTCCCCAATCTTTATTATGATGTAGAGCCAGGAAATGGGTTTATTATTGTTGTTTGGGTTATTTGTTTCCTGTGTTATTGTCATTGATATTGTTTTAGAGACATGAACCCAAGGATCAAATTGAAGATGTATGTTTAGGTTTAGGGAAGATAACAGGGGTGTCTCAGTCCATTGAAGCTAAATTGTAATTATTATTTCTCAATCCTACTACTAAGTACCACCATTATTTAAAAATGTAACATTACATAACACATACAGTAAGATGTAGGAATATATTTTTAACGTATTGGTAGAAAACAATATGAATGTCCAATCTAATAAATGAATATTAGATTTGGAGTTAGGATAACAGGGTCAAGGGTAAGCCTGTTATGTTCGGCAACTTTCCATTACTATAATGGGATAACTGAAATAATTAACTTTTGAAGAGGAAAGGTTTATTTTAGCTCACAGATTTGCAAGTTCAAGTCCAGGGTCAGTTGGTTCCATTGCTTTGGGCTTGTGGCAGCACATCATGGTTGGAGTGTGTGGTAGAGCAAAACCACTCATCTTAGCAGGAAGTGAAAGGAGAAAACAGAAGTGGCTGAGGGTTCTACTATTCCCCTCAAGAACACACTTCCAGTGACCTATTCACCTCCGACTAGGCTTAGCCTCCAAAGCCTCTACCACTTCTCAACAGCACCACCCTGGAGCACCAGCCTTGAACACATGGGCTCTTTGGGGATATTCACCATCCAAACCATAGCAGATCTGGACCCTGAAGTCAGACATCCTGGGTTCCACTTGTCATTCTGATGGTTACCACCATGTAACCTTGAAAAAGGCATTCCTTCTCCACCTGAGGCCCTTATAAAGATAAAATGTGTTACCACAAGGAAAGCCCTTCAGATATTTCAGACATATATGGAATGAAAGTTAAAAGTTAAATGTTAATTGTTGTTGTTACTTTATCCAAAGCGGTTCCTCCTTTACCAGCTACAAGCCTGATGAACCTACTGAGTTTTTGTAATCATAAATAGGCAGGTGGGAAATAAGTTAGCCGCTAAGTTTTAAATCTGATGAATTGCAACCATAAATCTTAAATCTCTACTGGAAGTGGCTGAGCACCTTGAGGATGAAAAGCTGCTTGTCATGAGCATATGGATGTTGACATACATTTGTGTTTTCCAAGAGGAAGATTTTTATTTCTGTTTAGAGTCTGTTGATGCAATTCTTGAAGTATTAGTTATTCTTTGTAAATTGGTGTTATTAATTCAGTATAAAACAATGAATCAGAATTTAGATTACCAGTTCCATTAAGATTTATGGTCAGAAAATTGCACGGAATTTACAGGAAAAGGAATTTGTAGAAAGAGTTTTCCCTAGGGTGGGGAATGTTAAGTGATTCAGTTAGCCAGTCATACACATTTATATTCACTATCTAAATTTGTTATCTAGCTTCATTTAAAAATCAACCTTAAAATCCCAGAGTTTAATTTTGGGGTCCAAATTTCATGCATATTTATCTTCAGAAAATTGATAGAGATGTTAGGCATTTTTGCAATAAGATAAATAATTGAGTTGAAATGAAACTTGAGATTAAAAATTTAGAGTTTACTTAAAAGCATTTGTCCACATCATCCTTGCATTTCTGAGACTGGGTTTTGTTGAAATAAAATGAGGAGAATTTGGGAGGCCATTTAGGTCAAGTCTGCTCTTTGGTTGAATGCATCTAAGGCTGTCCCTGAAAAGGGCACATTAAATCATGTTTCCCTGGCTTTAAATATTTAATAACAAATGTTTTGGTTTTATGACTCTTTGAATTAGAATCATAGCATTTTAGAGCTAGGACAGAGGCTATCGAGATAATTTAAAACAAGTTTTCGTTTCATAAGAAGGAAACTGAGACCTGACATTTGGGCTACTATAAGGAGAATGATTTGTATGCATCATCAATTAGTCATATTTAAGCTATTTATAACACAAAGTGCAGTGATTAGTGAGAGTATGACAAACTTTTCATAAACCAGTCACACATCAATTGGCTATTTATTTACATATTGATCTGGAATCTGGCCAATTGCCTGGCATGCAGTGGGAAGAATTTAAATAGTGAAATGACTTTCACATACACTAAACAACCTTATTCTTTTATGGGTCTTATTGAAATAAATAGAGCTGGGGTGTGGATGCTTGTGGATGAATGCATATGTGTTTGTATATCCTCTGCCCCTTATGCAAAGACTTCTGGTATGAATACAAATGAAAAGCTAACATACCGAAAATATGGAGAAACTATGACTAGAGAATCACAAGGAAGAATAAAAACAAATTGGGAATAAGAGAACGAATAGGCAGAAGTTACCTCCATGCAACAGAAGTACAAGTTAAAGTACCAGGATGTTAAGCAGTCTGTCAGTTAATAAGTGGCAGAGACAGAAATCTAAGCCAATTTTCCAGACTCTTACCCTGTCCACTAAGGTATGCCATGCTTCTCAAGCTTAAATGTGCCAACATATCTCCCAAGAGCCTTGTTAAGTATAGGTTTCCATTCAGTACGTCTGAGGTGGGGCCAAAGGTTAGCATATATGACAAGCTTCCAGGTGATAATGATGCTGCTTGTATAGAGCTCATACATTTGATAGTAAAAGGCACAGTCTACATGCTACATCCTGTAGAATGGCTATATTCTATTATATATTTGTAGATGGACAAAATACTTTGATTTAATTTATTTATTTTTATCTGATGCTGAGGATTGAACCCAGTGCTTCACATGCGTTAGGCAAGCGCTCTATCAGAGCTACAACCCTGGCTCTTATATTCTATATTCTTAATGTGCACACACACAAGAACATACCTTGTTGTCAGTAAGGTGTTTGTCTTTAGAATGTTCACCTGCAACTCTCAATAAAATGCAAGGCTCCAGTTACACCAGACTTGGGAAGTCTACTAGGTTTAATCTTGGTGCCTCAAACTTCACTTTGTGTCCTTCAACTTTGTGTGGCCCAAGATGAGGGAAACAGTGCTGGCTTCACTTTTGCCTTAGCAAAATCTACCTTTAGGAAAATCAGAAATTATTTCACATGAAGGAGTGAATGTCTGATACCCACTTGAATTCAGATGCCAACATTGAATTAGACATGCAAGAGATTTTTGAGAAATGTCTATGAAAGATGCAGTGGAGAAAGCAGGAGTATATAGGGAGAACTATCAGAATGATTTATGTTTAATACATTAAAGGAGAATGAGGAGAGAAGGAGAATTGAGATAGGAAGACTGTCAGATTGCAGTGCAGTTTTAAGGAAGTTTCCGTCAAGTTGATGGAGAGTCTTCAAACCAAAGTCATGCATTAAAAGGGTCCCATATCCAAAGGGAATGGGCCTTTAGTAATATTAATATCCTCAGCACACACACTCACTGGCTTGGAGCATCTGGGTAGGTGCAGGCTTAGCATGCATATGGTAGTATATCCAGAGGAGCAGGAGCAACAGAATCAGTGGATCCCATAATCATGGATCCACTACCTCACCTCCTTCTCCATGAAATAGATCCCCTGGTTGCATGCTTTGTATATGTGGAGAAACAAACCAGTACTAAAAATAAGAATCTACCCTATATTATACTCACCTTTTGCATTACTGTGACCAAAGTACCTGGCAAGAATAACTTAGAGGACAGCAAGTTTATTTGGGGCTCAATGTTTCAGAGGTCTCAGTCTACAGAGGGCCAACTGTATTGCTCTGGGTCCAAGGTGAAGCAGCACATTACAGGGGAAGGGCCCAGCAGAAAAAGCTGCTGAGCTCATGGCAGAATCAGGAAGATTTAGAGAAAGAGTAGGGGAAGGCAGCCACGTGGAAGATGAACCCTTTCAGGGAATGCCCCCAGTGACCCACGTCTTCCAGCCACGCCCTACCTGCCTATAGTTACCACCCAGTCAGTTCATTCAAACTAACATGGACTGAGATTACAGCTCTCATAATCTAACCATTTCACCTCTGAATATTCCAGCATTAACAAGAGATTTGGAGAAAACAGTTCATATCCAAACTCTAATACCCTGTAAGGATAAACAACTGGTCCTTCCAGGGTGGAAGGGATCCCATGTATTCACCTTGCCAGACTGGTCTTCTCAAAGATGAGAGCCATACTGAGTCTCTGCACTGGTTTCTGTTGCAGACAGGCTGGATCTTCAGAGGCAACAGCACTTAGGTCAGCCTACATAAGTAGAAGCCCATTTGGTAAGGCCCCATATGGAGCCTGTATGTCTGACATGGTGGACATTATTCATGTTCCCATCACGATAATGCCAATGTTTAGCTAATATCAACTGGCTCAGTCATTTGTTCCTACTTGTTTTCTCAATACCTCTTTTATTTTGAATGGTTTCTGGTGTCACTTTGGATTTCTTATTATCAATATCAAATTAGACTCTGGCTCAATAATCTTTGTAATGTCTGAATCTTTTGCTTCCTCCAGGATAGTCAACCAAAATAATGGCTGTAGGTTCTTTTAGAAAGAAAAATCAGAGAATACTGATTTCAGGGAAACTTAAAGTATGTACTTGTCACAGTTTTACAAATTCCTTCTTCCCAGCAGATTCTGGATCTGAACAGAGAGTTGTGATTATTTTCATGTCATAATGGGGCAACTACCCTCAGGCTCTTGCTCCTTGATTCTTGTCTTTTCATGATGGATATAGGTAGAATCCTTGTTGATTTCCTGCGTGTTCTACTTCTAGGCATGAAGATGGTATATTAACCATTTTAACAACTGTGTGAGTCAATCCATATTGACTGCCCTTCTGACTTTTCTAGTCATTACAGGAGTTTCAGCCTCTTAGCTTTTGGTGCATAAGTGTCACCCCTAGTCCACATCAGCCTCAAACCTGATGAGCTCTTGAGTATTAATGAACCCAGCTCTGTGACAGCCTCTCTTGCTATCAGCCCTCACCCTTCTTCGTGATACTGGGTGGTCTCTCACTAGCCTCTTCCATCAAGTACCTTCAAAGTACCTTCCCAGGGACACTACTTTGGCTATTACTGCTATATGAAAGTTAAACTTTATAGCTCCTTGCACTATATAGTCTGTTTCCTACCTTCTCATGCCTAGCTGGGTTATGTTGAGTTTTAACTCTAGTTATCAGCCTGGATGCCAGGAGAGGAGGTTAGACCAGCTCTTCAGAGAGTCCTCATGCCCTCCTGAAGGCTCTGCTGTATCTTCCCCATGGAGGAAGTGCTAGCCCCTAAGAGAGAGGGATAGGCCATGTCTACAAACTCCAAAGCTCCACATCCATCCAGCCAAACTCTACAGGAGCTTCTGCTTCAGGGTGCCAAGTTTTCTCAACCAGAGCTCCAAACTTGGTAGAACAGACTGCCTTGGATGAGCACTTAAATTTCTGTGAGCTCTGTGTCTCTAGCTATCAGGTGAGTCTGTCAGCTGAGTCAGACCTCTCACTGTGGGAGATAAGGGCCTCTTTGAAAGAGACCAGAAAGGCCTTCTGGCTCTTACTCTTTCCTTAAATTATTTATTCGTGATCCTCAGTTTCCTCAGAGTCTTGATACAACTTAATAACCAGGCAACTCTGCTGTCCTTGTAGTGACCACTCTCCATATCTTCTAAGTGTCTGGAACATTGCCCTTGAAGCATGTCTTCTCCACCAGAACAGGTTTTCCCAGGTCATTAACAAAAAGCTCTATAGCCATGGGGCCACCACATATCCTGGTGGCTATGTGCATCTCACGCCACTCAGCTTATTATCCTCCTTATCCTCAGGGCACCAAGTAAAGCAGCCCAAGCTCCTTCTTCAATCTCTGTGTTCTTGGACCTCCCTCGCACTGTGTTTGTCTGAATTTTCTGAAAAGCAGATAGATAACTGGGATGAGGCCAGACATGTATGTACTTGAGGAATGTCAGGGAAGGATCATGGAAGAATAGAAATGGTCAGAGAGAGGCTTAGCTTGACACCTATACAAGGAGATGTAGGTGAAGAATAGTGCAGAGGAAGGTAAAAGGAGAATTAAACTACAGAGAAGTTTCAGGAAACATTCCTCTAAGCTGAAGCAAAATCCTCAGGAGAAGGCTCTGTACAGCAGAAGTATCCCTGCACTGGTGCATGCTGCTCAACTGCAGCCTGGCAGGGGCAAAAAGAGCCTTAGCATTTACACAGTGGGGGTCCACAAGGCCAGTGGCCAGGAGCCAGATATGCTTCCCACAGTGGAACTGGGCAGCACTTTTCTACTGCCACCAACAATGACTTTAATTCACTTCTGATTAATAGTTAGCTTTTATTGGACATTTGTTGTATGTCAGGTAATTGTTGCTAGGACCTTTTAAGTGCATCTTCCTATTTAATCTTTACAACAAAAATAATGGTTTTCCCATTTTTGAAAACTTGAACTAAGACTTAGGCTAAGCAATTTGCCAAAGGTCACAAGGAGTTGGTTCTCTTAAAAAGCATTACAATTTTCCATTTTAAAAAAAAAGCATGAAGCATATTGCCTGCTATAGTTTTGATCTTAAATGATCCCAAAGTCCCATGTGTTACAGACTTAGTCCCCAGCTTAGCACTATTGGGAAGTGGTAGAAACTAAGACTAGTAGGAACTTTAGGTCACTGGGACATGCCCTTAGAAGGCATTGTGGGACCCTGCTTTCTTTCTGTTTTGTTCCTGGACATGAAGTGAACACTTGTGCTCTGCCATGTATTCGCCACCATGATTTTCTGCCTCACCATAGGCCCAGATACAGCAGAGTCAAGTGACCATGACTGAAGCCCTTCAAACTGTGAGCCAAAATAAACCTTTCCTCTTTGTAGTTATCTCAAGAATTTTTTATAGGAACAGAAACCTGACTTATACATTTCCCAAAGACATTTTCTATTTCTGAAGATTTATCACATTCTTGGACTATAGAAGTAAACCATGTGCTGAGGGCCCTACCTGAACAGAATTCAAATCCAATGAAAGAAATAGATGTGCAGACACAGAAGTATAATATGGCTTGTGAACTGCACAGAAAGACTCTCAAGCTGCCATGCAAGGATGTGATATTTTAATGTGACCAGAGGATGGGTAGCATTTTGCCAGGTGACATAAGGGAAAAAAAGAGGGTGCCAAGTAGAGGAAGTGATATAGGAGGATGCCTACAGGCCAAAACAAGCATAGCACCTTCAGTATGTTTAGTGATAATGGACATTATAGCACATGGGGAAGAGCCCCACACTGTTTGTAATTTTAAATTTTGTCCTAAATGGCCATGCACAGGAGCAGAGTAATGAGCACATGAGAAAGCATCTCATAAACTCAAAAAGGATGTACTAAATCACGTAAAAGTTGCCATGTGGAGGAGAAATACACATTTAAATAAAACTCTTCATAATTTAATTGCATTATATATAATCAAATTAAGATTTAAAGCCGGGCGTAGTGGTTCACGCCTGTAATCCCAGCACTTTGGGAGGTTGAGACAGGAGAATCGCAAGTTCAAAGCCAGCCTCAGCAACTGTGAGGTGCAAAGCAACTCAATGAGACCCTGTCTCTAAATAAAAACACAAAATAGGGCTGGAGATGTTGCTCAGTGGTCAAGTACCCATGAATTTAATCCCTGGTACACCCCCCCAAAAAAGGATTTAAAAACTCTTCATATGGGGGCTGGAGTTGTGGCCCAGTGGTAGAGCACTTGCCTAGCATGTGTGAGGCACTGGGTTAGATTCTCAGCACCACGTATAAATAAATGAATAAAATAAAGATCCATCAACAATTAAAAAATTTTTAAAAAACTCTTCATATTTGATGAATACAAGAATTTCCTGGTTGAAGTCTTTCCCCTCCAGCTTCCTCCTTATGTTACCGTACACTTATATCTCTGAAGCAACACAGGTTGTGTCCTCCAAAACTTAGGATAATGCCTTCCTATTCACTTCTCAGAGAATCAGGCTGACATAGTAACCTTTAAGATCCTTCGTGATGAAGAGACTTCTGGTAAGAGTAACGTGAAGAGGTTCTGCCTCTTCCCTGGACAAAACTGTCAGAAACAACAATTTCAGGGTGCTGGAAATTGACAGAAAGGTCAGAAGCAAATGGAAGCACTTATTCTTAAAAATAAACATGGCAGATCCTTAGGTAAGAATATGTGAACTTCTTGCCTAGGGCAATCTTCCACATGCCCAGCTCCTTCAGATGGGAGGGGAAGCTTGCAAAATGATGCTGGTCACAAAGTCAGCAGCTTTGTTTCCAGGAAGGGTGAAGTCTACTGAGACTACAGGAAAAAGTCTGCGGATTTGCAAGGTAAAAGTAACAGACTAATTACCCACTGGTGAATTGACAGACAAATATGGTATATACATATAGTATAAAGGAATGAACTGCTGATAATCCAGGGAGAAAAAGTATTATGCTAAGTGAAAGAAGCTAGTCACAAAAAAAATGTACATTATATAGATCCATTCATGTGAAATATTCAGAAATGTCACAACTAGAGACAGAAATAGATCCAGTTGTTGCCTGGGGTGGGGATAAAGGACTGTCTGCAAACAGGCATCAAAGAACATTTTGGGGGCAATGAAAGTGTTATAAAGCTGGATCATGGGAATACTTGCATAGCTATATGCATTTCCTAAAATGGATCATATTTTACAACTAAAAATTATGCATCTTATAGTATGCAAATTATACTTCAAGAAAGATATTTTTCAAAGTTCTCCAAAATCTTGTTCCCTTACATCAATCTAATTTCCTGATGCCTTCCACACTCCCTGCCCAGTAGAGTCTTTGTTCATGCTGATCTCCTCACAGGATTTCTGCTCTTCCTCACTAACATCTGTAGTCAACAAAGTCTTTTAAGTTTATACTGTCAGTACGAGCAGGGTTAAAAGTAGGCTGATCCAGTAACTTCCTCTTTGTCTGTAAGAAGCCCTCTGTTGGCCCCAGTGGGATGAACAGATATTGTCATTTTTCACGTTTCTTCTGTCATGAAAACTTCAGGAAGCCAGCCCAAGTCCCACTGTTTTTACTAAGCCTTTTCTAACTAGCCTAGTTCATAGTGATGTACAATTTAATAATAGTTGGTTTTAATGTTCTTCTCTAACCATTTTATTCAATATTCTGTCTACAAATCTTATGAAAACCTATTATGTACTAGATATTATTAAGGATCAACAGAGAGGGAAAGTTCCATAGAACATATGGCACTATGTCCATGTAATTAAATCTCTACTAATTTTGTTCCACCATTTTTTTAGAGTCTGATTCATTCTTTGAGTATAGGAATCTTACACTTTTCGTTATCTCTAATACCATCCTCAATATCATACAAGCAAAATGGTAGGTGCTGAGGAAATATTTGTATAGGACTCATCCAGAGATGAAGCAATAACAACATGGATCAAATATTGAGACAACTATATGCCATGTACTGGTCATCTTTACTCACATAATATCATCCGTAATCCTTGCAATGTTTGAAACTTGTTTTACCATTTATATTTTAGAGAAGAGAAAACTGGAGATGAAAGAAATCATGCAACTTTCCCAAAGTCACTGATGTAGTCAGTGGTGGAAACGTGATTCTATTTCAAGACCATCTCATTCCAAATCATTGTTCTTAACCACATACTCTTTCTTGGTAGTCATGCAAACACTTTCATTCAATGCCAGCAACATACTAGACTGTGTTTTATCTTTGAAATGGTAAGTACTTCAATGTTGAAATTAACTGTTTGAGACAATGCTTCATGGATCTCTCACATTTCTGCCTGTTTTAGGAGAATCCACACCTTCTTGTGAGTTACCTTTCCAAGGATTATTGTGTAACAAATAGCCTTGTAAATGGAGCAGCTGTCCCTCTCTGAAACAGATGGCAGGTTTGTTTACTGTCTAATAATGATCATGCTTATCTCCAGGAAAAATCTCTGTCAAGTTTGTTTATAGTCCATTATAAAACATTGGGGTTTCCTAAATTTATGGCTTCTCAGTTGAGACTGGTCTCCTTCTACATAGTCCCTCTTGGTGCTGCAGTACAGGTAAAAACAAAGGGAACAAGAAGCTCATGCAGGTTGTTGTCCCCTGAGAAGAGTCCTTTGTCTCTGACCCAGCAACTGCATGTCTTACTGTGGCAAGTGAGCTTATTAATTTGCAACTTGGTTCAAACTCCAGACTCTTCACAATTTCTGACATTCACACTTCTTTATCCATGGGTTGTATTACCCTAGGCATTGTGCCTTCAATTGACATACTTCTTTTGATTGTTCTCAGATATATTTTGAAATAGTTGAACTTTGAACCATCCATTTTGGTACCCTTCTTTTCTTTCTCTCTATTATGCTTTCATTTTCCTTTCAGATTCTTATTGTTTCTCTGCCTTCTTTTGCCTCTCCCTACATTTTAGCTGTAGAAATTATTTCCATTGTTCACACCTTAGGGTAAAATAAATGTGCTGTCTCTCTTAGAGATATTTGCATTTTCAGTCTAAATTTTATATATAGGAAGAAGACTTTTGTCTCTAGGAATAGCATTTATGAATTTTTAATAAGGCATCAGGGAGTAATTTATTTGTATCAAGTAAGTAAAAAGGGGAGACTTCTTTTCTTCACTGCTGAAATTAAAACACTCAATGATTTTCATCTTTTTCTACATGTCAGGAAAATTCTGACTCTTCTCCAACTTTCAGACTATGCCATCAACGTTCCATACCCATGGATTCCACGTATGTTGATTCAACCAACCATGCACCAAATATATTTGGGGGAAAGATCTGTACTAAACATTTAAAGACTTTTTTTTCTTGTCATTATTCCCTAAAGAATACAGTATAGGAACTATTTACATAGCATTAACATTGTATAAGGTATAAGTAACCTAAAGATGATTTAAACTATACTTTAGGGGGTGTGCAGATTATATGCAAATACTTGCTGTTTTATATAAGGAACTTGAGCATTGCAGATTTCGGTGTCTGGGGATTGTGGTAGGGTTGATCTTGGAAAAATTTCCCTGTTACTGAGGGATGACTATACTTGTTAGCTCTGTGTTAAATGTTTTGTTATGCTAAGTAAAGTTAGTTGTAATATAATATTCTGAAATTCAATAGCCTAATAAATGTATCTTTCTTTTTAAAAGTGTTTTATTAATACATTATGGTTATACATAATAGTAGGTTTCATTTTGACATATTTATATATTCAAGGAATGTGATTTTCTTCGTTTTCTCTCTGTACTTCTACTTTCCCTCCCCCACACTCTCTTCCCCTTTCTCTACTAGTCTTCCTTGTATTTATTTACTTTTTTTAAAAAATGGTGTTTTTTATATATATACATAAAGGTGGAATTTACTGTGGTATCTTAATTTGTATACATAGCATGATTTGAGAACTACATTTTTTTTACTCACGTGAAGACCAGTGTATGCTTGGCAGGAGGTGTACCTCATGGTCATTCCTGGAAATCAGTTTACAGACTCCTTCTATTCAGCTATCAGAGGATGAAGGATTCCACAGCAAAGGCATAACCTCCTATCTACCACTTGATCTGGAATTGACACAAACTTCTTTTAGTCATGTTCTGTTGGCTAAATCTCAGTCACATAACACATCTAAATGCAAGGGGTTTTAGCAAATACGGCTTTGCCATGTGCCCAAGAGGAAAAGGAAACAGGTCTTATTGAACATGTAGCAATCACTGCCTCAGCATTTGTTCCCTTTGTTCTAGAATAGCTCAGTAACCTTGGATATTTCTGACAAATGCTTATGAATAATTCACTTTGACACAGTGGAGAAATGCCATATGCTGACTATGTTTGTACTGTCTTCAATTTGTATCTAGGCTGCTTTCTTTTTCATAGTAAAAATAATAATAGCTTACATTTTCACATTACATTAAATAAAAATTGCATTTTACCAACGATTTGTATAGTGTGATGCCACTTTTATAAACTAAGAATATGTATGTGCACAAAGGATGTCTGGAAGGAAAAATATCAAAATGTTAGCAGTGGTTATTTCTTTGAAAATAGAAATAATTTTCATCTGCTTTATGTTTTCTGAAAAAAAGTTAGGATAAGCTGACATAATGTTACAATCAGAACAATAAAATCTTTCTATTTAAAAAAATAGGGAGCAACTCACACATAAAGTAGTTGATAGTATAAGATGCTTTCACATGCTTTATTTTATTATTTTTGTAGGCTAAGCAAGGCAATAATCAATAGTATTATGCCCACTTGGCTTGAGAGAACTGAGGCTTAAGAGCGTACAGCTAAAAGTAGCCAATCTGGGATTCAGATCAAGATCATAGAAGGAGCTGGGTGTGGTGGTGCATACCTATAACCCCAATGACTTGGGAGGATGAGACAGGAGGATTGCAAGTTCAAGGCCAACCTCAGCAACTTAGCAAGAATTTATCTCAAAATAAAAAATCAATAGGACTAGCACTGAGGGTGGAGCTCAGTGGGAAAGTGTCCCTGAGTTCAATCCCCAGTTTAAAAAAAAAAAAATCCTTTCTAAATCTTTTTTCCCCATAATATCAAGTTGATTGTAGGAGCCTTGACATGAAATGTTATTGCTATTGAATGTTCCAGTTCCTAGGTTTCAAAGAAGATAATTCACAAACTACAAAACTTTTCTGGGGGATTCTTCTAGAGCTCCTATTAGAAAGACATACAGGAAGCTTCACTGTGACTTGCCCTAAAAAATGACACAGAATCAGGAAAAGGGAAGCTTGGAGTGTTTTTAGGTGAGGGTCTTTTGACAGAAAAATTGCTGTGTGGAATCCCCTTTATCACCTCTATTCTCTTGGACAGATTTTTGCTCTCTGGGCTGTTTGGTAGCTCTCTTTGCATGACAAGGATTGGAAAACTTGCCAGGCCATGTTGTCTGTGCCACATCTGATCCAGATGGCTCTGAACACTCCAATTTTAGTTCCTATTTTGTTTTCACCTCTCAGGGTAAAAAAGAACAGCCTGTAACATTGCTGTGGAGAAATTTCTGGAGCAAACGCTGCACGGTGACTGCACAGAAAAGGCAAGGGAGCCACTGTTCTAGTGGGCTAAGTAGCCTCTTTTAATTGTCACAGCCATCAACATCCCCAACCTGCTGGCTTGTGGGCAGTGGTCTATTTTGGGGGCATCTAGTAGGAAATAGAGAGGATGATTGACATGCAGATGCTTAACAGTGTGCCACAAGGTTGGAAGTTTCACTGAAAAGACTTATATGCATACTGAAGGGCAGATAGAAAGGGAGGGGGAAATATGCCTCCCTGAGGATCAATGTTTGAAGAGGACTGGTAAATAGTCATTATGTTACCCGAATGGCATGTCCAATCAAAGCCAGTAGCAGGTAAGGTTAGTGCTCAATAATGAAATACAAAGACATTATAGCTTTTATTCCAGCTGCCCCAAGCTCCTTCTCCTTCCATTCTCTCTCCCTTTAACCTTCCCCAGCACTTCTACATTATGGCTGGGGGAGGCAGAAAGGATGTTATTTTAGGTGGCAGAATAATTTTGGTGATCAGAGAGCTTTCTCCAGTGTTTTAGCAGAGCTTCTCGAGAGTCTGGACATAATGTACAAGAATGAAGAAATCAGAGGTTGACTTTCATCTGCTCAAATGCGGTTTCTGAGCAGACAGTTGAAGGGGTAAATTCTCTGGATCAAAGGGTTAGCATCTGAGTGTCACCAAGAGCAAATTGGACACATGTCATCTCCTTCACATTAGACACAATATTTCTAACCTAATCCTGAGTGGTAACTTGAAAATTGTTGAAGTTACTCCAAACAAAATACTGTATCCAAGCTAATTAATTTTTTAAAAAAAACTCAAAGGAGTCACAATAGAAATTTTTCTCCAAAGAGGAAATGAAGTAAAACAAACACATGCCTGCCAAGAATGTTTCAGACCCCATCCCATTAGCCCCTTGAAATGTTATATAACTTGTTTCCTTAATAATTTGCAGGTTTGTTAAGTCCATGTGCAAGCGAGAGAGGAGCCATAGTGTGCTCTAATTTGTAGAAGAGAAATTTAAGGCAGATGTGCACACCAGATGTTCTGGAACGGTGGCAGTTTCCATGCATATTTATGTGAGATTGTGAAGTTTTATTGTTGCAGAAACTCTTCAGAGTGAAAATGATGTGACCTGTGTGAATTAAAAGCACAAGTTGGAGAGAAGGACCTGGTGCTGAGAGGTAGGATGGAGTTTGCCTGTTTGGAAAGGGTTATGAAACATTGTCCTTAATCCTTATTTTCAGAAAGCACAAAGAAGATCAGACGTCTTGGTACAATTCCACCTATTGATAGATGGCATTTGTAAAGAAAAGGTCCCTGAGATGAATAAAAACTACCAACCAGACATTGTAGAGGGAGGGCACATGTTAGTCCTCAGAAGACCTGGAGGGCTGTGTCTCTTCAGCTTACAGTGCCCACATTCCAGTCTTTTGAGGTTTGCCTTTTAGGGTTTCTGCCTGACCATGGTCAAAAATATCTCACAGGATGGCCATGAGGGGCAGGAACTGTTCTTTAAATGGGAATTCAAAGACCCAGGAGGTGTAGTTCCTTGGCTCTGGCATAACCTGGCTAGGCTTCACTCTTTGCACTGTCTCATGGGTTGTCGTAGCCTCAGAACAGGGCATCTCAAGTATAGCTCCTTGACATAAGCAGAAAAATCACTGGCCTTCTCCTGCCTTCCTCTCCTGAGGTCAATGAAAAGAATTCTTCTCCTTTGCTCTGAAGACTTTTTCATGCAACAGGTGTCATGAACCATGCCTGGAGGAGAAAAATAAGGATAAAGAGACATGCTAGCTCCCCTCAGTTTATTACCATTAAATCACATCCACTTCCATCCAATTGTAATTCTACGTGACTGTCCAAGTTTCTTCCAACTTTAGCATGAAAATGTGTGGTGTTCCCTGGTGTTTTCATCTTCATTTCCAAAGTCTCCTGTGTTGCATTAAACTTTGGTTAAAAAAATATGTTAATCTTTTCTCTTGTTAATCTGTCTTTGGTTATAGGAGTGTCAGTGTTGAACCTTACAATAGGTGAGGAAAAGATATGACTATTTCTCCTGTACACACAGTAATATCAAACTAACTCAAATTCCGTGTACCTGCATTAAATGAAACTTTCTATAACAGGAGGCATTTGATAATATCAAAACTGGAGAGTCAATCCATACCTTGGATTTTTCCTAGAATAAAATAATGCAGGTCCTTGTCTGTGAATAAGACTACCATTGCAATAATGACTAATATTTTTTAACTGAGAGAGATTGAATTAGAAGATTTGAAAAAATAAATTTCTAGTACATGCTTCCTTAAGAAACATTTAGAAACCATCCTGCTCAGAATTGTCTCAGTGTTTGCCTGATCTTATCACATAGTAGGTCTTGCTTTTCTTGAAAGCTGGGAGATATTCTTCATTTTTCTCTTTCTGTAGATTCTCATGTTGTATAAAATAACCATCATTAGAGAACATTTCTAGTACTATACATAGAGGAGGTGTATTAATACTATTTGTGTTGCTACAGCAAAATACTTGAGGCTGTGTAACATATAAAGTAAAGAAGTACTTAGTTCACATTTTTGGAGGTCTAAGAGTATGGTGTTGGCATCTGGTTGGCTGTGGGGAGGACCTCATGGAATATCAAAACTCATGGATTGCATGAAGATGGAACACATGTGAGAAGGAAGGATCGCAAGGTGAGACAGTAAGGAGGTCAAGGTCAGGCATACACTTTTTATAACAACCTATTCTCTCAGGAACTAACTCATGCCTACAATACCAAACCCATTCCAAGACCAGCATTAGCACTTTATGAGGGTGGAGCCCCATGACCTAATCACCTTTTACTGGGCCCTATCTTTTAAAGGTTTCACCACTTAACATCACCACACAGGGGTGGAGTTTCCAGCACGTGGACCTTGGGGGACAAACCATAAAAGAGATACTAGCTTAGAGAGCATTCATTCATCTGCTACCAACTCCTGCTATCCAGAGACATTAAGGGCCTGTCTTAGGAGGGATAAAGAGGGAAAATGAACTTTGTGAAATGTTTTAGGTTTCAGCAGGATGTCCTGAAGAGAACAGAAGGCTGAAGCTCTTAAGGATTTGAGGAAGGAAGAAGAGAGGAATCTTGCAAGTAAAGATGGAAAGGAGTTAGTGAATTGAGAGAAAAAAATTAAATTTACCTATTTCCTGGGAGCTTTGAATTGTACTAATCCATAAAATCAGGTCCTTAGTTTTATTTTATTCTCATGAGTGCTTCTAATCATGCCTTTGGATTTCCAAGCTACCTTTGTTTCTTTAATTGACCTCATCAATATTTAAGTGCAATATTTGTTTTTCTAACTTCTGCTGTTCAGGTACTGCATCAACACCCATTTGTCCTTGACTCTTTTGTCATGACATCTTCACCTTGATGATGACTTTCTTTTCAAATTGTCATTTCTTTTATTTGTTCCCTCATAAGTCGTTTACTGAGTGTAACTGTGAATATAACTATTTCCATATTGGTTGGAACATCTTCGCACCTTAAGATGTACTGAGCTTTTCAGAATGATAATGAATTTCATCGTCTTTGCACTTTCCAGTCTGCCTCATAATTCCTATTTGACTTTCCCCCCTGTGTTCAAGGAAGTTATTGTAACTTTTGTAATTCTTCCTAAAATACTTCACCATTTGCTCCTATACATCTGATCTTTAAGGCTTTATGTGCTTTTCTCTGCTTCAGTACAACTCTCCTGAAAATGTTCTCTTTACAATAATATCATCCAACTCTTTCCCAAAGGCAGCAGACAGTGTTGGCACCTACACACTGGAGAGTCATTCATAACTTTGGAAAGCTGAATCAAGCCCAGCCCTGGGCTCCTCTATGAAGCACATAACTTCAGGCTATAAAATATTAGCTAACACACATTTGGTGCTCACCATGTGTCTGACACTATTCTCAGTGTTTTGCATGCACTCAAGCCAGATGACAACTTTATAGATTAAATATCATTATAGTTGTTAAATTAAATGTATAAGACACTATTGGTTTGAGCTAAGTACCTGCACTAGGTCTAACAGACCAAACCAAAATGGAGTTACTCATGATGAAGTTTATGCCACTCAGCTCAAACTAAGTTGTTTATTTGTTCTTTCAAGAAATCAGGAGATAAATTATAGTCAAACATATTTCACACTGGTAACTTTGAAAATATATCCTCTGTACTGGGCTAACTCATATTGTTTTCCAATTCACTATTTTTTCTTTGTGTTCTATAAGAATTACAGCCCTTCTGCTAAGGTTTAGCTGGGGAGAGACATGAATAAAAACATTTAAACTATGCTACCTATCTATTTTATTTAATGATGGAGAAAGGACATATGC
Source organism: Xerus rutilus (assembly GCA_028644305.1). Lineage (NCBI taxonomy): Eukaryota > Metazoa > Chordata > Mammalia > Rodentia > Sciuridae > Xerus > Xerus rutilus. The sequence goes on along the minus strand of CM053412.1, from coordinate 49,868,574 downwards.
TGACATAGAGTTAAATGAAGAAATTATTGTGAAAAATTCTTGAAAATTCAAATAATAAGAATGTCAGTATAAAGCAGGCCAGTGAGTGTGGAGAGCAGTGACAAAGAAGGGGAGAGCAGTGATTGAGATGGGAGTCTCTGATGACCTCATAACTGTGGCATGCCTGGTGCCTGGGAATGTTTCTATACAAAGGCATTAGATGCCTAGCTCCTTTGTTAATGCCCTGCATGAGAAGTCTCTGTGCAAGAGTCTTATCAGCTTTGACCTTGATCTCAGGTACATAGCTCCTGGGAATAGAGGAATTCTCTTGCTAAACAACCACAATATTTCACCAGCTACACTACTCCTGAGCCTGCCAGCTTATTATTATTGGGCAAGCCAAAGCAATCTCTCCCTGCCTATTTTAACATTTAACCTCACCATATTATAGATATGATGAGGAATACAGAGCTCTTGTCATATGAACCTCTAAGCACCCCCCAACACTTGGTATAAAGTAACTTTAAACAATGGACCTTCTTGAGCTCTACACAAAGCTCCTAACATTGCACGTTGCAACTGTGGATTGTAACTGTGGAAAAGCTGCATAGATGTTTCTAGTTTCTGTAACTTTCCTGAATACAAAGAATAATGCTTGCCTAGTCTTTAACTTGATAATGAGACATATATAAATAAAGATTCCTGGAGTAACTGTTTAGGTCTACTTCTCTATCAGAGAGTAGCACTCCACCTGATCCCAGCTTTATCTTCAAAATTATATGCATCTTTATTTTTCTTATCCCCCTTCACCGCTCACTAAAACCTGCAAGTTTGGCTGTACTGGATGCACTGGATGAGACCCCCCACCCAGAAGACCCTTACCATAATTAGTCTTCTCCTCTCATTAGAAAGATTTTTATAAGGAGTATCAACAGGCAGGATGTCTGTAGAAGATATTGTGGTTAGAAGCTCCTTCTTTCTTGTGAATGCCAGATTTGTACACAAAAGATGTGATAGAGTAGGATCTGCAGCTAGTTGTACAAAAAGTTATTATCTCTGTTTTCTTGATAAAAAAACTTGTGAAACCTATGTCTGGCCTAGGGGAAGGAATAGAGAGCTCTTGTCATATGAACCTCTAAGTACCCCCCAACACTTGGTATAAAGTTCAAAGAATTTCCAAAATCTCAGTCCAGAGAATGTGTCAGGCACAAGCCATACTCTGGACCAGCCAGCTTCAGCCAATAAACCTGCTTCCTGAAAATTCCTTGGGTGTCCAGCCTTTTCTGTCCTGCTTCAAGTATTTTTATTATTATTATTATTATTATTTTGGTACTGGGGATTGAACTCAGGGGTACTTGACCACTGAGCCACATCCCCAGCCCTATTTTGTGTTTTATGTAGAGACAGGGTCTCACTGAGTTACTTAGTGCCTCACCATTGCTGAGGCTGGCTTTGAACTCGTGATTCTCCTGTCTCAGCCTCCCAAAGTACTGGGATTACAGGCATGTGCCACCGCACCTGGCTGCATTCCTCATTATTATTGGGCAAGCCAAAGCAATCTCTACTGCCCTATTTTAACATTTAACCTCATCATATATTCTTTCATTTAGGGAATTTAACCAGTTTTTTTTTAATATTTGTTCTTTGTGAAATTTAACAGATGAAGCATGGATGTTTTAGTCAGGGTTAAATATTTCTTCCTCTAATTACCAATTTTGTGGCCTTGCATGAGTAATTAAACCTCCAACACTCAGTTTACTTATAATGAAATTAGACTAATTATGTTTGTCATTCAAATACTTTGTGGGATATGTATGTTTTCCACATAATATATTAAAAATAAATAACAGCTATAGGAAAAATAAAATCAATAGTCACTATGGTAGGAAAACCCAGGAAGAACTTCATATATTTTAGAACATTGTCTATAATCTTTAACTGAAATAAAGTGAGCTTTTCTAATTTTATTCCTCCAGGGTGACCAAAACAGTTTCTGGTTAAAGCATTGAACACCTTGGCCTTCTGGAATGTATTTATATTTTTCTATTACTGATGAATTTTTGCTATCTTTTCTTCTGTCCAGTCTCTCTTTCTCAGCTCACATTAATCCAATAAACTTTTACAAAATATTTACTATATGTTAGGTGCTGCTTTATAATTGGAAGAATAGCAGAAGCAAAAGAATAAAGTCCCTCTTTTCATAAACCACACATCATAGTAAGAATAACAAGCAATAAATCAATAAGAAAATAAAAACTAATATCAAATATCAAGAAATGTCATGAAGAAAAATGAACAGAGAAGGAGGATTGGGAATGTTAGCAGGAGGTGTTGATGTATATAATGTGGTTGGTTTAGATAGGTGGTCAGGGAAGGACTCTACGGGGGAAGCAATTTCAGATCAAAACATGAAAGAGAGAAAGAGAGGAAGGAAGGAAGGAAGGAAGGAAGGAAGGAAGGAAGGAAGGAAGGAAGGAAGGAAGGATGGAAGGAAGGAAGGCAGGCAGGCAAGCTATGTAAAAGTGAAGGGATATGTTCCAAGTAATCAGTCACTTTCAAAGTTCTAAAGCAGGAAGAATCTTGGGTTTTTGAGGAAATTCAAGGAATTCAGTGTGATTTGAGTGAATGAGGCATCAAAATGCTATGGAAGACAAGCCCAATCAGAAACAAGGTTCCAGAATATGGAGAGCCTTATAAGAAAAGATTCTAAATTTTCTAGGATGTCATTGAAGCAATAGGGATGTCTTGATCAAGGGAATAACATCATTGTATTTCATAAAATCATCACTCTGGCTATTCTGTGGAGACTAAGGTTTAGGAGATAAAAATGAAACCAGGAACCTATTGTCATAGACCAGGTGAGAAATGACTGTGATTGAGTATAGGATAGTAGCTGAGAATGGTAGAGAGAAGGGGGGTAATTTGGTTTATGGTTTGAAGGCTGTTGTCTTACTGATGGGTTGAATATGGATTAGTGTTCCAGAGGTCAAGCAACAAGCCAGGAATATTGCAGCTGGTAACTGAAGCATGGCCCCTGAGAGTCAAGAAGCAGACAACATACAAAAATGATTGGAGGCAGCCAGAAATAGGGCCAGGCCTGAGTTCTTTGAGGTGACTCAAATGAGCAAATGGATAGAGATATTAAAGGACAGAGATAGCAGCAAGCCAGCATACTCACAAGGAACAGATAGACTCAACTTGCTCAGTGTGTAATGAAAAGACCTCTACAATGAGAACTGCAGAGCACTAAACAAAGAAATTGATGAAGATATTAGAAAATGGAAAGACTTCCCATGTTCTTGGATAGACAGAATTAATATTGTCAAAATGTCCATATTATCAAAAGTGCTATACAGAATTAATGCAATTCCCATTAAAATTCCAATGATGTTCTTCATAGAAATAGAAAAAGCAGTCATAAAATTCATTTGGAAAAATATGAGGCCTAGAGTAGCAAAGCAATCGTTAGTGAAAAAGCCAAGGCAGGAGGTATCATAATACTAGACCTTAAATTATACTACACATTATATTGACAAAAATGGCATATTATTAGTATAAAAATAGAATTGAAACCCAGTGGAATAGAAGACACAGAAACATATCTACATAAGTACAGGTATCTAATACTAGACATAGGTGCCATAAACATACATCAGAGAAAAAACAGCCTCTTCAACAAACAGTGCTAGAAAACCTGGAAATTCATATGTAGTAGATTGAAATTGAACCCCTATATCTCACACTGCACAAAACTCAACTCAAAGTGGATCAAGGACCTTGGCATTAGACCAGAGACTCTGCACATACTGGAAGAAAAAGTAGGCCCAACTCTCCATGTTAGCTCAGGAACTGAGTTCCTCAACAAGACTCCTAAAGCACAAGAAGTGAAATCAAGAATCAATGAATGGGAGGGCATCAAACTAAAAAGGTTCTTCACAGCAAAGGAAACAAGAACATGAACAGAAAGAGTACAGAATGGGAGAACATTTTTACCAGCTGTGCCTCAGATAGAGCATTAACCTTCAGAATATATAAAGAACTCAAAACACTTAACACCAAAAAACAAACAAACAACCCAATCAATAAGTGGATAAAGAAACTGAATTGAGACACTTCACAGAAGAAGAAATACAAATGGTCAACAAATATATGAAAAAAAGTTCAACATCTCTAGCAATTAGAGAAATGCAAATTAAAACTCCACTGACATTCCATCTTCCTCTAGTCAGAAAGGTAATCAAGAATACAAGTAACAATAATTATTTTGGCAAGGAGGTGGAGGGAAAGTTTCATTCATACACTGCTGGTGGTACTGTAAATTGGTCCAACCACTGTGGAAAGGAATATGGAGATTCCTTAGAAAATTTGAGATAGAACCACCATTTGACCCAGCTATCCCACTCCTTGGCTTATATCAAAGGACTGAAAGTCAGCATACTATAGTGATGCAGCCACTTCAATGTTTATAGCAGTTCAACTGACAATATAAAGCCAAACTAGGTGCCCTTCAACAGAGAAATGGACAAAGAAAATGTGATATATATACACAATGAAATATTACTTAGCCATAAAGAAAAATGAAATTATGGTGTTTGCTGGTAAATGGATGGAACTGGAAAATATCATGCTAAGTGAAATAAGCCAATCCCATAAAAACCAGAGGCTAAATGTTCTCATATGTAGTTGCTATCCCATAACAAGGGAGGGTAGGGAGGGGAAGTATAGAAGTTCATTGTATTAGACAAAGGAGAATGAAGAAAAGAGAGGGGGAAGGGTAATAGGAAAGATAGTAGAATGAATTGGACATAATTTTCCTGTGCTCTTATATGAATACACAACCAGTGTAACTCCACATTATGTTCAATCACAAAGCTGGGATCAAAATTGGAATGAGTTGCACTCTATGTATGTATAATATGTCCAAATACACCCTGCTGTCATGTATATCTTAAAACAACAAATTTAAAAAGGAAGAAAGAAAAATGGGAGGTTTGTCCTAGAAGAGAAGTTCTAGTTGATGAACCCAATCAGACTAGAATTATCAGGAAAAGGCAATTTGATGTGGATTAACTGAGTATTGAACTCAGTTAACTCTCTGTGGTCTGGAAAGAAAAAGATCAAGATAGTTCCCAATGTTTGGGCAGCACCATGTATAGGACAGGACCTTGCAATGTCCTGCTATGACAATAAGTGCACTGAGAAGATAGAGAACCAGGAGAACTGCCAAATCCCTGTGCTGAGTGTCTCCAGTAGAAAAAAAAATGAAGGAAGAGGAGGCAAACAGAGGCAATCTGCTGCTGGGAAAAGGAGGTCAAATTCCTTTCTCCGGTGGCTCTACACATCTCACTTCTGTGTTCCTTCTTCCATGGGGCTCATAAACTTGCTAGTCTAAAACCCTTATAGGGCTAGGGTTGTGACTCAATGGTAGAGCGCTTGCCTAGCATGCGTGAGGCACTGGGTTCTGTTCTCAGCACCATATACAAATAAATAAAATAAAGGTCCATTGACAACTAAAAAATATTAAACATTTTTTTTAATTTAAAAAATAATCCTTAAAAATGTGCTGTCCCTACTGTGATTCAGTCACAGTGGCTGTGGAGAGTTTCACTCAAAATGCCCACTCTTTTAGCTTTTTTTTTCTTCCAGAATAATCATTGCAGTCTGACCAGCACCCCCCTCTAATTTCACTGGAGACTTGCTAGAAAATAGTAAACAAAAAGGTATTTTGGAGTTCTCCAGAGTAAAATTCACAGCGTGATTGTGCATTTGGTCAACAGTCGGCTTTCAGCTCAAACCTTGAGTATGTCAGTGTTTTCATTTCCTTTAAAAACAAAATCTTGCAATCGATTTGAATTTTAAGTTCCTCCCTTCACTGTTTGATATGATTTTGAGAACTAGGATTTTTATCATGTTTAGTGTTCTTTTCACATGATCTTATAAAATGGCTGCACATAAAAAATAATCAACAGAAAGTCCTTGAATTGAAAATATTTGCAATTTTATTTTTATTGATTTCTTTTAGCTTGTTTTGAAATAGCACTAGTAATTTTGATTTTTTTTTCTTCAAGCATGTTTTCTGATTGCTGAGAGCCATATTATTTGATTTCTTCCTTTCTTTGTTATTAGATGAAACTGGACCTCAGTACTTTCCTATTGCCTATTTTTATGGAGATTTGTTTCCCTAAATATTTAAAAGTTGGGTTCAGATAACTTGTTGCAACTACACGAGCTCCCTTTCTCTCATATTATCTCTGTGTAATGCTGATCTATGGCAGTTTGCTTTCTTAAATTTTCTGGGCTGGCTTAGCTCCCTGATTTTTTGTGGATAATCTCTTTCCTTTCTATTTTTGCCAATCCTCCTACATTTTGCATCACTCCTAACTGGGGCTCTTCTGTGGGGAAGAAACTGTCAGTTTGGAGAGTTTGTAAAAGATTAGACAGCTCCAGTCCTTTAGGCCATGGGGAAAGGAGCAGGTGTCCTTGTGTCCTTCCCCACTTTCCTGGACTTCACTTCCCACATAAATAAGTGAGAAGGAAGGTTTGAGGCTGTCTCAGTGCACAAGCTGCACAAACTTTTGGGAATTAAAGATGCATTAGCAGTCCAATATAAGCCAAAAGAAAAAGAAAAGGAGTTCCCATGTAGAATCAAAAGTTATTCACTCAATATAGTGTCCTTGAACTGATCAGACATCCTCCTGATGGGGCTGCAGCTGAGCAATGAGAAGAATGAGAGCATACTATTGAGGTTTCCCCAATACTTCTACTCTTTCTTTCTTTTGTGTTTCCTGTTATTTTAATGTGTTTTTGATCTGGGCCTGCAGCATTGCTCAGGGTTGTGGCTCTTGCTGTTCCTTTCAAGGGAGTATCACAGTCGATTATCAGAAAAGATCACAGGCATCTTTAGTAAAGCCATTTCTCTTCTCCTTCCATGCAAACTGTCTTCTTGACTTTGGACCAAGAAGCCACTCACAGTGACCACTGACATTTAGATAATTTGTACTTACTAGGGCCCCTTAGACACTAGAAGTCACTAGAATCCACTGAGTGGATTCTCAGCTTATGTCATGGTTATTGCACTGTGCAGTCAAGTGTGCACCAGAATTGTAATTTCTTAAAATTTTTAAATTTGTTCTTTTTAGTTATACATGACAGAAGAGCATATTTTGACATATTTATACAAACATGGGGTAAATCTTTTTCTAATTAGGATCCCAGTCTTGTGATTGTATATGATGTTAAAATTCACTGTGGTGTATCCATATATGTAAGTCAGATTCATTACATTGTCTTTCTTATTCCCATCCCCTCTCCATTTCCATCATTTCCCTTTGTCCAACACAACGAACTTCTATTCTTTCCTCCCCCTCTTATTGTGTGTTAGCATCCACATATCAGAAAGAACATTTGACATTTGGTGTTTTAGGGTTGGCTTATTTCACTTAGCATGATATTCTTCAGTTCCATTCATTTACCAACAAATGCCATAATTTCATTCTTCTTAATGGCTGAATAATATTCCAGTATATATATACCACATTTTCTTTATTCATTCATCTGTTGAAGGGCATCTAGGTTGGTTCCATAGATTGGCTATTGTGAGTTGAGCTGTTATAAACACTGATGTGGCTGTGTCACTGTAGTATGCTGATTTTAAGTCCTTTGGGTATAAGCCGAGGATTGAGAAAACTGGGTCAAATGGTGGTTCCATTCCAAGTTTTCTGAGGATCTCCACACTGTTTTCCATAGTGGTCGGACAAATATGCAGTCTCACTAGCAATGTATGAGTGAACCATTTTCTGCACATCCTGGCCAACATTAATTGTTACTTGTATTCTTGATAATTGCCATTCTGACTGGAATGAGATGAAATCTCAGTGTAGTTTTAATTTGCATTTCTCTAATTGCTAGAGAGGTTGAACGACTTTTCATATATTTGCTGACCATTCATATTTCTTCTTCTGGGAAGTGCCTGTTCAGTTCCATTCCTCATTTTTTGATTCGATTATTTGTTTTTTTGGTGTTAAGTTTTTGAGTTCTTCATAAATCATGGAGATTAATGCTCTATCTGAGGTGCAGGTGGCAAAGGTTTTTTCCCATTCTGTACATTTTCTCTTCATGCTCTTGATTGTTTCCTTTGATGTGAAGAAACTTTTTAGTTTGATACCATCCCATTTATTGATTCTTGATTTTACTTCTTGTGCTTTGGGAGTCTTATTGAGGAAGTTGGATCCTAAGCCACCATGATGGAATTTTGGGCCTACATTTTCTTCTAGTAGGTGCAAAGTTTCTGGTCTAATGCCTCACAGATCTTTGATGCATTTTGAGTTGAGTTTTGTGTGGGGTGACATATAGGGGTTGAATTTGATTCCACTACATATCCATTAGAATTGTAAATTTTATACCAAATATAACGTTCTCAATTTCTCTTTAAATTTCTTGGACATTCAAACCCCCTTCTTGTTTCAAATTAGTTTTCCCTTGTATGAAAGTCTGAATGAATGAATCTAATTTACCTTGTTCATATATGTGATGGTTAACTTCATTTGTCAACATGGCTGAGCTACAGTGTTCAGGCATTATTGTGGGCATGGGTGTTTTTGAATACGACTACCATTTTAACTAATGGAATTTGAGTAAAGCCCTCCTTAGTGTGGATGGACCACATCATCAGTTGAAGATATGAAGAGAACAGAGGCTGACCCTCCATAAAGGAGTGAACTGTGCCAACAGACAGCCTTTAGACTTCACTGGCATCCTTAGCTCTGCTTGGGCTCCAACATGATTGCTCTTGAACTTGAACTGCAAGTTTTACTTGAATCTCCAGCTTATTGGCCTCCTTTATTGTGTTAGTCCATTTGAACTTTTATAAAAAAAAATACCAGGTACCATAACTAGGTATAGGTAGTAACTAGGTAGCACCTAAGACACATTTAGTGATACAGATTGGGAAGTCCAAGATCAAGGCACCAGCAGATTTAGTTAGGAGTTTTATTCTCTGGTTCACAATGGCAACTTCATGCTCTGTTCTCACATGGAGGAAGGGGTTAGGTACCTCTCTAGGGTCTCTGTTAAAAGGGCAGTAATCTCACTCATGAGGATGGAGCACTACTAGCCAAATCACCTCTGAAAAGCTCCACTTCCTAATAGTATATTAGAATTAGATTTCAGTGTATGAATTTGGCATGGTGGGGTACACAAATATTCAGTCCATAGCACTCTTCATACTTTGGACATGCTGAGCTTAAACAATGGAGTGAATCAATTCCTTAATATAAATTTCTTTGTATATATCCATATAATACACACACACACACATATGTATATGTATGTGTGTGTGTGTGTGCATGTATAGTTTCTCTAGAGAACCCTAATAAATCACAGATAAGAAGAAAACTCCAAATGTACACAAAATATCTTTATACTATGTTTACATCTGTTTCAAGTACTGCTTTCTCAGGCTGGAGCATGATTGGAATGTGTCTCTTTGAACAGCTCCTGAGTGAGGAATATTTTATTCCAACTTCAAGACTTATTTTCACATTTTCCTATAGTTCCAGGAAAGCAACAGGACATAAAAAATGTTATACCATTTATTCCACATGCAAAATTTTACAAAACCATCAAATTACAGAAATGCAACACTTTAGCATTTAGCATCAATTTCGTTCTACTCTACTATATATATCACATGAGAGTTTTCATTCCCCAGAAACCAATGTAACTTACATTCTAGATGCATATTGTTATTGATGATTATAGAATGCATCACAATATGTATACAACCTGGAGGAAAATAAAGAGACTTGAGAGTGTCTTAGTCAGAATGCCAGATAAATATTGTTTTTAGTCCAAACCAACTTTGGAATTTAACACTCAGCCAGGAGAAATGTTCCATGATCATGTAAATAGTTTAGCATCCTGCTGGGGATATTCCACGATCATGTACAAGTTTGGCATCCTGCTGGGGAGGGTGGGGTGGATTGATTTTCCAGTGTCCAGATTGTCTCTTCTTCTGAAGACTACCACCTAGAATATTCTTGTCTTGTAGAAAATCTTAGAAATTTTTTGGAAAGGTCTTCTAGCTTTTATCCATTAGTGAAAACCCCTTACTTTTGGAAATTTTTCTATGCAGTCTCATTATTTCACTCAACATCCCATGTTAGACCCTAAGGATTTGGTACCTGTGCAATGAGTGAAGCATGGGCCTTAACCAGAATCTCAGCTGTTATAATTCCATATTTATAACAGGTCACTCTCCAAGACAATTGCATCCTTACATGTTTCACTTTGCACTTTCAATTTTCCATAACCCACAAATCCTCCATCTTCCTCCTCCATCCACAATTCCATTAACCCAAGCCTGCCCTGGTTAGTGTTTCTCCGGCTCTGGTCAGGAAAGCACAGTGTCTCCTGCCATAAGCTCCTCTCCAGACCCTTGTCCACTTTTAAATGCCTTGGTCCTTGGAAATATATGTATTTTTCTGATATTGATGCAAATAACCACTTTGTTATTTTGATTTCTCTGGAATAAAATGCTATTCCTACAAAATCAACACCAAAACAAGAAAAAGAAAGAAGGAAAGCCTGGAGTGCTGAGCAGTGTGCTATTGACCACAGTCTCTCACCACAAAGCTAAAGGCTTGCTTTCCTTGATGGCTTGCTTAAAAGTGAGTATGCATAGCCCTGAGCTGACCTTTCCTGATCACCAAAAGAAATCTCATTCTCTCTTGATGGAATGCAGCCTGCCATCACCAGCTGTGCTCACCACTGAAGCCTGACCTGGTCCCAGACATGAAGTCAATTACCCTGTGCAGTGATCAGACCTCTTCCAGGTCAAGAGCTTTACTCTCCCAAAGTAGACTTTCCCCAGTCGAAATCCATGACCCTTCATGAACAATATGAAAACAAGTCCATCAATGACATTTTACTGATAAGCCTAAGTGCTTCTGTTTGATATGCTTGTCTTGACTTTTCTGTGCTCTACTTCTAGACACCACTATATCCAAGAGGAAATCAGAGCATAAGGAAAGAAAGGGGGGAAATTCCACAAAAAGTAACAAAGAATGGATTAAAAGTGACAATGAACATTTTGGTAGATTTGCTTTTATTTCTCTTTCACTTTGAAATAAAAATATCATGATATGAATAAATATAATTCAGACATAATATACTTCTCCATAAAGTTTATTCATGTTAATTTATACATTCAATATATGATGTATAAATATGTATACATATATCATGTATATATATGTATACATATATGTATCATATATAACCTGTATGATATATACAGACCATTACAGTTGGCTCGTTGCAAAATGTCTGAACTCTGTATGCATGCAAATTTTAATTCTACATGGCAAATGTATAAATATCCTCTATATGTATAAGATGGAGAAAGTATGTAAAGAAGCAAAAACAAAAGGATATAATAGATTAAAAAATAATCTTTTCAACAAATAGTACTTAAACAACTGGACATCCACATGTAAAAAATAGAATCTAGAAACAAAGTTTGCACCTTTCACAAATATTAACTCAAAATGGATCAAAGAACTAACTATGAGTCAAAACTTTAAAACTAGTCGGGCTAATGGTGCAAGCTTGTAATCCCAGTGGCTTGGGAAACTGAGGGAGAAAGATAGTGAGTTCAAAGTTAGCCTCAGCAACTAAGTGAGATCTTGTCTTTAAATAAAGTATTAGAAAGGGCTGGGGATATGGCTCAGTGGTTAAGCACCCCAGGTTCAATCCCCAGTACCAAAGGGGGAGGTACTTCAAAACTCATAGAATATACAGTAGAAAATCTAGATGACCTTGAGTATGGCAATGACTTTATGATATAACACCAGAGTTCTGAACCATGAGAAAAATGAATGATAAACTGGCTTGCTATGGTTTGGATTAATGTTCCCAAAGGCTCATCTGTTAAAGGCTTTGTCCCCAGCCCATGGTGCTATTGGGAGGCAGTGGAGCATTTGACAGGTGAGGACTAGGGGAAGTTAGGTTACTGGCAGCATGCCCTTGAAGGGCATTGTGGGACTCTAGGCTCTTCCTTTTCCTTGCCCTTCTGCATCTCAGCCATAGGGCAAGCACCTCTGCTCCACCATGCTCTCCCCACCATCATGCACTACTTTGCCACAGGCCCCAAAACAATGAACCATGGAACACAGCCTCTGAAATTGTGATCCAAAATAAACCTCTTCTTTCATCAGGTTGATCACCTCAGGTATTTGTTATAGTAACAGATGGTTCATTAACACATAGATTTCATTAAAATTAAAAACTTCACTGGATACTCAAGAAAATCCACTTCTATTCCAACATGGCTCTCATGGAAAACAGGAAGAGAGAAGAAGGGAATGATGGAGAAAAACAGTATAAATATGATGGGAAGCGGGGCGATTGACAATGGCAGCAGCTTTGGCATAAAAGTAGACTTTCTGGTTGAACAAGACCTTCTCTTACATCACACTTCAGAGTTGGAGAGTCATGGAAAGTTATTTGTTGGTTAAGACTGTAAGCTATGCCTGCAGAGATCCTCTATCTCCAATAGTGCTATAAGCCTCACGACAATGATCTGTATGATATTATCCACATAGTGAGAAGTGGTAATTCACCACATACTTCCCCCCACCCTAAATGTTTTAATTTCTTTTGCTTCAAACTTTAATGTCTTGCTACAATTCAGGGCAGTGTTCATAATAGTAGCTTGCAAATTTTCACTTAGATCGTTACAAAGTTTCCATTTAGAAGATAATACTTTTGCAATTTTATAAATTCCATTTTGTTACACTAGCTTTTAAATTTAAAAAATAGGTTGAGATAACAATTTGTATTTTGGAAATTTTGAAGACTTCTAGAATTCAGATAGTTGATATTTCCCCACAGAGTGGAGTTCTCTTAAGGTGTTTATATGAAAGGAACTTGGGCTGTGTGAAGCTTAGTAGGCTATTTGAGTATGTGTTAGTTATTTGATCGTTTTGTTTGCATAATCTAAAAAACTAGTTACCAATTATGATAAATGATAAGGGATTTCCCTGTTTCTATAGTAATGCAATCTTAGAGACATTTTCCAGGAAATTTGTCTCCTGAATGATTCCCTAGATGTGACTTAAGAAACTACAGAAGATCCATTGGTTCAATTAGTTTGCTAAGAAGTTGTTCAGTGCACTGATTGAAAAAGATAACTGTAACCATGCAAAGCAGCATCCCAAGACTGGCATTTAGTGACAGTTTATTGAGTGATTGGCATGTGAAAATATTGTACTAAATTCATTAAGAAATGACAGATGAATTAGATTGAGGTCTTATCCTTCTCAAGCAAGCAACAGTCCCATGGGAAAAACTGGTAAAGAAACAAATATAAAAAGGAAGTGAATGTAGGAGTGAAATAGTGAGTAGGAAAAATGAGAAAATAAAAGCAAATGTAAGTGTATTCTGACACATCGTGTCAGAGACGAAGAACACTTTACTAATTTTTATTAACCCCGAGTTCTAAAAATATGTTTAATCTGACAATCCCTATGCTTAAAAGTCCTCTTGCAGTGACTTCTGATAGAACACAAAGATCTCTCTTTTTACACAGCTTCCATTTACAAAATTGCCAAGCTGGGAACCACCAACTAGCATCCTCACTAATGGGTAAACTAATCTGATCCCAAACTCCAACTGGCCGAGGACTCACCATCTTGCCAAGCAGCACATTTCATCTCCAGAAAACTCCACAATGTGGATTTCTTTTTATGATTCTGCATGTGTGTTTATCCAGTCTATTTCAATTCCCTGATCCTTGTTCTGCACTTGAAGACACACTACGAAGTTCAGTCTATAATTCACTAGAGAGCTTTTCATTTGTCACGACTGGTCCCATAATGGTATTATACTTACTTGAAGTTTTCAGAAGTTTCCAGCACGGAAAAGTAACTTGAATTCTGATGAATTATTGATAAGATGTCAACTCAAGTTCTGAGAGAATTCAAGCAATTCTTTGGATGTCAAGTTTTCAAGTAAACACAAGCATACTACTACTACCACCACCGCTATCCCTACCAGTTCTACCAATAATAAAAACTAATGTATAGTAGTTATGAGGTAGGTGCTAGCTATCATGCTATAAAATCTGATTTTATCAGGCGGAAAGTGTCATTATGAATGCCCAGGTCTTTTATATATATAAACAATAGTCAAAATCTGTGCATTCTATTTCTAAAATTTCACTCAACTTTGTTCATCTTGTCTACCACCACTCTACCACCATCCATTGGGGAAAATTGTAATGGTCTTCCATCAAGACCATATTCCTGATTTCTTTCAATTAAGTTGACATATTGCACTGAGACTCTTTAAAGAATATATCTTATTTTTTTATAGTAGATTTAGGCTCATAGTAAAATTGAGAGGAAGGTACAGAGATTTGTCATATACTTCCTACCTGCTCAATCCAAAGCCTCCCTACATTAACATTCTGTACCAGAGTGGTACATTTGTTACAGTGGATAAGCCTGCATTAACACATCATTATCAACAGAAGTTATTAGTTTACATTAAGGTTCGTTCTTGGTGATATACATGTTCTGGGTTTGGACAAATGTATAATGACATGATTCCAACACTATGGTATAACACAGGATAATTTCACTGTTATGATTCCATGTGTTCAGGTCTTTGTCTTGACTCTCACCCCCTCCCTAGAAAAAATTCCATGTGCTCTGCCTATTCACTCCCAATACCTCAACTCCTGGCAACCACTAATCTTTTTACTGTCTCCATACATTTTGCTTTTTCCAGAATGCCATATAGTTTTTTTTAAAAATTTTCTTTTTTCTTTTTAGATATACATGACAGTACAGTGTGTTTTGACATGTTATACATACAAAGAATATAACATTCTAATTAGGATCCCATTCTTGTGTTTGTATATGATGTGGAGTTTCACTGGTAATATAGTCATATGTGAACATAGGACAGTTATGTTCAATTCATTCTATTGCCTTTCCTATTCCTGTCTCCTCTCTCTTCCCTTTATTCCCCTTTGTCTGATCCACTGAACTTCTATTCTTCCCTCCCACTTTATTGTGTGTTAGCATCCACATATCAGAACATTCATAGAATGTCATATACTTGTAAACATACAATATATAGCATTTACAGATTGGCTCCTTTCACCTAGTAATAAGTAATATGAATTTAAGTTCCCTCCTTGTCTTTTCATAGTTACAGAGCTCATTTCTTTTTATCACTAAATAATATCCTACTGTCTGGATATACCAGTTTATTTATCCCATTTCACTGAAGCCAGAGAAACTTGAGAGCTTAACTCTCATTTTTCCTCTAAAGATGAAAGTGTGACTTTGCTAATGGTTAAATTGGATTAAGAACCATTAGAGTTTTGTATACTTTAACATACCCTCAAAAAGAAATGTATAATTGGGGGAGGGAGCATGGGAAAAATGGAAGAACTTTAGATTGAACAAAGGGGTAGGGGAGAGGGCATAGGGATAGGTAAGAGGGTGAAATGAGATGGGTATCATTACCCTAGGTACATGTATGATTGCACAAATGGTGCGACTCTGCATCATATACAACCACAGAAATGAAGTTGTGCTCCATTTGTTGTGCTCCAGAATGAAATGAAGTGCATTCTGCTCTCATGTATAACTAATTAGAAAAAAATAATAAAAAAAAAAGAAATGCGTATACTGAGTACTTGGTCTTGCAGAATGGAAATATAAATCCTAGGTACAAAAGCTTGGTTGTGTAACAAGATTTCATTGATTTCCTTAGATTTATCAGGCTCTTACCTGTACTAAGAATGTTCCCTGAAATTTGTTTCATTAGAACAAAGCCATACTGATTGATACTATTGTATTAACTACTACAATGTGTAGCATCTTCTTTTTAAAGTTCTGTAAACATGGCTAAGCAAATTTGACATCATATAGAGAGAATGTGTGGCATCTCTTTCAATCTACATGCAACCTATCTGGGCAATGGGACTACTATACTCTGTCCATTATACCATGTTTCTTGGTTCTCCTGTTTCTTCTTATCATGTTTCTTAATTGTTGCTCAGTAAGTACATAGATAAATACCTGTAGAATTTGAGTTTGTATTTAGTATATTCCTAAACTGTGTGCACTACTACCACATAACTTCTTGTGATCTCCAGGAGTTATTACAATGGGGAAAAGATGACTTCTAATGACAAGATCTTTTTCCAAGTTCCATCTGGGGACTACATTTGTACTACCATCAGGAGGGGTTGTCTCTAATTTGCACTGAATGTTCTGTGGGGAGAAATCTTTTACAACATAGGTTGCAAGTAACATATCAGTCTATGCTTTCTAGGGACTGGATTCTACAATTCAGGGTTTCCTCCTGGTGTGAATTGATGTCTATAACTATATGTATCACAGTTTGCAACCCAGAATATATAATGAATGGAGAATTTACTGGAAAGGTAGCAGTATGGGGGCTTGGATGGTGTCACGAATCTTAATACTTGGGAAATTAATGAGAGGACTTAGACATTGGGTGGAAAGTGCCAGCATGGCCAGGCAGGCAAAAACACTGCTGAGAGACAAAAAACCAAATACAGCCAACACCTGAAAACAGTAAAAAGGCTTATCTGTATGCATGGCTGATGAAACAAATGTCTCCTCCAAATGGATTTCCACTACAGTGCCACCAATAGAACAGACATGAAATATTTAATGTGTAAATGCTTAGCTGAAAGCAGCAAGAGGATTTTGCAAAAAAAAAAAAAAAAAAAGCCAGGTATCTGGACCATGTATAATTAATCATTGAAAGAGCACCATAAACTTTCTATTTTTCATCTTTTCTTAGGAGGGTAACAATCATGGCTCTCTAAAGTGGCTGGTTGCTTATTGCACCAATCTCCTCACTAGGCTTGTTCATCTGAAATAGAATTCTAGAATGAATATTTTGCTAAACACAAGAAAATGAAACCATGTCCCCCCAAATCTATGTTTCCAAAATATTCAAAACATAGCAGCAACCAGTCTCAAAGCATCCTTGAGTTATACTGGAGTGCACTTTGTTGTTTGGTACACTTTGCTTGTGCTGTTTATACTTTCCCTTATCTTTTATGGAAAAACACTGAAGAAATATCCTCTAAAATATGAGCATCTATTATTAATTATTATTATATAATAGTTATAATTAATATAAATACAGGGTAAATGAGATTTGATCAAAAACATTGTAAAAAATAGGATTGTTTCAGTGACTGAAAAAGAAGTCTCTAACATTTCATTCACATCAGTTACCAAATAGAGAAATTAATCAAGTGGGAAATTTTCTCTTCTTATAATAATTGTGGGGTTGATTTTGTTTCATGTTCAGCAAGGCAGAAAATACAGCCTACAGAGATTAAAAAGAAAAGTAGAAGTCACTTTATTAATCTGCTCTTAATCTACTCACATGTAGGTTTCTTTACTTTCTATGTTATACCTTTTGCTTAAACTTGTTTTGCTGTGTCCTTCATCTTGTATTATCTTGATATAAATGGCACCAGATATAAAGATGATTCAGGACAAGGGGACTACTATATTCACATATATTGAACAGCCCAGGCTATTGCCACAAGTTGTCAAGACTTTTCCTGTTTTGTCCATTGGTGGCCTAGCCAACTCATTATTTCTGAAGATCTTTGCTGTACATAATAATTTAGCTTCTATTCCTGTAGTTATTGCCACAGTTTTAAAATAAATATTTTTGGAAATAATTACAAACTTGAAAAGTTTACAAAAATAAAGTAATGCAGACAACATTCATATTTATTTGTCATTTGCTCTTTGCTCTCTTTTCCTGCCTATTTCTATGTCTATCTATCATCTCTCTCTCTCTCTCTCTCTCTCTCTCTCTCACACACACACACACACACACACACACACACACACGGATTAGAGATATTCACTTACATAACTACAGTAATCAACTTCATAAATTTCCATGATATAACATTTTGATCTAATCTTATGTCCAGATTCCAATTTGTCAGTTCACCTACTAATGTCTGTTACAGCACAATTGTTCCCTTCCACAAAGGATCCAATCTAAAATCAGGTATTGTTTTTAGATGTCATGACTCATTAGCTCTCTTTAGTCAGAAACATTGCCAGAGCTTTTTTCTCCTGACATTGAAATTTTTGACAAATACATTTCCAACCTCTCCTTTTTATTAATTGAATATTTAGCAGTTGGCTTTTATGACATGTCCTCATAATTATATTGATATTATGCACTGATATCCAGAGGTACCCTTGTCAGTACAGCACAGCAAGAAGCTCATGATACTCATCTGCCCTTCATTGACTCCATGAATTGGACCAGGTGTGGCCTGATTTCTCTCCTGTATAACTGCAACTTGACTTTTTCCCCCTTTACAACTAGTAAGTAATCCACAGGAAGACGTTTTATGACCATACAACTGTCTTTCTCCCCATCACAATTTCTCCTTAGATTTAGTATTCATTGGTGGATTTAACGTAGTCCATCTTTATAATTGCTAAGGGATGATTTTCCAACTCTTACACTCCCTCCACAATTACCCATCATTTGGAATGCTTCCTTATCTATTTAGTATTGCTAGAGACTCAAAATTTATCACTCAGCAAGTCTAATGAAATAGCAATGGTGGTGTGAGTCTATTTCCATTAGGCTTCAATTCAAAGGCATTTGGAAATATAATCAACAGATACTCAACACAGTGAAATCTGACTTCTCTTCCCAAAAGTCTTGAAAATCTTTCTGAGAAATCTCATCCATAGCTTTCATATTTCTACATCCAAATGACACATTTTGGTCTGTTTCCCTGGGACTTACTGCTGTCCTTAATATCTTTAAACAACCTCTTCTCTAAGAGCATGCCTCAGTTGGCTTCATCAATTCTCAATTCTCCTTGACTTCTCTTCCATGCCAGTGTGTTTACTCTCTACACTGTTTCTCCTATTTGCTTTTGAAGAATTCTAAAGATTCTATTCCAGAGTTACAGTCTCTCTTTCATTGTCTAATTTTCTTGCATCAAATGATAAGTGCATCTTTGTACTTCCATGGATATAATAGCCACGTGTATGATGATAAGACTACAAGCTTGACCTTTGTCTTGAACATTTATGTAAAGAATCAAATAACAGCACTGCATATACTGGAGTTACCTCAAACTCAGCATACCCTAAATTGTAATACTAATTTTTCTTCTACCTTATTCCCTCAAATAAATCCCTTTATCAAACAAAAAGTATATTCTTTTTACTCTATTTCATATCTGTTAATCCAGTCCTCTATCCAATTAAGTCATCTAGGAACTATTTCACCCCAATGTTGTCTAATAAAATTTCTGTGAAGATTAGAATATTCTATACCTGTGTTTACTATAGTTGGCCACTAGCCACATGTAGCTTTTGCACACTTGAAATGTGGATTTTGTAACTGAGAACTAAAATTTTTATTTTATTTCACTTAATTTAAATTTAAATAGCCACATCTGGCTAAGGACTACTAATTGAATAGTACTATTCTATACCATCATGACCCAAAATATGTGCATTCCATTTACTGCTGATGTTGACAGACACTCTGATACAAAAACACTTTATGAAATATTAAGGGGAAAAGGAATGCAGGAAGGAAAGAAAAGAGGAAGGAGAGAGAGAAGTAGGCAGGCATTTTGTTGTACATGAGTATTGCTTGAAGTCGAGATTGAGAGACACTGGGTTAAACAAGCCGAATGTTCTCTTTAAGAAATGGAGAGATCACTGGAGCTCCTCTGAGCTTTCCTAATGCTACATGAAGAGCAGAACTCACAGGAAAGGAAATAGAGTGCAGCATTCTCAGATTTGACTACAAAACATTTTTCCTCAGAAAATGTCAATGAATACTTAAGTAACCGCAGACACAGTTGGAAAATAATCCCAAGGTCCTTCCTTTTCTTTACCATCTACCTACTCCATCAACTAGTCCTTCCAATTCTACCTTTTAAATATTTTTCCACATCTATTTCTTCATCTCTTTCCTCACTTGTATTAACTTGCCAGAACTACCATAACAAAGTCACACAGACAAGTGGTTTAAACAACAGAACTTTCTTTTCTCACAATTCTGAAGGCTAGAAGTATTTATTTAGCATTTAGATTGTATCAAAGAGATAATACTAAAAATGACGTCCTCTTTACACATTTTAACTGGGCACTGAGTCCCTTTTCAGCTTGGATGGTTACTACTTTCAGCATCAAATGGTTTTGTTTTGAGTTATTTTACTGACTAGTTAGCAGCAACCTCTACTCATCCTTTTATGCATGATTGTTAATTGCACCAATGATTGGTGTGTTCACATATCCAGTTCCTTTCAGTGAACATCCATAAAACACAATGTTTCTAGTCCTCCGCAATCAAAACTGAATGAGAAGTGGTTTTTATCTTCTAGGAGCTAAAGTCATAAGTGTATGCAGATAGGTGAGAAAATAAATTACAGCTGATTGTGAAGATTGTGGATAATATGCATTATCTACGACAACTTCTCTGTTAAGTCAGATGGCTTAGAGAAAATTTGGCATGCCTGATCATAAGCTTTATAAAACTTCTCTTTTAAAAATTGTTTTTATTTAGAAATTTCTTCTATGTTATTAATCATTTACTTATGCTCATAGAAACAACTAGGAGGAAAGCACCAAAGGATTATGCCATTTTCTTCAAATTTTCTGTATAAAATTTAGAGATGGACCCTTAGATCCAGAAACAAGGGCATTGCTTACATTCAATATTGATGCTTTCTGTTAGATTATGTGTTTTCTGGGTCTTTCCTATGGTGTCTCAACTTTGACCTATTGTGTTTTCCTCCACCCCTTACCCCCATGTAATGTTTACATAAATACCTTTTAAAGTAAATGTACATTCCCTTTTGGTTCTATAACCTTTTATAGATTTCTTAATTTCTGCCACCCACCCACCCTCCTCTAATTCTTAGTTCATCTTTTTATCATCTTACTGTGTCCAGTCAGAATTAAATCTCCTTGCTCATTTATTTCTGTTATTGATGCTCCAGCTGAAAATATTTTCTTTTTCCTACATTCTCTACATTTAAAAAAAATCTTCTACTAGAAATATAATTGTATTCTTTATTGTCATCGGCACTGCTGCTTTCTGTCTATAATTATTTGGAACATTTTCCGACATCCTAAAGGAAGCAGGGCTGTCATCATTTTTCATGCAGTTTTTAACCTTATGGAGATTTTTTCACCTTTACTATGTTGCTTTCATGACTTCTTTCTTCTGAGAAAATTATAGCACTATTGAAAAGTTCGAACAATTTTTGTTTCCCAACATTAATTCATTCTTGTACCTAAAATCCTATCTGATTTACAGACTCACTTTTTGGTGTGTTTTGTTTTTCAGTATTTCTAGGCTATATCTTTAAATAAAAATCTATCGAAGCCTCCGTTTCTAAGTGTTTCACATCTTAAAATCAAGATCTGTAGCATTTATCTTTTCAAATTCACAATACGTTGCCGTATATTCCAAGAGTTTTTATCTTTCAAATGTCCATTTTATTAGTGTGGCAAACACAGTGCACTCTTCCTTAGGGAACTTTTCCTCTGTTTAATTGGTGTGAAAGCTCAAAATCAGTGCACTTATCAATATGGATTTTGCTGCTGTTTGGAAACAAGTTTGGTTTGCTTATCTTTTTTTTCAAAGATATGCTTACATATTTGCAGTGTTCAGTTTTTCACACATTTATTTGTTTTCACAGCATGCTCCAACTCTCTTTTCTTTTTTTCTTCCAGTAACCTCTTTGACCTCAGATTCCCCCTGCCTGACCCTTATGATAGTAGAGCACAACTTCCTTTGGCACTAGACATTCTGTTCTCTTGTAATTTCTCCAAACTCTTTCTCTATCATATTTGCTTCCTTTTTCTCACAAAATTCAGGTAATATTGACTCTTAAAGTCACTTTTTACAAAATGAGTTTCCTGTATAACAACAATATTGTTCCTGCTCAATTCTGGCTGGATTGGATTTAGCATTACGTCTTTCCCCCCTTCTTTCCTCCCTCCTTCCCTCCCTCCCTCCCTCCCTTCCTTCCTTCCTTCCTTCCTTCCTTCTTTCCTTCCTTCCTTCCTTGCTTCCTTCTTTCCTTCCTTCCTTCCCTCCTTTCTTATCCTCAACTACAAAATAAGAAAACATTTCATATCTCTTTCATGATGGTCTTTCCTGCTGTTATTTTCTGATAGGACTCCAGTATATTTACTTGCACTTGTTTGATCAGACACAGTATCATAGCAGAAGAAAAAACTTAAAATATGACAAGAGGCTGAAATAAACTTGAGACTCACATCCACTGTGGGTCTTAGGAAAGCCACATAACCTCTCTAAGCTTCACTTTCCTCTTCTGGTAAATAAGGAGCTTTTAAACACTCATGAAATTTTTCTTTTTAAAGGAGTTTTTGAAAGGATATATGATAAAATGTTTAGTATAATTCTTTGCATAGAATAAGCACTAAATACATATTAATTACACAATTTCATCCATGTCATCTTCTTACCTTTTATTCTAAACTTTTAGGAAGTCTCTGCTATACCCATTAACACTGTGACTAGTGTGGTTATATAGTTGTGATTTTTTAAAATGACAATTTAGAATGGTTTTTATGGTTAGATCTTACCCATGAATGATTTCTTGAGCCATGTCTCAAACATGTTTTTAACTGTTTTGGAAACTTCCGTTCTTTTCTCATCTCATCTCAACCAAAGGTGGTCTAGTATGTGGAAAAGCCTGTACTTCCAGAGCTCTAGTTCTATTTTAAATGCCCAGCAATCTGACCAAACATCAACCCTACATGCCCACTTTACTAGGACAGATCACTACTCATTGTGATGTTGATGTGGGGTCACAGTGTTTCCATCATCCATCCTACGGATAGGATCTTGAATGTACCCTAGATATTGAAGTCCTGGTTCCCAGAGTAGTGCTGTTGGAGGTAGTGGAACCTTCAGGAGACAGGGATTACTGAGAGGGTGTGCCCTCAAAGGGGATATTGGGACTCTAGCCCCTTCCTGTCCCATTATTCATATCCCAGCTTCCATGAGGTAAATAGGTCTTCTCTGCCACATTCTTTCCACCATGATGTACTGTGTCACAAAAGGCCAAAAGCAATGTGCCCTAGTGACCAAGGCCTGAAACCCTTGAAACTCTCAGTTAAAAGAAACTTGTCTTTCTTTTAAGTGCGTTTTCTCAGGTATTTTTATAGTGACAGAAAGTTGATGAACACAGGCCACCACCTCAATTCTGAAGCTAATTGAGCAGTCTTTCGTTTTGGCCTATGTGTGAAATCAATGATAACATCTTCCAGTTCTTTATCCTCTGACAGAAAAAAATCTAACCTTAATTTAGTAAATGAGTATTTTAAGAAGTGGCAGAATATCTGATGAATTCTGTAGTCACATTGACTTGATAGTCAGTGGCGGGAGGGAAATAAACAACAAATATGGTAAATTATGCAATATATCAGAAATATGCATATTTCTACTATGCAAAAAAATATGAGAAAGGTAAGAATAAGATTGGAGATTCAAGGGTCTAGGATTTTAAATAAGATTGTGAGAAAGTAACATTTGATCACCTCTAGAAGGATGTAGGGCAGTGGTTATGGGCATAGCTGGTAGAAGAATGGTTTGGGCAGAGAGAAGAGCTCACAGAAAAGCTCAAGGGTGGAAGCTTGACTAAAGGGTTGGAAGGGATAGCTAGGCAGTCAGTGTGTCCAGAGTGGATTAGTTGAGGGGGGAAAATAGCAAGAAATAGGTGCAATAGGTACTGGGAAAGAGACTGTGTTGGGTTTCATAAGCCACTGTGAGAACGTGGGTTTTTACTCTGAGTGAACTTAGAATACTGGAAGACTCTAAAAAGAAAAAAAAAACTGACATGTTCTGACATAAGTTTTGAAAGGATTACTTTGGGTACTGTATTGAGCATAGAAAATCTATTTTTACCCTTTTTACAGCCCATACTTCTTTTTTTAACTACAAATGTGATCCCTGTATCTACATCAATTTTAGTAATTAAGTTCTCTACTATTTTGCATCCTGCTAGAAAATCTAAGCAAAGACTTACAAGAGGTCACAGTAGGAAACAGATTAGCAAATGCCTGCTAAGTTCTTGTTCTTAATAATTAAAGCATATAATTCTGAAAATTTGTTTTAAAAGCAAAGTGATTTATTTTTTAAAAAATCGTTGAAGGATGTACAGATTTTAAATCATAGATAACAAATGTAATTAAACCAAAATGTAACAAAATATAGAAAAAAGAGGGCAATTTCAAATCACATAAAAATGAAAAGTAAAAAATATATGAAGAAAGAGGCCAAGGCCTGAAATTAAAAAGCTTCTGCATAGCAAAGGAAACAATTCAGAGTGTAAAGAAAGAGTCTATAGAAAGAGAGAAAATCTTTGCTACTTTTCCAACAAAGGATTAATAATGATAATATATAAGTACTCAATAAACTTAACCTCAAAAACAACAAATAACCAAATCAATAAATGGGCAAATGAACTAAAGGGACATTTCTTAAAAGAGGAAATACAAGTGGCTATATGTATGTTGAACATCTCTGGGCATCAGAGAAATGAAAATCTAAACTATACAGATTTTATCTCACTCTACTTAGAGTGACAATCAAAAATATAAATAACATTTGATGCTGGTGAAGGAGCTGGGTTGTAGCTCGGTGGCAGAGCACTTGCCTAGCACGTGTGAGGCACTGGATTCGATCCTTAGCACTGCATAAAAATAAATAAAATAAAGGCATGCTGTTCATCTATAACTGCAAAAAAACAAATGCTGGTGAAGATGTGAGGGTAAAGGTACACTCATACATGGTTAGTAAGACTGCAAATTAGTGCAACCACTTTGGAAAGCAGTGTGGAGATTCCTCAAAAGAATATAGATTTTCTATAACTTTTATTGATGTTCCATAAGAAACAAGGTTTAGGTATTTTTAGGACGGATAACTTAGCTAAGCACCATTTAGTTCATTTTTCTGTTGCTTTGAAACAAGATAGGCAACAAGATGTGGTAAAAACTGAAGGTTTGAGAGGATGGCTGACCTGAATTTCAGTCCAGATTTCCTTGCTTACTGGCTTTGTCACCTTGGGCACACTTCTCAAACTTCTTAAGTCCTAGAGTCCTCTTTTGTAAACTAGTGATATGTAGAATTACTTTGGAGAATTTGGGGATGAAAAGGAAATAAAAGGAATAAAAAGTTTAATACCTATCATATAATAGGTATTCAATAAATATCTGGTGAAAGAAAAAGAATCTATTAATATTCAACAATGTTTTACTACATTTTCAAATTTCTCAAGTAATGTCTAGGATTTGGTGGATGCAGGAGTCCAGTTAGCTCTCATTTGTACTTTCTACTCTACTGTCCATACATCCAGCAAGGCATCTAGTTTCTCTTTCACTTCCTTCCCCTTTTTTTCCTTTTGCATGTTTCTTTTATGGTTTTTTAACTCCCAACCTTCTTTTTGTCCCAAATCATGGGATGAATTTTTCTTTATTTTCTATTATTTTTTCTTTCTAAACTCCATTTCCACTGGCTGCTAGGTGCGCCTACCCTTGATGCAAGAGAAGCAGACTGTAAGGAGTCTCGGCCCTTTTGAGCTCCCCTGCCGTATTTCCTTCCTGTGGCTCACAGAAGTTCCTTCTCTAGATATTCTCCAAGTTTCCTGTCCACAGTGCTCTCAATTGTGTGTTACATTTAATGCAACATGAAGAAGAAAATTTAAAAGTTGTGGCATCACAGGTGTGAGTGAATAACAACATCTTTTAGACATCAGATGATTCATCTCTCAAATGAGAATGTGTGGATGAAATAATCACTATCTTCACCAATCTGATAAAGTGTTTTTAAAAACCCCATATTTATAATAATTTATTATAGTATCTTATTTAATTGTTACAACAGATCTGTGAGGGTACCCTCTTCATTATATCTTTTTACATAAAATAAGATTTTTTTCTCAATGTAAAATCAAATCTGTTCATTATGAAATATTTAGAAAAATCAAATAAACTAAAATGTGCAGTAGAGGATACTGGAGAACATGGTAGAGTAGAGGTGATTGCTTTCCAACCTGCTTCATGGTGTGAGACCAGCAAAGTGGATAAACAGCTTCTCAGTGAGGTGAGTGATAGGAGGTGTTTTACTGGGATTTGATACTGGACTCTCAGAACAGCTTAGGAATTCAGAAATTTGGATGTAATAAAATTAAAGAAGAAAACCCATCACCAGTGCCAGCAACTGCTAGAGCAGATCCACCGGTAAACAAATTGGGGAAGGGACTAGGAGAACCCGCATTTCACGTGGCACCATGACGTGTCTTGACTCACAGGAGTCAGAGGTCAAGGACACCAGTGAAGTGATCTAGTGGGTGAGCCACACTATATCCTCATGCAGGACAGACATGGTGCATCTCTGGGTTGAGCGCATAGAGCCAAGGCGGATGCCATCTTTCCCGTTGCACTCCAGCAGCCAGCAGTGTGGAGTCAAACCCTGGCAACCAGACATATGTAATACATGCCAGGTCCAAAAATTAGATCTTGCAAAGGCCAATCACACAACTCAGAGAGTTGAAAACCAGAAGAAATTTAGATGTGGAGAGAATTTTACCCAGGGAAATAGAGGACATTCAGACCCAAGTGATCCTGGGTTCCACTCACCGTTTGCGAGCGGTGGCTCACAGAACCAGCTGGGGCAAAGCTTGGAATCCAATCAGGCCGGTGGGAGTAATGTGTGCTTGGGGACTAATCCCAGGAGGCCTGTAAGGACAGGACCCAAGGGTGGCAAAGGGAGCAAAGGATTGGCTCCAGACTGCTAAGGTACAGACGCCCAGTGTGGATTGGCACCTGCCAGGTTCTGAAGGTGCACAAATTTAAACTCTTTAGACCAATCACCATTCAACAAAGCATGAAAAGCCTAACTGGACCTAAACCTCACCTTCAGGAATTCTGCCTCCAGAAACTCCTCTCACAGAACTCTATGGTGACTCCACCCTGAGAGTAGAGCAGACAACACTGTCCAGCACGCCCTACCGAATACTGCTGAGAAGGGAAACTGAGAATCTTGAACTCCAACAGGCAATGTTACAAGCAACACAGAGAGGAAGGACTTGAAAGCCTGTGGCTACTATTCTTGTGTGCAAAACATACCTCAGGAAAAAAACAGAAAGAAAAACACTTGGGAACAGACAACCAACACATATTATCATCAACAATTTTTGATCATCCCAACAGAAACAATTCCTGAATTTTTCATTAAAAACCTTTTGTTCCCCCCCTTCTTCCTACCCTCCCCACACCTCATTTCTGATTTTGTACTGAAGGATTCATGGATATTTGTAAATATAAATATTTGTCTCATTTTTCTAATTTCTAGCATATTTTGAAGGTAGTTATTTTTTAGATTTTGTCTTTTGAGGGTTAGGATTTTTGATTAGTATATTTTGGGTTTTTTTTTTTTGTATTGTTTTTCTCCTGTCTATTTCTCTTGATTCTCTTCCTCTATTTACTTTTGCTAATGGAAAAATTTCATTGTTCTCTATTCAATCTTTTTTTAATTTTTTTCTTCTAGTTTCTCTCCTCCACCCTCATAATCATCACATCCTACATCCCTTTGCCATTCTCCCTGTTCACTTTTTTTAAAATTAATTTAATTTTATAGTTTTAAACAATGGAGCACAACTTTTCATTTCTCTGGTTGTACATGATGTAGAGTCACAATACTCGTGCAGTCATACCATACATAGGGGTAATAATGTCCATCTCTTTTTTTTTAATTTTTTTTAATTTTAATTTTAATTTTTATTTTTTTTCTCAAAAATTGCATTTTAATACATGTTATCAAACATAACAGAAAAAAAATAAATTTTCAGAAGCTGTACACACTGTTCACTGAAAACATTTGTTGAGGCAAATAGAAAAAAATTGTTAAAATCATAATTTTTCTAACCTTGCACAAAATTATAAAAATATATATATATACTGTTCATTGAAAGTGCATATAAAGGTGTTTAATATGAAGAATTTAATCTGCTTATAATTTTGTGCAATAATGTCCATCTCATTCCACCATCTCCCCATCACACCTCCTCCCATTTCCTCTTTTCCCTCTGTTCAATCCAAAGTTCCTTCATTCTTCTTTTGCCCTCCCTCCATTATGGACCAGCGTCCACTTATCAGAGAAAACATTTGGTCTTTGGATTTTGAGACCAGCTTACTTCATTTAGCATGATATCCTTCAGCTCCATCCTTTTACCCATAAATGCCATAATTTCATTCTTCTTTAAGGCTGAGTAATATTCTACTGTGTTTATATACCACAGTTTCTTTATCCATTTATCTGTTGAAGGGTATCTAGGCTGTTTCCACAGATACCTGTTGTAAATTGAAGTGCTATAAACATTGAGGTAACTGCACTACTGTAGTGTGCTGATTTTAAGTTCTTTGGGTATAGGCCAAGGAGTGGGATAGCTAGGTCAAAGAGTGGTTCCATTCCAAGTTTTCTAAGGAATCTTCATACTGCTTTCTATAGTGGTTACACCATTTTGCAATCCTACCAGCAATTAATCAGTGTACCTTTTTCCCCACATTCTCACCAGCACTTACTGTTGCTTGAATTCTTGATACTTGCCATTCTGACGGGAATGAGATAAAATCTTAGAGTGGTTTTGATTTGCATTTCTCTAATTGCTAGAGATATTGAACATTTTTTTCATAAATTTGTTCATCAATAGTATATCTTCTTCTATGAAGTGTTTCCTTAGCCCATTTATTGATTAGATTAATTGTACTTTTGGTGTTAAGTTTTTTGAATTATTTTTATATATCCTGGAGATTAGTGCTCTATCTGATGTACATGTGGTAAAAATTTGCTCCCATTCTGTAGGCTCTCTCTTTACTCCATTAGTTGTTTCTTTTGCTGAGAAGAAGATTTTTAGTTTGAATCCATCCCATTTATTGATTATTGATTTTATTTCTTGTGCTTTAGGGGTCTTGTTAAGGAAGTCAAGTGCTAAGTTGACGTGATGAAGATTTGGGCCTGCTTTTTCTTCTATTAGATACAAAGTCTCTAGTCTAATTCCTAGGTCCTTAATCCACTTTCAGTTGAGTTTGTGCAGGGTAAGAGATAGAGGTTTAATTTCATTTTGCTGTATATGGATTTCCAGTTTTCCCGGCACCATTTGTTGAAGAAGATATCTTTTCTCCAATGTATGGTTTTGGCACCTTTGTCTAGTGTGAGATAACTGTATTTATGTGGATTTGTCTCCATGTTCTCTATTCTGTACCATTGGTCTACATGTCTAGTTGTCTGGTTTATGTTTTGTTTGTTTGTTTGTTTGTTTTGTCCTGGGGATTGAACCCAGGGCCTTGTGCATAGGAGGCAAGCATTCTATCAACTGAGCTACATCTCCAGCCCCTATGTGTCTATTTTGATTCCAATACCATGCCATTTGTGTTATTAATGCTCTGTAGTATAGTTTAAGGTCTGGTATTGTGATGCCTCTTGCTTCACTCTTCTTGCTAAGGATCTCTTATTTTTCCAAATGAGTTCCATGATTACTTTTCTATTTATATGGGAATGTCATTGGGATTTTGATTGGAATTGCATTAAATCTGAATAATGCTCTTTATAGTGTGGTCACTTTGACAATATTAATTCTGCCTATCCAAGAACAAGGGAGATCTTTCCATCTTTTAAGGTCTTCTTTAATTTTTTATTTAGTGTTCTGTAGTTTTCATTGTAGAGATTTTTCACCTCTTTTGTTAGGTTGATTCCAAAGTATTTTATTTTGTTGAGGCTATTGTAAATGGGGTAGTTTCCCTAATTTCTCTTTCAGAAGATTTCTCACAGATGTACAGAAATGCATTGATTTATGGGTGTTGATTTTATATTCTGCTACTTTGCCAAATTCATTTATTAGTTCTATAAGTTTTCTAGTGGAATTTTTTGGATCCTTTAAGTATAGAATCATGTCATCTGCAAATAATGATAACTTGAGTTCTTCTTTTCCTGTTTATATCTCTTTAATTTCTTTCATCTGTCTATTTGCTGTGGCTAGAATTTCCAGGACTATGTGGAATAGAAGTGGTGAAAGAGGACATCCTTGTCTTGTTCCAGTTTTTAGGGGGAATGATTTCAATTTTTGTTCATTTAGAAAGAAGCTGGTGCTGGGCTTAGCATAGATAGCTTTTACAATGTTGAGGTATATTCCTACTATCCTTAGTTTTTCTAGTGTTTTGAACATGAAGTGGTGCTGTGTTTTGTCAAATGCTTTTTTTTTCATCTATTGATATGATCATGTGATTTTTATCTTTATGTTTGTTGATGTGATGAATTACATTTATTGATTTCTGTATGTTGAAGCAACCATGCATCCCTGGGATGAACCCATACATGATTGTGATGCACTATCTTTTTAATATGTTTTTGTATTCAATTTGCCAGAATTTTATTAAGAATTTTTTGCAATTATGTTCATTAGAGATATTGGTCTGAAGTTTTCTTTCCTTGATGTGTCCTTGTCTGGTTTTTGTATCAGGGTTATATTGACAAAATAGAATGAGTTTGGAAGGGTTCCTTCTATTTCTATTTCATGGAATAATTTGAGGAGTATTGGTATTAATTCTTCTTTATAGGTCTTGTAGAACTCAGCTGAAAATTTACCTTGTCCTGGGCTTTTTTTGTTCGGTAGGCTTTTGATGGTATCTTCTATTTCCTTGCTTGAAATTGATCTGTTTAGATTGTGTATGTCCTCCTGACTCAGTTTGGGTAGATCATATGACTCTAGAAATTTGTTGATGTTTTCAAGATTTTCTATTTTCTAGGACTTGGAGATGTAATGTTAGGTCATTTATTTGTTGATTTCTTATTCTTTTCATGAATAAACTCAATGCAATGAATTTCCTCTTAGCACTGCCTTCATAGTGTCCCAAAGATTTTGACATTGTGTCAGTGTTCTCATTTACCTCTAAGTATTTTTTAATCTCTACTCTGATGTCCTCTGCTATCCATTGTTCTTTCAATAGCATGCTATTTAGTCTCCAGGTTTTGAAATAGCTTCTATTATTTATTTTATCATTGATTTCTAATTTCATGTCATTATGATCTGATAGAATAGAGGGTAGTATCTCTATTTTTTATTTTGCTAAGAGTAGCTTTGTGGCATAATATATGGTCTATTTTAGAGAAGGATCCATTTGCTGCTGAAAAGAAAGTGTATTCAGTCGGATGAAATATTCTATATATGTCTGTTAAGTTTAAATTATTGATTGTATTATTGAGTTCTATAATTTCTTTGTTTAGTTTTTGTTGGAAGATTTATCCAGTGGTGAAAGAGATGTGTTAAAGTCACCCAGTGTTACTATGTTGTGATCTATTTGATTCTTGAAGTTGAGAAGAGTTTGTATAATATACATAGATGCCCTATTGATTGGGGCATATATATTTGCAATTGTTATGTCTTGCTGATGTATGGTTTCCTTAAGCAGTATGAAATATCCTTCTTTAGCCCTTCTGATTAACTTTGGTTTGATGTCTATCTACTTTGTCTAATATGAAGATAGAAATCCCTGCTTGTTTACGCAGTCCATGTGAGTGTTTTGTTTCTTCCCAGCTTTTCACCTTCAGTCTGTTGATGTCTTTTCCTATGAAATGAGTCTCTTAAAGGTAGCATATTGTTGGGTCTTTTTTAAAAATCCAATTTGCCAGTCTATATCTTTTGATTGATGAGTTTAGGCTATTAACATTCAGGGTTATTATTGAGACATGGTTTGTATTACCGATAATTTTGGTTTATTTTTGTTTTTTAATTTGGCTTTATTTCTCCTTTCATTAGTTTTTCCTTTAGTGTAGTTCCTCCCTTTACTGATTTTCATTTTTATTTTTCATTTCTTCCTCTTGGAGTATTTGGCTGAGGATGTTCTGTAGTGCAGGCTTTCTAGTTGTAAATTCTTTTAACTTTTGTTTATCATGAAAGGATTTTATTTCATCATCAAATCTAAAGCTTAATTTTGCTGGATATAAGATTCTTGGTTGGCAGTCATTTTCTTTCAGAGATTAGTATATGTTATTTCAGGATCTCCTGGCTGTAAGAGTCTGTGTTGAAAAATCTACTGAGATCCAAATTGGTCTCTCTCTATATGTAATTTGATTCTTTTCTCTTGCAGTCTTTAAAATTCTATCCTTATTCTGTATGCTAGGTATTTTCATTATAATGTGCCTTGATGTAGATCCGTTGTAATTTTGTACATTTGGTGTCTTGTAAGCCTCTTGTATTTGATTTTTGAATTCATTCTATGTGTTTGGGAAATTTTTTGATATTATTTCATTGTTTATTCCTTTGATTTGTATCTCTTTGTCTTTCTGTATACTAATAAATCTTATATTTGGTCTTTTGATGCTATCTCATAATTCTTGGATGTTCTTCTCATAGATTATTATCATCTTTACTGTTTGATCAACTTTATTTTCAAGATTTTATATTTTATCTTCATTGAGGTTCTGTCTTCCAAGTGATCTAGTCTGTTGGTGGTGATTTCTATTGAGTTTTTAATTTGGTTTATTATTTCCTTCATTTCAAGAATTTCTGTTTGTTTGTTTTTCTCAGAATCTCTATCTCTTTATTGAAGTAATCTTTTGCTTTCTGTATTTGTTCATGTAGCTCTTTATCAAAGTGATCTTTTGTTTCCTGTTTGCTTTCTTATATCATCCTTTAGTGTGCAGAACATTTTAATCATAAACATCCTAAACTCCTCTGAAATTTCTTCTACTGTATTGGCCACGGATTCTAATAATGTAGTATCTTGGATTGTTTGGGATACTTCCTTCCCTTGTTTTTTCTTGTTGTTTAGCTTCTCATCTAGCTGTGCAGACCAGAGGTATTACTGTTTCTACCTTATAGACTCCTGGTGTCCCTGCAGGTTTCCAATGCAAACAATATGCAGCCTTAAACCAAATATCTCCTATTAAGACATTTACAGTTTTGTTGTCATACACAGAAGTATGTGTTTAATTATTATCTACAATATAAACAGTAGGTTTGTGAAAGGGTCTACAGTTTCTAATGGTGGACAAAGAGAGAACCAGGGGGTGTAGGATGAAATGCTAGGAATATAGAAATATTAGAGGATAGAAGTAGGTGAGGATATTGAAGTATTAGATCTTAGGAAGTGTGTATGTGGAATCAAAAGAAGTTGTCTAGTAGCAGGAGAAAAGAGAGAAAGAGACTCTGGGGAGACAGATCATGTGGGAAGAGAACAGAAAGAGAGTACAAAAAATACAAACAAAAAAATAAGAAAAAGAGAAAAATTAACAATAAGAGATAAAAGAATATGCAACAAAACTGTAATATCCCATTCAGACATCTCAGTCCTCAGTTGCCTAATGCATGGAAAGTACCTGGTTTCACAAATATTGGAGATGGGAGGGTAGGAAAAGAGAGAGGG
>CM053412.1:49803626-49834571 GCA_028644305.1 Xerus rutilus | reverse complement strand
AGTTCAGTCTCTTTTGTTGGATATGAGGTCAGTACTGCTCCATGGGAACAGAGAGGGGAGAAGGAAGGAGCCCCAGGTCAGCCATAGTCTCCCAAGTTCAGCAGGTTTTCTTGAATAAACACTTTGTTCTGTGTCTTTAGTGATTTTTCAGATGCCTGGAATTATTGCTACTGATTATTTTGTCATTAAATTTGTTTCTTTTGTCAGGAAAGTGGATTGAATGAGCTCATCCTTCAATATTCTCACAGTCTGACCTGCCGATTCTGTTGAACATTAAGGGTTGCAGACTTTTGTGGTCCTTTTTGAGGACCTTTTTTAAAGGTTAAATAAAAGATACATTTCTTAGTTCATGGGAAAAATCAACAAATACTGTTCAAAACATCTTCTAAGTGAAAGTATGCATTTTATATAATCTAGTAGTACTTGTCAGCATCTTAAATGCAGTTTGTTGGTAAATCAGGCATAATTTGTGATAATACCAGGAAGAGTCACGCTGGTGACAAGAATGAGATTTTTAAAAAATATTTTACCAAATATATTATGTTAAAAGATTGTAAGCAATGTAACTTTCAGAGGATTAGCTCAAATTTGTAATGTTAATAGTTTATATTAGGGGTTTCCTCAAGATAACATTATGGCAAATATTCATGACACCCAAAACTGTCCTTTTCTAAATATATATTGGTGGACTACCAGATAAAAATTTTGTTTTCTTTATTGAAAAGAAAGAACATTTGTACACAAATTTGCCTGCTGTACAATATAGTTTAGCTAGAAAATTATCAACATTATTTTAGTTGTTCTGTTTTTTATTTGGAAAAAATCATCTTTCTTTCACCACAGATGCTTGCATCATTTTTCCATCATGGAGAAATTACTGTGCTAACTTTCACTTAAGAATTCAAACTTGATAATTAATGATGATCAACATCAAAACTTTGGCATAAAAATCTATAGCAAAGAGTGCATCTTCTTCCTCTCTCACTCTCAAGTCCTCCCAGTTCTATGGAGCCTCTTTACAAGATCAGTCCCATGCACTTTAGTGAAGTGGAGTTTGTCTCCAGCCAAAATGTGAACAGCTTATAGAATACCTGAGACCCTTGATTACTTTGATTTTAGCACATTACTTGCAGAGTCTCTGAGAAGGAAATTGAAGCTGTTAAGACCAGAGGCTTTGGACTCCATCAGAGACAGAAGTAGACCCCACTCTGCCACATGACCTTATACATGTTACTTACTGGCAATGACATCTTGGGCAAGTCCTTTATGTTTCCATGACTCATCTTTTATATGGGGAGAATAATCATTCATAGTAGTGCTGGATCGATTACATAAAGTGTGTAAAGCATTTAGCAAATTCATCACACATGTAAGCTGAAGAACGGTCACCAAAACTGCCTCAGCCTGGGAAGGAGTTTCTAGGTTTTGAAGGAAATTAATAGTTTCATACTATGAACTTTTTACATGAGCAGTCAGTAAAGGGTTGAGAGTTCAAAGTTAAATGTATCAGTTGACATTGAGAAAAATCAGAACTTAATACATTGTACACTCATTCTAGTTTAAGGACAAATGGTCTTTGTTTTCTCATTTCTTCCAGAAGATATTTTAATTATCAAGCAGCAAAGAATTATTTTTAGTGATGACTGCTAGTCATGAATAAAGATAGAAATCCACATCATCTCCCTATAAAAAGTGTAGACCCCTTGAAATTGGATATGTCTTTGGCATTCTCTAAAGTATTAGTATCTAGCAAGCACTCAAAAAATAGTATTTTTAAAACAAATTTACTCTAGTTACATGTTTTGAAAAGTAGTAGTTAAAAGTGGAGTGTACCTAAAGAATAGCAAAGGAAGACCTAGTAACAAGCCTCACCTGTGGAAGATATACGCTCCGATTCTTTGTCACTCCTTGCTCCTGACTTGTTTTGGCAAAGGGAAAAAAAACAATCCATTAATGTGATTTGTGTCAGAGATACATGTGGGACTATATTGTATATGATCATACTGAAAAATACTGATTCCAAATATATTTTGTAAAAAATAATCATATTAAACATGCTCTTAAAAATTAGAATCACAGTAAAAGATTACTCTGTGCAAGAAAGAAGAGAACTTAAATGAGTGCATGCAAAATTTTCTTCTTACTCATAACCTAGTATTTCTCTGTGATGTCTCATAATGAGTCCTGTAATTATTAGTCTAAATCAGTGGGTAGCAATAATGAATAAGTCAAGACCCTTGACAGTAAGTTCAACAGGATCCTTTCCCAATTGATCAATAGTACATTCATTTTTAAAATGGTATACCAAATTCTTATTAATTACAGTACTAATAATCTAAATGATAGTGGATTTTCTTTGCAGGAATTTTAAAAGTAGGTCTGGAAAAATCATAGTGTGAGGACATAATGGACTTTATTCAGGAGAGGAACAGTGAATGAGCATTCCATTTATTACAGAAAGAAAGCTGCTGGACAAGGGGGATCTGTGAATGAAGACCATTCTTTGGACAGGCAGGAACTTGTACTGGCAGTGATAATGGTCCCTTCTACACTGTATATCTACATTTTGCAAAAAGCATTTTTACCTGCCTCCATGGAATAGATTTTTGAAAACCCATACAAAGCTTGGTACCAGTCCAGTGTCAGAACAGCAGTTCCTCACTTTTCAGTGAACATATTTCAGCATTCATCCAAACCCAACTTCCAAGAAGCATGAAAGAAACTGGCAATCTTCCATCCATGGATGCTACAGAGAGAAGCATGTTAGGAATAGTCTCAGTGAAAGCAACCACACACTGAAAGAAAGGGCATTGAGGCTATTTAACTCTGGAGAGATTTATAATGTATATGTTAGGTATATGGCATACATGTGTTTGTATGTTTTTGTATATAAGTGTGTGTGTGCGCTCACATGCTTAGGTGTGTGTATACACAAATACACATATATATTCTATCTTATTTGTACAAAGGAAGGGCTTCCAAGGAGGCAAATCCAGCACAGCATCAGTCTGCAAAGCAATTTGGAAAATTAGTGAGAATGATCCACCTTCCTTATTGAACTCAAAAAAAGATGTGCTTGTTCTAAAGTAGGAAGCAAACACCAGCTAATATGGTTTAGTACCTGGTAATTTCCTGGCTCTTGGCTGCTGCCTGACCCCTCTGTCTGCAGATGTGCTTGACCTCTAACTCTAGCAAGCTCTCTAACTTCCCCAGACTGACTTCAAAGAAACCTTTTACCTTGTCCTCTCTTTTTAATATGTGCTTTGATTCTCTTGCTTATTTGATTTTTCATTTCCTTGGCCCTTTGCCCCTATGTTTCTGAGCTCTGGCATTTTTATTTTAACAGAGGACTTACTTTGTGTTTTTCCATGCCTTGATTACACATGTCAATAAACAATGCATTTATTGAACAAACTAGGTCCTACTCACTGAGGTGAAAAACCTATGAAATTAGAGTATTCTGTGAAAATGATCACATATTTTTATCAGTTCTATAGAAAGAAAATGTGCTTATAAAATGCATAACAAGCCGAGTGAATTGGCACATGCCTATAATCCCAGTGGCTTGGGAGGCTGAGGCAGAAGAATCACAAGTTCAATGCCAGCCTCAGCAAAAGTGGGGCGGCTAAGCAACTCAGTGAGACCCTGTCTCTAAATAAAATACAAAATAGGGCTGGGGATGCGGCTCAGTGGTCGAGTACACCAGAGTTCAACTCCTGGTACTCCCAAAAATAAAAATAAAATAAATAAAATGCATAACAATACTAGCTACCATGTATTAAAATTTTAAGATATGCTAAGTACACTGATTGCTTTATATGCTCTCTCCTTTCATCTTTATAGAACCACATCAGTTAGATACTCATGACTTTTGTGTAATTTACAGGCAACCAAGAATTACAGAGTGTATAGCTATTAACAAATAAGGAAGGAATTCCAGCTCAGGTTACTTGACTGTCTTGAAAATATGGTCCATAAAACTTACAGATGTAGCAAACAACTACAGAGACAGATCAGTGGAGCACAAGTTGTGTCAGAAAAGGTAAGGAAGAAGGTAAAACTCTTTAATTCTCTAACCAAAAGGAGGGTACTTTGGGGACATGGCTAGTAAAATCACACTTCAGTTAATTAGCCTGGTTGAGCCACTTTTTTTTTTTTTTTTTTTTTTTTTTTTTTTTGGCACCAGAGATTGAACTCAGGGGCACATAACCATTTAGCCACATTCCCAGCACCGCCCCCCTCCCTTTTTATTTTATTTAGAGACAGGATCTCAATGAGTTGCTTAAGGCCTTGCTAAATTGCTAAGGCTGGCTTTGAACTCGTGATCCTCCTGCCTCAGCCTCCTGAGCCACTGGGATTACAGGCATGCACCACTGCACTGGGCCTGGTTGGGCCTTTCTAATGAACATGAGAACAACAATCTGTAAGGTCCATATAAGTTCAAGGAAGAAAAGGCATCCTTGTCTTGAAAACCTCCCTTGTCCACTTGGTAAACTCTAATTCACCCTTTAAGGAAGCTTCTCCTGATCTTCCTCTTGATACAAAACTCCAAGCCCACCTACATGGACTGTTAGAGTCCCCTGCACTTGGCTCCCACCTTATGAATTCCATATTTTCATCACTTACTGTATTTAATCCCTCCCACATTCCATTACTTGGTGAGCCTGAGAGCAAGTAATTTGTGTTTTAAGTGTTTGTATTCTCAGTGCCTCCCATACAGCAATACCAGAGTGAATGAATATATGCTTCAATGAAGGAGCAAGCAGTCAGTTGTCAAGCTCAATGACATAAAAATCACAAGAATGGGATTCAAATCAGTTATACTCCATGTATGTATAATCTGTCAAAGTATATTCTACTGTTAGGTATATCTAAGTAGAACAA
This sequence comes from Xerus rutilus, assembly GCA_028644305.1. Lineage (NCBI taxonomy): Eukaryota > Metazoa > Chordata > Mammalia > Rodentia > Sciuridae > Xerus > Xerus rutilus. The sequence goes on along the minus strand of CM053412.1, from coordinate 49,829,687 downwards.
ATAAAAATTAAATATAAAAATAGAATAGTTAAGGCAAAAAAAATTTAAAAAACAAAAAAAATTTTAAAAACCACTCAGTTGGGATGGCACTAAGGAATTTTCCCTAAATTGCAAATTTCAAAGATTAATTTCTTCTTCTTGCAAATATTTTCTTTCATTCTGTGCTTTGTCTTCTCATTTCTTGATGGTGTCCTTGAAGAATAAAATTTTTAATTTTGACAAAGTATAATTTATCTATTTGGTTTTTTTTTGTCAGTTATACTTTTACATTGTTTTTAAGAAGACTTTGCCCAACTCAAGATCTTCAAGATTTATGTCTAAGATTTTCTTCTAAACTTTGATCCAATTTGAGTCAATTTTGGTTCTGGTATTAGAGAGGAGATCAATTTCATTCTTTCACTTGTGAGCATATAGTTGTTCCAGCACCACTTGTTAAAAAGGACACATTCAATTTCCCTGGCACGCTAACACCAATACAATTTTATTAAAGGCAGGGCACATGCATTAAACCAAGCAAAAATGTATTCTTGACCTGAGAGAGGGTATCAAGTCTCTAATTTCTTTCAACTTTTTCCATTATTACCATAATGACACTAGAACCTCCAAAACCCTAATGTGAATTACTTTATTGTCAATAAATAGTTTGAGAATAAAGATATAAATGAAGCATCAGAAATTGCATTGGCTTTTTAATTTTCTTTTTGCTCCTGAATACAAAATGCAGGCAGCCTCTCATTTAGCAGCTTGTTAAGTAGTCTGCTGCATAAGCCCTTCAGTGTTTGGTTCCATAATATCATCTCCACAATTTAGTTCCATTATGTCCACATCGACTGAATACAAATAAATGTGATGAATGACTTCTCAGATATTCTGCTTTAACAGATGGGACTCATTTCCCAACAACCACTTAATCCACAGTGGCTCGATACAGTTCATATATTGTTGTTCATGTGCTACAAACAAAACACATCTATTTGAGAAGAGATTTGCCCATAACTACAAGAAGTATCATGAATGAACTGTAGTTCAGTGTAATCAGACTGGTTTCCTTAAGATCTTTCACCCACTGTATTATAAACCACCCCCCAAATAAATATATTTGTTATTTTTGAAATTACCATCAAATTGAATGAATAATAGGGTTATTTTGGGCATCTGAGATACTAGTGGAATAGGAATTAAAAACTGTATTCCATGAGGATTTTTACTCCTTAGATCAATTAGTAAAAGAAAGATTACGTAAAAAGAAGCTAATTGAAATATAATTCAACCATGAGAAGATAACATAAGAGGAAAGCTTTATGATATTAGATTTAGCAATAATTTCTTCAATGACACCAAAAGCATAGAAACAAGAGGACAATTCTCAAGATCAAGATTAAAGATGTTTGTATCAAAATACAGTGTCAACAGTGAAAGGCAGCTCACATTATGAGAGAAAATGTTCTCAAATCATATACTGATATGATATTAATATCTAAATCACATGAAGAACTTTTACAACTCAACAACAACAACAACAAAAACCAAACCAACTTAAAAGTGGGCAAAGGACTTGAGTAGAAATTTCTCTAAAGAAGATGTACAGATGGCTAAAAGCACATAAAAGTATATTCATTGCCATCACTGATCATTAGGGAAATGCAAATCAGAACCACAATGACATGCCACTTCACATTCATTAGGGATGGCTACTATCAAAAACAATAAAACAATAACAAAGAAACAGAAAATAACATGTTGGCAAAGATGTTGGGAAACTGGAACTCTTGTGTGTGTTTTGGTGGAAATGTAAAACGGTAGTCACGGTGAAAAATCATATTACAGTGCCTTCCTCCCAAAAATTAAATACAGAATTACCATCAGATTTAGCACTTTTCATTCTGGATATGTACCCCAAATAACTGAAATCAGGGAATTGAACAGCTATTGATATACCCATATGCATGAGCTTTATTTATAATAGCCAAAAGGTGGAAGCAGCCCAAATGTCCATCAATAGATGAATGGATAAACAAAATGTAGTACATATACACAAGGGAATATATTTTGAAGCTTTAGAAAGGAATGAGCAGGTCATATCATGATTCACATTTTACAGTTGAAGAAACTGAGAGGTGGATGTTATGTAACTTATGAAAGACCATGCAGCAGTCCAATTTATGTATGTATGTATGTATGTATGTATGTATGTATGTGCCAGGGATTGAACCCGGGGTGCTTAACCACTGAGCCACATCTCCAACCTGATTTTGTATTTTATTTAGAGACAAGATCTTACTGAGTTGCTTAGTCCCCCGCTTTTGCTGAGGCTGACTTTGAACTGGCTATCTTCCTACCTCAGCTTGGGGGGCTGAGGCAGGAGGAATCACAGGCATGTGCTACAGTGCCCAGCTCAGCAATTAGATTTAAACCTTAGCAATTCAAGCCCAGCAGTCTTGCTCTTAGCCTCCATACTAGACCTCCTTTTCTATTTACTCCTATAAACCCCCAAACCTTTAAATATTAAATTAAATAATGTGAAAACATGTATACTTCTTTATAGCTATTATCCAATTTACTTATGGAATCAATCTACCAAAATTCAAATCAATCTCACCAAAAGCATTTATTTGGAGCATTTCCTTGCCAAATATGGATTTATTTTCAAGTGCTACACCTATAATAGAATGTTCCTTATTATTTTAAATTCATAAATTACTAGCCGTTATGGACATTTATTTGCATATATTTGATGGCCACTTGAAATTATCATCTGAATCTTCCTTTGCCCATTATTACATTTTCATTATTTTTATGAAGATTCTGCTCTATTAAATATACTAATTATTTTCCTCTGAAAAATAATGCCAATCATTTTTCTCAGTTGAAATGATTTTCTCTCTTTAGCTACATATTGCTGTTGCTTTACATAACAACACTAAAAATGATATGCAACAGTGTGGAAAACACGAAGAAGCAACCCACATTGATTATTATGGTCTAGTCTGGATAATCAAAACAACATCCCAATTATTCTTCAGTCCCCCGCCTCGCTCTTCGTTACCCTATCTTTTCTGAAAAGAGTGACCTTTTAGTATGAGCATTTTTAATGTGCTTAAATTTTTTATGGTTCTGAGTGTTGGAAAAACTTAATCTGAAATTCTTAGCAAAAGCAATAAACACTTTTTGCTCTTCCCCTACTTGGCTAGACTCATTATTCATTACTTTCCTCGGCCACCTCCAATCCCATCTCCTCTGCCCTGTATATGAACACAGTGGCAAAGAACCACTGCATTGCCAATTCTGCCAGGTATTCCTAACTCTCTGGCTTTCACTGTTCTTCATGAATCTCTGTACCAGCCTGCTCAGGCCCGCAAAGTGAATGACTCCTGGTCTTTTGGTCTACGTCTTCTATGAGCTATTGCTTTCTACCCTCTCTTCACTCAGAAACAAATATTAACTATTCCTTTTGCACTTCTCCTAGGCTTCCATTGAAAAACTTTATAGCATTTATGTAGTGTAGACGAATCTGTTAAATCTATAAGAGATGGATTAATTCTGCTATGTTTTTTAGTACTATAATCAGAATCACATGGACAAGTAATTGAAGCTATCTCCAATCATCTGGCTGGTTTACCATATAACTTTATGGTCCTATGAAAAATCTTTAATTATTCTGAGCTGAAATTTCCTCATCCATTAAAATAATAAAAATATGTACATCATGATCCTGTCGCAGAATTATTTTAAACTTCACATAGAATCATCTGGGTGTTATTTCACAGATATTCAATAGATATTTTGCTCATATTCTATAGGGGAACCCAAAGGCTTTATGTTCTACTTTTCTGAAATAAAAAAATTATACATTTTAGCCCATTACACATTATTTTTCTTTTTAGTAAATATGAAAGAAATATGTATTCTCTTTCCCTTTTTCAAACAAAAAGACCAAGATGAATCAGCTCATCTTCTCTGTTCAATTTCATTTTAGCTGAAAGTTAGATGAAGATTATTTTCTTGCCAATGAATACAAACTCTTTGCCTTTTTGTAAAAGAACAACTCATTATATTTAAAATCCTGACAATTAAATAACATGTGGTTTTCTTAAAATTGCTTTTGTTCTAGTTACCATAAGATCTGCTTGGGGCACTCACTCTGGGTTCCCTTCACACTGACTTACTGCTTAGGGAATTCGTACCCATCATCACTTAAAACTTCCACAAAGTACAGGTACAAATATATTTGTCTCATGTTCCTCAAAATGTTAGGAATATAACCACCATATGATCCAGTATACTACTGGTATGTACCAAAAAGAGCTAACGTCAGCATACTACAGAGATACATGCACCCTCTGTTTAATAGCAGCACAATTCACAATTGTCAAGTTATGAAATCAGCTTAGGTGTCCATCCACAGATGAATGAATAAAGAAAATGTGGCATGTATACACAGTAAAGTTTTATTTTGACCTTAACAAAATGATGACATTTGCAGGGAAATGGATGCAACTGAAGAACGTATGTTAAGCGAAATAAGTTAGACTCAGAAAGTGAAGGACCATATGCTTCATCTCATATGTGGAAGCTAAAGAGAGAAAATGTGAAAAAATGTATTTTATGAAAATAAAAATAAAGTTAGTAGAGTAGAAGAAGGAGATTTGGGGAGACAGGAGGGGAGAGCAAGGGAGGAGGTACTAGGGAGTGCAAATGATCAAAATGTTTTATGTTCGTGTACACACATGCCACAATGAAACCCACTATTGTGTAATTATTATGCACCAATAAAAATAATATCCCCCCTCTCTTTTGTCACTTTGTGAGTTGGAGTGATTTCTGAATTTAGGATTCCCTCTTTCCCTTCAAAGAGTTTCAACAAATCTTTCATGCTTGGTACCACCTAGGTCCATGTGAATCTCTGGACTCTGAATATTTCAGTTATATCCAATTGTGTAAGGTATGGGTCAGTAAAATAAATTTTCCTACTTGCTGGTGTGTACTTGTGTGTGTGTGTGTGTGTGCGTGTGTGTGTGTGTGCATGCACGCACTTAGTAAATAACCACTGTAGCTAGTAATTGTTCAAAATACTGAAAACATTTTTGTGAAGGGTGATTGGAAATTATGCCTGATAAAATGTTCTAGTTAGAATATTTACAGCACTAATAGTTTTGAGTAAGAATAAAATGCTAATTGAATTAGTCAAATCATCTCCATTTTACACCAAATCTGAGTACCACCCCAGGTTTTCTTAAGACCAAACCTGCTTATAAATTATTTTAATTATTGACTAACTCATCAAAATTCTTTCTGAACATAGTTATTGGGAAGTACCAAATTCTCTCATCTTTAGCTACAAATAAAATACCACAAAAGGGCAGTCAATGGCTTTTCTACATACTACACAACATTAAGAATGCATCAAAAGAATATTTGCATCTATGTTCATCAGGGATATTGGTCTGAAGTTTTCTTTCCTTGATGTGTCTTTGTCTGGTTTTGGTATCAGCTGATACTAACCTCATAGAATGAGTTTGGAAGGATTCCCTCATTTTCCATTTCAGAGAATAATTTGAGTAGTATTGGTGTTAATTCTTTTTTGAAGGTCTTTTAGAACTTGACTGAGAATCTGTCTGGTCCTGGGTTTTTCATGATTGGTAGGCTTTTGATGCAGTCTTCTATTTCCTTGCTTGAAATTGATCTATTTAAATTGATTCAGTTTGGGTAGTTGATATGTCTTTAAAAATTTGTCAATTTCTTAAACATTTTCTATTTTATTGGAGCATAAATTTTTAAAATAGTTTCTGATTATCTTCTATATTTCAGTAGTGTTCATCGTGATATTTCCTTTTTCATCACAATTTTTAGTAATTTGAGTTTTCTCTCTTTTTCTTCATTAGTGTGGCTAAGAGTTTACCAATTTTATTTATTTTTTCAAAGAACCAACTTTTGTCAATTTTTCGAATTGTTTCTTTTGTTTCAATTTCATTGATTTCAGCTCTGATTTTAATTATTTCCTGTCTCCTATTGCTTTTGGTGTTGATTTGTTCTTTTTCTAGGTCTTGGAGAGGTAATGTTAGGTCATTTATTTGTTGACTATTCTTTTAACAAATGAACTCAATGCAATGAACTTTCCTCTTAGCACTGCCTTCATAGTGTCCCAGAGATTTTGATATGTTGTATCAGTGTTCTCATAATTCTGGCAAATCACATATAAAACATATTAAAAAGATAGTACAGCACAATCAAGTGGGGTTCATCCCAGGGATGCAAGGTTGGTTCAACATACAGAAATCAGAAAACATAATTCATCATATCAATAGACTTAAAGATAAGAATTATATGATCATCTCAATAGATGCAGAAAAAGCATTTGACAAAATAGAGCACCCCTTCATGTTCAAAACACTAGAAAAACTAGAGATAATAGGAACGTCAATATTGTAAAAGCTATATATGTTAAACCCAAGGCCAAAATCATTCTAAAAGGAGAAAACTTGAAAACAATCCCCCTAATAACTGGAACAAGACAAGAATGTCCTCTTTAATCACTTTTATTCAATAGTGTCCTTAAAACTCTTGACAGAGCAATTAGATAGAAGAAAGAAATTTAAGGGATACAAATAGGAAAATAAAAACTCAAACTATCACTATTTGCTGATGACATGATATTTAGAAGATCCAATAAAAATCCTCAAAAAAATTTCCAGAACTAATAAATGAATTCAGCAAAGGAGCAGGATATAAAATCAACACTCATAAGTAAAAATGTATTCTTATACATCAGTGATGAATCCACTGCAAGAGAAATTAGGAAAACCACTCCATTCACAATAGCCTCAAAATAAATAAATAAATAAAATGCTTGAGAATCAATCTATCAAAACAGGTGAATGACCTCTACAATGAAAACTAAAGAAAGAAATTGAAGACCTTAGAAGATGGAAAGAGCTCCCATGATCTCTGGTAGGCAGAATTAACATTCTCAAAATGGCCGTATTACCAAAAACACTATACAGATTTAATTCAATTCCAATTAAAATCCCAATGACCTTATTCATAAAATTTGAAAAAGCAATCATGAAATCATTTGGAAAAATAAGAGATCCAGAATAGCCAAAGCAATCCTTAGCAAGAAGAGTGAAGCAGGAGGCATCACAATACCAGAACTTAAATTACACTACAGAGCAATAGTAACAAAAATGGTATTTTACTGGCACCAAAATAGACATGTAGACTAATGGTACAGAATAGAAGACACAGAGAGTAACTCACATAAATATGGTTATCTCATACTAGGCAAAAGTATCAAAACGTTCATTGGAGAAAAGATAGCCTCAAATGGTGCTGGGAAAACTGTAAATTCATATGCAGCAAAATGAAATTAAACCTCTGTTTCTTACCCTGCATGAAACTCAACTGAAAATGGATCAAAGACTTAGGTACTTGAACAGAGACCCTGCACCTAATAGAAGAAAAAGTAGGCCCAAATCTCTACCATGTCAGCTTAGGAAATGATTTCTTTAAAAAGACTCCTAAAGTGTAAGAAGTAAAATCAAGAATCAATAAGTGGGATGAGTTCAAACTAAAAAGCTTCTTCTCAGCAAAGGAAACAATCAATAATATGAAGAGAGAGCCTACAGAATGGGAGAAAATATTTACCACATGTACATCAGATACAACACTAACCTCCAGGATATATAAAGAACTCAAAAAACTTAACACCAAAAAAAACAAAAAACAAAAACAAATAACAATCAATAAATGGGCTAAGAAACTGAACAGACAATTCACAGAAGAAGAAATTCAATTGATCAACAAACATATGACAAAATGATCATTATTTCTAGCGATTAGAGAAATGCGAATGAAAACTACTCTAAGATTTTATCTCACTCCAGTCAGAATGGCAATTACCAAGAATACAAGCAACAATAAATGTTGGAGAGGATGTGGAGAAAAAGGTACACACATACATTTTTGGTAGGAGTACAAATCAGTACAACCACTCTGGAAAGCAGTATGGATATTCCTCAGAAAACTTGGAATGGAATCACCATTTGACCCAGCTATCCCACTTCTTAGCATATACCCAAAGGACTTAAAATCAGCATACTACAGTGACACAGCCATTTCAATGTTTATAGCAGCTCAATTCACAATAGCTAAACTATGGATCCAACCCAGATGTCCTTCAACTGATGAATGGGTGATGCAAATGTGGTATATATACACAATGGAATATTACTCAGCCTTAAAGAAGAATGAAATTATGACATTTGCCAGTAAATGGATGGAGCTGGAGAATATCATGCTAACTAAAATTAGCCAATCCCAAAGAACCAGAGGCCGAATGTTTTCTCTGATATGTGACTGCTAATTCACACTACAGGGTGGGAGGTTTCAAGAAGAATCAGGGTACTTCGGATGAGATAGAGAGGAGTGAAGGGAGGGGAGGGTGTATGGGGGTAAGAAGGGTAGTAGAATGAATTGGACATTATGACCTTATGTGCATATATAAGTACACAACCAGTGTACTTCTACATCATGTGCAACCAGAAGAATGAAAAGTTATACTCCATTTATGTATGATGTATCAAAATGCATTCTACTGTCATGTATAACTATTTGAACAAATAAAAATAAACCACAATTTTTAACAAGTAAAGGGATCAGAGAGAAAGGAGGATAAGGGAGCTAACAGGGGTCGAAATGACCAAAATATTCAAAAATATTTTACGTGCACACTTGCATTCCTCATTTGCCCAGCTGACTGGAGTGGGAACATGGGTGAGACTCTATGTAAACCATCCCCTCTCTTTATTCTTTCAGAGCACACTTTTGATTTATCTGGAATCCTGCACCCCCTTGGTTTGCAAACTGCTTATTGAAATAAAGTCTTCCTTATATTTTAAATTATTTCCTAGTAATATTTGTTCACAATTGGGTCTTTGATTTATATTCTTATCTCTAGATCCCATAGCAAATGGAAGGAAGCTAGAGAAAGAAGAATTCCATAAATATCCTGGAACTTCTGAGAAATGCTATAGCAATGGTTTCCAGAAGCAGAAATCTAAAAGAAACCTAGCATAGAGCTAAAGTAATAAGAGATAGTAAGGAACATTTTGTTAATTTGTTTATTTTCTCATTTTGTTTAATTTGTATTCCCTGACTCATAACTATTTAAGGGAAAAGGGGCAATAATGATATTGTGTTTGCACTGCTTCTATACTCTGGCTCCTAATCTGAATAATTCTACTTATCTTTAAAATCACCTTCTCAGAGGCCTCTTCTGACTTCTAGATATTGTTAGGTGGGCTCCTCTGTCTTATACCCCCACATGTACCATAATAATTATCATACTATTATGATCACCCTGTAGGCCATCTATCACCTTGACTCTTAAGTTCTATCTTAACACAGCAGGATGACCAATCACTGTGCCTGGTGGCATCCCAGGACCTGACACACAGTAGGCAGTCAATAAATATCTCTTTAATAAGTGCCTAAGTGGGGCTGGGGTTGTGGCTCAGTGGTAGAGCACTCGCCTAGCACGTGTGAGGCACTGGGTTCTACTCTCAGCACCACATACAAATAAATAAAATAAAGATCCACTGACAACTAAAAATATTAGGGAAAAAGTGAATAATTAAGTGATGAGTATACTCATAAGCTCCAAACCATGTGGTTCTCCAAACCACTTCATGAGCCCTGTGAGGATGACGTTCGTTAGCATCTTCCATTTAGCAAACATTTAACCAACCAGAACTTTGGAAATAATGTTCATGTGTTTTTTTATCTGAGTTTTCAAATTCATATTTTTCCATCAATCCATTGGAAATCCATTAGTTTTTCCATCAATCCATTGGAACACAGGAATAGTTTAAGTCCCTATAGTTAGGAGTGGGTCCAGACAGTGTGGGTGTTGTATTTCCCACAGGGTGTCCTCTTTATAATACATGTGGAATCTGTAAACTTCTCAGACTATCATGTTATGAATTTTAAATCCAATGAATGGATCTAATCAGCACTGAAATGAAATATCTTTCAGATCATTAATCATATTCTCTTACCTGATGAAAATACTCTCTTCTGGAGATTTGGCTGCTTTTGACTTAATATCTCTGTTGCCATGTTTCCAAAGTACATTCCATAAGTCATGGTTTCTCAACCTCCACACTATGGCCTTGTTGGTCTGGATAATGTTTTGCTGTGGAGTCGTCCTGTGCGTGGTAAATTGTTTAGTGGTGTCTCTGGCCACTGGAATTCAGTAGTGCCCACACAACACTTTGGACCAGGCAACTATGTCTGTAGAGCTTACCCAGTGTTCCCTGGGAAGCATAGTCACCACTGGTTGAGAAAAAAACAACAACAAAACTTTAGGTTGATATGATACATGATTGTTTCCCAAATTTAAAGACTGCCTTCTTCTAAACACTTGAATTCTAAAATTAATATTTAAAAGAACATTTTTCCTCTATAAAATTTGCCTTTCTAGCAACAAAATCCATGAATTTAATAACGATTTTGAAAATTTAATATTAAAATATTCTCCAGATCCAATCCTGGTCATTGTCTTATGCTATCACTTCAAACTTTTCCTGATATGCAATATTTTAAGACTCTGTTTTATAGAAGCAAAGGTCCTATTCTTGTGAATATGGCACTCTCTGGGTGATTTTTCATTGCTTCCCAGGAAAGCTGTAAGAATTACTGAAGTTATTTTTGGTCCAAATCATTCTGAAAGGCATCCTTTATCTGTCTCAGTCATTCACATTTGTCATGAATTTCAGAGTTCTTTTTACATTAGCTCCATCCTCTTAGAATTTAGATGAACAAGGACAAAGTTGCATAGGAAAAGATGAGAAAAACTTAAAAGGAATGTCATTGAACTTGCCTGTCTTTCCCTATTGCCTGAGGAAAAGAAGTCTTTCTCTTTCTCTTTTTTTCCAAGTGTAATGTTGCAATTATATACCATTTACATTTTAGTCAGGGACTGAAATAATGAAATGCAGGGTTCCCAGAATAGTGTGAGCCCAGGTTTTTGAAATACCTGGGAATAATTGTCATCATACCCTGAACATCGCCCTGTGGACATATTCAAGGCTTTGGATGACAGGAAATGGAGACATTTGCCTTTCAGATTTTGCCAAATTGATTTCTTTGCCTTTAGGAAATCCCCAAGAAGCTATCATGCTGACAGTAACCACCATCAGGTGCCATGTCCAGTCATGCGCACTGTGTAGTCTATCCTAAGGGACTCAACTCACCTCCAGAAGCACTGCCAGCATCAGCAAAGCAGAACGGGAGACGTGGGCAGTACATGACAACATGCAGTGGTGGTCACCACTGGCCATCTCATTCTTACCCAGGGCGACAACCACAAGCAAGCTATATTTATTGCTACTGGAATTCATCCAGGCCTCTAGGGCTGGCCAGCTTCTGTTCTAACATTCTCTACCAGGGATCAGCAGCTGCAGAATCAGAGGGTCAACTTGCCAACTCTTGTTTTTCTATCATTGATGGTGGAGATAAAGGCCATAGAGAACATAAATGAATACTGGAGAAGTCCCCTTTTCAAGGTGTCTCCTACAGGCCTTATGCCAATTGTATTCATTAGACAAACAAGCAGCTCTTGGAAAAGATCCTGGAACTGTCAGATCCTGGAAGGTCAGAACTACTCATGCAGACCATCTAGCCAAATCCTTTATTTTGTGGGGTAGAATAGTTGAGTGTTTAGTCTGTCTGCATGACCTGTTCTTGGCAGAACTTGGATCATTTTATTTCCTAAATTAAAAGGATATGCATTTTGTACCACACACTTCCTTAGTTTTATTTTTGGATGACACCATGAAGGTGTCTCAGTCAGCTTGAGCTGCTATGACAAAATACCATAGGTTAAACAATAAGAATTTATTTCTTCCGGTTCTGAAATCTAAAAGTCTAAGATCAATGTGCCAAAACTGTGAGTGTTCTTTCCTTGGGTTACAGCCAGCCACCTTCTTTTGTGTTCTCAATTGACCTTTCCTTAGTTCCTGCAGATGGAGAGAGAACAAAAGCTTGGTAGTGTCTGTTCTCGTAGGGCCATGATACTATGGAGGGCCTCCACTGTGGAGGCCCCACCTTTATGGCCTCATCTAAACCTAATTATTTTCCAAAGGTCCCTTCTTCAAAACCATCACATTGAAGGTCATGGCCTCAGCATATAAATTTGGAAGGGGACACCATTCAGTCCCCAGAAGACAGAGAGGAAGAGTTTTGGGAAACCATTTAGAAATGGACAGGTCTGAAAAGAAGGATCTTTGTGTTATTATAAAATAGCATGAGAATGCTAGCTGTATCCTAACAAAAGTTGCCATGAGCTAAAAAGCTTTTCTTCAACCACATTCTTTTGCTATGATGTTTTTGCCTGGGAGCTAGCCAACCATAGACTGAACCTATGAAATCATGAGCCGAAAGAAACTTTTCTTCCTCTAAATTGTTCTTGTAAGGGATTTTGGTCACAGCGACAAAAACTGACTAACACATAACTTAACTGAAACTTGAGAGAATTTCAAAGAAGTCTGACAGATGGAGTTATGATGTTCTAAATTTTGCTGTTCAAGATATCAAACTAGGCATTCTTTGATGCACCCTCCAGGTGATATAGTTGGAATTCTGACGGTGTCCCTACCTCTCTGTCACCATCAACCCCTTAAAAGCAAGGAAATAAGAAAAACCAGAAGCACATCCTCTACTTGAAAGAGCCACCATGCCTTCCTCCATTTGGGGCTAATGGTGCATAGTAATTGTTTCATTGAAGGCTCCTGTACAAAAGAACAACTCACCTCCTGAAAAGTTGTCTCCTCTAATTTGCATCCTTATGTGCTTCAGTGATTGTGGTAGTTATGTTATTTGAGAGTATTGTCTTTTGTAGTACATTGTAGACCAGTAAACCAGCCAAGATGTCTTTTTATCAAGTTTAATATCCCTGAGCATTTGATTTAGGGTCCTGTTGGAGAGTATTAACTCATAATTAATTATTATAATTATGCAGATGAGAGAGTACATTTTTAAAATTTAAATATTTAGACAGTCTTTACCAATTTTTTTTTACAAGATCGCTAATGTTGTGTTAGATAAACAACTGTGAACACAATGCATTGTTTGATTAAGGAATCATATCACAGGTATTTTGTTTACACTGAGTTCTATTTACTCTATGGTACAATTGATTGTAAGAAATATCTTATATACCAACAAGAAAGCAGTTAATTTAACATCAATATAATTTTTTTCTTAGAAATGTCTTTAATAAATTTGTTTATTAAATGAGAAAAAAAATAAAGAAGGCTAGCTGGGTCAGGGGCTGCCCAGGAAGGGGAATATCAGTCAAGGCATCTTGAAAATTCATAGGCAAAATTCACAATTTGATTTTGGAACTGTCATAAACCACTGCTGTACCAGTCAGGGGCCATCTGACTATATGAGCAGCTGGTATCTTTTTATGCTGTTACCTCCTGTGATCACAAACTTTCAGTAGCATTTAAATACACACTCTCTTCTTTTTCCATCCTACTAGGTCTCCCAATATTGTTCATTTTTCAATAAAATAAATGCTGTTTCCCTCATAATATGACGACAGTATCTCCATCTTATTTTACACTCCTTTCTCTCAACTCAGTATAGTCATGGAATGCTTTCCTCTCAGAGCTGTGTTGAATAATCCGTGGAGGGAGGCAACTGATAATCCATGCTTTGGGAGACGTTTTACCAGCCACCAAGGATCACAGTGACGCAGGTGGTGGCCATAGTACAATTAGCATCAGCCACGAGTTCTCCCTGGGCACCTCCCCTTTTTTGATTCTTCTTAGCTCCTGCTGGAGGCCTTTTTTGAGGATATCTTTCTGCCCTACTTCTTTTCTTATCAACACTTCAGTTGATGTCAGCATGCTTTTATTTCCATTATTCAAAACTGCCCAAAGCTTTCTTTGTTGGATTCAAGATGTCATTTGCAAGAAACATAATCATGTCAAGTCATGGTTATCAGATGTACATGCCAGGAAATTTGTAAAGCAATCTTTTTGCAATCTACTTCTCAAATACACTTGTCATTATTTGTTTTAAAAAAATCTCTGATAATCACACACCAAATGTGCTTTTCTTCTTATTTATAGATTTTATATGATCATCTATAATGAAGTAAGCTATGTCATATTTTATTCTGTTAAAGCATAAGAAATAAGGGTTAGGAGAAATTAAGGGTGAGGTAGGTCACTGGCTTTGAGTAACCTTGACTCAAATTCTTCATGCTTTACTATAAACACTGACTTACTAATTTGTTCCATTTGTGTCACTGTTAAGGTCTGTTTAGTGACTCACCATGAAATCCCCACAAAATAATCCAATTTTGGCTCCTGTTCTATTTCCCTTTTTAGTTAAATAACCACTTAAGTCACTGCAAGTCTCTACTAATTATCCTCAAGAGCATCTGCTCCTCGGTCACTCCCTGCCTTTCTCAGATTGGCAATTGACCACTCTCATTTCAGGCTGCTTCTCTTGCATGGCAAAAGTCAGGTCATGCAAAGCATCATTACCACTCCTACAATTAAGGATTCCCTGTGGCTGAACTCTTGCATGCGGGGTCCAAAGAAATTGTTACTATGGGAGTAAACATCACACTAATGAAGATCTAAGATAGAACATTGATAGAACTGAATCCGGTGCTACCAGACAATAATCAACAAATCAACACGAATGGTGCAGAATATAGCCTGATGTGGCATAAAAAGAAAAATTTAAAAGCGTATTTTAATAATACTGGCTATAGAGATGGCAGCATTTACTTATTCAATCAATATTGAATGAATGTCCGTTTTATGCCAGGCCCTGGACTTGGTGCAGGGAATAAAACTGCGAAGAACTAAAACACAAAATAAAAAAATCTACAAAGAGCAAAGGATACTAATCACTATCAAAAGTTTGTGGCAGGTTTTCAGTACTAACCATAGTATTTGTGTTGAAGAAGACTCTAGAGAGCTCACAGGCAAAGTAAAAGTAACAACGTGGAGAAAAGCATAAGCTGCTTGATTTCAGGCTATGTTGCTTACTAAATATAAATTTTGGGGCCTCATTTTTCTAATCTGTAAAATAAGTTGTGCTTCATAGAATGTATCATAATTAAACTAGTTAATACAGGTAAACATTTAAAATAGTGCTTGGCATGTAGTCAGCATTAAATAAAACCAACTAAAATGGAGCCCAGGAATATTCTGTGATGAAAATGATCCTTTCAACAGGAAAGATTTCCACATTTGATTAGTAATGCCTGCAATGAGTAAGTGGTAGCTGATGTGCCACTTAAATATCTTGTCTGCTTTGTACATTCATTTGCACAGAGAAACTGAGCCCAGAAAGATTAAGACATTTATCACATGCAAAGAGATGATTTTCAGGCAAGGCTGTACAAACAGTTTCTCAAAAAAGAGAAAAAAAAAAAACCCTACCAAATATTTATTGAGAGCAATATCCAGAAGCATTAAGTAAAGAACAATTTACCTGACTTGCCATATTTATACAGTGCAAAGATGAGATCAAGGATTTATCTGTTGAGTTGATTCCTTGCGAATTTTATTCTTTCACGTACCCATGGTTTTTCAATATAACTGTTTAAATTCAGCCTAAAGTCATTTTCATTCTCTTTCTTGTGGTTCCATGAAATATTTCACAAATGATATGCAAAAGAACTTTTATAGTCATACCTGTGCTCACATTAGTGGATCCTAATGTTTAGGCTTCGTAAGTTGGCAATCTTAAAACTATACACTTTTATTCAAATTACAATGTATGCAGTAATAGATCTAAGTAGAAAATTAAATGCACCCATTAAACTTAGTCATTGAATCTTTATTCCTGTGTTCACAAAAGAAATAGTTTCTTCTTTCTTTGTAGTTGAGGAAATTAAGACACAGAAAAGTGGATTTTCTGTGTAATGAAGCACAAGAGGCAGAAATAACCCCATGAGAAATGACTTTTCATCCAGTCTACTAACTGCATCCTCTGATCAGTTGCCCTAAATTCTATTGTTGGCAGAGAATGAGGGGGAATCCTTGGGTGAACATTTCTAAGGCAGAAGTGTTGAGTCCTTGTTTTACAAACAAAGGAAAAAAGTATAATCCAGTGCTGTCAATATGTGGAATGTAAGCTTTTTCAGCTTGTAGTAGAATAACAGAGCTGGGACTGTCAGGTACACAGAGGGTGCCAACGATTTGTTGTTAAATGTAAATGAATAAAGAATGTCATTGGATTTAAAAGAACAAACATCCAAACATTTTTACTTCCTGAAGAAGTAGTGAACAGCAAAGCACCCAGTTATGAGACCCAGGGGACTTATGAACCTATTAAGCGACAGATATTTGGTGAATGTCACCACGTCATGGCAGACATTTTCTGTAAAATTAAATCTTGGTGAATAATAAAGAATGTGAGAACTTTAATAAGGAAACTGAAAGATGGACACATTAGTTTCTCCGCTGTTCAGATTTCACAAAGGATACAAGATAAACACTCAGAGAACATCAGCAAAAATCCCCCAAAACACATAGAGCTAGGGATACTGTTCTTTTTGCCTTTCTGGCATATATTTCCTTTCCAAACACCCTCCCTAGCTTTCTTTTGGATAATTCTATGTATTCCATCCCACTTGTGGAAATGAGGGCACCAGCAAGGGTGGCACGTGGTATCAGCAGAGTCACTCAGATTCTTTCTCCTGGTATGCTGACAGGTGAGTGGTACACTCCTCCAGAATTGGCAGCCACAGCCCAGTCAACAGTGCCTGATCCTCACTGCAGGCTTTGAAATAGCCCTGTGCTCCTGCTTCTTGATTCTCGTCTGTTTACCAATTTCCTGGCCATATGTGCCAACTTCTTTTACTGTATACTAACATCTTTATCAAGGTCCAATTCAGTATGATGCACATATTTTAAGAATATGTTTTCAATCAGTCTTGGTGACACAAGCCTGTAATCCCAGCAGTTTGGCTGAGGCAGGAGGATTGCAAGATCATGGCCATCCTCAGCAACTTAGTGAGTCCCTAAGCAAATTAGTCAGTCTCAAAATAAAAAAATAAAAATTGAAAGGGCTCAGGATGTGCTCAGTGGTAAAGCGCCAGTACAAATGTATATATACATTTTATATAAAGATAGATAAGTTTCAACTTGTATATACCCATGAAACCATCACTACAGTCAGAATCATCTTCCAATTTTCCTTGGCTTCCTTGGTGCTCTTTATTCCTACTCCTTCCTGGCTCCTACTTCTAGGCAACCACTGATTTGCTGTCATGTTTGATTAATTTTCCTGTTCTCTAATGTTATATGACTAGAATTATGTAGGATAAATGCATCTTTGTCTGTTTTCTTTCACTCAGTATTTGAGATTTATCCAAGGTGTAGCATGTATCATATTCCTTTTTACTGTTCAGTGATATGCAATGTACATGTATGTATATATGTAATAAATGAAGTTACTATTATAAATGAAGTTACCATGAACATTCATGTATTATGTTTTGTAAAGGAATATACTTTCATTTCTCTATGAATAAATGGGTGCAGTATGTGGTGAGTATATATTTTTAAATGTTTAAAGCAGCTCAATTCTTTTCCAAAATGTTTGTGACGTGTGTAGTCTATCAAAAAATATATGAGAGTTCAAGGTCCTCCACTTTGCCAAAATGTGGAATTGTTGAGCTTATTAATTTTAGAAAGTCAACTAAATGTAGGGTTATAGTTAATTGTAGTTGTGGTTTGAATTTATCTAATGACTAATATTAATCACTTTTATGTGCTAATATTCAATCTGTTTTACCTTTGGTGAAGTGTCTATACAAATCATTTGCCATTTATTTATTGGGTTGTTTTATTATTATTATTGAATTTGGAAAGTGCTGTACATATATCTTACCATATGTTATTTTCTTTTCAGGAACATGATTTACAAATATTTTCTGACAGTTTATGACTATATTTTCATTCTCTGTGATGGTTAATCTGTATGGTCAACTTGATTGCATTGAGATGCCTAAGATTAAAAGGATTCTGGATGTGTTGATGAAGATGTGTCTAGGAATGATTGGCATATGAAACACCAAAATGAGAGGGAAACCCACTCTAAATATGGGCAGCACAGTGCAAATAGGTTGAGGGCCTGGATGGACAAAAAGGTGAAAGAATGAGAATGCAATAGATACAAACTTGGTTCTTCTTGAGCAGGTACTTTGACTGCTGCTGTAATCACCTGAGGTCATCAGGATCCAGCTCCTTGACTCTTCTAAAGTGAACTCTGACCAGCAAATTCTCCAGGGAGTTTCCAGGCCTTTGGTTCTGGAACTAGGACTCCATCATTGATCCCTCTTGTTCTGAGGTTCCTGCTTCTTGGACTATACAGCTACTGGTTCCTCCAGCTCTCCAGCCTGCAGGCAGAAGTTCATTATGGGACTATCTAGCTTCTAATTATGTAAGCTAATTTAATAAATCTTATTTTTATAAATATATGATGTAATTATAATATATGTAATTATATATACATATATATTCCTTTGTGTTCAGAGGTGCGTACAGCACTTTCCAATTCAATTACACATAATTGAATACAATATATTATATATTCCCTATAATATAAAATAATATATATTCTTTAGAGGTTCTAGTCCTCTAGAGAATCCTGACACATGTGTTCTCTAAGCCATATCTTTCTAAGGTAACATTGTTTAAACTTTTGGTAAACTACACTTTGGTCAATATTCTAGTGAATTGTGTTTGGGTCATATCTAAAAACACATTGCCCAAGCCAAAGTTTTGTTCTATAGCTTCTTTTAGAGGTTTATGGTTTGGGTTTATCTACTTTTGAGTTAAATCTTAACTACTTTTCTTTTCAGTTCTATATATTTTTGCTTTATGTATTTTGAAACTTATTAAGTGTATAAACATTATTCTTTTGTGGAATTAACCCTTTTACCATTACAAAATAGCTTGCCTTATCTCTCATAATACTTTTTCTGCAAAATTTTCTTTGATATTAATATAGTTACCCTAGGATTCTTCTGACTATTGTTGACAAGTCATATCTTTGTTCATCCTTTTGCTTTAGACCTGTATGTGTCTTTATATTCACATTGTCTTGCCTCTTTTTTTCAATTTTAAGATAATCTTCTTTCAATTGGTGATTTAGGATGTTTACATTTAATGTGGTTATTAGTATAGTTAGAATTAAGTCTATCAACTTAAAAACTATTTGTTTTCTATTTATAATCTATGTTATTCCGGGCTCAGTGGTAGAATGCTTGCCTCACATGTGTGAGGCACTGGATTCAATCCTCAGCACACATAAAAATAAATAAAGATATTGTGTCCATCTACAGCTAAAAAATATTTTTAAAACAATATAAATTATTCTCTTTTTCCTCTTTTATTCTGCTTACTTTATTGGCTTAGTAACTATGACTGTATTTTGTTAATTTAGTAGTTGCCTTAGGGCTTAATAATATACATATTAACTTGATCAAATTCTACCTTAAAGTGATATCATGTCATTTAACATAGAGTGTAAGCACCTTACTGACATTCCATTTCTTTGCTCCTGGCTTCTGTGCTATTGTTATCATATCTTTTATTTTCACTTGTGTCATAAATCCACACTTACATTATTGCTTTTGTGTAAATTGCCAATTGCATTTTAAAATATTTAGATAAGCTGAGCACGATGGCTCACGCCTGTAATTCCAGTTGCTTGGTAGGCTGAGACAGGAGGATTACAAATTCAAAGCCAGCCTCAACAACGGACAGGTGCTAAGCAACTCAGTGAGACCCTGTCTCTAAATCAAATAAAAATAGGGCTGAGGATGTGGCTCAGTGGTTGAGTGCCCCTGAGTTCAATCTCCAGAACAAAAAAAAAATTGTAGATGAAAATCAATCTTATTTGCTTGTATTGCTATGATTCTTTCTGCTTTTCCTTCCTTTCTATGGATCCATATTTCATTTTGAATCATTTTGCTTCTACCTAAAGAACATTTTTTTTTTTAACATTTCTTATAGTATGGGTCTTCTTAGGGCAAATTCCTTTAGCTCTTCTTATGTTTGAAAAGATTTTATTTTACCTTCATTTTGAAAGATAATTTTACTGAATATAGAATTCTTGGCTGACAGCTTTTGCCTTTCAGTATTTACATATATTGCTCTTCTCATTTCCATCTTCATCAAAGAGAAACTATATTGCTCAGTTTTTAACTTGACTTTTTTTTTTCTGGGTGTTGTGAATATGTTTTCTTGATTATTGCTGATTTTGAGCATTTCAGTTATGATATGCCTTAGCATAATTCTCGTCATGTTTCTCGTGATTAGGGTTATTTGAGCTTGCAATTTGGAATTTTTCATCAATTATTTCTTCAAGTTGTTTTTTCTTTACCCTTTTTGTTCATCCTCTTTGAGGAACTTCAAGGACATATTTATTAGGTGTATGAAGTTATACCAGAACATACGGGTGCTCTTTTTTTCTACCTACCCCTTTTCAACAGATTTCTTTTATTTTGACTTCAAGTTTACTAATATTTTCTTTTGTAATATAAATGCCTTTAATTCTTTCCAGTTTTTGTTTTATTGCACATGTCCTGTTCAGTTTTCTACCTAGGTTCAGTTTGGACCTTGTCTAAAAAATGTCTTCTTTTACTTAACTGATTGAACATATACACTATATTATGAAAACTACTTTATTGTCCTGGTCTGTTATTCTAGTATCCATGTCAGTTTGCATCTTTTTTTTATTGATTCCTTTCTCAACTTTGTAGATCATATTTTCCTTCTTTGTATGATTCGCAATTTTCTGTTGGATGCCAGACTTTGCAAATTTTACCTTGCTGAATTTAGGATATTTACTTTCTTGTATAAATATTCTCAAACTTCATTCTGTGAGGTAGTTAAATTGTTTGGATGGAGTCTGAGCAAGTGTTGGCCTCAACATTTTCTTTGAGGAGTAAAGCAGGTATAAATTTTAGGTTTTGCAGGCTATACATGATCCCTGGGAAATATGTTCCTTTATATATTCTTTTCTTACAGCTCTTTTAAAATGTAGAAAAGCTAATAAATAAAAAATAAAACTCTCTCCAGGCTGCAGACTGGTATAAGTACAAGAATCTCATCATTTGTTTTCTGTCTCTCAGGGAACACTGTCTTTCATTGCCTGATGTTTCAGGCCTTAGAAACCATGGTTTCACATAGTTCGTCTATTTGTGTTTTCTGCAGGAAGGTAAATCCCTGTTGTTGCATTTAATTTCATAGTTTCAGCAGACCCTCTTAATTTTTTCTGATTCTGCTTCCATCAATTCTGCAAGGCTAAATGGATCTTCCAATAAATTTCCTTCTACTAATTTGAATAGAGTGATTTCTGTAGTTTGTAAATAAGACACCAGTAAATAGAATATATCAGCAGTGTCTGATTAAAGTAATTTGTTTTACTCTATGGAGAAAAGAAAAGCAATGTTTTTATCTCTTGCTGCCCTAAAAATATTGAGGAGTTTTCCACTTTTGTTTGTTTTCACTTGTGAGAATGTAACAATCTTTGAGCCTTTTAAAGATTATTATATACAATCCTTATGTGTTAAACATGTAAGACTTATAGAAATTTTATGCACATTTATGTTTATAAAGACACACATCAACTGTTTTTAAACATGCACCAAATGTATCCCCTCAATGAAGTGATAAAAAATCTGTTAGAAATCTTGCTGTTTCTCCCTGTGGTAATTTTAGAAATTCAGATGTACAAAAACTGCATCAACCTGAAGAAAATGATTTTGGTACTGTCAAAGGCCAGGGATATATAAAGAACCTCTGAGCTATTTAAAATAATAATTTATTTTTAATAGTTGAAAACTGGCATCTCTTTTCTCTTTTCATTAAGTTTCTATATTCAGAATCGGACAACTTAAAGTCAGAGCTTTAAGTTAGGATTTAAAAGGGAAGAGAAACAAGAATATTTTGTTAAGCCCTTCAGTTGCTAAAGGCATCTGGTCAATGATGAAAATAAGTGTCTTGAGATAGAAGCATTTAAAAAAGAGGTTCAAGTCTCTAGCAGTACCCCTAGGAAGCCACCATGACCTTGACTTGTACATGAGTAGAATAAAACAATAAAATGGAAGATCAGAAACAAATATTTAAAGGAATTCTCAAACGTACAGGTAACCAGCTGCAACAATTCTTCCATCAGTGGTACCAATGTCATGTCAAGGTAATATTTGTGCTAAGACCAAAAGGAAATACAGAGTGTGTCTTGCTATGGAGCCTAGTCTTCCTATGATTGGAACTGACACTGGTCACCTCAAAACCATGGGTACCTTGGCAGGGGCATTGGTACAGGTTCCCAACACTCTGTCACCATGAGATACTGTAAGTGCTGGAATCCCAGCCCCCAGCAGGTTGTGGGTTGGTCAGCTGCTTCCAGTAAGAAAATTCTCCAGGCTCTTCCATCTTTCTTGTTGTCTGTCTTTCCCATCGCTACCTTGTACCATCTACAGACCTGAGTCCCAGAGAGCACACTCCTATTACTCCTTTCTGGGTTACTTCAAAAGGCTCTAAGAATTCCACTACCCGCCACCCCGGGTTCCCCACTGGCCTGCCTTTTTCACCTGACCCTCAGATGGTAATTATAAGTGAGATTATCCCTTTACCTGCCTATTTCCCACTGGTAGTGAGCCAGACACTCATGGAACCCACCAGTGTTGCTGTCCAGGCCTGAAGCACCCAGAGCTTCTCTACTGCTCTCTGCTTCTCCAGCAAGCTCTGGTTACGTGGGCCTCCTCTAGGCGGATCTTTGAACTCTCCAGACTCCTCCTACCCGAGGACCTTTGTGTGAGTCCCCTCGCACCTTCCTATCTGAAATTGATCTTCTCCCAAGAGACAGATGGAACCCAGGCCCACTCTTGGAACTGTCTCCTTACATCCTGTGCTTCTACATTGTCATGTGTTCATCAGACATCACAGATGGATTCCTACCCTTGAGGTGATAAAGCTTATCCCTGCTGAGGGGTAGTGTCATATATGCAGTGTTTATGATAAATTAAACTTAAAATGTCAACATATGGCCCTCAAAAAATTCAAGTATACATGCTTAGGTCTCACTGTTAAGGTGGTAATATCTAATGTTAAGTTGGTAATATCTAAGGTTTCACTGTCAAGATATGAGATGGCTTCAAAGGCCAGCTGACCTGGGTTCTGAGCTCTCTGCATGATCTTATATAAACCCTTTGTGTGAGAGATGGAGAACAGTGCATGGAACTTTCTTCCTTGGTGTTTTTGCTTGTTTCTTCATTGTGTTCTTCTCGATAATGTGAGTTCACTGAGTGCTGAGGATCTCATTTGCTACTGTAACCACAGTGCCTGGCAGAATACTTTGCAGTACATAAATTGTTAAATGAGTGTAGTAGCATAAGAAAATCGAACTCAAAAGCACCTGCACCATTGTACTCAGTAGCATATTCATGCTGTGAAGGGAAATTGTTGCTAATCCTTCCCATTAAATTAATGCCACTCATTTGAATTCTACTGCATTGGGCTTTTAAAAATTCAATTTACAAAATGTTCACCTATAGTTTGACAAGGGCTCTGAAGTAAGGACTATGAGCTACATGTTTTGTTTGTATGGGTTTAAATAATACATCTAAAATTATGTAAATTAATATTAAATTTGCTTGAGATTATTCTCCTTTTAAAAATATCTACATAGTTTTGAAGTATGAGAACTATTGTTCTAGTCATTTCAGTGATTAGAAGTCTGCAAGTCACTCCAAAGGAAGATGAGAAATGAGAAATTCATGCATTCAGGAAGTAGTTGTTGAGCATTTTCTGTGTGAACAACACTGCTGTCCACTCCATTCTGCCCTCAAGGAGCTGATGAGTAAGAGGGAATAAGACATATGCTTCCCTAACTAGAATCCCAAGTAGGAATTGATGAAAACCAATAGATTAGAATGGATTCCTTAGGAACTGGAGAGATGTGATGATCTCAATGACATCTTGTGACTTCAGAACATGCATCTCATGTAAAAGTTTACATAGAAAATAGTAACTCTGGTTGTCCAGAAATTTGGATAAATAGGTTGAAAATTAAAGATTAGCATAAAAGTTGAGAGAAATGAGAGAAAACTAACTCTATGACTTATTTCTCTAGTGGCTGATGCAGTTAACCTATGTTTGCCTCAGAGATTTCAAACCTGTTTGGCTCCAACCCTCTCCACACACCCCACTGAGTGCAGGTATCCTGGGCCCCATCCCCTTCTGCAGATCCTGAGTCATTGTGTGGGAAGGTGAAGTGTCTCCACAGGGTGATCAGATGGGAACCATGAAGTATTGGAGCAGACACACGTCAATGGAGATGATGATAAATGTCTCTCATGCAAATTCTTCCCCAGTTGCCATGGGGAACAAGTTGCTGAAGGAGACACTTCACTAGCCAGTGGCTCCTGGGCCCCATAACTGTGGCTCTCATTGGCCAGTAACTAGTTCCCCTCACCCTATTCATCCCAGAAAATTGTCCTTCCTATCTTTAGCATCTGCCTTAGAATGAGTGTCCAGGCACCTGAAGAGGAATCAAAAGCTTTTGCTCTCCCTCTTCCTTCTTGAATTCTCTGATACTCCTGAAATCTAAGGAAAGTGTTTTGTTCTATTTTTTTCCTTGTAGATTTCCAGAGATACATTTTTTCCTCTGCAAAATTTATTCTTTACAATCACAGGTCTATTATCTCCACATTCCAAATCATTGGTAATTATACAAAAGTAGTTTTCTTTTGTTAAGTCAGGTTGATATTAATTTTTGAAGCCTCCCCTGGAAGTGAGGCAAAATATTTGCATTTCATTTTCCTGCTAGAGCAAAGAAAGCCAGACAAAAAAATAAAAAACAGTTCACTTTCCATATTTAAATAAAAAGGAACACTTTTATTCTGCTATATTCAAAATAAAAATTTGAAATACTCAAAAATCCATTAACAAAGAACAAGATGATTAGTTAGATAAATTATGGTGTATTTATTCAATTGATTTTGTTAATTTATGGTAAATGAGGTCAAAATAGAGATTACCTTGTGGAAGGAATTTCATTGGGAAATTTCTTAAGGATGGGGAGATAGGGA
Source organism: Xerus rutilus (assembly GCA_028644305.1). Taxonomy (NCBI): domain Eukaryota; kingdom Metazoa; phylum Chordata; class Mammalia; order Rodentia; family Sciuridae; genus Xerus; species Xerus rutilus. The sequence continues at coordinate 49,804,549 of CM053412.1, read as the reverse complement.
ACATTTCCATCTTAATCTAGGTGAGGGGATTGATAGGTATAAACAATCTTTTTTTTTTTTAATTTTTTTTTAGTTGTAGATGGACACAATACCTTTATTTATTTTTATGTGGTGCTGAGGTTCGAACCCAGTGCCTCACGCATGCAAGGCAAGCACTCTACCACTGAGCTACAGCCCCAGCCCGATAGGTATAAACAATCTTAAAGGTGTACATTAACATTTGTGCATTTCACTCTATGTAAACTGTACCACAGTTAAAATTGCTTCTGACAGCATCATGAAAAATAAGATGATGTAGATTTATATTTGTTTATTTGAAAAATTGCCTGTAACGTATTATTTAGAGAATAAAAAGGGCTAAAACACATATACACCCATATGAAAAATATGATATCCATAGACAATGGTCTGAAAACACAAATAATATTAATATTTATTCATTTTATTATAATTATTGAATATTAATTATACAAAATAATTAGTTTGCTTTTGACAATTCCATGAGTGTATATAATCTATTTTGATCATATCCACTCTCCCCACCCTCCCTATCCCTGGTTCCCTTTCTCTTTCCTAATAGTCCCACTTCTACTTTCAAGTCATCTCTCTCTCCACCCCCACCCTGGGGTTACACATATGGGAGAAAACTTGTCTAAGTCTAATTAGATTAACATGATGATGGCTATTTCTACCAATTTTCCTGAAAATGATGTGATTTAGTTCTCCTTTATGGCAAAATAGTACTCCATTGATTTTATTTTATTTTATTTTATTTTTTTTATTTTATTTTTTTTTATTTTTATTTTTTTGAGGGACCAGGACATCTTTATTAAAAACAAATAAGGAAAAAATAGTCATTAACAAATGATACTGGGACGAATGAATATCCACATGCAAAAAAATGAACCCTCCTTCACACATAC
>CM053412.1:49767750-49803126 GCA_028644305.1 Xerus rutilus | reverse complement strand
GTGGAGCTACAAGCCAGATGTGACGTCACTAGTGGACACGCCTCCTGTCAATCAGCGAGTTTTCCTGACCCATCAGGAAGGACTATGGCCTTCTCTTCCTGTACCCAACCCCTCCCCTTCCTGACCGGGTTTTCTTAAAATTCTCTGTGTACAGAATCTCCGGCGCCATTTCTCCCGACCCGCTCTGATGGACGGGGGGGATGGTCCGAGGGCTCGCCTTCCAATAAAGCCTTGCCGAGTGGCTTAATTCATCTTCTCCTGGTCGTGTGAATTTTACAATATGAACTATTTTGGAAAAGAATCCATGTGTTGCTGAGAAAAAAGTGTATTTGCTTGTTGATGGATGGAACACTCTATATATGTCTGTTAAGTCTAAATTATTGATAGCTTCATTGAGATCTATGATTTCTTTATTAAGTTTTTGTTTGGAAGATCTATCCAATAGTGAGAGAGCTTTGTTAACATCTCCAAGTATTATTGTGTTGTGGTCTATTTGATTCTTGTGTTTGAGAAAAATTTGTTTGATATACATAGAAGCCCCATTATTTGGGGCATAGATATTTATGATTGTTATGTCTTGTTGATGTATGATTCCCTTAAGAAGTATGAAATGACCTTCTTTATCTCTTTTCACCATCTTTGGTTTGAAGTCCACTTTATTTGATATGAGGATGGAAACTTCTGCTTGTTTGTGGGGTCCATGTGATTGATACATTTTTTCCCAGGCTTTCACTTTCAGTCTGTGGATGATCTTTCCCATGAGATGAGTCTCTTGAAGACAGCATATTGTTGGGTCTTTTTTTTAATGCAGTCTGTCATCTATGTCTTTTAATTGGTGCATTTAGTAACATAATGCTTCTCTCTTGTAGATTTCAATATTTTTTCTTTGTTCCATATTATTGGCAGTTTAACTATAATTTGTCATGCAGTTTTTTTCCTGAGCATGTCTCTTTGGGTTTTTAAATGTTTCTGGTACCTAACTGCCAGCGCCAGCACCAGCACAAAGTGAAACCAGGATAGGCAAAGGAGCTGCGGATGAAATTTACACACACACACACCATAGAACAAGGCAAGAGACTCTCCTTTATTGAGCTCAGGTCCCTCTTTATATATGCTAAGAGGCCCTTTGTCCTCCAAGTGCTACAGGGTGCATAGGGTGTGACTATTCTATTAGCATCCTGTGGCTATTCACAGGAATGCGGAACTTGTTACAAGATGGAACTATGGCCAAGGCCACATGATTGAAAAACCTGATATTTGTTGCACATTATGTACTGTGGAAGCACCCAGGCCAGCTCTGTCTCACACCTAATTGTCCATATTAGTACAAAGATTTGTGAAATTTTCTATTTTTTTACTAAATATGTTTCTATGTCATTAGTCTATAGTTTGAATCCTCTAAATCTATGATTTGAATGTTATGTATTTTAATATTTTCCCAGATAACTGTATATTCCACTTGTAGTTTCTTATTTGTTTTATTTATAACTGTTTGAATGTGCTAGTTCATTCATGTTGTCTTTGACTCTGATATTATTTCTTCCACTTGATCTAGCCTATTGATAAGGCTTTTAATTGAGTTTTATATTTGACTTATTGAGCTTTTTATTTCCAAGATTTCTGTTGGGTTATTTTTCAGAATAACTATATCTTTATTGAATTACTCTTTAATGCTTTTGAGATACATTTGCATCTTCTCTGAATTTATTGATCATTTTAAGTCTTGAATTATTTGTCCAGTATCCCATCTACTTTTATATATTTGGTTTCAGTTACTAAGGAGTGATGAAATTTTGGAGGACTCATATTCCCTTTTTTCATACTATTTTTGTTTCTATGTTGAGTTTTATATCTCTGTTGGGATAGATAGATATCTCTTCTATTTTTTTTTCTTTTGAGAAGTACCCGTAAGTGAGCAGTGATAGTTAGCAGTACAAAGATGTGCTTTGTATTGTAGTTTCCCTGTGGCTTCTTAGGCTGAGATTGGTGGGTTTTGACTCTGTGGCTATGTCAGAACCTGAAGGACCCAATTTTTCTGTAGGGCTTTTCCTCTGGTAGTTTAGTCAAGTATGATATAGACAGAATAACATATGAGGCTTGCTCGTTTTGGTTACTTCTCCAAATTTTTCAGCACTGTGCTTTCTGAAAGAGTGTGGGAACAACCTATGCTGTAACTCCTTGTGGGTGGGGTGACCACAACCATTGTGGTATTTCTCTCTGTTGTTGCTAAAAGTGACTCTAAGTGGTGAGTCTTAAGCTCCCCCACAATCTGTACCTACTTGGAGCTACGTTGTCAGCTAGGGACTTTAGTCTACCTATTCTTTATGGTGAGGTATCTGCCAAAGATTGAGCAGGACAAGGTGGTGGATGGAATAAGGTGAAATTTCTCTCAACTGGGCTGAGGGTGTAGCTCAAAGGAAAGCCACCTGCCCAACATGTTCAAAGTGTTGGGCTAAATCATTAAGAGGGAAAAGCAAATGCCAATAGCAACAAAAACTTAAAAATAATTAAAAATAATCAGATGAAGACATACAGTAAAAACTTATTAAAAGCAACAACTTCAACCCCATTAAGCAGTCAGCTCAGACAATGAAACCCTTCTAAATATGACTCCCATTATGGAATCATAATATACTAGGAACATGCCAGGAAATGCTAAACACCCCTTCTCTGGCTCAGTTCACTATGCAAATCCATGGTCTTTTGTTTGCTTAGACTGTACATTTTCCAAGTGTCAAATTCTGGGCTTGTAATGATTTTTGTGTCTTTGTTACCTAAAGTCCCACTAAAAGTGACCTTTCTTTCCTCTGCCCAGCACCCAAGCTCTTGGTGTCAGGATTCTGCTTTGTTTCACTTATTATTCTAATAACCAATATTTCTGAGTTTTACCTGTCTCTGACCCCCTTCTGTTACACTCTAATATGTTCCTACAACTTCCCTACATTAACATGTAGTTGCACACCTGTTGTTTGGTTTCAATTTTATGAAGAAGCAGGAGAGAACTGAGAGCTTCTAATCTGTCATCTTCAATATTTATTTCTTAATGGAAAGATTTTGGGTGACCTTTTAAAATGTGTTTTTAAAGTATCAAATTCTTAATAAACAGCATATGTTACTTTTGTAACATAAATAAATTTGTTTTGGAAAATATTAAAAACTTTATCTCCAAAATCCTATTTTTGAAAGCTGAAGTCTGTAAGTTGGGAACTTTCTTTAATGTGAGGGACCTATTGATATTGCCATATAAGGAACCTCATGCATGCTTCCAGATTGTTCTGTACTCACTCATGTCAGACTATACAATGTGGAGGTGACATATTTACTCAGCTTCATCCACCAACAGACTGTCAATAACTACATGTCAGGAGCTATGTCTAATTCACTATTCTCCCAACTTTTGGCCAAATAACTGACACATATCAGATATTCAATAAATAGTGGTCAAATAAATAAGAATTTAATGGTAATGAGTTTGAGGATGACTAATTTTGAAACAGATATGTGATGAATTAGATGAGGAAGAGAGTACAAGACTGTGATGGTATAGAGGCAGTAAAAACTTGGGGTATAAAATATTAGTAAACAAGCCAGGTATGGTGGCACATGCCTATAATCCCAGTGGCTGTGGAGGCTGAGGCAGGAGGATTGTGAGTTCGAAGCCATCCTCAGCAAAAGTAAGGCACTAAGAAGCTCAGTGAGACCCTGTCTCTAAATGAAAGGGCTGGGAATGTGGCTCAGTGTTTGAGTGACCCTGAGTTCAACCCCTGGTACCCTCCTCCCCCCCAAAAAATATATATAAGCAATCTAGTAATAGTAGGAGATGTTATTAATTGAAGAATAGCATCTGTTTGAATGTTTAAAGACATTAAACCTTTCCTTTGGGACTAGGTTAAAACAAAAATGCCTATTGTGTTCAGTTCTCTTCAGCATTATAATGAAGACTTTGACCAGTACAATAGGACAAAAAGAGCAATGGGATTTTTTTTTTTTAGTATTTAAAGTAAGAAATTTTTTGAAAAGTTATTGTGACTGGATGTTTGAAGTATGCAAAAGAATCTAGAGATAAATTGTTAAGTACTTAGGAATATATGCCCACATGTTGAATAAAAGGATACTTGTGATGTATCTTATGGAGGAAAAATAATAGTACTTGGAGCAATTGTCTGTAAGAATTAAGAGAGCAATCTGTATTAGTCAGCTTTTTCACTGCTGTGACAAAAAAATCTGACCAGAACAATTTGTGTGTGTGTGTTTGTGTGTGTGTGTGTGTGTGTGTGTGATGCTGGAGATTGAACCCAAGGACTTGTGCATGCAAGACAAGCACTCTACCGACTGAATTATATCCCCAGTCCTGACCAGAACAATTTTAAAGGACAAAACGTTTATTCGAGGGTTCTCAGTTTCAGAGGTCCATACTAGGCCAGCTCTATTTCTTAGGGCTCGAGGTGAGGCAGAATATCATGGTGGAAGAGTGTGGTAGAGAAAAGCAGCTCACATGATAATCAGAGAGCAGAGAGAAAGAGAGTTTCTATTCTCCAGATACCAAGTATGTACCCCAAAGCCACACCCCCAAGTCCTACCTCATGCAGCCACACCTGACCACTTCAGTTACCACTCAGTTAATCCCTATCAGGGGATTAATTCGCTGATTAGATTAAGACTCTTATATTTCTTCTCTGAACCGTTTTGCATTGTCTCACACATAAGCTTTTGGGGACATCTCACATCCAAACCATAACAGTCAAAATTGAAAGCAAGTTTCAAATGATAAGCCCATAATGGAAAAGTGTTGTCAATAGAAATAAGAACCCTGGAAAGGAAATGAGTTTGGGAAGCAAAATATTAAATATAATTCAGGCCACGCAATGTTTACAGAATCTAGAGACTATCAGGTAAACATGCAATAATAAATGCAGGTCTAATTTCAGAAAATGTACAAAATAACTATTTATATCAAGTTAGATATGGACTACCTCCAATAATGTAAAGAAACCTAAGTTTTTCAGTAAACTTATATTTAGTCTCCACTGGGGATTAGGTCTGTGAAGGTGTGGTGGTTCACAATCAATAATTACAAAATTGAGGCTGAGAATCCTAGTTCCTTTTAAAAATTTCCTAAAGCATCAGAAATGCATTAATTTTAAGAAGTATAAAGGGGAGGCAGATGTAAGAAGGGAGAGTGGGTCTTTGAGGCCATTGTTATTCCTAGGAGCTACTGACTGAAGAAGAAAAAATACATTAAAAAGAGCAACTAGAAACATTACAGCATAACCCAGAACAGAAGCTCCCTCCTTTTCATCCTTTCCCTTCTTTTGAAAATCTGCCAACTTCCAGTACAACCAGCATCTCTGTCCCTAGCTCACCCATGGAGGAGGATATAATCTTCAAAGCTGTGCTGGGAACTTTCTTCTCATCTCCCCTTACTCCAACTAGGTCACCTCCTGCCTTTGTATTGTTCTTGCAAACCCAAAGGGTCTCTGAAATAACAAGATGAAATATGTGTGTGAGGAGCTCATAGCCTGTTATATGACCAGCATTTACAGCCTTACCCTGGTTCCTTTGTCTTCACCTTTATAGACATCTCAGGATGGAGTGTAGGAGGGACTATAGCATGAAGTCTGCTTTCAATTTCAAAACAAAATGATTTTGTTCATTCTTAACTTCAAAATAACATCAGTATAGCAGTTATAATTTACTGGGCTCAACATCTTTCAGTTTTTCTTCTTGATACTCTTCCTCCCAACTTGTAATATTTAATAGTATGATAAGCTTCTATTTTTAAGCAATTACTTGTACCAAACATTATAGATAATCCTACTTAATACATAAAATAATCCTACAAAGTAGATATTTCTATCTCTTTTTAACTGTATTTTTAAAAGATTTAAAATTTAATATCTTTTATTTTTAAAAAATACTCTACAAGCTAGTAATAGCAGAGAATGTTTTTAATTTGAGGAAGAGTATCAGTTTGAATGATTAAGGGTATCAAAAATTTCCCCTGAGATTGGGCAAAAGCAAAAATACCTTCAGTTCTGTTTAACATTGTATTGAAGGTCTTGGGAAGGACAATACCATAAAAATGAGTAATGAGTTTTTAAGGATTGAAAGGAAGAAATGAAAAGTTATTATTGTGATTGGACATTTGAGAATGCAAAAGAATTACTTAGAATTATATGTACTAAAATAAATGCAAGACACTACAAGTATTAGAAAGAAATATCCAAAGAAATGGAAGCAGGATAAACCATGTTCATGGATTTGTAAATTCAACAATGTAAATGTTGTTAAATCTTCTCCAATTGATTTCTAGATTCAGTATAACTTCAAAGTCTGGACAGTTGTTTTGTTGTTATTGTTGTTTTGTTTTTTGTTTTCAATATGAACTCTAGTGTTTTGTGTTTGGTGGAACTTGGAAACTTGACTCTGAAATAGATACGAAATACAATGACAGAAAATAGTGAAGAAACTGGAACACTTGATGGGAAAGAATGTACTATCCTCTTTTCCAAGATTCAGCATAAATGAAATGAAAATGTGATACTGGAACAAAAACATGGAAACTAAGTTCAGCAGACTAGAAACAGATCTGGGTATCTAAGGATGTTTGATTCATGACAAAAGCATCCCTGCAGAGCAGGGAAAGAAAAGTAATCATTTTAAGAAATGATGTCAAATAACCAAACTGAGAAAAAGCAAGAAAGAAACCCATTTCTACCACATTTTATACATAGAGACAAACACAAAAACCAATTCAAGTTGCCAATAAAATTAAAGTGAAAATCAAAATAATAAAACTACTAGAATATGGGGCTGGGGTTATGGCGCAGTGGTAGCGTGCTTGCCTAGCAAGCATGAGGCACTGGGTTCGATCCTCAGCACCACATAAAAATAAAATAAAGATATTCTGTCAGCCTACAACTAAAAAATAAATATTAAAAAAAACTACTAGAATATAATATAGAATGTCTTTATGATCTCCAGTTAGGAAGTGTTTTTAAAATAAGACATCTAAAATATTAATCAGCAGAAGAAAAATTGATAAACTTCACTATATTACATTTTTAATTATTGAATTATATCCTTAAGAGAGGGAAAAGGAAAGCCACAGTTTTTAAAAAGTCAGTTTTTGACACATCACCAACAAAAGAGATTATGCCCAGAGTGTGGAAATACTTTCAAATTCAATAACAAAATAGAAATATATTATTTTTCAAAGAACATAGCTCAAGATCGGAACAGGCAATTCACACATACCACACACACACATACACATAATGAAAAGGCCAATAGGAATATGAAAGTGTCCTCAGTCTTACTAATTATAGGAAAGTACATATTTAAAGTCATAATGAATTTGAAATTACAGCGATATCAGTATAAATCCACAATTTTGCCAAAAAAAAATTAAAATGTCAGACAATATGACATTGGAAGCAACATGTAGTGAAACAAAGCTAATAGAAGGTAGGTTTGCAAAACCTATTTGATGGTGTTGACTAAAGCTGAGGAAACATATACCCTTTTCCATCCCTAATTTGTTGTTGTTGTTGTTTGTTTGTTTGTTTTTGTACTAGAGATTAATCGCAAGGGTGTTCAATTACTGAGCCATATCCCCAGCCATTTTTTATTTTTTATTTTGAGACAGAGCCTCACTAAGTTGCTAAGGCTGGCTTTGAATTTGTGATCTTCCTGCCTCAGTCTCCCAAGCCTCTGGGATACACCTAGTTTTATAGTCCAAAGAGAAATTCTCTTCTCACATCACATACTTCTGTGCATCTGTGTATATCCAAAAAATATAGCTAAAGTAAAAGTATTCAGATGGATCCAAACAGGAAACAATCAAATATGCATCAATATTAGAAGAGATAAATACAATGTAGTATGATCAGTGAGCCATTATACAGAAGGCAAATGACTTCAGAAACACACAACAGCATGGATGAGTTTTAAAGACATAGTATTAAATAAAGGAAACCTGACATAGCAGAATGAATACTGCATGTCTTAGTTCTGGCTGCTAAACAAAGCACTATCAACTGAGTGACTTAAATAACAGAAATTTATTTCTCACAGGCTGAAAGCCCAACATCAAGGTGCCAGCAGATCAGTCTGTGTCTTCTCATGGTGAACTGGGTAAAGGATCTCTTATATAAGGGCACTACTGCCATTACTGAGAGTGCCACTTCAAGCCATATTGATCACTATGAAAAGGCCCCACTTCCTAAAACCCTCACATGTGGTGCTATAAGTGTCCTCCAAAGGCCCATGTGTTAAAGTAGCTTAAGTTGTCACCAGTCTGTGACATTACTATGAGGTGTTGAAACCTTTAAGAGGTGGAGTCTAATAAGAGAAAGTTAGGTCATTGTGGGTGTGCCCTTGTTATTGAGATTCCCTCCCCTTTCTCACTCTTAGATTCCCAGCCACTATGATGTGAGCACAGTTGCTCCACCTCATGCTTGTTGCTATGGCTCATGCCCAAAAGCAACAAGGCCAACTGGTCATGGACTTGAACCTTCTAAATTGAGCCAAAATAAATCTTTCCTTTTTTTAAGTTGATTATCTCAGTTTTTTTTGTCATAGTAACAGAAAGCCAACTAACATTTTGGGTTAGGATTTCAACATATGAATCTGAATGGTGGAGACAAATATTTGGACTATAGAGGTTCATTATGCCATTTATATAAATCTCTCACAGATAGGCAAAAGTAAGCTATATTACTTAAAGATATTTACTCAATAAAATTGTAAAGAAAACTAATACCCTAAAACTTAGAAGCCTCTATCACTGGAGGGGTGAAGGTTGAAAAAGATCACCTAGAGGGTTGATTACCTTTTATGTCTTGATTCTCAGACAAATGTTATTGTTTAATGATCTTTTGTTAAGCTGGATGTTTGTGTTCTATGTAATTTTCTTCCTGCTTCTTATATATTTTTTAGTTATACAATAAATTGAGACTCAGAAAGTTAGAGAAATCAGTGAAAATGAGAGAGACAGTAAATGACAGTTTGGGACTTAGTCATACTTGCCCGTTTCAAAGCCTGTGCCTTTTTTAATGTATCACTGGTTATTAAGTTTTGTATCTTGGACCATATAAGAAAAAGAAAACAATGGCACTTACTAAAAAAATGCATATTATATTCTCCATGCAAAATTGAATCACAAACTCTATGTGATAGATTCAAGAATCTGCATTTTGTCAAGTATTTCAGAGGTGATTCTGAAGCACAGTGAGGTTCAAAAACAACAGTACTGTATCATACTTTACTTTCCTGCAGGGAGAATAACTTCATTAATCCAGCCCCGCTGAGGTCTCACATCTTTCTCTTTATTCCAAAAGGGAAGTTATTTTGACAGTTTGAAAAGAAAAAAGATACCTGAATGTCCTGGAGCCAAAAGTAGGTAAAAACTGTATCTCAGATGCTGGAGTGAAAAAATGAAGCACAACAGCTTGGAGGAAGAATGTTAGAGACCTGGATAGTGTGCTGAGACAGCTTATCAACTGTTTGCATCGAGCATGAAGTTCTCTTATCAGCCTTTTTATAGAATGCAGTGTTCCTGAGTCATAGGAGGAAGCGGATTTCTTATGAATTCTGTGTTTATCCTCATATTCGCCCTTAGAAAGTCTCCTTAAACATTCCAGTTTATCTTAGCTTTTCTAAAGGTACCTAGAGAATAAAATATCAAGGGACAAAACTAAAAAAAAAAATATTCTCAAATGTTCTCTGACTTCTTCGCACTGAAGAAGTCTATGAGTTGGTCCCCTGAGTGGCTTCTCCTCTCTGCAAGTCAGTAATGGTGCTGTCCTGCCAGACAGGGTGTGTGAGTGTGTGTGACATGGAGCTTGGAGGAAAGAGCATGGAAGGGGAGTTTAAAAAGAGCTTGGAACAGACCTGCAGGTGCATCATTTGAGACAAGTGTGGAAGCAGGTGGAAAGATCATGCACATGGGTGAGAGAAAAACCAGTCAAGAAAAACAAGTGAAGAATTCAATTTGATTGACTTTCTGGTTGAGTTTCTGTGATCAAAGCACTGCTCTCTGGTCAGGCCATGTGCAATGCAGCTTTATAAGCATTACAGAGCCAGAGCACAAAGGGTTTTCATTCCTCCTCCTGAAGGAAGTGGGGTGCTCTGTTGGCACAAGCCATTGGAGAGACACCTCAACCTGGATGCAGAGTTGTGACCACTGGTTCAGCTGTCCTCTGCTGCCTGCACCTGTAGATATTCAGCCTGAGCTCAGTCCAGCAGTTCTATGATTGCAGTAATGTTTAGAGGGAGTTTCTGAGTGTGTGAACAATTTGGCTTGTGTCTGAAAGCAGATCCACAAGATAATGGTTTTACTTTATAGAGGTACCATCTTCCACAATGGTAGAGGGAGCATCCTTTTGTGGTGACCAATTATGTCTTATTTTAGATAAGTATAGTAGCATAGGCTGGATATTGTGCTGACAGAAAAAGGATAGAATAACTTATTTTTATTTTCAGAATTTTAGAACAAAAGCCTAAGAAACATTTCAAGGGTAGAATTTTATATTCTTGCATGAGACCTATGTTTGTTCCAAAGAGACCATATTTTATGTGTATAGGCTTTTTCTGAGAAGCAAAGCCAAATAGGACTGTATTTTTCTCCAACTGGAAAATGATTCAGGATTAATAATAACCACACATAATATTAGTATAACTTTATAGTTTAATAAGATTCTCATGAATATTTTCATATATGATCACCATCTTAACTTGTTAAAGCCAGTTTCATTACTTGTACATTACATTAGGGACCTCAGTGCAGATCCTGAGGTTAGGAAGCTGAAGTTACCTACCTCCAAGATGTGACAGGTGGATGAGAACCAACTCTTTGAACTCAATATCGCCATAGTGATGTTAATGTCAACACAGCTTCTGTACAGACACACACACACACACACACACACACACACACACACACAGCTATTTGAGCACAAGGCAATGAGTGTTCTTTCACTGCCTGCCCCTATCTTAGTATTTGGTTGGGTGAAATGGTAACCAACCTGGAAAAATACCAAGCAGGCCTGGAAGAATTTGAAATAACCAGGCAACATGAATATGGCATTTTTTTACTTCTTAAAACTAGAACTACCTTCAAACACCATTCTTAGCTCAAATATGACGGATGACCACCCATAAGTTTTTCTTCAATCTGATAAAGGTCGTCATAAGAAAAAAACAAAAACAAAACAAAACAAAAAAAACATGTTCTTTCTTATTTTTTATGACACCTACTGTTGCTGCTCATAGGACAGTGAATGGCATGGGCAGATCAGAGCTCAGGTCTAGTCCTTTTCCAAATTCTCCTCCTGGAGAATCAGCTTCCTGATCTGTGAAATGGAGGAAATAGTGTCTATCCTACATAGTCACAGTAATATTGGGTAGGACAAATTAAATTAGATAGTGCATATGAGATGGTTTTTCAGTGGTAATGTATTGTACAAACACGAGGCATTATCACTCAGCACAAAATGTACTCTGAGTGACTACATATGGTCCATTATGCCTCTGAATATTTTAATATAAGTATGAGGATGATTTCAAAAATTTAAAAAATTATAGACCATGAGAAGAATCTTGAAATAACGTAAAATTCTCTTTTATAATTCCAGTGAGAAAAATGAGTCGGTGGGTCTTGATAACTTCTAAGAACACAGTATAAAACTGAGACATGTATTAGATATAGGAGCTAAGTTTTAATGAAAATAGAGAGCTAATTTTTTAAAAAGTGGAATTAAGTAAGATCCCATTCATACGTTAATTGTACTAAAACACTGCTTCTTTGAAAGTGCCCATCAACTTCCTGGTATCGAGTGATAAAATTCAGTAACAATATAATTTGTTCAGCAGCAACAATAGGGATGCTATGGATGACACAGATATAATGTCACAATTGCACTTCTAAGATGCATGAAGTGCTAACATCCTTGAGTGAACCACATAATCATTGCCTCACTGACAGATCTGTATCAGAGGGAATAAAGGGACTGAATTAGCTCCACAGAGGGTAACATACCCAGTGGCCATAAAGCACTCAATGGAGACATTTTCTTAGAAGAATAAAAAAACCCCACAGTGGTTACAAAAAATTATTTGTAATAAGAAATGAAAAGAGGATTAAACATGACCTTGTTTCTTACACAGTCCTAGAACTTAGGCAATAATTCTATATGGAAAATAACTTATTAAGTCAAGTCAAGTAAACTGATGTATAGGTAAGACTAAGAAGTGATAGGGCATGAATCTGGCATTGACTAGCTTTTTGGTTCTGACTTTGTTTCATCATGTACAAAGCAAGGGTATATGGTGGTCATGGGAAACAGTGATACATTCAGTCTATCACTTTTACACCAGTCGGAAGTCTCCAGTAACCTATTACAGGATTCTGTATCATTCTGTTATATAATACAACAATGACTTTGAGGAACACAGAACTGCTTATCAAATGCCTAGTATATTCAATGCTGGAAATACTAGTGAATAAATTAAGTGGTATATCAATATACAGAATAAAGCTGACAATCTAGACAAAAAAGGGTTTTTTTGGTATTGAACTCAGGGGCACTCGACCACTGAGCCACATCCCCAGCCCTATTTTGTGTTTTATGTAGAGACAGGGTCTCACTGAGTTGCTTAGCACCTCACTGTTGCTGAGGCTGGCTTTGAACTGGCAATTCTACTGTCTCAGCCTCCAAAAGTGCTGGGATTACAGGCATATGCCACCGCACCTGGCTAAACAGTAGAATTTGATGGTAATAAAAATAAAATCCAACTGGGCGCGGTGGCACAAGCCTGTAATCCCAGCACTTAGGGAGGCTGAGACAGGAGAATTGCAAGTTCAAAGCCAGCCTCAGCAACGGCGAAGCGCTAAACAACTCAGTGAGACCCTGTTTCTACATAAAACACAAAATAGGGCTGGGGATGTGGCTCAGTGGTCAGGGGCCCCTGAGTTCAATCTCCAGTAGCAAATAATAATAATAATAAAATAAAAACTAAATAAATAAAATAAAATCCTACATATGTGAAGTACGGAAGGTCGATGATCTGTCTTGATAAATGTCGAAACAGAAACTCAGACTTGTTAAGTGCCTAGTCCAGATTTTCACAAGTACTAACAGATAGACCTAGAACTAGAAAGTGTGGTTTTTGAGCCCTGATCCAATCCCTTTTGACTGTATCAATGCCCACACTGGTGCATCACATTCTCAGGAGGAGAGAAAAGAATTCTGAAAATTACTGGATTTGTTCCGTATAATTAAGAAACTCACCAACTCTTGGGGAAAAGTTCAGTGTCCAAATCCAAGAGCCTCAATAATTCATATCAAGATGATTTGCAAGAGAATGTTTAGGTTTCTAGATTAGCTAGATGGGAATTCTAGTTTTATGAAGGTTGTTACTCTATTCTAGGGTGATTTTTTCTTTTTCTTTTTCTTTTTTCTTTTTTTGGTACTGGGGATTGAATCCAGGGACAACATTCTACCATTGAGCTACACCCCCAGCAGTTTCTTTTTTTATTTTGAAAGAGGATCTTGCTAAGATTCCCGGCTGACCTTGAATTTGTTATCCTCGTGCCTCAGCCTCCCAAGTCACTGGAATCATAGGCATGCACTATCATGCTGGACTCAAGGGTAGATTGATAAGCAAATATTACCTGTGAAAGATAAATAATTGTTGACACCCTAGAGTTCAATTAAATGCTTACTGAATGCACATAGTTAGGTGAATTATATAATAAAATCTATTTTGACACAATTCACTATTTTGTAAAACTTACATTGACTTCTGCTGGTCAGACAGAATCCAATGAGGAAGATGTAACCATGACTACTGAAAGACTGTGATTTGTTGCAATCCTAGAAGACAGAGAGGCAGAACAGATGCTGAATGGCTTTTCAACTTGCGAAAGTAGGTTTTCACAGTGCAACTTTGTTTTCCTTATGTAAGTCTTTGTACATTCCAGAAGGGCCATGAGCCATATTGAAGATCGTGTGGACTTCTGCATCCAGAGCCACAAAGCAGAGAAAAAAAGAAACCTTGATGGCATTGAGCTACCTAACAAACAGCTCCTGAAGATGACCTTCCTTCTGGACTTGCTTTCTTGTTGTTGGATTCGAAGTTGATTTGAGGTTTTCCAGTATTTGCAAAACAAAATTCCAAGCCAAATTAAGAAAACCTAAATGAGGGAATACTTACATGCCATTTAATGTCTTTTTTGCTTTATTCTCCTGAACAATTCTGAGAATTGTCCCTGACAGTGCCAAAGTTTTTCTGTAGCACTGTGTACAGATTATCAAAATATGTGGTCTTTTTTCTGCTTTGGTAACAGATAAATTGATAAGGGTTTTGCATACATTAGATTGTGGCTAAAAAGTCATGACCATTTATGCAAACTAATCAGCCCCTCGCATGATGCCTGGTGTGGATTCTCAGTAAGCTCATTAGCTACCTGACTATAGGCTTCTGATAAGTGAAGTACCCACTATCACCTTTCTCTTGAAATCTTTACCATGATATTAACTATATTATATAGCTTGCCTGGTTTAAGTATATCTTGTCATATAACTCAGTATGTTTGATAAATAATAGCTTTGTTATTTGAGAATAGTATTTATCATTCATTGTTTCTAACTGCTAGGATTTGTGCTAAGTGTTTTTATTTCATTTTTACCAGAACTCTAGAAAGTAGGCATTATTATTCTCATTTTTTAAATGACAAAATTGAAGTTATCTTTTTTATTATTTTTGTATTTTTTAAATATTTTTTAGTTGTAGATGAACACAGTATCTTTATTTATTTATTTTTATGTGGTGCTGAGGATCGAACCCAGTGCCTCACGCATGGGAGGCAAGCACTCTGCCACTGAGCCACAACCCCAGCCCCTGAAGTTATCTTTTGAT
Organism: Xerus rutilus; assembly: GCA_028644305.1. NCBI lineage: Eukaryota > Metazoa > Chordata > Mammalia > Rodentia > Sciuridae > Xerus > Xerus rutilus. The sequence continues at coordinate 49,788,204 of CM053412.1, read as the reverse complement.
GAAAAAGTTCTTAACTTTAATATATTCAAATTTATCAATATTTTTGTTTATAAAAAACAAAATTCTCCACTAGGATTTGCAAATTATTTGCATGTAATAAGATGGGAAATCCTGACTAAATTACAGTTTTAGAGGACAAATGGCATTTCTTTTTGCTTTGTATTTTCATATGGAGAGACTACCAATATGGTGACATTCCTGATGTCTTATTCCATGACTTTCTGGACTAGTAGTAACAATAATAACAATCATTAATTCATGAATTGGATGGTGCTTATCTTCTATAAATATGTAAGTGACTAAAAGTTATTCTCCATGCTGGACTATGGAAAGACAGCAATTAAGGATAAATTTATCTTTTCTAAAAGGCCAAATTCTATGACTGCCTTGTTCCAATGCCTAGGTTCATGGTAACCAAGTATAAGTAATAGCAAATGCATTTATTCATTCATTGTGTGTGCATGTCTCTCTCTCTCTCAATTTGTCCAAATTCACATGGGCAAAAATGCATTATCACGTTTCCTCAAACTCCATTTAATGTGAAACAACTTAAACATCAATATTTAGCCAACATTACAGAAGAGTGAAAGATAGAAAATAACTGTGAAGGGCTCTCTTTTAAAACAGGGATTATTCTGTGTGGTTTCAGAAAGAAACTGTTTGTTTGTTTGGTTTTTTAATAGAGAAAAATGTCAAGTAATCAAGCAGGAGCAGAGTAATTCGTTCTTTCATTTATTCATTCAAGAATCTACCATGTGCCATGCCCAGTGCAGAGTACTAAAGATACAGCCATGGACATGACCAGCATGATACCTTCCCTTGGTGTGGTTATTGCTGTTTCAGGGAATGTACTGGGATGTTGCCACACATAATAGGGCACTCAAACCAGTCTAGGGTATATGAGGAGGGTTCTCAGAGTAAATGATACTGAGTTGACAACTAAACATAACTAAGAGAATTGATCTACAGACAGGAAGGGGAAATAGAATAGCATTATTCTATTTCCAGTAGGCAGTAGGAACAATACATGGGAAAGCTCAGAAAGAACAAAGGTCTAAAGAACTTGGACTTCATCCTACAGATATGAGAGATCACTAAAAGTAGAAGCATACCAAAATCATCGTTTTAATTGTGAGATGATTACACTACCTGTACTGTGAAAAATGAAGTGTGATGTGAAGGAAGGGTGATGCAGACTGAGCGCATGAGGATGGAGAGAGGTGGAGCAATCGAGTGATGCTCAGGAGACAGAATGAATGACATTCAAGGTGATGAGCTCCCCATCACGTGCGAGGTGTGGGAAGATGCAGAATCGCTTTGTGGTTGGCAAGGGTGTTACATAAACACTCCATATATTGATAGCAGAGAGTGCTCTCTAAGGACATTGCAGCCTCAAGATCCCTACCTTGCACTCCTTAGTGGAGTTGACTAGCACTGAGTGAAGTTTCTTTTTTTTTTTTTTAAATATTTTTAGTTGTCAATGGACCTTTATTTTTTATTTATATATATGTGGTGCTGAGAATTGAACCCAGTGCCTCATGCATGCTAGGCAAGTGCTCTACCACTGAGCCACACCCCAGCCCACCTGAGTGAAGTTTCTTGCTCATTGAGATTGAAGCATTAGCTAATGCTTAGCCAAAGGAACTATGTGTCCTCTATCATGGTACTCACATTCGTATGAATTTCTGAGCACTGAGCTAATGAAATTTTTGACATGTCTGTTTTCAAACAATATTATGACTTGGAATTGAGCACTCCCTAGATAACGTTTAGAGACAGGAGTGGCATTATAAGGGGCCATTAGTGATAAGTGGAAGCGATCTGGCTAAATTTTGGCTGGTGACTTTACATGTGTATGTGTGTGTGTGTGAGTGTGTGTTTAAAGTTCATCTCAATAGATCAATGGATAGAGAGATAGATAGATAGATAGATAGATAGATAGATAGATAGATAGATAGATAGATTTTATATCAAGGATTAAATCCAGGGGTGCTTAACCACTGAACCACATCCACAGCCCTTTTTATTAATTTTTTTTTTTAATTTTGAGACAGGATCTTGCTAAGTTGCTCAGGGCCTCACTAAGTTGCTGAGGCTGGCTTTGAATTCTCAGTCCTCCCTGCTGCAACCTCCAGAGCCACTGGGATTACAGGTGTGCGCCACTGCACCCTGCTTGTCCTTTAAAGTTTTAACTTTTATCAAAATAAATAACAAATCCGATTAAAGCAACATCTTTATAATAAAAACTAACAGCTTCATGCCCATCTTCCCCACACCTCAAGCCTGTTCCTGGGAGGCATTCATTTTCGGCTCTTTCAGTTGTTTATTCTGGCGTTTACCTTTTCTAATATCCATTCTGCTATTTATCTCTTTAGAAATAATCTACAGGCTTCTGTTATAATACCCACAAATTTGAATTTATTTTTCTCTTCCCAGCTTTACTTCTTACCTCTCTATAAAATAAGAAAATAACAAAAGTCTAACTCTTCAGTCATTGTCAGGCTCAGATGAGATTTCCTCAGAGCCTGATATCAAATAATTCAGAGCTCCATATCAAATTTTCTTTTTATCCACATAATGACTCTTCATTCGCCCTTTGAACAATAGAGACTCACCAAGTTTCACCTGGGCCCATAGCTATTCAGGGGTGACTTTGTTTGTCAACTTTCATCACAGCTAAAAATGGCCATATAACTATATTTTCACTGGTAGAATAGGAATGGAAACAAGAGTCAAGTTTTGAAAAAGAGATTTTACCAGTTCGAGTCTTTCCTTTCTTCCTTCTCAAAATATGGAAAACAGATATGAGACATTTTTGACCAAAACAAAGTCAATACTTTAAAAACATATAAAGACAGCAGGGTAGAAGGATCTTGTCTCAGGATGATCTCACAAGCTAGTTATTCTCACAATCTCCACATTGGTTCACTTACTTGTGTATCTACTAAGGAAGACATAACTTTACCTTTTAGTATATACTCCTATAGCCTCTAAGTTATGTGAAAATAAATATTTACATTGTTTATTTGAACCATCATAAAAGTATATTTAAAATTACCTTTGTTGCCTGTTTATCACCTATTATAAATATCTTGCGATAAACTTCTACCTAATGTGCAGTTAATAATGATTTGACTCATTCACATGGAGTCATTTACAATAGCTCTGCTCATTCACTATGCCCTACAAAGTTCTCATCCCATCTAAAAATTAGGGCAAGTCAGCCATGCAAATTAGCACAGAAGTAGCAATTTACTAAATAGATCCCTTGTGGTTTAAAAAGTTAAGATAACTTCTAAAAATACCTAGCCATGACTGGTCAAACCTTAAGCCCTGGAAGGGCCTGCCTCTTTATAAACTAGTACTTTCAAACTCTAAACATTTTTAAAGTTTATTTATTTATTTATTTTTGTTCTTTTTAGATATACATGACAGTAGAGTGGATTTTGATATGTTATACATGCATAGAGTATAACTTAGGATCCCATTCTTGTAGTAGTTGTACACGATGTGGAGTTTCTCTGGTCATGTATTCATATGAACAAAGGAACGTTATGTCCAATTCATTATACTATCTTCCATTCCCATTCCCCCTCCCTTTTGTCAAATCCAATGAACTTCTATTCTTCCTTCCAACACCCCCTCCTTATTGTGTGCTAGCATCCATATATCAGAGAGAATATTTGGCTTTTGGTTTTTTGAGATTGGCTTTGTTCACTTAGCATGATAGCTTCCAGTTCCATCCATTTACTGGCAAATGCCATAATTTCATTTTTCCTTAAGGCTGAGTAATAGTCCACTGTGTAGATATACCACATTTTCTTCCCTTATTCATTTTTTGAAGGGCATCTAGGTTGGTTCCATAGCTTAGCTCCTGTGAATTGTCAAGCTCTAACATTTTGATACCAGCTTTATAAAATATAGCTAGGTGATCAACAACAACAAAAGCATTCAAAGACAATTGATTGTTCCATTTGACAAATATTAATTGAATACCCAAAATACTTTTTACACAGACGTAGTAGATATCTCCTGCCTAGGAGAGGAAGGAGTTCTCTTCTGGAGCTAGATTAGGAATGAAGATCTTCTGTAATAGTAACCCCCAAGGCCTAAAATAGTGAAATTTTGTGGAATACAGGGAATAGTAGCCTTAAAGAAGTACCTTGTGATACACAGTCCACACCCATCTTGAACCAGAGAGAATGTTTAAGGGGGTAAACCAGAAAATGAGCAGATGACACTCACATCCAGAGAAAGGCTTACTTCGATACTATCATAATAACAGCCTGGCCTGTGGCATACAACATCACAATGACATAGCCCTTTGCTCTTGATTGTGCTCCTCAATGAAATGACTTAAACTGAAATAACTACTTTATTATTTTATTAATCTATCTCAGTTTTTTTTCAGCTAAGTTAGTGACAGTTTGCATTTCTGAATTCCAGCATACAATTGCTCTAAGCAAGAACAGTGATCATGCTGTAAAAGTGAAAATTTTTGAACATGCTACCTGATGGGTATGTATATATAGAGACAGTGAAACAGGTAATTTGAAATGGAGATAGTCCCAGAAAATCTACATATATAATTGTCATCACAATTTTAACCTTGTGCTAATGTCAAGCTACTGTCTACATAAAATCTGGGCAAGAATAAGAAGAGCTGCTCAAATTTGAATTAATGCAGGTATTGCTTATCTTTTTTTTTAAAGCTGGAATTCAACCTCATAAGTATTTTGTGGAATTATATTTTATAAAGATGATTGGTTCATTAATTGCTTCAATAAGATCTGCATTATTATGCCAAACAAGGGAGATAATATTCCTTCAAATACTAGTGTAACTGATGATACCTGAACATAGGCTCCCAGGAGGAATATTTAACATTGTAGAATAGGGAGTGCCTTCAGAAATTTTTGTACATCATGGGCTTCCCCTGTGAGACTAGGCTGTAGAATCATCCAGGGACAACACATCTCACAAAATGTGTTAAAGGCATGTTTAGCCTTTCCCAGAATTTAGGAGGAGAGAATTAATATTTAATGAACGAGTTCTGGCCAAGAGCATAAGCAACTGTAACTTTCATAATAAGATTTCTGAAGTAAAAAGAAAAACTTTGTATAAAAAGAACAATAAGAGACTCCCAGAAGAGAACCCAGCCTGAGCAAGTCCCATTCCCTAATCCCTGATAGGTTAAAGCTAATCATTCCCACTAGGGAGTGAAGAGGAGGAACAGGAGGCTAAAGCAACTGTGCAGCTGATTATACTGTTGTGAATGTCATTGATTCTGTTGTTGATGTGGGCGCTTATTTGGTAACCATTATAAAATTGTGGGTTTAAGAATCCTTTAAGTATTTTCAAATGAAAACAGAGAATATGGTGCCTGACCACCAAATACCAGATTTCAGTGCCCTGGATAGATAAACAAACACAGAAAATTCAATTCTTATGATACATAGGGCCTGACTTTTTGTCTTTCAGGAAAATTTAGGGATATTAAAGAAGGATCTGATGTTTTGAATTCTATTATTCTGGTTCATTTGTCACTGCTGATTGTTTTTAGATCGGGAGCAAAAGTTTGAGTGTCCATATGTCTCTTCACTGAATCTGTGAGCTATATTCTGTACATATTTCAGAATAGTAAATTACTTAATACTGTGATGTATGTATCTCTTTATTATGCTGTGTCACAAGAATATGATTGGAGTGTGAATCTGTATCAGCTTTGGATCCATGTAATAATGGATGCTAATCAAGGGTTATAAACAGGTAATTGATGCACTTTCTTCAGTGTCACCAAAGAGTTCTTTTAAAAAAAGGCATTATTTGGAAATAATTCTCATGTCCATGCAATTCACTAATTTAAAATGTAATATTCAGTGACTTTTAATATATTCAAATATGTGTAATCATTACCCCAATTTTTGGCCATTTTTCTCACCTCTAAAAGAAAGCCCATCCAATTACAATCCCTCCTATAACAAGTCCTAAGCAAGAACTAATCTATGATAAACTATATAGGTTACTATTTCTTATGAACCATATACTACGTGGCCTTTTGTGACTGATTTCTTTTACTTAGCATAATCTTTTCGAGCTTTACCCACACTGTAGCATGTATTAGAATTTCATTCCTTTACATGATCAAATAATTTTCCATTCTATGGATATACCATATGTAGTTTAACCATTCAGACATTTGGGATGTTTCTAATTTGTGGTTATCAGTTTGATACCATCCCATTTATTGATTCTTCATTTTACTTCTTGCACTTCAGGAGTCTTATTGAGAAAGTCGATTCTTAAGCTGACATGTTGGAGAATTGAGCCTACTTTTTCTTCTAGTAGGCATGGGGTCTCCAATCTAATACCTAGGTCCCTGATCCACTTACAGTTGAGTTTTGTGTAGGGTAAAATATAGGGGTTCAATTTCATTCTATTACATATAAATTTCCAGCTTTCGCAGCACCATTTGTTGAAGAGGCTATCTTTTCTCCGGTGTATGTTTATGGTACCTTTGTCTAGGATGAGATAACTGTATTTATGTGAATGTGTCTCTGTGCCTTCTATTCTGTTCCATTGGTCTCCACGTCTGTTTTGGTGCTAATACCATGCTGGTTTTGTTACTATAACACATAGCATAGCAACAAAAGGTCTGGTGTTGTGATGCCTTACATCACTTTTTATGCTAAAGATTGCTTTGGCTATTCTGGGTCTCTTATTTTTCCACATGAATTTCATGATTGATTTTTCTATTTCCGTGAAGAATGTCATTGCGATCTTTATAGGAATTGCATTAGTGCTTTGGGTAGTATGGACATTTTAATAATATTAATTCTGCCTATCCAGGAACCTGGAGATATTTCCATTTTTCTGACGTCTTCTTCAATTTCTTTCTTTAGTGTTCTGTAGTTTTCATTATAAAGATCTTTCACCTCTTTTGTTAGATTGATTCCCAAATACTTCTTTATATTTTTTTAAGGCTATTATAAAGGGGATAGTTGTCCTGATTTCTCCTCCAGTTCATATATCCCTGGGGTATCATGAATAATGCTACCATGAACATTCACATACAAGTTTTTTTTTGTAGACGTGTCTTTCATTTATCATGGGTAAATGTGTAGAAGTAGAATTACTAGAACATAAGATTACTTTTTATTTCAATATTTCAGGAATTGCTAGACTGTTTAAATCATTTATACCATTTCCACCAACAGCATGTAAGGGCCCTGACTTCCCCACATCGTCACCAATACTGGTTTTGATCTGACTTGTTGATTCTAGCCATCATAAAGGGCATAATTAGTCTCTCATCTTAGTTTTGACCTGTGTTTCCCTGATGATTATTGATGTTGAGCACCCTTTCATGTGCTTTATCATGAGTTTATGGACCATTTGTATATATTTCTTGAATTTGTATGTATTTTTATTTGAGATCATCTGCCCGTTTTTAATTGGGTTATATGTCTTTTTATTCACCAAATAGCCCTACAATTAGATCTGATGCCACATATTCCATGGATACAAAGCTTCTCTTTTCCTTCTCTAAAGAATAGTTGAACCAGAGTTGAAGCAGCAGCTCAGTGGTAGAGAAGGTGCTAGCATGTTGGAGACCCTGGGTTTGAATCCCCAGCATTGCGAGGGGGGACAAAAAGTTGCACTAAAGGTGAAAACCTTTGTAGAACTTTTATTTCTATGTGGTAAACTTCTGCTTTTCTGGAGAGCATCAAAGATTTTTATTGCCTTCCTTAAGGCTCCATGACATGACTAAATAAACCTGACACAATTCTCTTCTGCACTAGTAGTTAGAGTTTTCCAACCAGAACAGGTTTTATGGATCCCCAGGGGGCTAGCTAACAGAGAATGGCAATAAACTGGAGAGCTAAGTGTGCTACTAAAGAGATTACAAATTTTTAGCATTTCTTTCACATTCTTCCAATGCCAATGAATTTTTCACAATGACTTTAAAACTTTTTATAGTATATTATGGATTCAGACAGAGTAAAATGTATTTTATAAACCATATAGTTAATTGAATTATGAATTAACATTCTTTTTTGTGATTTATGTGTGTTTGGCATATTTACAAAGATTACTCTTCATAATAGATATATTTTGCACAAATTTGTGTGTGCCAAATAAGTCACATCAGTATATATCAAAAAAATATGAAAAATGGACAAAACAAATGGCAATGATAGATTGTAAAATATCATTCTAAGTCTTTGATCAGTAAACAAAATTAAAATAAACCAGTAAAACAGTAGCAAGAGAATATGAATAAAAACATTTTAAGAATGTGATGGAAATAATAATTTATCCAAAGCTAGATGTTAAACAGCCAATAAAAAGTCAAGAATTATTCTTTTTCATTAAGAGTCTTTTTACAACTTATTCTAATGATTTTCTTCCCTAAAAAGGCTTTTCATTGGGTTGGGCTTTTCACTGGGGTTGTAGCTCAGTGGCAGAAAGCCTGCCTAGCATCTATGAAGCTTTGGGTTCGATTCTCAGCACCACATAAAAATAAGTAAATAGAACAAAGTATTGTGTCCATCTACAACTTTTATTTTAAAAAGGCTTTTCATTCCTGGCAGGAAAGAATCACAAGCATTTCACCAGGTGTGAAAGGGAAGCCCTGCAATCTGGATCCACATGATCCCTTAGGCCTTACATGCTGCTTTCTTCCCTGACTCTGAATTCCATCCACATCAATCTTCATTAAATTTTTACTCAAATGCACAAAGCTATTTCACATCAAAAACCCTTATACAGAATGCTTATTAGAACTTCTTGTAATTTTTTTTTTCTTAAATGGTATTAGGTCCCAGGGACCTAGTGGTAAGCAAATCCGACAAGGGCTCCTTTTAAAGAGGTTCCCAGGGGAGATACATCACATTGAACAATAACACAAGAACAAGAAAGAAACACAGCAATGCTTAGACAGGTTGTTTTCCCTAATCTAATCTGAACTCTAGTTAACTGAACTAGAACATGTGGACTGCATCAGTGGACTAATAGGCCTTCTCATTCCCTAAGACAAAACCTCATTCTTTGAATTACTATACACTAACAAGTGCTATGGAAGAGAGAATTAAAGAGAGAGCAAATCAATATGGGATTTTCTAAAGGTTGCCCTAGGTCTGCTAAACACTCAGACGAATGGGTAGAAAAGATGAGAACCAACCCATAAAACATTATGTGTGTTAAAAACAGAAAGCCACTGCCCTGCCTGCCAGCACATGGCTAGTCATTGTCCTGAATTTCCTGGTCCCTAACAGTTCCTCTTCCCTAGCAGTGGTGAGATCAGGTGGCTGGTTGTCTTAGAGAAAATTCTTGAAAATTGTTTCTAGCATCAATACTATCCTCTTCCCTCTTTCTTATTTTTAAATAAATTATAACAAGTATTTTTAAAGAAATAGAAAACCAAACAAACAGGTAATAGGTCGAGGAAAAATATAATTTTTTCCCAAGTAACATATAGAACAACACAGAGCAATTTACCAATACATTTATTTGAACATTTAAGTAAAGGTACTTCTTAAGCAGGGTAGGCTTTTTAATACTCTCTTTTTTTAGTGCATTGTAGTTGTACATAATATCAGGGTTCATTTATATATAATCATACAAGCATGGGATATAATTTGCTCTACTTTCATCACCGGTACTTCCTGTTTTCTGCCTCTACTCCCTCCCCGATCTACCTTCCACTACTTTGCTGCTCTTCCTTCTATTTATTTATATATTTTTTAAAATTAGTGCTTTATACATATACATAAAGGTAGGATTCACGGTGGTATATGTATATATGTGCATAGCATAATTTGGTCAATTTCATCTCACTGTTCCTCTTTTCCCACCCTTCTTACCTGTCTGTCAATCCCTTCTTCTGTCCCACTTACCTTCCTTTTATTTTCAAGGAATCACCCCCCCCCCCGCCTCCTTTTTATTCTTATTTTGGTCTAGCTCCCACATATGAGAAAAAAATCAACGTTTGACTTTCTGAATCTGGTTTACTTTAGTTAGCACAATGTTCACCAATTTCATCCATTTACTGGCAAATGCTATAATTTCATTCTTCTTTATGGCTGAGTAAAGCTGAGTAATACACCGTTGTGTATATATCCATTATATATATACTTTCTTTATCCACCTAGGCTGCTACCATAACTTGGTTATTGTGAATTTCAGTGCTAAAAACATTGATATGCCTATATCACTATAGTATGCTGATTTTAATTCTTTTGGATAAATACCAAGGATAGGATAGCTGGGTCATATGGTGGTTCCATTGCTAGTTTTTTGAGGAAATTCCATGCTGCTTTCCAGAGTAATTGTATTAAATTGCAGTCTTATCAACAATATGTGATTGTTCTTTTCCCCCTATATTCTCACCAGCATTTAGTATTTATATTCTCAATGATTGCCATTCTGATTGGAGTAAGGTGAAATCTCAGTGTAGTTTTGATTTGCATTTCCTTGATTGCTAGGGATGGTGAATATTTTTCATATATTTGTGGGCTATTAGTATCTATTGAGAAGTGTCTGTTTAGTTCTTTTGCTCATTTATTAATTGTTTATTTTTGCTGATAAGTGTTTTGAGTTCTTTATATATTCTGGATATTAATCCCTAATGATAGGAGCAACTGGCAAAGATCTCCCATTCTGTACTCTCCCTTTACACTCTTGATTGTTTTCTTTTGGTACTGGAGATTGAACTCAGGGGTACTCGACCACTGAGCCACATCCCCAGCCCAATTTTGTGGTTTTATGTAGAGACAGGGTTTCACTGAGTTGCTTAGCGCCTTGCAGTTGATAAGGCTGGCTTTGAACTTGCGATTCTCCTGTCTCAGCCTCCCTAAATGCTGGGATTACAGGCTTGCGCCACCGCGCCCAGCCAGAAACTTTTTAATTTGATGGCATCTCATTTATTGATTCTTGGTTTTATTTCTTGAGCTTTAGGAGTCTTGTTAAGGGAGTTGGCTCCTGCACCTATATGTTGGAGTGTTGACCCTATATTTTCTTCTAGCAATTCCCTGTATCTTTATGATATCTAATCACCTCTGCCTTCTTTCCCTTACTTTGCTGTAGCTTCCATATATGAGAGAAAATAATCGACCCTTGATTTTCTGAGTCTGGCTTATTTCACTTAGCATGATGTTCTCCATTTCCATTCACTTACCAGCAAATGCCATCATTTCATTCTTCTTTTTGACTTAGTTTATATGTAGTACATTTTCTTTTCTTTTCTTTTTTTTCAGTACTGGAGATTGAACTCAGGGGCACTCGACCACTGAGCCACATCCCCAGCCCTATTTTGTGTTCTATGTAGAGACAGGGTCTCACTGAGTTGCTTAGTGCCTCATCATTGCTGAGGCTGGCTTTCAACTCGCGATTCTCCTGTCTTGGCCTCCCAAAATGCTGGGATTACAGGTGTGTACCACTGTGCCCAGCTTACATTTTCTTTATCCATCTCTTGGTGGGTACTTGGGCTGCTTCCATCATTTGACTACTGTGAGTTGTGCTGCTATAAACTTTGAAAGTCATTCTGCCTGGAGTGAGATGAAATTTCAATGTAGTTTTTATTTGCATTTCCCTGATGACTTTTTAAAAGTGCATAGCAACTAAAGTAAATCTCCTCAATTTAACTTATTAATGGTGATAGTAAAACAAATAGAGAAATTCAAGTTAAATCCCATACTTTACGCTCTAGGTAAATTCCAAGTTAAAAAAAATGGAGGGATGATTTGAATTATTATAAGTGCTTTGAAAATGCTAGAAGAAGCATAGGTAAATGTTGGTATATACAGGATGTGGACTTATACTCCAGGACAACTAACAAGGAAGAAAAAGGCAATAGCACATGAAAGTTTGCCTTCCATGGACAAACTGTCCTGCATCACCTGAAAGAGAAATGGGGCAAACTTTTATAGTTACACAAATGACAAAGAATTTAAATAAATATATGTCACTATGATCCAAGTAAATTAATGGTTGAAGGAAATATATAAGGTAATTCACAAATGTGATTTATAAATTTTGGGAAAATTTGTATTGCATATAATTGATTAATATAAGAATGTTCATAATCATTAAGGAAAAGAGTGAACATCCAAGTAGACAAACAGGTAAAGTTAATGTAGAGAAACAATTCACAGATGTTTCTTAAATATATAATAACATGTGCATTAGAACATAGTATATCATAAATAATTATTAATTCAGATTTTCTTCCAGGCTTTTCTCCTATCCATCTCTCAAATTCTAAGGTCTTCTTCTAGTCTTCCCTCCTCTCAGGATCTTCCAACAATATGAGAAAAGGAAGACAAAAGAGGAGGGTAGAGATCATGACCTTGGGAAGGGTTTGCAGGGTTTCTCCGTTGTTTCTGGAGGAGACAGATTAAGAAGCTTCTGTGATGTATGAAAGAAAGGAAGAGGAAAAAAAAGTTTTCTGAAATATTATGAAAACTGATGTAAACCAGTAGGAAGCTTACTTAATATATTCCATGGATTATATATGAGTTCTTTAAATTCCTCAATGCCCCAGAATAAATGGTGTGGGTCATGGGCACATGTTTTAAACATGACCCCAGAGATACAGAATAGCCATCTTTATAAATATAGGAGACATTCACAAAGACAGGAGGAAGGAAGAAAGGAAAAATCAGAGGGAGAGATAAAGGGAGGCCAAAATGTTTTTGTTATCTCTGAGTAACTAATAATATATCCAATTATTTTGAAATTTTTTTTTGTATTTTAGATGTTATATATTTATTTTTGTTATTTCTTCCTCAGGAAATATAGAAAAGAAAGAAAAATATAAGACATTTTTACAAGTTTGGTTACATTGTTTTCAAGAGGAAGCTTAATGTATTTTTAAAGCCATTTTTTACAACATCAGAAAAGTCATCTGAATAAAAGAGGATTGATTTATAGTCTTTTTTAAAAAATAAAATTATTTTTATAGTTTTAATATATATACTTAATACCTAGGAGTCACATTATGCATTTTAGCTTTAGAATATTGAAAGGGAAAATTGCACTTTATATTTTTTTAAAAAAGAAAGGTGGTAAATCTTATTAAAATCTTTGAAGGAGACGGGCTCGGTGGCGCACTCCTGTAATCCCAGCACTTTGGGAGGCTGAGACAAGACAATTGCAAGTTCAAAGCCAGCCCCAGCAATGGTGAGGTGCTAAGCAACTCAGTGAAACCCTGTCTCCACATAAAACACAAAATAGGGCTGGGGATGTGGCTCAGTGGTCGAGTGCCCCTGAGTTCAATCTCCAGTACCAAAAAAAAAAAACAACAACAACCTTTGAAGCAAATGTCAGGAAGAAGGGACATCTTTTTTACACAGAAGTTTCAAAATATGTTATTGAGTTCTATTTTTCTCTAAATCAGTACAAAACTTTTTCATCTTAATTAAATACCTTTTTACATTTTCTATAGCATTTGTTGGACTCCAACAATGATAAAAATGATATCCCCATATGCACTTTAGCAATGCTTATTCGGGTCTAGTGAGCTAAATGTCTGTGCACTAATATTTTTTGACATTTATATCTTAGTCCTTATAGCAAGTGGAGGATATATGCCAAAGATATGCCTGAGAAATTCAAATGGAATGGGAAATTTAATGTGTACAAGATACACAAAAACTATAAATCCTGCTACCCTTGGACAATTTATCATTATACCATGTATATAACTAAGACTACATCCAACCTGTGGTCAATAATGCCCTTCCATTTCCTGGTGAAAATCCAGTTTCCTTAGTGGTCCTGCAAAAACACCAAATTTAAAAAATCAGAAGCAAATTTATGACATTGAACCTCCTGTAGACCGGTGTAGCAGAACCAGTATTTTAAAACCTACAGAACTTCTGCCCATCTGTGAGATTTCATGAATGCCTAGTGCAAGAAATGGGTAGTGAAAGATTAATGACATATAGTGGGCATTGGGGAACACTGAAATATAAATATTCAGTGGAGTTTGGAAGCATAAATAAAATCTTTTAAGCCTCAAATTCACTTCATAGATATACATGTCATCTGCCATCTAAGATGGTTCAGATACTTTCAGTGTCATATTCTAAACTACATACAGTGCTCAATCAACACTAGGTAGGTGGATGTATAACATTTTCTGTTGTATTACTTGAAGTAATTCTATGAGAAAATCACTAGTCTTATTTCAGCTATGAGAGCTCTTGGAAGAAAGACTATTCCATTTGACAAAAGCTTATCTGGGGAAAGTGTAGGAAATGCTATATGCTGAATTCTGGGTAATTCATGGTGTACATCAGTATGTCAAAGGCTTTGAGACATCCTCTATAAAAGTATATTTTAATTTGTGAAACCCACTGTTCACCAAAATTACTTGATTATGACTTTTTCATGTAAAACATTTCCATCCCATCCATGTATATTCAAAAAAAAACCAAAACTCTTTAGGTAGCTTAGATAAAGGGAAATGCCCTCATTCCTGTGTTAAACCACCTTGACATTGACTAGCTACCATCCTCAAAACACTTAGCAATGCCACAGTGATGCAGTTCCTGCCAATGACTGTGACCAGTGATCTCCAGCAGCAGACCCAGCAGATAATCCGTGCACACAAAAATACACTCTCCAAAGTCAAGGCTCGAAATACACATCCTGTTCTTTTATCTATCAGAACAAAGAACATAAATAGAGATTCCAACATTGTTTCAGGAAAAATGTCATGAAATGATAAAAATGATCAACCTCAGAGCCAATTCATGGATGTCAGAAGCCTTTTGCAAGCAGCCTCTATCTTAAAAGAGAATGGAAAACTAGATCAAATTGATGGAGTAGAAGGATCAAAACAGGGCATTCATCACATTCTCCCCTTCCTAAGTCAAATGGATTTTTTTTCTTATTGACTTTGGTTATAATAGGGAAACGTGGATAAAATTAATCTAATGAAATGTCATAGGATGAAATCATCTGAGAGGGTGCCTGGGGGAAATAAAGCATACAGTCACTTTTGAGGAGATAACAAATTTTCTAAGGTCTTCATGAAGAAGAAAGAAAATGAGAAACTATATTTCCATATTTGGAATTTAAGTGTGATTGTGAGAGAAAGATCATAGCTAAATTTCTTTATAAAATTTACTTCCTTTTTTTGCCTCCAACTTGTTCTTTTCGCTCTATTTTTATTCTTTTTGATTTGGGGATTATATTAGTCAAGTTTGAGCCAGAGAAATAGAATCAATAGGAAATACATGTTAAGAGATTTATTGCAAGAAATTGGCTTATATGGATGTGAGGGCAGCTAGAACTGATGAAAATCATAGTGCAGGCATTGAGGAAGGATGAGCTGAAATTCACAGGCAGAACTAATGCTTAGCAGAGTTTTGTCTTCATCAGGATGCCTGAATCTGCTTTTAAGAACTTTCAAGTGATTGAACCAAATCACACAGACCATACAGGATTAACTAAGATTATTCTCCTTTCTTTGAATCTCCCAGTTATGGACTAGTTTTTACATATTCAAATACCTCACAACAATGCCTATGTTCACATTCGAATGAGTGATGGGATTATAGCCTACGGAGGTTGACACATAGAACTAATCATAACAGGGACACGTGGGTTCAGAGACATATTAGTTAGATTTTTTAAAAGATTTGTAACTGAAAATGTATAGGTTCTTGATATCTACTAATCCAACACACACCCCTAACACAGAGACATCAAATGATGTGACAGCATGCTGTATCCAACACAATTATGGAATATTTCTTAGGTATAAACCATACGTTATACAACAACATCAAAATCACCTTGTCTCACATAAAAGCAGACTATGTGGTAGCCTCTCCAGGGCTATATGATGGCTCCTCTGTCTCATCAGTGGTTTAGGATCCTATTTTTCTTGTACCTTCTGGCCCCTTCTCTTCTTTTCCATCATCAAGGTTAATCGATCATCCCAAGGTAACTCCTGGATCTCTAGTTTTCATTTCTCTTTTCTAAACATCAAAAAAAGCCAAAGTGTAGAAAAGGCTGGCCCTCTCCTCTTTAAAGATCTTTCTGGAAGTTCCATGCTTTTGCCTCTACCTCACTGGCCAGAAGTTAGTCACATAATAGCCACAAAATTAGAGTAGGGAATATCATCTCCTAGAACCAGAGAGCATCCGGGGTTCTGTCACCAAGAAGCAAACATAAATGTTGAAATAAGCAACTAGTATCTCTGCTTCAAGGTGACCTTCAACTTCTTAAGAACATGCTATAGTTTGGATCTTCAATGTCCACCCAATGCCCATGTGTTGGATCTGGTCTCCACGTTGTCAGAAATGGAAGGTAGTAGAAGATGAGGCACAGTGGGAGGTTGTGAAGTTTTGAGGTTTATTGAGGTTATTGCCTAAAAGGGTTGTGGGACCCTGGTCTCTTCCTCTTCCTTTTACTTCTTGGCCATCAAGCGAGCAGTTTCTTCTACCACACATGCCCTGCCACAGGCTCAAAGAAATGGGGCCAGCTAATCATGGATTGGAACCTCCAGAACTGTGTGCCAAAGAAACCTTTTCTCTTTATAAGTTGTTTATTGAAGGATCTTGTTATGGTGAAGGAAAGATGACTAACAGAGCATTAGGGCTATTGCAGTTACGCTAGTGTAGTGTCTGTGAGATTGATTTCTAAGGATGAGTTGAGTAAGTGGGATGAGTATTCATCAGGTGTACTTGTGGTGTTTTCCTCTAACTCTATCACCTTTTCCAGACTAGCAAACTCTGTAATTTCTCTTTTTTTTTAAAACATGAACCACGGGCCTGTAATCCTAGCAGCTTAGGAGGCTGAGGCAGGAGGATCACAAGTTCAAAGCTGGCCTCAGCAAGTTAGTGAGATCCTGCCTCAAAATAAAATATTTTTTAAAAACAACAACAACAACAAAAATGGGAGCTGGGAATGTGGCTCAGTGGTTAAGCGACCCTGGATTCAATCTCTGTTACCAAAAAGAAAAAAAAAGAAAAGCACATTGTACCCAAAATTTCAGACTTCACTTTGAAACTGTTATGTTACAAAAGGTTTCCAGACCAATACTCCAACTCTTTGAAATTGACATCAATTAGTTTGGCTCTGCCTTTGTGCCAATTCCAACAATTGGGCATCTGTCTTTTTCCCAAACATAGCACCCACTTTATATCTGGTTTTGAAGAATGAATTTGTGTACATTTTTTTCTGTTTTTACATTCCTTGTTTATTCATATTTGATAATTTATGCTCTAAGATGTAGGAGAAGATTTGTCCTACCTTCCTTTTACCAGCATCAGGTTTTTGTGTTTTAATGTTGTTGCTAAAGTGAATTAGTTTCTTTTTCTCTTCTTCTTTTTGCCTACTTTGATTCCTGAAAACTATTTGAAAGTGTGAACTATATAATATTTGCCATCTCCCTGGCTTATCATTACCCAGAATACAATTTTTCTCTTTAAATATTAACATAAAGTTATTACTCTCCTATTCAATAAGGGAGGTTTAAGCATGAGAATAAAGAAATTTACTATGCAGTGAGTGCAATGTTTTGGAGAGGAACATAATTTACATTTAGGTTATCAAATCTGCAAGAAGGAGGTGGTGTATAAAGAACACTATTCAGTTCTATTTGTGTGAAGAAATGCCTCATTTGTTCACTACTGATTTCTTTGGTTAATGTTGAAATGTCTTTGACTGTGCAATAATGAGGTTGAATACCTTTTCCTTATTACAGTAATTTGTAATCATTTACAAGGTTGCAGAGTAATAATTTTATTATTGCTGTTAGGAGATGAGTCCATTAGGAAATGGCGATTGCCAACTGTTTATCCCTTACAGCACAATGTGAAGAGAATTATTATACCAATCACTGTTTTCCATGAGACATTGGTCTTTAATTGGTGATACCAGAGTACAATAACAGCTAGCAGAGAACTGCTTAAAGCTGTATATTTTCCCCAGATGGTCATAAAGGGACTATGGTCTTCCTACAGTCTAAGTAGTACTTTAGCCCTGCATTTTATATTCTCCACAATTTTAAAGTTTTAAGCTCTTCCCTTTGTTATGGTCTACTCCTTTTCTGGAACCGTCTTTGGAACAAAACTGTCTATTTTATATTCCATTTTGCTTATAATATGTAAGAAAATCATAAATTTAGGTCATCCTTTAGATTTATTTTGCTTGAGACTTTTCCCTTTTATCAAAAAAAGTAAATGGCTGATTTCAGCTAAAAGAAAAGTGTAGAGAGATGAAAAATCAGTATTCCAACAACTACAACAGGAAAAGTCTAAATAAACTGCAAATTTGTAATGAATTTTCCTAAACCCACCAGAGAATGGAGGTAGCAGAGCCACATTATTCCATCTGCATAATATTCTGGGAGAAAAAACAAAACTAGAGGGATGGAAGGGTGGTTGCCAGCACTTGAAGTCTGAGGAAGGGATTGACTGTAAAAAGATGGCAGAGGGAATTTTAGGATGATTGAAGCAGAATCACCAATTACTCATCCTAGCTTTCCAAGACCATTTCAATTTTGAAATTGGAAATCCTATGCCCCAGAAATCCCTCTTTCTTCTGGGAAAATCAGAATCATTGATGACCCTGGATGTAAGTGCTCTGTATGATCCTAGGGTGGTAAATACATGACTGTATACATTTGCCACCATTCATTGAACTGGATGTCACAAAAGGTGGGCTTTACTGTATAAAAAGTATTTTTAAATCAACTAATATGCTGCAGATCTCAGCTGTGACAAGGAAATCTAACAGTATTAGAAATCAAGAGTATGTGATAAAAAAGTTAGAATCTACCCACCTGGGTACAAATTTGATCATCTGCTCACAAGAGCAGATATCTAGAGTTTTGAAGAAAGCTTGATAGGAACCTGTAAATACATGCAGAGCTATCATAAAGAAAATGGTTTAAACCATTTCAGGTCTAGTAGTGTGATATATCTAATAATCTTAGATTTGTGCAATGCACAACATTAAAAAACTGTGTTGAATGGCCTTGCATAATTTGGTATAATGACTAAGTATCTTGAGATTATAATGGTGTCTCTTTTGCATTTATGTGCAGAGGCAATGAGATCAGGAACTTATCATCTTTGTATTTTAACTCTGGCTCCAAACTAACTCTGTAGCTCTATGGCTTTGGTTAAGTTCCATGCTTTGATTTTCTTTTTCTTTTTTTTTGAGAATAAAGATTATAATGGCACATATCTTCCATTGCTAGTATGTAGGTAAAATGAGATCACATCTACAAAGCATAATACAATACTTGGGCATATTATAAATAAGGATGATATATTCTGCATAGTCCAAGTAGTTTTCTAGCATTATCATTTGACATTTCTAGTTTTTGAACTCATTTAATACAGAACAATATGTAAATTAAAATGTCACAATAGACTTCTTTGCAGTTTCAAAAAAAAGAATACAATTCTTGTAAATTTAACTTTATCACCTTCATTACAAGAATGGAGTTGACAAGAACATAGAAGAGTGTTAACAGGCAAGACATAATTACATAACAGAAAAACCAAAAAAGAGAACAAAAACAAACACTCAGTAATTTTCTTCTCTGACCTTGAGTGAGGCCTTTAAATCACAGAGTTTAGACATTTACAGTGATAATGACATGCCAGAATTAAAGGGTTAGGATACTTCTTTCTAATCATCTATTATAAATCTATTGAAAGCTGCAAGAGACCCATGTGCACTTAAAGATTGCTTAAGACAGAAAGCAGGACAGGCCAATCCTTCTGATTTATTGTCCCTTGCTGGGGAAATGTATTTACACTCTGTAGGGGCCATACATAGTGTTAGTTGTAGAAGTTACAAAAATAAATATGTGTAGGCACATGGATTAATGGAAAAGAATTGAGGATCCAAAAATTCAGCTCCATACATATAGACAATTAAATTTTGGCAAGTGTGCCCTGACAATTCAATAGGGAAAGAGAGGTCTCTTCAACAAATGGTGCTGAGACAACTGGTTATCCACATACAAAAGAATGAAATTGGGCCCCTTTTCTACACCACAGACAAAAATTAATTCAAAATGTATTGAAGTCCTAAACATATGAGCTGACGTTATGTAAGACTCTTAGAAGAAACTGTAGGCATAAATCTTTGTGACCTCAGATTAGGCAATGGTTTCATAGACATGACAGCAAGAATATGAGTAAAAAAAGAAAAAGTAAACAGAGTTTCATCAAAATTTAAAGTGTTTGTGATAAAAAAGATGTCATCTCTCATTACCCTGAAGAATGAGAGAAAATATTTGCAAGTATATCTAATAAAGGATTTGTGTCTACAGCATGTAAAGAAAGATATTTGATAGCAAGCGTTGGCAAGGATGTGGAGAATTTAGAAGACTCACACTAATCTGAATGAGTCAAATGGCAAATGAATACAATTTTCCGTAATAATAGAGGAATCCATGAGCTCTCTTTTTTTTTTTTT
>CM053412.1:49747968-49767250 GCA_028644305.1 Xerus rutilus | reverse complement strand
AGATCAGTGCTCTGTCTGATGTGCGTGTGGCAAAAATTTGCTCCCAGAATGTAGGCTCTCTGTTCACTTCATTGATAGTTTCTCTTGCTGAGAAGAAGCTTTTTAGTTTAAGTCCATCCCATTTATTGATTCTTGCTTTTATTTCTCGTGCTATAGGTGTCTTGTTAAGGAATTCGGGGCCTAATCCCACGTGATGAAGCTCTGGACCTACTTTCTCCTCAATCAGACGCAGAGTCTCTGGTCTAATTCCTAGGTCTTTGATCCACTTTGAGTTGAGTTTCGTGCATGGTGAAAGATAGGGGTTTAGTTTCATTTTACTGCATATGGATTTCCAGTTTCCATGAGCTCTCTTGAAGCAGAGTGAGGAGAGGGCACCCTGACCTGTGCTTTGATGTTTGTATGCATTTACTTTCATAATCCTGGGGAGAGTTGGGTTCATAAACTCAATACCCATGAAGCACTGTATCTTAAGTTTACTCCTGATAACAAGTATGTGTTTCAAACTGAAATATAGGTTAAAAACCCTTTATCTTTCCTTCTTCATAATTTTTAGAGTGAGCATGAAATAGTACTATTTTGCAAATGTGTGTAATGTAGTCACACATTTTTACAGAATCATAATTAATGTAATTCTACTACTTTATATTTTACATGATAATATCACACATGTATTTTGATACATCTACATAGTCTGCATAGATTTAGTGACTATTTGTATAATTTACGGGAAGACAAAGTAATTTTATCATAGCACACATTAAATACATGAGAGATAATAATACATGCATGAAAAAAACATAGAAAACAGAGCAGAAAAATCTCTCCATATCTAACTGATAAAGCAAGATCATGGAGTATTTATTTATAAGAAGAACTTAGCAGCTTCTAGTCCAAGTTTCTTTGAGACCTAGCAATCCTATTTACTTTGCTGCTGGTGCATTCACTGAGAACTTTGCTGATGAGAAACTCACTCCATGGAGGTGCTTGTCACCAGCTCTAATCAAATGGAAAGTGTGTTCAGAATTTTTCTATTTATAATGGTTCCAGTAATTCAAGATTTTCCCTTGGCAGCCACAAAAAAAATACTTCCATTCCATGTTTCATGTACTGTTATTTAAGCTGTACTTACATTTCACAGATCTATCATTCTTTGGTATTTTTTCAAGCTGTTTCACATATATTATCTCATTTTGTACTTACAGCAACTCTATAAAATTTATGGTTGTGTGATTTCCTCACTTTTATAGATAAACAGCATAGATCTCTGTTTTGGTTCTTAAAGAGAGACAATAGAACTCTGTTTAAGTGGGAAATTTTTATTGTGTTAGTTTATTGTTTATATATATGTATATATACATATACATATATATATCTCATAATTTGGCTACTCTATAGGGACAGAATCTACATTAAGCAACCTGTAATACCACCACACAGCTGAGAGTTGTTCTGGCAGCCACTGAACCTGGGTAGGTATCTTCTTCATCCACCTCCGCAAATCCAAGCCTTCCCCTCTGACAGCCCCGTGCTATCTTATATGGGCACATCCAGTGGGTGGAATGTGTGTCACACATCTGTACCTTAGTGACAAGAAAAACTAGGAAATGTAGTTTTGCTGGATTTTACAGAGAGAAGGCAAGATGTATAATGTAAGAAAATATCAAAACAGAGAGAGAGAGAGGAAATTGTTCAAAGTTGTCAGAAATTACGGATGCCCACTGTGGCCTCCTAATTCATTTGCTTGTCTTTTCCTTCCCACATTGTCTTGTAAGTTCTTCTGCTCTATTTCTGTACATTTTTAAACATGCATATGGAACTTTACATCGACATCTGTTTAACTCAAATTTGCCAGCTTGGCTCACAGCTTCTGCCTTTTAAGAAAGATCAAGTTGAAACCTGTCTGTCACTCATAAGAGCAGTCCCACCCAGTTTTGCTTATCATTACTTTTAATACTTGCCTTTTCTGATTCTATATGGGGATATCAGAATCTCTCTTCAACAGTGACAATGTTGCAAAAACTACTACCAAGTGTAGTTTGGCACATTCTCTATGTTAGAATCCCTGCTTTGCTGTATAGTTACTCAAGCTTGTAAGAATTTACCTCCCCACATCTTTCCATCTTGCTCTTAGGAATGCCATGTGACGTCAGGCCACCTTTGTCAAATACACAGTATCTGAAGAAATCCTCTGTTGCATTAGCATAGTAAACCTACTTAAAAAGGAAATAGTCCTTACTTTGCTCTTGCTTTTCCTTGAATAATCTGTACCCATTCCTAAAGATAGTTTCTTCCTCTTCTCAGTTTTTAAATGCTCCGGAACGTATTTCAGAGTCTTAATAGCCATCCAAGGTTTGATGATTTTTATATAGGTGGTCAACAAGATCATCTCTTCTCCCATTGCATCTTGGTTTTCTAGAGCAGAAATAAATAAATAAATAAATAAATAAATAAATAGATAGATAAATAAATAAATTACAATAAAGACAGAAAATAAAAAAGAAAATACCAGACTCTCTAGTTTTTGTACATCTCCTTTAATGTCTCCACCACCTGTATTAACCTACTTTATTTGCAATAGGTTTCCCCCCAATATTTTTTTTCTATTCCTACCCAGAATATTTTATTTTCTAACTGATGTATTTTAATCAATGCAAAAGGAGTGGTTAAGGGAAAGAAGTGCAGAAATTTGACCAATTCAGAAAACTTCCAGTATTCTAGAAATGATCTGATCAATTGATTGATTCATTGTTCCATGCCTTTAAGCAATATTGATGGAGTGCTGCAGAAGATGTCCTCCTCTTGTGGCAAGGCTTTTAGCCATAGTCCTTTGCTCCTGAGACAGATGAAAGGAGGCCTAGGGGAGACGATTGAGGCATTTTCTGGGAATACTGCGTGGACCACCTACCACGTCCTTAGAACTGGGTACAGAATGAAATGGCCTATGACAAGCAGGATAAAAGGTATGGGGAAAGGGTGGACCTTCACGGTACTATCTGAGCCTGAATCCTGCCCTACAGAATGCAAGACCAGCTGTGGACTTCATAGATTTATGATCTAATAAACTCCATTTTTGCTTAATCTAGTTTGTGTCCCATGTCTATCACTCACAATAGCAAGGACACTGAAAGGACACAAAAAAGATTTTATTGTCAGTCTTACTTTTAGGTATATCTATTGGCTTGGTTCCCCCTCCTCCCCCCTCCTTCTCTCTCTCTCTCTCTCTCTCCCTCTCTCTTTCTCCTTCAAAAGTTAATGCAGGAGACACACAGGCTTTGCCAGGGGCCATTCTGCTGTTTGTTACATGGGCATAGACTGAATAATAATACATGATTGTAATGA
The DNA here is from genome assembly GCA_028644305.1 of Xerus rutilus. Classification (NCBI taxonomy): domain Eukaryota; kingdom Metazoa; phylum Chordata; class Mammalia; order Rodentia; family Sciuridae; genus Xerus; species Xerus rutilus. The sequence continues at coordinate 49,763,911 of CM053412.1, read as the reverse complement.
GGCTAATAACATTATATTTGAAGTATCATAAGAATACCTAGCGGGCCGGGCGCGGTGGCTCAAGCCTGTAATCCCAGCACTCAGGGAGGCTGAGACAGGAGAATCACAAGTTCAAAGCCAGCCTCAGCAATGGCGAGGCACTAAGCAACTCAGTGAGACCCTGTCTCTACATAAAACACAAAATCAGGCTGGGGATGTGGCTCAGTGGTCGAGTGCCCCTGAGTTCAATCCCCTGTACCAAAAAAAAAAAAAAAAAATACCTAGCGGGTGGGTAATGACTAAAAGAAAAACACAAAAAGTTACCTTCTGCCATCCACCTGCTCTCATCACCACCCTCATCTCCTATGGGGAGCCTTTGGCTTGAGACCTGTTATAATCTGAGAGCTCTGATCAGTACCTGCTCCTGCTCCCTTATCCCGCTCCCAAATAAGCTTCCATTTCCTCTTGACAGTACTCTAGAGTCACTGGAAAATTCACTTCTTTTTCCCCTGGAATATTTTATAGGTAGGACTTTAAGACATGGTCATACTTGCCTTTAGCCCAAATATTATTTCGTGATTAACTATGAACTAATGTTAATTTCAACGAAAGTTTGTCATCTATTTTGTTGACCTTCACTTTAATCATCTGTCAGCTAGTTTTTTCTCTTCCATGTTATAGATGCCACTGTGCAGGTAGTCACTTTGGCTTACTCAGGGAAAGAAAGAAGCACAGGAATGAACCTTTGGCATTGTGATCAGAGAACAGCTACTTGTTTTGGAATAAGTCTTGATGGCATTAGTCCGTTGGTTAGTGACCTATAAGTTATGCAACTTATAGGCCACAACTTACATTTAACTTTTTAGAAAGTGGAGCTTTCATTTTGATTTATCAGCCCAATTGTTCTTTTTGTTAGAAAAAAATAAAAATAGAAAAGCAGAGTTTCTATATTTTACTTAACTGTGTGTGTGTTATTTACATAGAATTCGACCTACGGTTCTTGCCAGTGACTAACACTTTCAAACATTCCATAGAAGTTGCATTAAAAAGACTAGCTCAGGTGGGGGTAACGGATTAATTTAAACTTACTGCCCACAATTTATGAAACCCAAGAGGATTACAACTATATTCTAAGTAATGCTTTATACAACAAGCTGGTAACAGAGTTTCTGGCATGTAAGAGTCAAACAAGTTTATAAATAAAAGTTCATACATGAATAAATAAAAGAATGGATAAATTGTATACCACTGAGAAAGGCATATCGAGTGAATAATTTTTATAACCTATGTGATATTGCTATGTGATGTTTTTTATAACCTATGTAATGTTGCTTAATGAAATATGTTGGGGGGAGGTCTTTTAGGTACAGAAGAATGACAAAACTCAAGTCTTTTCTGTTAACAGTAGAACTCTTCCATTTGAGGTAAGTTTCTACTACAGCAGATGCTCTCAGTGTTTTTTCCAACACTCTATATGAAAACCTGCTACATGCCTTATTGTTGTACCTACTATTATGCTGTCTGTTTTTGCTGATTCCACCTAAGATAGCTAAACTGTTACTCATAAAACATTTTCCACAATCATAATAGGAAAAAAATAAACTAAAGATTATCCAACTTAATAATCATTAAGGGCACTAAGGGAAAATGCATTATTTTTTAAGAGAACAGAAAAATAAGGGCAAACAAAGAAAAATGTTGTGAATCATCTAGCAAAGGATGTTTAAGGAATTAATCTTTTTACTGTGATTAAGAGAGTCTGATTCATTCTGGTTTCATTTTTTAAATCTCCTTTAAATAAAATGGGGAAGTAAATCAGAATAAGAGGTAAGTGATAAGTGAGTAAAAGAGTCTTAAAATGTAAGAGGCAAGTATGTGTCTGTGCAAAATAGCAGTATAATACTTTTCATAAACTCTGAAAGCGATTTCATTTATCATTGCTTTTCCATTTGTTTCATCTCTTCAAAATCAAATTGAACAGGGCATAAAGACTCACATATGAATAAATAACTTTTTAATTTTATTGTTATGCTTCTGTCCTCTGCCAGGTTCAAATCAAAACCTTTAAATTCACAGATTTCCTAGACAGGTTATACAAACAAGAACATGGACTTTGGGAATAGACTGATACATTTAACTCTTAATTCTGCCCCATGGACAGGGTAACATCTCCTCACTGAACTCCAGTTTTCTCATGTGAAATGTCAAAATGATAACAAGATTGCTTCTTTGAAGGGCACATGAGATAGTACTTTTTTAAATTGCTTAGCCTGGTATCTGACATAGGAAGTGACCAGTCCTTAAAATAGTAATTGCTATGTACCATAGAAAGTAGATGAAGTCTTACAGGCAGTCGTGTTGTTTATTTTCTGAAACTTTTTAAAATGTAAGATTATGAATTTTTAATGTAATAAACAAAGCTTAAATCAGAACAATTGCATTTTTCCAATTTTTTATTTTGAAAAAGTTCTGACACATAGAAAACTTCCTAAAATAGTACAATGGGCAGCATATATTCACCAAGATTCACCAGCTGTTCACTTTTTGCCCCAGACAGGATCTCTCCCTCTTCACGTTCTAATACATCTGCAGGAACTTCGTAGAAGTAAGAACCTTCTCCTCCATACACATATTGTAGTGAAATCTTACTGGATGAAGTAAAATTCACTTTTCTGTTAGGAGGAATTTCCCATTTTTCTGCCTGGAACTTTAAGCAGTCCCTGGAGGGAAATAGCCATATTGTAGTCTGGTCAAAATTTGCCACATTCTACAGATGGTGAAGCATGGAGTCAAGGTAGTCTGCTTCCCTGACCAAGTGTCCCAGATCTGGGCTTCAACCCTGGGATTCCTTGTTGAAGGACAAAAGTGTTTTTCTAGATTCAGCTGCTGTTTTCATTCTCTTGTACACATAGCTAAAAGCGATCCCGATTGATACTCTAAATAATAGTTTCAAATAAATAAATTTAATAAATACATATTTTTAAAATATATCACTTTGCAATTTAGATGCAAGAAATATTTTTTGCATCTAAATTGCAAAGGCGGAAACATAAGACTAGTTATGGTATTTAGTTGCATTAGAATAAACAACTTGAACATAATTAGACACAACACCACCTCATGTTTCTGGTACATGGAAAAACATACTTTTTTGCTGAAATAAAACTGTGCTACACATCCTGATGGCTTTTCACCTGCTGTGCTCCCAGATAAACTTTCCTCTGTACCTTCCACTGATATTACCTTACAATTATTGCTTATTGATGTATGGTCCCTAAAAGTCAATGGCTACCTTGAAGATAGACAATACATTTTAGTCATTTTGTATTCCTAGCACTTAAAATAGCACCTGGCATCACTACTTTATTAATTTTCTTATTAATTCTTGAAGTTTGTTTTTGTTTTTTTTCTTTGTTTACTAGAACAAACAGCAATCCCTTCTGTACATTTGTGAATACACAAAAAACAGAATGGAATGATATTAGAAAGGAATTTATGAAAAATAAATTTTTTCAGGATATATTTTGGTCCTCTTTGTAATTTTACTTTTCACGTTGTCCAGACAGTGTTTATTAACACACATCACCTTTAGAACATGTTGATGAATCCCAAGGCAATTATTTCCAGGACAGCTCTTGAAATCCAAGCCATGTCCACAGCCTCCTTATAGATATATTGAGAACCACAAAATCACCTGTACATTCAACAAGCCAAAAATGAAATTCCTTTCTCTTCACCCCAAAACAGTTCTTTTCTTAATTGACCTATCTCACACAAACACATCCACCTATGCATGCATAAAATTGACCATGCTATTCCTCCCATTCATAGTAATCTCATGACTTTCCCAATAACATCCAACTACCTAGAAAACTTGGCCCTTGCCAGGCACAGTGGCACATGCCTGTAATCCCAGTGGCTCAGGAGGCTGAGGCAGGAGGATTGCAAGTTCAAAGCCAGCCTCAACTATTTAACAAGGCCCTAAGCAACTTAGTGAGACCCTGTCTCAAAATGAAAAAGGCTGGCATGTAGCTCAGTGGTAAAGTGCCCCTGGGTTCAATCCCTGGTATCAATCAGCCAATAAATAAATAAAGAGAAAGAAAATAAAACTTGGCCTCTCCAAGCTCTACAGCTATAGCTCCAGCCCTTCCTTCATGTGTTCCCTTTGCTCTCACCAGAAATAACTGATAATTATCAGCAACTGCACAAGCACAGCACTCCTTTTGCTTTTGCTCAAGTGATTCTTTTTCTGGAAGGTTCTTCCCCTTTACAGGTGGCCCACACACGCTGGAGCATTGCCTCTGCTTAAAACTTGTCCTCGCTGTCTCATTCACTATCCCCTGTCACTCCCTGTATTTTCTTTGCCCCTTGTGCTTACTTAGCATGGTTATAGCATGTAGGAAAACATTTTTTAAATGTTGACCTTTCTAAGGACATGCTTTTATGATCACTTTAACAATAACACATGATAGTGAAAGAAAAAATTTTTGTCTTCCTTGCCAAAAAAGCCACACTTTCCTTGTTTTACAAAATCATTAGTAGATTTTTTTTTCTGATTTTCAAGTTTTGAACCTTGTGAAATGGTCAAAAGCTAAGAAATACTGTTTTCCATTAAAAATGTAGTTTATGACACATTTAAAATAACTCATTTAAAAGAAAAGTAAATGAGTAAATTTATTTCCTTAGTAAAATTTATTTCTACACTTACTTAGGTAAATGTGCTGATAAAATGCAGAGTGAATTGTACAAGTTGGAATTTTTATATTCTTATAGTGTTTGAAGATACAGAAATGCCTGCAAAACAGTTGGCTTCCATATGAAACTGTCTTAGAAAATCATGTAATCTTTTCTTTACCATACAGATGCACATGTCTACAATACCATAGAAATAGAAGTCCAGAAAGAATCTTGACTCTAAAATTGTACTGTATTATTTCCTGCCAAATTTAACAGCTCTTAAGTTATGAAGTAACTTATTTAATTCAATTTTGGGAAAAAAAATCATAAAAAATCCTTGATATTTTTCTACTGAACACAATATGAATTCTTTATCACTTACATTTTCTGTTCATGTATGTGAAGAAATGCTCTAGACATTTAGAAATGTGAAGGAGAAATAGAATCAAACAGAAGCCTCAGAACTCCTCCCTAGTTCCTCATAATAGTGTCTGTGAAGTTTTACAGATACCTCTGTCCTAAGTTTTCTGATTATTCCTCTATGATTTTTTTAAAATCTAGTATATCTTGAATACTCATATTTGCTTGACATGCACACCAGCCTTTGAGTTAATGTAATGCGCATAAAGACTGGATGCTTCTTCATTTTTCTCTTCCTGGAGACTTTAGAAGTGCAACAATTATTTGTGGTGATGGAGGAGGCTAGTGAAATGGCGTGAGTACATCTCAAAGTTTGCAATGACACCAACTTCTCCCCACACAGATTGGGAGAACCACACAGATAACAACTCCTGCAGTGTGTGTGTGTGTGTGTGTGTGTGTGTGTGTTATGATTATATAATTATATATCTGGATCTTTATATCCATCTACCTACCTGTCTTCTTATGCCCAGCTTCTAGGAACATGATATGTGCCTTAAAAGCATATGTGGAATAAATCACTAGAAATGTGCCCTATTTTAAATAGGATCATCTATGCAAAGTGTGTTTCTCAATAACACTGAGCTTTGTGTTACCTGGAAAAGTTTATGCTATGCATGAGGTCACCTTAGGGAGCCAGGGGGTGGAAGTGAACTCCATAACAAAATTCTGTCTTCATTTCTGTCCCCTAATATTAGCTGGGCTTCTCTCAGGACTTCTTTGTAACTATATTTAAGAGATATAGTGCTACACTACACCTACTGTCCAATGTCTGAGCTGAAGAGGATTAATAGCAGTGATGTCTCCTTCAGTCTAAGGAAACATCGTCTAAGAATCTTTTTATTTTTCAATAAATCTGTCTTATATTGGTAAACTGCTCTAAAATTACACAACTCCAGCCAATTTTCCCTCCATGATTTCCCTCCCGCCTTCTTTTGCTGTCTTTATACCCTTTCTTAGTATAGAAATCACTTCACCCTGTCTTTCCAGCCCTGAAAGAGTTAGGAATTAATGTTACTTCCCATCAGAGTAGTGGAATCAGCTGGTGTGCTCTCCCAATGTGTCACCAAGTTTTGATCGATGATTTAGTTATTTTTACTACAACTGTCAAAACGAACGTTGAGCTGAGTTCATTGTTCGTTCTGCAGTGCTGAGCGATGGAGCCCAGGGCCTAATACGTACTAGGTATGTGCTCGTACCTATGTGCTAAGTAAGAGCCACACCCCTGCCCAAGTCCCTCATGCGGCATTGCCTTGTACAGAGCTGGGCATGAACACAAGCCCAGAATGAACACAAGTGGACAGCACAGTTGAGGATTTCCAGAAACTCTGTGGTGAGATAATGTGATACCAGAGCAGTTCAGGTTGCGGCATGTTGGGTACTGTTTTGAATCATTTTATTTCTTCAAGTGTCAACCAATATGTCAAGGATTTAAATGATAGTCACAAACACCAAGGGACCACTGCATCTTGAATAAATAAAACCATTAGAAATGTTTTTCAACATTTTTCTTCTCCTTAACCTAGAACAACTAAATCTGGGCTAGGGTTTTTTAAATACTAATAGAGAGTTTTAACAGTTTAGGTTAATTGCTGCCTAAAAAATCACCCCAAACTTGGTAGCTTCAAACTATAGCGACATTTGTGTGTAACTGTGTGTGTGTAGGGACAACTTACCTCTCCCACTCTGTGTCTGCTGGAACAGATGAAGAACTAGGGGCTAGAATCCTCTGTAGTCTACTTAATTCACAGACCTGCTCTTGATACTGATTGTAGGTTGGGGCTTTAGTTAGGGCTCTTAACCTTAACACCCATATAGCCTCTCCATTTGATCTAGGTTTTCTTAAGATGTGATTCCAAAACTCGTGTCCCTAGAGAGAGAACCAGCTACAAGCTATGTCACATTCAATACTCACCACGAAAAGTCATGCATTGTTATACCTGCCACTTTCTATTTGTCAAAAGCAGTCACACAGGCTCACCATTTTAAGAGAAAGAGGAATGGATTCCTGTTTTTCTTAGTAAGGGATTATCATGGTTCTAGAAGACTGCATCAGACCAGAAATATTGTTGTGGTTATTTCAGGAAATCATCCTATGCTACTGTCTGCCCTCTGGCCACAACAATTCACATCCCTCTCATAGGCAAAATACGTTTCAGAGAATTTTCTATTTGTTCTTTTTCTGATGAGTTTGTCACTTTACATTTTAAAAATTTTATTGATTGGGTTTTATTTTTGAATTTAACATTTCCTTCTATGGTTGGGAAGATTTGCACATTACTCTTTATGATTTTTAAAATTATGTACCCAAGACATTTTTACATGCATACTAATCTAACATTGTAAAGTTGATGGATTGCTTTACATTCACCCTGAAATACAAGATCTAAGTATACTTTAATTCTGATTATCCCCTCCCAGCTTGATATGTGTCTTAGCTTACACTGCGATAGCTGTATACCATGGCATGGGAAGCTGTTATAAACTGAATGTGGCATCCTCCCAAAATTCCTAAATTGAACTCCCCAACCCTCAGTGTAATGGTTTTAGGAGGTATGACTTTGGGAAGTAATTAGAAATAGGCAGAATTCATGAATGGAATCAGTGCCCTTGTCCTGAGAACTTGCCTGTTCCTGCTCTCTGCCTCGTGAACAGACAATGAGAAATCAGCAGTCTGCAACCAGGAAGATGGCCCTCATCAGGACCCAACCATGTTGGCATTCTGGTTCAGATTTCCAGCTTCCAGAACCATGAGAAATAAATTTCTATTTTTAGGTGCCACTCAGGCTATGATAATTTGTTATAGCAGCTCAAATTAACTAACTCAGTGGCTTTAACAATGTACATTGTCTTTTCTCATAGTTCTAAAGACTGAAAAGACCAAGAGCACAATGCTAACAGATTCAGTGTCTGGTGAGGGCAGTTTTTGTGGTGCTCAGATGGCTGCCTTCTTGCTGTATCCTCCCATGGCAGAGAAAAGGCATGCTATGAGTGGGTTCTTGCTCTCCTTATGTGGCCACTGATCCCATGATGGGGGCACTACCTTTACTATCTTATGTCAGTCTAATTACCTCTCAACAGCCTCACCTCCAGATAACATCATATTAGGATCAGGCCTTCAACATATGGATTTAGCAGGGGACATGAACATCCAGTTCATACCAATCTGCTATTACTTTCTAGTACTTTAGACCTGCCTATTTTTTCATGTTCAGTGTTATTATTTTTGTGTTTAAAAGTAGAAAAAAATGCAGTTGACTATTATTACATTATCCTATATTTTCATCAATATTTTTCCTACACTTCTTGATTGGGATATAATTTATATATGATAAAACTTATCATTTAAAAGTGTAAACATTAGTGAGTTTTAGTATATTCATAATGTTGGACAACTATCTACCAATATTTAATCTTAAAATATTTTCACCACTCCAAAACAAATTCTACTGGTTATTGAACTCTAGATTAATAGATATTTTCCCTTGGAAGGCTGAAATTAGTGTTTTCTAATGTTTTAGCTTCTGTTGTTGCTGCTCTTAGACTAATTGCCACTCTTTCTATGTGAACTTGAGCCTTTACTCCTGCTTGTTCAATTTAGAATTAATTCTTGAAGTTAAAAAAAAAAAAGCTTTTTGCAATATTATTAGAGTTACAGTGAATCTATAATTCGGTCTGGAGAAAAGTAGCATGTTTACTTTGAATTGAATGTTCCTTTCAATTAACAGAATATAGCACATTTCAGTTCAAGGTTTAAAAGAACTGACAACATTGGACATTTTTGTATTATAGCTAAGATCTCTAATTCCTTAACATTTTATTTCTTAGATCTTGTTTTCTATCATTTCATTTCCATTTTGTGTATAATATCATGTTATGGCATACAAAATGTAAAAAAAATTATTTTTTCATTCATTGCCCATGTCAGTTAGGAAAAGGATCTAGAATTTTGAAGTAATGTCTCCTTTTATCTTGTTTGGTTTTGTGGTGTTCAATATAGTCGATATTTTCTTGTCTATAGAAAATTAAACTATTTTTTCTGATGTATTTTAAATATTTTAGGTCTGAGATGAATGTCTTAATGGCTGTTTTAGTCAGCTTTCCCTTATTGTAATAAAATATCTAAGGTAATCAACTTGTAAGAAGAAAAAGTTTATGTTAGCTCATGGTTTTAGAAAAGTTTGTTTGGGCTCATAATGGGTTGGCCTTCTGCCTTTGGGCCTTTAGTGGGATAGCACAACATGGCAGGAAGCACATAGGAGAGCAAGCTACTTGCCTCATGGTAGCTGAGAAGCAAAGAGAGAGAAAAGGACAAGGGTCCTAAAATGGCCTTCAAGGATATGCCCTGATCACCTAACTTCCCACCTCCTAAAGGTTTTACCACTCCCAGTAGTGCCACAGGCTAGGTACCAAGCCTTTAACACAGGGGCCTTGGGAAGACATTTCAGATACAAACTATAGCCATGGCTGTCAAGATTATTGGGTAACTCCGAATTTGTGTTTATTTTCATGATTAACTAATGAATGCACAATTCTGGAATTTTCACACTAAATTTGTGTCATTTTTAATATTTTATAAAGTAAATATTTCATGAACATTATGAGTAGCATAATGATGTTTCTTTACCTTCAAAGAATTAAAGGAGATATTTTTGGAAATTGTATAGCTTTATTATCACTCTAGCAAGATCTTAAGATCATCTGTAGTGTTTAAAGCATAACTTTAAAATGTAGTTGAATCTGAATTAATGGTAGTATCCCTAGAACAATATAGCCCCAATCTGTTTAAGTAGAATTAAATTTATGATAAATAGCGACTTAGGGACGCATAATCAGCACTTGAATATGTTCCTCATACAAACCTTATTTAAGCATGAAATACCAAAACAAAACTAAGAGGCTTAATTTATTATAGTGGCATAACTTGATGAAATTTTAAATTAATCCTTTTCTACCTTCAAATACAAAGCACATAACACATTTTTCCCCATCAGATAATTCCATTAACTCATTTATTATGTGCACACTAGCAAGCTCTAACAAAGTAAGCTAAAACTTGAAGATAATCCTTCATAGACTCTCAGGGTCTCCATAACCCAGAGGTTTGAATAGCAATCTGGTTTGCTAATGACCTCCTAGCTTTGGTTAAGGCCATTTGGAAAACAATGGAGAACTTCCATTAATGCCAGTCATGAATATGCTGGGCTGTCACTATAATTTCTGAACTAACTTCCTACATTGCACCCTTGAAGTTGCCACATTTGCATAGTCACAGAGCTAGTTGCACCAATATAGCAGAAATCAAGTGATGTAATTTACCAAATGAGGGAACATGTTCACTTTCAACTGAAGAACCAGATGAGTAAAGTTGTGTTCCATTATGTACTATGCAGAGACAACCTGGACGGTAGCTGGTGTCCAGGTCAATCTATACTAAGCTAGTGATTTGGCTTATGTGAAATTTCATTTTCTTCATATTATTATGGGTTATTACAATCTCTTAAATTAGGTGAGAACTGTTACTCAACACCAGTTTTCATCTGGCACATGTTACTAATAGCCTACTGCATACCAGGAATGCTTACTTCAAAAGCACAAAATAGTGTGCATTGAGTCAAAGGATTCCACTAGATCCACCCTGGTGCATGAGACAGGCAAGTTCAGATTGGATGTACTATCATGAAACTACTCCAGTAAATGGGATGCATACCTGAGCCAGTGTCTGTTCTTCTTTGTTTAAGTTATAAATACATGTTTTTGCCGTCTTAAAACACCTATAAATTGAGCACACTTATTAGCTCCAGCATCCCCCTTACTAACAACCTGCTCCTAATGTCACCATAGGAACACTACTTTCTGTGGATGTGTTTCATCTATTACACTTTCTCTAAGTGCTCTTGGGTGCAGCTTCCTAGATTCAGCCTCAAGGAAGGAAGTCTCAAAAGCACAAGATGCACTTGCTCTACTTTGGTATGTCAAACTGTTGATAATGGCTACTTCAAAGACTAGGTCACCTGCTTTAAAATGTATCACTTCTAACCATTTTGCTGATATTGATGTCAGTTTGTCAGTTGAGACAGAAGAAACAACACCATGTTTATTTGAAAGACATACTGAGATTTCCTTGCCCCGGCTTATTATTCTCTAGAAACTAACTTACTCTAAAAGTAGTTCTTCCTTTCCTTTATTATTTTTTATTATCCTGAAAAGCCCTTTGAACAAAATATTTTCTGGCTAAGATAAGAGATAATGAATGCAATGAAAGAGGGGTGAAGCATTCATATTCAAGGTGGCTCATGGTAAGTGTGCAGAGAGATCTCTGAGTAAGTGCATCCCACTATGGTTTGTTTTAGTGTTGATGGTTGGTTTAAATAAAAGAAGATATACAGGACAGCATAGTTGAGGAAAGGATATCAATTTCAAAACAGAGATATCTGAATTGATAAGAACAGTAAAAGAAAACATCAATAACTACAACAGCACACACTACTGTCAAAGAATTAACTAACAACTACAAGATTCTTAATAGAAGAAGTTATCCAGATTATGACCAGGTTTTTCTGTGTTATTGATGCAAAGACTTGGTATTTTGGGGCTACTGATTGTAGGCTCCTCAAAATATAGAGAACAGAGGATACACAGAATATGCTTTATAAAGCATATTTTGTTGAAATATCATTGAGTCAGAGTTAACAAGAGAGTTCTAGAACCAGCTTCTTTTCTTAGCAATGTAGGGCTGTTGATGGCCTGATCCTGTGGTATGTATGGCAAATTTTTTAGGCAAAAAATATTTGCTTTCTCTATTTTTAAACTCTCTTTGTTGACACTAGAGAAGTTAATAGACAAGAAGTCAAGTCATAACAATCATTATTGAAGCCAGACCTTGTTTCTCCTAAGGACAACATAGGAAACCACCTGTTTTTAATCAGAATAAGAATACTCAAAGTGAAGAAAAATGCAATTTGTTCTCCTTTATAATTTTTAGAAGGATGTACCTATAAGGTGAATAAAATTTTGGTTTAGTATTGAGATAAGGAAAATAATTCAGCAATTTCTTTATGTCCAGAAATTAAACAAAGGATCTCATTGGTACCTCAAAATAATAAAAGTTACAGAATCTTTGAAATTGCAGGGTTTTAACATCACACGTTCAAACTCATTAAATTCAGAGAATCCATTTACCTTCTTTCATTTGACAATGATTTATTCAAGGCACTTGGGAAATCAGTCGAAAGGCACAATTTCTTTCCTTAATATTGTCACAGACCCATGAATAAAAAACATCAAACAAAAGTAAAAATAGTTCTTTGTCTGAATTAAAAAGCCTGCACAGCAGGGCTGAGATTCATTGCAAGGTAAACTTAAAGGTGGGTAGAATTGCACATTGTGGGACCTGAAGGTGGGTTCTCCCTCTGGTCAGAACTTTATAGGATGAGAGTTTGAGATTCATCCTCCTGGTGGAAATCATGTACATGAAAATCTGCAGTGAATTAGGAATGACAATGCTGTCTTCAGCAGCTTTTCCACCACTGTGACCCAAAGTCCTGAAAAGAACAATTTTGGAGGAGGAAAAGATTATTTGGGGCCTCAAGATTTCAGAGTTCTCAGTTCGTGGATGACTGACTCCACTACTCTGGGCTGGAAGAAAGATAGAACTTCATGGCAGAAAGCATGAGGCAGAGGAAAACAGCTGGGCACATTGCACCAGGAAGCAAAGAGAGAGACTCCCTCTCCATGGACAAAATATATACCCCAAAGGCATGCACTTGATGATCCACTTCTTCCAGCTACACTTGACCTGCCTACAGTTACCACTCAGTAAACCCTTATAAGCAGATTAACTCATTGATTAGATTAACATACTCATAAACCAATGAATTCACCTATAAACTTTCTTGCATTGTCTCACATATGAGCTTTTGGGGATACCTCATATTTAAACCATAACATATGCCAATCAAACAGATGCCTCCTCCTTCCTCAGTTGGTCCTCTCCTTCTTTAGCTTCAGCTCACCATTTCTTTTTGCTCTGTCAATTTGGGTAATCTACCATCTAGAGACTATTTCTGAACTGAGAGAACTGTTGTCAAGGATTGGCTTTGCCATTTTCTTCCTTTATTATGTTGGAAAAGAAAGCAATCCTTCTAAGGTTCATTTTCTTTTTTTGTAAATCAGGGTAATTACATTACCTTAGTCTTGCCCTTTAGTGTGCAATAAACCATAATTTTTGAGGCATAAATGTTATCAGTACTCACTGGTTACTGGTCAGGATCAGAACTTTAGCCTTGGGCATCCATAAATCTGGATGCCATCTTAGGTGGCAGTTATACATAATTATCTAAGAGGAGCTAAATTGTTGAGCTTACTGTCCAAAATTTGACAAATTTAGGTGCTTAAAACATATACCTACTGAGGGGAAGTGCCTCTTGTTGAGATGTGTATTGTCAGTCACTGCTGCATAACACACCACCCCACAAGTTAGTGTCTTAAAGCCCAACAGACACGCATTATTACTCATAAGCCTATAGGGTGGCTGGGGGTTCTACCATCTGGACTTGGCTCACCTGATATTATCAGGAATTTCTAAAAGACTGTGGTCAGCTAGAGTTTGATTGTAATCTGGCTGATCTAGGAGGGCTAAGTCTGGAATGCCTATGACCAGATGACAGTCCCCTTTACACGTCTGTCACAAAGCTCCAGCAGGCTAGTCCAGAATGTCCTAATACCACAAAAGAGGTGCAAAATGTTAAGACTGTGCAAGATAGCAAGCACAGACGTCTTGGCTTTTCAAGCCTCACCTTTTGTTACAATTGCCCTCCTTTTACTATAAATTGAATGATGCTGTCCCCTCTCATATGTTGAAGCACTAATGCCCAATGCAAGGGTATTTAGGAGGTGGAGGCTAGGGAGATGATCAAGTTTAGAACTTTGATTAGGTTTAGGACTCAGTGCCTTATTATAAAGAAAGGCATCAGAGCTTCCTTTCTCCAACATGTGAGAAGGCAGCTGCTTGCAAGCCAAGAAACAAATCTGCCGGTATGTTAATCTTGGACTTCTTAACCTCCCAGACTATGGGAAAGAGAAGTCATACAGTATTTTGACACGGCAACCTGAGCTGACCATAACTCCTGCCATAGGCCAAAACAAATACTTACCAAGTTCAGGATGAAATTAGGAAGTACTACAAATTAGAGGGCAAAGGCCATGCACTCAGGGTAGCTATTATGGGAGCTACTGATTCAGTCAATATACCGCTCTCTAAGTTTCCGCAGGAATGCTGCAGTCTGTGGGACTCTTAGGGTTTGTCCTTCTGCAATTTATTTATTTATTTATTTATTTATTCGTTCATTTATTTATTCTAATTACGTATACATGACAGCAGAATGCATTGTAATTCATTGTACACAAATGGAGCACAACTTTTCATTTCTCTGGTTGTACACGATGTAGAGTTGAATCATTTGTGCAATCATACATGTACCTAGGGTAATATGTCCATCTCATTCCACCATCTTTCCTGCCCCATGCTCCCTCCTCTCTCCCTCCCCTTTAAGCATACATAGCAGGCAATCAATAATTAGTAGCCACTGTCATTATCTCTCTTGGGCAACAATGTTTGGCTTCCCCAGTCATGATATTTCATTTCCTTCATTTCTTCTTCATCTCATGTTTTAAATGTGACAAGAGGATAGCAAGAACAGAACAGCAGGTCCTGGCTATCACACATCTGTGCAAAGTTAGACATTTGTGACTAAAAAGTAAAGTCTTAACTTCTAAGTTTTTAATCATATATGCAATATATTCATTGTAGGAAAAAAGAAAGAACAGTAAAAGTAATCCACAGTCCTATGCAGAAATAGTCACTATTAATGTTTAGAAAAAATATTCCAAGATTTTTTTCTAGCACATATAAATATTTAAGTATGTATATACACAAATAATGAATGTTTTCCTAAAATATGTGATTCTATTGCTGTTCATCCTTCCAGAAAGACCAAAGTAAAATACTATGCAATACATTATAGAAAAGACCATATTTCCCTAACCTGCCAAACCTCATTATATTGCTTATAAATATTTGCCAATACACTCGATAAAAATGGAAATTCTTCTTTGAATTTGAATTCTTTGAATTTATATGCTTTTCATAATTAGTAAGAATGACTTTTTATGTTTGTCCTTCAGCTGTTCATTATTTTCTCTTGGTTTTGTCTTCATGTCTTACTAACTATCCCATGAGTATGTTTATGACTTTCCTTTAACTTATTGGTTTATTTTTTATTTTTATTTTTTAAATTTAATTATTTTATTTAAATGCATTTCAAGTCATAGTACATATATAGAGCTCAATTTTTCCATTTCTCTGGTTGCAAACCAGATAGAGTCACACCATTTGTGTCTTCATACATGCACCAAGGGTAGTGATGACGATCTCAATCAACCATTGTTACTATACCCATTTCCCTTTCCTTCCTCCCACTTCCCCCCTACCACATCCGTAGTTCTCCATTTCTCCTATGTTCCCCATTCCCACTCCCCTTAAGTATCATCATCCATGAATCAGAGAGAACATTTGGCATTTGGTTTTTGGAGATTGGCTTACTTCACTTAGCATAATATTCTCCAATTCCACCCATTTGTTTGCAAATGCCATAATTTTATTCTCTTTTATTGCTGAATAATATTCCATTGTGTATATGTACCACAGTTTCTTTATCCATTCATCTATTGAAGGGCATCTGGGTTGCTTCCATAGTTTTGCAATTGTGAATTGTGCTGCTATAAACATTGAGGTGACTGCTGTATTGTAGTGTGCTGTTTTTAAATCTTTAGGGTATAAGCCAAGGAGTGGGATAGCTGGATCAAA
>CM053412.1:49629357-49747468 GCA_028644305.1 Xerus rutilus | reverse complement strand
AAGATTCTTGGTTGGCATCCACTGTCTTTTAGTGCTTGGTATATGCTTTGCCATGATCTTCTTTCTCTCAGGGTCTGGGTTGAGAAGTCTGCAGTGATCCTAATTGGCTTCCCCCTATATGTAATCTGATTCCTTTCTCTTGTGGCTTTTAAGATTCTCTCCTTGATCTGAATGTTAGGCATTTTCATTATGATGTGCCTTTGAGTAGGTCTGTTGTGATTTTGAACATTTGGTGTCCTATAAGCCTCTTGAATTTGATTATCCAATTCATTCTTCATATTTGGAAAGTTTTCTGATATTATTTCATTGAATAGGTTGTTTATTCCTTTGGTTTGGAATTCTATGCCTTCCTCTATCCCAAAAATTCTTAAGTTTAGTTTTTTAATGTTATCCCATAGATCTTGGATGTTTTGTTCATGGTTTTTTTACCATCTTCACTGTGTGGTCAATTCTATTCTCAAGGTTGAATATTTTATCTTCATTGTCTGAGGTTCTGTCTTCCAAGTGGTCTAATCTGTTGGTGATGCTTTCTATTGAGTTTTTGATTAGGTTTATTGTTTCTTTCATTTCAAGTATTTCTGTTTGGTTCCTTTTCAGAACCTCTGTCTCCTTGTTGAAGTGACCTTTTACTTCCTGTATTTGCCTATGTATCTCTTTATCGAAGTGATCTTTTACTTCCTGTATTTGCCTGTGTATCTCTTTATCGAAATGATCTTTTGCTGACTGTGCTTGCTCTCTTATGTCATTCTTTAAGTCACAGAATATTTTAAGTATGTACATCCTGAATTCATGTTCTGTCATTTCTTCTGCTGTACTAATCATGGATTCTAATATTGAAGAATCTTGGTTTGTTTGAGTCACTTTCTTCCCTTGTTTTTTCATGATGTTTGTGTGTCTATCCTTCTAGCTCTGTTGATCCAAGTTGTTACAGTTTTTACTCCTATTTGTGTATAGTTTCCCTGCAGAGTTTCAATACCTCTCATTTAAAGGGGAGACCAATATTGGTTGATCATAATACAAGCAATATATAGTTTCAAACCAAGTAGCTCCTAACGGCTCCCAAATACATTTACAGTTTAGTCACAATATTCACCAATTATGAGTTCTTTTACAATCTATTATGTAGCCAATAAGTTTGCACAAGGGTCTATAGTTCCTATTGGTGGGCTAGGGACACTGGAGGGTGGGGTATAGAATAGAATATTGGGGTGGTAGGAAGTGAGGATATGGCTATTAGATCTTAGAAAGCATGAAAAAGGGATCCAAGAGAAGTTGGTTATTACTAGAAAGAGCAACAGAGAGTTGGGAAAGACCGGTAAGGAAGGAGAAAAGATGGGTACAGTGAGGAGAGATGTTAGCAAGAAAAATAAAACATATGCAATTGGGAGATACAAGACTATCTATTACCACTCTAGTATTCAGTTCAGAAATCCCAATCTACTATATCCCACTGTATAACAAATTTTTGTTTCACAACTGTTGGGGATTAGAGGGTAGGAAAAGAGTGAGAGAGAAAAGATGGAAGGAAAGAGAAAGAAAAAAAGAGCAGAGAAATAAAACAAAAAGATTAAACAATAGAAATATTAGGAGAGCCGGGCGCTGTGGCCCAAGCCTGTAATCCCAGCACTT
This sequence comes from Xerus rutilus, assembly GCA_028644305.1. Classification (NCBI taxonomy): domain Eukaryota; kingdom Metazoa; phylum Chordata; class Mammalia; order Rodentia; family Sciuridae; genus Xerus; species Xerus rutilus. The sequence continues at coordinate 49,745,839 of CM053412.1, read as the reverse complement.
AGGGAGGCTGAGACAGGAGAATTGCGAGTTCAAAGCCAGCCTCAGCAACAGTGAGGTGCTAAGCAACTCAGTGAGACCCTGTCTCTACATAAAACACAAAATAGAGCTGGGAATGTGGCTCAGTGGTTGAGTGCCCTTGAGTTCAATCCCCAGTACCAAAAAAAAAAAAATTAGGAGAAAAAGATAAAGGATAAAATAAAAAGTAAGACTAGAAGAAAATAAAAAACAATAAAATATTTTTAAAAAATAGTCTCAATGTGAATAAACAGGTATGGTCCTTTCACCTCCAGTAGGTGGCATTGTTCTTTGCTTGCTGGACTTTCTCCGCTGGTGGCCTGGGTGTGGGTTTCACAATTGGTGACACTCTGGGCCGCTGGTGAAGATGTTGATTCAAGGCTGCATTGCCGCCAAAGTTTGTACCGAGTTGCTGTCCCAATGCCCCTCGAGACTGGGCTCCCCAGAGCCTCAAGGTAGCAGTCCCTGGTCTGTTGGCTGGACACCCGTGGAGGTTCCTTTGGGCAGATCTGGGCCCTCTGCGTCTCCCATCCATCCTCAGGAACTCTGAGGCGGAACTGGGGTGGGCCCAGGCCACTCTTGGGCTGAGCTGTCTCCGCTGGCGTCTCTGGAGCGTCTCCTACCCTGAATTTGTGCTTCCCAGTGGCTAGTGGCTGGGGCTGTGGGTCCACAAGAGCCACTGCTATGGGCTCTGTGTGTTTGCATGGGCGCTGGAGCCAGGTATCTCATGTAGAAGCAGTCCCCGCCTGGGGCCAGCCCTGGGCTGGGGCTCTGAGCCAACCGCAGCTGCTCACCTCCGCCGCTGCTGAAGTCACGCTGTGGCAATGGCTGCTGTCTGGTGGCCCTTCTTACAAGCGCAAGTGAAATTTCCTGTGGGGGTAGCTGTAAGGTGATGCCTAAAAGCTGGCTGGAAGATGGTATTACCGCATTTTCAATCTTCGGTTTTGGAGAGACTGACCACTGCATCCATCTAAGCCGCCATCTTGCCCCACCTCCTCATTGGTTTATTTTTAATTCACACATTTTTTCAATCATGATAACATTGGATTTGCATATGTGATGAAATAATTCACGATTCATTATTAAACTAGTTTAGGATATTTTATGATGAAAAGTAAAATTTTATCAAGCTTTTCTTATAGATGCATTTCTTGAGTTAAGCCTCAGAAAAATCCTATAAAAAAGAAAAAGATGCTTTACTTCTTAAAATGTACCAAAATCAGCACTATTTTCTTCCTACCATCTGATATTTACACAAGATATATCTAGTTGTAGCAAGAGACAGGGGTAAGTCATTTTCTTATTGAGCTATTTCTAGGGACAGGAATGGGTAGAAATTCTTTATTGAATGATGCATGGATAACAGAAGATATCAGGGAGGAGATAAAAAAAATTATTAGAGGTAAATGAGAACTCTGGTACACCATTACAAAATCTCTAGGACAGTATGAAGGCAGTGTTAAGAGGAAAGTTCATTGCATTAAGCTCATTAATCAAAAGAAAAAAAAGTCAAAAAATAAATGACCTGACACTACATCTGAAAGCCCTAGAAAAAGAGGAACAAACCACTACCACAATCAGTAAAATATAGGAAATAATTGAAATCAGAGCTGAAATCAATGAAATTGAAACAAAAGAAACAATACAAAAAATTGACAAAAGGCTGATTCTTTTAAAAATATAAATAAAATTGACAAACCCTTAATCATCCTAATGAAAAGAAGTAGAGAGAACACCCAAATTACTAAAATTCAAGATGAAAAGGAAATATCATGAGAGACACTAGTGAAATACAGAAGATAATTAGAAACTATTTTTAAACCTATACTCCAGTAAAATAGAAAACCCTAAAGACAGTGACAAGTTTCTAGAGGCATATGACCTACCCAAACTAAACCAGGAGAACATACACAATTTAAACAGTTCAATTTCAAGCAAGGAAATAGAAGACACCATCAAAAGCCTACAAACCAATAAATGCCAGGACCAGAGATTCTCCAATGAGTTCTACAAAAAAGAATAAATACCAATGCTCTTCAAATTTTTCTATGAAATATAAAAGGAGTGAGCCCTTCCAAACTCATTCTATGAGACAAGGATCACCCTGATTCCAAAATCAGACAGACACATCAAAGAAAGAACATTTCAGACCAATATCCCATATTAACATAGATGCAAAAAAATTCTCAATAAGATTTTTGTAAATTGCATCCAAAATCATATTTAACAAATAGTGCACCATGATCTAGTGGGGTTCATTCCAGGGATGCAAGGTTGCTTCAACATATGGAAATCAATAAATGTCATCTATCACATGAATAGACTTGATTTTATCAATTGATGCAGAGAAAGCATTTGACAAAATATAGCACCCATTCATGTTCAAAACACTAGAAAAACTTGGGATAGTAGAACATACCTCAACATTGTAAAGCTATCTATGCTAAAACAAAGGCAAACATAATCCTAAATGAAGAAAAATTAGAAGCATTCCCTCTGAAAATGGGAACAAGACAGGGATGCATTCTTTCACCACTGCTATTCAACATAGGCCTCAAAACACTAACCAGAGCAATTAGACAGATGAAAGAAATTAAAGGGATGCAAATAGGGAAAAAAGAACTCAAACTATCATTATTTGCTGATGATATGACCAAAATTTTCCCCAGAAAACCTCTAGAATTAATAAATGAATTCAGCAAAGTAGCAGGATATAAAATCAATACCCATAAATCAATTGCATTTCTATACATCAGTGATGAATCCTCTGCAAGGGAAATTAGGAAAACTACCTCATTCACAATAGTCTCAAAAAAAAACAAAATACTTAGGAATCAATTTAAAAAGAAAGGTGAAAGACCTCTAAAATGAAAACTACAGGACACTGAAGAAGGAAATTAAAAAAATTCTCAGAAGATGGAAAGATCTACCACACTTAATATTGGCACTTAATATTGGCACTTAATATTGTCAAAATGGCCATAATACTCAAAGTGCTATATAGATTCAATGCAATTCCAATTAAAATCCCAATATCATTCCTTGTAAAATAGAAAAGGCAATCATGAGATTCATTTTAAAAAATAAGAGACCCAGAGAAGACAAAGCAATCCTTATAAAGAAGAGTGAAGTAGGAGGCATCACAATACCAGACCTTAAATTATACTACAAAGCTATAGTAACAAAAACAGCATGGTATTGGCACCAAAATAGACATGTAGACCAATGGTACAGAATAGAAGATACAGAGACAAACCTACATAAATTCAGTTATCTCATACTAGACAAAGGTGCCAAAAACATACATTGGAGAAAAGATAGCCTCTTCAACAAATGGTGCTAGGAAAACTGGAAATCCATATACAGCAAAATGAAACTAAACCCCTATCTCTCACCATGCACAAAACTCAACTCTAAGTGGATCAAGGACCTAGGAATTAGACCAGAGACCCTGTGCCTAATAGAAGGAAAGGTAGGCCCAAATCTTCATCGTGTCAGATTAGGCCCCAACTTCCTTAACAAGAGTTCTAAAGCACAAGAAATAAAATCAAGAATCAATAAATGGGATGCACTCAAGCTAAAAACTTCTTCTCAGGAAAAGAAACAATCAATGGGGTGAACAGAGAGCCTACATTCTGAGAGCAAATTTTTGCCACATGCACATCAGATTAATCTCTAAGATAATCTCTAGGATATCTAAAGAACTCAAAAAACTTAACAACAACAACAAAAAAAACATATCAATCAATAAATGAGCTAAGGAATTGGACAGACACTTCTCAGAAGAAGATATACAGTCGATTAACAGACATATGAAAAAATGTTCAACATTTCTAGCAATTAGAGAAATGAAAATCAAAATTATTCTAAAATTTCATCTCATGCCAGTCAGAATGGCAGTTATCAAGAATACAAACAACCAGTGTTGGTGAGGATGTGGGGGAAAAGGCACACTCATACATTGCTTGTGGGACTGCAAATTTATGCAACCAATCTGGAAAGCAGTATGAAATTCCTTAGAAAACTTGGAATGGAACCACCATTTGACCCAGCCATCCCACTCCTTGGCCTATACTCAAAGGACATAAAAACAGCATACTACAGTGATGCAGCCACTTCAATGTTTTTAGCAGCTCAATTCACAATAGCTAAACTATGAAACCAAACTAGATTCCCTTCAATAGATGAGTGAATAAAGGAAATGTGGCATAAATACACAATGAACTATCACTCAGCAATAAAAGAGAATAAAATTATGGTATTACGATGTAAATGGATGGAGTTGGAGAATATCATGCTATGTGAAGTAAGAAAATCCCAAAAAACTAAAGGCCAAATGTTCTCTCTGATAAGTGGAGGCTGATCTATAATGAGGGAAGGGGCATGGGAAGAATGGAGGAACTTTGGTCAGAGGGGAGGGAAGGGAGAGGATGGAACATGGGGGCAGGAAAGATGGTGGAATGAGATGGACATCATTGCACTAGGTTCATGTATGATTGCACATATGGTGTGACTCTACATCATGTACAACCAGAGAAATGAAAAATTGTGCTCCATTTGTGTACAATGAATAAAAATGCATTCTGCTGTCATGTATACCTAAGTAGAATAAATAAATTAAAAGAAAAAAAGAAAAACCTCAGTGCTGAACTGCCAAAAAAAAATCCAAAAAAAGAAGCAAATTCCATACTTAATGGTGCTGAATATTTCCCCCATAACATTGTATACAAGTCCAAAGTGTCTCACCATTATAATTCAGCATAGTTCTAGAAGTTCTTGTCTGCACAATAAAGCAATAAAAAGGACACACAGATTTTTCCCCCATTTTTGGATCATTTGGTGATTTCAAAATTAAAAACACCAAGAAATCTACAAATAAAATCCTGCTAGCATAAGTAAGTAGAACAATATTTTCAGGATATAAAATCCACACATGAAAATCAATCACTCTTCTATATAACAATCAGTAATGATCATGTGGAAACTGAAATGCCAAAAATATAAGTTGGAGAAAAGATAGTCATTTTAACAAATTGTGTTGGGAAAACTGGATATCATATGGAGGAGAATGAAACATGATCCCTATCTCTTTCCTTGTACAAAAGTCAACTCAGATTGGATCAATGACCTAGGAATTAGACCAGAAACTAAAACTGCTAGAAGGGCTCCACACTCCAATATACTGGCACAGATACCAGCTTCCTTAACAAGATATCTAAAGCATGAGAAATTAAAGAACCAATCAATGGGATGGCATCAAATTTAAATAGATTTTGCACAGTAAAGGAAACAAAAGTGTGAAGAGAGTGCAGAAGATCTTTACTGCTTGCTTCATCAGACAAAGGATTAATATTCAAAATATATAAAAACTCAAATGACTTACACAAAATAAACCCCAATTAATAAATAAGCAAAAGAGTTAAGCAGACATTTCTCAAAAGAAGACACACAAATGGCCATAATTTTTTTAAAATATTCAGTATCTCTAACAACCAGAAAAATGCAAATAAATACCACATTAAGATTTCATTTCAGGGCTGGGGTTATGGCGCAGTGGTAGCGTGCTCGCCTAGCACGCGGGAGGCACTGGGTTCGATCCTCAGCACCACATAAAAATAAAATAAAGATATTCTGTCCACCTATAACTAAAAAATAAATATTTTTTTAAAAAAGTACTTGTCAATTTGTTAAAAAAAAAAAAGATTTCATTTCACTCCAGTCAGAATAACAATCATTAAAGAATACAAATAATAAGTTAATGAGAACATGGGCAAAAGGTACACTCATTCATTGTTGGTGGGACTGCAAATTAGTACAACCATTCTAGAAAGCAGTATGAAGATTCCTTAAAAAACTAGGAATGAAAATACCATAAGATCCAGCTATCCCACTCCTTGAGATATATCCAAAAAGGTCTGAAATCAGCATACTATTGGTATACAAGGACATCAATGTTTTTAACAGTGAAATTCACAATAGCCAAGTTATAGAACCAGCCCAGGCATCAATCAACAGATGAATGGATAAAGAAAATGTGGTATATTTACACAATGGAGTTCTACTCAGCCATAAAAAAGAATATAATTATGTGATTTGCTGGTTGGTAAAAGCATGGAAATAGAGAATGTCATGCTAAGTGAAATAAACCAGATTCAGAAAGTCAAAGGTGAAATATATTCTCTCATATGTGGAAGCTACCAAAATAAGAAAAATAAGGAGGTGGGGGGAGAGCAGGGGCTAGGACAGCTGGGGTGGAGTGGAGCCAATCCCATAAAAAAGGAAAAGAGATCAGTGGAGTAGAGAAAGGGGAAAGAGGGAAGGTGTAGGAACAGGAAAATATACATTGGAATGAATTTTACTGAACTTGCCTATGCATGCATATGAATATACCACAGTGAATTTCACCTTTATGTATATCTATAAAGCACTGATATAAAACAAAACTTATAGAATAGTAGAGGAATGAGAACAGGGGGAGGGAGGAGGAGAGGGAAAAGGGAAGTACTGGGAACTGAATTGGAGCCAATTATACTACATGCTTTTGTAATTAGTGTCAAAATGAAACTAAATTTTATGAATAAACAATATGTTAATATTTTTTATTTTTTATATGTTCTAATTAGTTATACATGATAGCAGAATTCATTTTGATTCATTGTACACAAATGAAGCACAACTTTTCATTTCTCTGGTTGTACATGATATAGAGTTGCACCACATGTACAGTCATACATGTACCTAGGGTAATGATATTCATCTATTTCTACCATCTTTCCTTCCTCCATGCCCCATCCCCCTCCCTCCTTCCCCTTTGCCCAAAGTTTCTCCATTCTACACATGCCTCCCCAACCCATTATGAATCAGCATCCACATATCAAGATAACATTTGGCCTTTGTTTTTTGGGGATTGGCTTACTTCACTTCGCATGATATTCTCCAACTCCATCCATTTACCTGCAAATGCCACAATTTGATTTTATTTTAATGCTGAAAAACATTCATTTGTGTATATGTAGCACAGTTTATTTATCTATTCACCTGTTGAAGGGCATCTAGAATGGTTCCATAGTTTAGCTATTGTGAATTGAGCTGTTACAAACATTGAAGTGGCTGTGTCATGTAGTATGCTGTTTTTATGTACTTTGACTATAGGCCAAGGAGTGGGATAGCTGGGTCAAATGGTGGTTCTATTCCAAGTTTTCTAAGTAATCTCCATACTGCTTTCCAGATTGTTTGCACCAATTTGCAGTCCCACCAGCAATGTATGAGTGTACATTTTTCTCCACATCCTCACCACACATATGATTGCTTGTATTTTCTTTCTTCCTTCCTTCCTTCCTTCCTTCCTTCCTTCCTTCCTTCCTTCCTTCCTTCCTTCCTTTCTTTCTTTCTTTCTTTCTTTCTTTCTTTCTTTCTTTCTTTCTTTCTTTCTTTCTTTCTTTCTTTCTTTCCTTACTTATTTTGGTGGTGCTGGGGATGGAACCCAGGGCCTTGTGCTTGCAAGGCATGCACTCTACCACCTGAGCTATATTCCCAGCCCCTTATTGCTTGTATTCTTGATAATTGCTATTATGACTGGAGTGAGATGAAATCTTAGAGTTGTTTTGATTTACATTTCTCTAATTACTAGATAAGTTAAACATTTTTTCATATATTTATTAATCAATTGTATATTTTCTTCTGAGAAGTGTCTGTTCAGTTCCTTAACCCAATTATTGATTGGATTATTTGTTTTTTTGGTGTTAAGGATTTTTTTTTTGAGTTCTTTATATATCCTGGAGATTAGTGCTCTATCTGATATGTGTGTAGCAAAGATATTCTCCCACTCTGTGGGCAGTCCCTTCACATTATTGATTGTTTTCTGAAAAGAAGCTTTTTAGTTTGAATCTATCCCATTTATTAATTCTTGATTTTATTTCTTGTACTTTAGGAGTCTGCTTAAGGAAGTCAGGACCTTATCCAACATGATGAAGATCTGGACCTACCTTTTTTTCTATTAGGTGCAGAGTCTCTGGTCTAGTATCTAGGTCCTTGATCCACTTTGAGTTGAGCTTTGTGCATGGTGAAAGACAGTGGTTTAATTTCATTTTGCTGCATATGGATTTCCAGTTTTCCCAGCACCATTTTTGAAGAGGCTATCTTTTCACTAATGTATGTTTTCAGCAAATTTTTCTAGTATGAGATAACTGTATATGTATTTGTCTCTGTGTCTTCTATTCTGTACCATTGGTCTACAAGTTATTTTGGTGCCAATTCCATGCCATTTTTGTTACTATAGTTCTGTAGTATAGTTTAAGGTCTGATATTGTGATGCCTCTCACTTCACTTTTCTTGTTAAGAATTGCTTTGGCTATTCTGGGTCTCATTTTTCCAAATGAATTTCATGAATTTTTTGTCTATTTCTATGAGGAACATTGTTGGGATTTTAATTGGAATCACATTGAATCTGTATAGCACTTTTGGTATTCTGGCCATTTTGACAATATTAATTTTTCCTATCCAAGAACATGTACATATTTCCATCTTCTAAGGTCTTCTTCAATGTCTTTCTTTAGTGTTATAAAGTTTTCATTGTAGATGTCTTTCATCTCTTTTGTTAGATTGATTTTCAAGTATTTTTGGAGACTATTTTGAATGGGGTAGTTTTCCTAATTTCTCTTTCTGAGAGTTCATTACTGATGTATAGAAATGCATTTGATTTATGGGTGTTGATTTTATATCCTGCTACTTTGCTGAATGCATTTATTTATTCTAGAATTTTTCTTGGGAGTTTTTTGATCCTCTAAGTATAGAATCATGTCATTGGCAAATAGTGATAGTTTGAGTCCTTCTTTTTCTATTCATATCCCTTTAATTTCTTTCATCTAATTGCTCTGGCTAGTGGTTTAAGGACTATGTTGAATAGGATTGGTGAGAGAGGACATTCCTGTCTTGTTCTCATTTTTACAGAGAATGCTTCCAATTCCTCTCCATTTAGAATAATGTTGGCCTTGGGCTTAGCATTGATAGCTTTTACAATGTTGAGGTATGTTCCTACTATGCCTAGTTTTTCTAGTGTTCTGAACATAAAAGGGTGTTGAAATTTAGTAAATGCTTTTTCTGCGACTACTGAGATGGTCATAATGATTTTTATCTTTAAGTCTGTTGATGTGATGAATTATATTTATTGGTTTTTATATGTTGAAACAACCTAGCATCCCTGGGATGAATCCCACTTGATCATGGTGCACTATGTTTTTAATATGTTTTTGTAAGCAACTTGCCAGAATTTTATTGAGAATTTTTGCTTCTATATTCATCAGGGATATTAGTCTGAAGTTTTCCTTCCTCGATGTGTCTTTGTGTGGCTTTGGTATCAGGGTGATATTAGCCTCTTAGAATGAGTTTGGAAGGGTTCCATCCTTTTCTATTTCATGAAATAATTTGAGGAGTATTGGTATTAATTCTTCTTTATAGATCTTGTAGAACTCAGCTGAGAATCCATCTGGGCTTTTCTTGGTTGATAGGATTTTGATGGTGTCTTTTATTTCCTTGCTTGAAATTGATCTGGTTAAATTATTTATGTTCTCCTGATTCATTTGGATAGCTCATATTTTTCTAAAAATTTGTCATTGTCTTTGATACTTTCTATTTTATTAGAATATAAATATAAATTTTCAAAATAGTTTCTAATTATCTTCTGTATTTTAGTGGTATCTGTCATGATATTTCCTTTTTCATCATGAATTTTAGTAATATGAGTTTTCTCTCTCCTTTTTATTAGGGTGGCTAACAGTTTATTAATTTTATTTAGTTTTTCAAACAACCAGCTTTTTGTCTTATCAATTTTTTGGATTGTTTCTTTGTTTTAATTTCATTGATTTCAGATCTGATTTTAATTATTTCCTATCCTCTACTACTTGATTGGTTGATATGTTCTTCTTTTTATATGGCTCTGAGATGTAATATCAGGTTGTTTATTTGTTGACTTTTCATCTTTAAATGAATGAGCTTAATGCAAAGAACTTTATTTTTAGCACTGCCTTCATAGTGTCCCAGAGATTTTGGTATGTTTTATCAGAATTCTCACCTCCAAGTATTTATTTTTAATCTCCTTCCTGATGTTTTCTATTATCCATGCGTCAGTCAATAGTGTATATTTTAGTCTCCACATGTTGGAGTAGCTTCTATTTTTTATTTTATCATTTTTTCTAATTTTATTCCATTATGGTCTGATTGAATGCAGGTTAGTATCTAGTTTTTTGTATTTGCAAAGACTTGCTTTGTGGCATAACATATTGTTTATTTTAGAGAATTATCCATGTGCTGCTGAGAAAAAGGTGTATTTACTTGTTGATGGATGAAATATCCTATATATAACTGTTAAGTCAAAATTATTGATTGTATTATTAAGTTCTATAATTTCTTTGTTTAGTTTTTGTTTGGAAGATCTATCCAGTTGTGGATTTGTGTCACCTAGTATTATTGTGTTGTGGTTTATTTAATTCTTGAAGTTGAGAAGGGTTTGTTTGATGTACATCAAGGCTCCATTGTTCAGGGCATAAATATTTATGATTGTTATCTTGTTGATGTATGATTCCCTCAAATAGTATGAAGTGAGCTTCTTTAGCCCACTAACTTTGGTTTGAAGTCCACTTTATCTGATATGAGGATGGAAACCCCTGCTTGTTGATGCAGTCCATGTTAGTGGTATGCTTTTTCCCATTCTTTCACCTTCATTCTGTGGATGTCCAATAAGATGTGTATCTTGAAGGCAGCCTATTGTTTGATTTTTAAATCCAGTCTGCCATTCTATGTCTTTTAATTGATGAGTTTAGACCGTTTACATTCAGATTATTGAAATATGGTTTTTATTCCCAGTCATTTTAGTTTGTTTTGTTTTTTTACTCAACTTGGTTTCTCTTTGATTGGTCCCTTCTTTAGTGTAGTTCCTCCCCTTGTTGCTTTGTGTGATTGTTTTTCATTTCCTCTTCATGAATATTTCACCAAGAATGTTCTGTAGTGCAGGATTTCTAGTTGTAAATTCTTTCAACTTTTGTTTATCATGGAAGATCTTTATTCCATTACCAAATCTGAAGCTTAATTTTTATGGATATGATTCTTTGTTGGCATCTATTTTCTTTCAGAGATTAGATATGTTTTAGGATCTCTGATCTTTGAGGATCTGGATTTAGAAATCTGCTGAGATCTGAATTGGTCTCCATCTATATGTAATTTAAAACTTTTCTCTTGCAGCTTTTAAAATTCTATCCTCATTCTGTATACTAGGTATTTTCATTATAATGTGCCTTGGTGTATATCTATTGTAATTTTGTAAATTTGGTGTCCTGTAAGCCTTTTGTATTTCATTTTCCAATTCATTCTTCATATTTGGGAAATTTTCTGATATTATTTCATTTAAGAGATTGTGCATTCCTTTAGTGTGTATCTCTATGCCTCCCTCTATCCCAATAAATATTAGATTTAATCTTTTGATGTTATCCCACAATTCTTGGATGGTCTGTTCATGATTTCTTATCATCTTCACTGTGTGGGCAACTTTACTTTTAAGAGTGCATATTTTTTCTTCATTGTCTGAGGTTCTGTCTTCCAAGAGATCTAGTCTGCTGATGTTGCTTTCTATTGAATTTTTTATTTGGTTTATTGTTTTCTTCATTTCAAGGATTTTTGTTTGTTTGTTGTTTCAGAATCTCTACCTCTTTTGGCTGCCTGTATTTGTTCTCTTATCTCTTTGTTGGAGTGATCAATTGTTGCCTATATTTGCTCTTATGTTATTTTATTTGCAGATCATTTTAATTGTGTACATTCTTAACTCCTTCTCGGTATTTCATGTGCTGCACTGTCAATTGATTCTATTATTGTATCATCTTTTTGTTTGAGCCTCTTTCTTCCCTTGTCTTTTCATGCTCTGTGTATCTTACCTTCTAGCATTGCAGATCCAAGGTATTACAGTTTCGGCCCTATAATCTTATAGTGTCCCTGCATGTTACTGATGTCTCACTTTTAAGGAGGAGATCAATATTAACAGCACTCAATGCAAACAATATACAGCTTTAAACCAAATAGTTCCTATTTAGACAATAACAGTTTTGTCACAATATTATCTGTAATATAAACAGTAGATTTGCAAAAGGGTTTATAGGTTCTAATGGTGAACAAAGATAGAAATGGGGGAGGAGGTAGGGTGTGATGTTTATGAGGTAAGAGATAAGAATATAGAGGTATTAGATCATAGGAAAGTGAAAGATGAATCAAAATAAGTTGGCTGTTAATAGGAGAAAAGAGACAAAGAGGCAACCCAGTGCAAGGTTTTCTCCTGCCTCTGCAACAAAGATAGTGGCTATTAACACACCAAGCAGGGACACCTTTGGTGTAACCAAGCCTGCAGGGACCTTTTTGATGGTCTTCCATGTCCTGGCTATTGTCCCTAGATGAAAGTAGCTGTGTTCATAGTTGGTGGTGAGGTAGCATCAAACCCATGTGTACTTTGGTGTTGGGCTTCCAGCCACCAGATGGTGTCCCAAGGTAGAAGCTGCTGCAACTAAAGATGGTGGTGGCAGCAGTGGGGGTAACTTAAGATGGCATTGGAGGTGTCCCAAGATGGCAGTACCCACTTTTAGAGATGGAGCTGAAACAATGGCTTTGGGTGTTCTGTTTGGAGATGTAACACTGTGGTGTGCAGGTGTGGACATCAGCATGGCAAACAGTCCTGTGCCTGGGCCTGGGTCTGAGCTCCTCACTGGTTGGTGGGGCTGTCCTGGGCCTGCCTGGGTTCCACAAGGATCAGTGGGGCTAATAAATTTTTATATCAATAACAATAAAAATATCATCCACAGACATTCAAAAGTAGATGAAATATCCAGGTAAAAATAAACAAAACTGTACAGAATCTCTATAAGCAAAATGTTGATAAAAGAAAAAATAGTGCTAAATAATTGAAAAAATTGGCATATACATGGATTGAAAGGATCAGTATAATAAATATTAATGCTATTGATATTATCTATTGGTCTAATGTAAATTCTATCTAAATTTTATCATTGTTGTAAAATCATACAAGATTATTTTAAAACTTATATTGAAAGACCAAGGATTTAGAAAAACTGAAACATTAAAAAAAGAAAAAGGAAAAGAACAAAGTGAGAACAATTACTCTTCCTGATGTTAGAGTTTACTGTTATAGTTACGGTAATAAAGACTGGTATTTCTACAGGTAAAGATACATATATCAATGGAGAGGAATATGGAACCCCAAAATAAACCCACAGAAATGTGCTCAAACTTTTCAACAAATGGTGCTAAATCATTGAGATCTCCATAAGCAAAACTTCATGCATTAGGCAAAAATGGATCTTAAACTTCATCTTTATACAAGAAGGGAACTTAAAAGTAAACATAACTATAAAACTTATTTTTAAAATATTTAGAGTAAAATCTTTAGGTCATAGGGCTAGGCGAACCATTATTAGACTTAATGTCAAAATTATGATTCTTCTAAAAAATCAATAAATTAAACTTAATCAAAGTTCAAATCTTTTGTTCCAGTATACAGCTTGTTAAGATTAAGAGAGAGATGGCCCTACCCAGGTGAGGCCTGGGCCCACCTCAGTTCTGCTACAGAGTTCCTGAAGACTGGCAAGAGCCACAGAGGGCCCAAATCTGCTCTCAGGAAACTCCATGGGTGTCCAGCCAAGAAGAGACCAGAGACAGCTACCCACTAGCCACAAGGGAGCCCACACTCAGGGTAAGAGTTGCTGCAGAGACCCCAACGTGAATAGGTCCCACCCAAGTGAGGCCTGAGCCTGCCCCACTTCTACTCCAGAGTTGCTGGTGACCTTTAGGAGCCACAGAGGGCCCAAATATGCCCTCAGGAAACTCCACAGGCATCCAGCCAAGGGTTGACCAGAGACTGATAGCTACCAGCCAAAGGAGACTGCACACCCAGGGTCAGAGTCACCCGCAGAGACCCCAGCAGAGATGGCCCCACCCAAGTGTGGTCTGGACCTGCCCCAGTCCCCCTCCAGAGTTCCTCAGACAGGCGAGGGAGGAGGCCCAAAACCACCCTCAGGGAATGCCAGGGATGTCCAGCTAAAGGCAGACCAGGGCCAGCTAGCCTGCAGCCCCAGGGGAGTTCACACCCACAGTAAGGGTTGCACACAGACTCTCCTGCTTGTGACCCTGCCTAAGTGAGACCTGGGCCCACCCCTAGTTCTGCTCCAGAGTCCCTGCTTACCAGCAGGATCGTAAGAAAGGGGCAAAACAGCCCTTAGGGACCACCATAGGAGCCCAGCCAAGGCCACTCCCACTGCCCTCTAGAGGTAGGTCTACTACCTCCGCCACCAACTTTAGTGGCAGTAGTGCCCATCTAGGGACACTGGGGGAACAGAAGTAGCTCCAAGGTGAGACTCAGGTAACCTGGAGTGTCAATACAAGATTATAAGATAGAAGCCACAATACCTCAGATCAGTAGTCCAAGAAAGGAAGATACATGATCAGCATGAGAAAACAAGGAAAGAAAGTGCCCCAAATAAACCTTGATATCACTGTAACAGAATCCATTGACAACACAGTTGATGAAATATCAAAGAAAGAATTCAGAATATACATAATTAAAGTGATCAGTGAATTAAAGAATGACATAAGTGAGCAATTACAGGCAAAAATTGATCAACCCAACAAAGAAATAGGAGAGCAAATAAAGGCAACCATTGATCACTCTAACAAAGAGATAAAAGAGCAATTACAAGTAGCAAAAGATTACTTTAAGAAAGAGCAAGAGATCATGAAAAAAAAATCAGAAATTCTTGAAATGAAAGAAACAATAAACCAAATAAAAAACTCAATAGAAAGCATCACCAGCAGACTAGATCACCTGAAAGACAGAACCTCAGATAATGAAGACAAGATATACAATCTTTTTTTTTAAATTTTTTTTAGTTGTTGATGGACCTTTATTTTATTTATTTATATGTGGTGCTGAGAATCGAACCCAGTGCCTCATGCATGCTAGGCAAGCGCTCTACCACCAAGCCACAACCCCAGCCCAAGATATACAATCTTGAAAATAAACTTGACCATACAGTGAAGATGGTAAAAAATCATAAACAGAACATACAAGAAATATGGGATAGCATCAAAAGACCAAATATAAGATTTATTGGGATAGAAGAAGGCACAGAATTTCAAACCAAAGGAATGCACAATCTCTTCAATGAAATATCAGAAAATTTCCCAAATATGAAAATTGAATTGGAAAATCAAATACAAGAGGCTTGAAGGACACAAACTGTACAAAATTTCAACAGATCTACACCAAGGCACATTATAATGAAAATTCCCAACATACAGAATAAAGATAGAATTTTAAAGGCCACAAGGGAGAGGAACCAGATTATATATAAGGGGACACCAATTCAGATCTCAGCAGATTTTTCAACCCAGACCCTAAAAGCCTGGAGATTATGGAACAACATATTCCAAGCTCTGAAAGAAAATGGATGCCAACCAAGAATCCTATATCCACCAAAACTGAGCTTCAGATTTGATGATGAAATGAAAACTTTCCATGATAAACAAAAGTTAAAAGAATATACAGCAAGATGAGGCTGGGATTGTGGCTCAGCGGTAGAGCACTTGCCTCGCATGCGTGAGGCCCTGGGTTCGATCCTCAGCACCACATACAAAGCAATAAAATAAAGATATTGTGTCCATCTACAACTAAGAAAAAATTAAAAAAAAAAAAAAAAAAGAATATACAGCAAGAAAGCCTGCACTACACAGTATCCTTGGCAAAATATTCTATGAGGAGGAAATGATAACCAACAATGAACATTTACAAAGAGAGGAACTATACTAAAGGAAAGTCCATTCAAAAGAGAAAACAAGTCAAGGTAAAAATCAAAAATAAATCAAAATGACTGGGATTACAAATCATATTTCAATAATAACCCTGAAAGCAAATGGCTCAAATGCAACAATTAAAAGACATAGACTGACACACTGGATTAAAAAAAAAACCAACAATATGCTGTCTTCAAGAGACTCATCTCACAGGAAAAGACATTCACAGACTGAAAGTGAAAGGGTGGGGAAACACATATCACTCAAATGGATCTCGCAAACAAGCAGGAGTTTCCATCTTCATATCAAATAAAGTGGACTTCAAACCAAAGATAGTGAAAAGAGATAAAGAAGGTCATTTCATACTTCTTAAGGGAATCATACATCAACAGGACATAATAATCATAAATATCTATGCCTCAAATAATGGGGCTTCTATGTATATCAAACAAACTTTTCTCAAATACAAGAATCAAATAGACCACAACACAATAATACTTGGAGACTTTAACACAGCTCTCTCACCATTGGATAGATCTTACAAACAAAAACTTAATAAAGAAACCATAGACTTCAATGAAACTATCAATAATTTAGACTTAAAACACATATATAGAGTGTTCCATCCATCAATGAGTGAATACACTTTTTTCTCAGCAGCACATGGATCCTTTTCCAAAATAGATCATATGTTATGTCACAAATCCAGTCTTAACAAATACAAAAAAGTAGAGATACTACCCTGCATTGTATCTGACCACAATGGAATAAAATTACAAATCAATGACAGATCAAAAAATAGAAACTACTCCAACACCTGGAAACTAAATAATATGCTATTGAATGATACATGGATAACAGAAGACATCAGGGAAGAGATTAAAAAATTCTTAGAGGAAAATGAAAGCTCTGATACAACATATCAAAATCTCTGGGATACCATGAAGGCAGTGCTAAGAGGAAAGTTCATTGCACTAAACTCATTCATTAGAAGAAGTAAAAGTCAACAAATAAATGAATTGACCCTTCATCTCAAAGCCATAGAAAAGGAAGAACAAATCAACACCAAAAGAAGTAGAAGACAAGAAATATTCAAAATCAGGGCTGAAATCAATGAAATTGAAACTCAAGAAACAATTCAAAAAATTGACAAAACAAAAAGCTGGTTCTTTGAAAAAATAAAAAAATTGACAAACCCTTAGCCACCCTAAAGAAAAGAAGGAGGGAGAAAATCCAAATTACCAAAATTCATGATGAAAAAGAAAATATCACTACAGACACTACTGAAATACAGATGATAATTAGAAACTATTTTGAAAATTTATACTCCAGTAAAAGAGAAAACCCTGAAGACACTGACAAATTTCTAGAGGCATATGACCTACCCAAACTGAACCAAGAAGACATATACAACTTAAACAGATCAATTTCAAGCAAGGAAATAGAAGATGCCATCAAGAGCCTGCCAACCAAGAAAAGCCCAGGTCCATATGGATTCTCATCTGAGTTCTACAAGACCTTCAAAGAAGAATTAATACCAATACTCCTCAAACTGCTTCATGAAATAGAAAAGGAGGGAATCCTTCCAAACGCACTCTATGAGGCAAGTATCACCCTGATTTCAAAACCTGACAGAGACACATCAAAGAAAGAATACTTCAGACCAATATCCCTGATGAACATAGATGCAAAAATTTTCAATAAAATTCTGGCAAATCGCATACAAAAATATATCCAAAAAATAGTGCACCATGATCAAGTGGGGTTCATTCCAGGGATGCCAGGTTGGTTCAACATATGGAAGTAAATAAACATAATCCTTCACATCAACAGACTTAAAGATAAGAGTCATATGATTTTATCAATCGATGCAGAGAAGGCACTTGACAAAACACAGCACCCTTTTATGTTCAAAACGCTAGAAAAACTTGGGATAGTAGGAACATACCTCAACTTTGTAAAAGCTATCTATGCTAAACCCAAGGCCAACATCATCCTAAATGGAGAAAAATTGGAAGCATTCCCTCTAAAAATGGGAATGAGACAGGGATGCCCTCTTTACCACTGCTATATAACACAGTCCTTGAAACACTAGCCAGAGCAATTAGACTGATGAAGGAAATTAAAGGGATACAAATAGGAAAAGAAGAACTCAAACTATCATTATTTGCAGACGACATGATTCTATACTTAGAGGATCCAAAAAATTCTACCAGAAAACTTCTAGAATTAATAAATGATTTCAGTTAACTAGTGGGATATAAAATCAACACCCATAAATCAATTGCATTTCTATACATCAGTGATAAACCCTCTGAAAGAGAAATTAGGAAAACAATAGCCTCAAAAAAAAAATAAAATACTTGGGAATCAAATTAACAAAAGAGGTGAAAGACCTCTACAATGCAAACTACAAGACACTGAAGAAAGAAATTGAAGAAGACCTTAGAAGATGGGAAAATCTCCCATGCTCCTGGATAGGCAGAATCAATATTGTTGAAATGGCCATACTACCCAAAGTGCTATGTAGATTCAGTGCAATCCCAATTAAAATCCCAATGTCATTTCTTATAGAAATAGAAAAGGCAACCATGAAATTCATTTGGAAGAATAAGAGACCCATAATAGCCAAAGCAATCCTTAGCAAGAAGAGTGAAGCAGGTATATAATACCAGACCTTAAACTATACTACAAAGCTATAGTAACAAAAATGGCATGGTACTGACACCAAAATAGACATGTAGACCAATGGTACAGAATAGGGGACACAGAGATGAACACACTTACATACAGTTACCTTATACTAGACAAAGGAGCCAAACATGTCCACTAGAGAAAAGATAGCCTCTTCAACAAATGGTGCTGGGAAAACTGGAAATACATATGCAGCAAAATGAAACTAAACCCCTATCTCTCACCATGCACAAAATTCAACTCAAAGTGGATCAAGGACCCGGGAATCAGACCAGAGACGCAACCCCTAATAGAAGAAAAATAGGCCCAAATCTGCATCATGTTGGATTAGGACCATACTTCCTTAACAAGACTCCTATAGCACAAGAAGTAAAATCAAAAATCAACAACTGGGATGGATTCAAACTAAAAAGCTTCTTCTCAGCAAAAGAAATAATCAATGAAGTGAACAGAGAGCCCACATTCTGGGAACAAATCTTTGCCACACACACTAGAGCACTAATCTCTACGATATATAAAGAACTCAAAAAACTTAACACCAAAAAAAAAAAAAAAAACAATAGGCCAAAGAGCTGAACAGAAACTTCACAGAAGATACACAATCCATCAACAGATATATGAAAAAATGTTCAACATCTCTTGCAATCAGAGAAATGCAAATCAAAACTACCCTAAGATTTTATCTCACGCCAGGATGGCAATTATCAAGAACACAAACAACAATAAGTGTTAGTGAGGTTGTGGAGAAAAAGGCACACTCATACATTGCTGGTGGAACTGCAAATTGGTACAACCAATCTGGAAAGCAGTATGGAGAGTCCTTAGAAAGCTTGGAATGGAACCACCATTTGACCCAGCTATCCCACTCCTTGGTCTATACCCAGAAGACTTAAAAACAGCATACTACAGTGACGCAGCCACTTCAATGTTTATAGCACCTCAATTCACTATAGCTAAACTGTGGAATCAACCTAGATGCCCTTCGAGAGATGAATGGATAAAGAAACTGTGGTATATACACACAATGGAATATTACTCAGCAGTAAGAGAGAATAAAATTATGGCATTTGCAGGTAAATGGATGGAGCTGGAGAATATCATGCCAAGTGAAGTAAGCCAATCTCAGAAAACCAAATGCCAAATGTACTCGTTGATATGTGGATGCTGATCCATAATGTGGGGAAGGACACAGGAACAATGGAGGAACTCTATTCACAGGGGTGTAAGGGAGGAGGGGGCATGGGGACAGTAAAGTTGGTGGAATATGATAGTCATCATAGCCCTAGCCTTATGTATAACTGCATGTATGTTGTGATTCTATATCACTGACAACCAGAGCAATGAAATGTTATCTTCCATCTGTGTACAATGAACCAAATTGCACTCTGATATCATATAAACCTAAATAGAACAAATAAATAAATTAAATATGAAAAAAAAAGATAGCATGGGCTTTTTAACAGCATTAAATATTTCAATTCATGACCAAAAGTTCTCTTTCCATTAGTTTATGTGTTTGTAACTTTGAGTCATTAATATTTTGTAATTTTCAACATATGTTTTTAATCTCCTTAGTTTAATTCGTGTTTTATGTTTTATATTCTATTGCCAATGAAATTTTTTTTGGATAGATTGTGGCTGGTATATAGAAACACTCTAGTTTTTGTATGTAAATTTTGTATCCTGTAGTTTTATTAAATGTGTTTCTTAATTCTTAAAAAAAAGGAATATAAAAAGATTAAGAGAGAAAAAACATCCACAGATTTGAGAAACTATTTGTGAAGTATATGTCATACAGATAAACAGTATCTAGGATACATTATGAATGATTAAAACTCAATATTTTAAAAAAATCCAAGTAGAAATAAATCCAAAATAGGAACATCTTACTAAGAACAATTAAGAAGCACATGAAAATATTTTAGCATCATTAGTTATTAGAGAAATGCAAATTAAAACCATGAGATCAGAATGACAAAATAAAAACTCAATTTGTTTGTTTATGTTTGCTTCTGCTCTAGTTTATTGTGTTATCATACACCAACATTATCTTAAAATCTTCACTCTATTCTCATAAGAGAATGAGAAGGAGAAAGGCAAATAACTTATTATTTTGAAAATAATATTTTTAATTTATTCTACTTAGGTATACATGACAGCAGAATGCATTTTGAATCATTGTACACAAATGTAGCACAACTTTTCATTTGTCTGGTTGTACATGATGTAGAGTCGCACCTTATGTACAGTCATACATGAACCTAGGGTAATGATGTCCATTCATTCCACCATCTTTCCTGCCCCTGTGTCAACTTTTCTCCCCTCCCTCCCCTTTGACCAAATTTCCTTCATTCTTCCCATGCCCCTTCCTTCATTATGAATCAGCATCCACTTATCAGAGAGAACATTCAGCCTTTGGTTTTTTGGGATTGGCTTGCTTCGCATAGAATGATATTCTCCAACTCCATCCATTTACCTGCAAATGGCATAATTTTATTCTCTTTTATTGCTGAGTAATAGTCCATTGTGTATATAGACCATGTTTTCTTTATCTATTCATCTATTGAAGGGTATCTAGGATGGTTCCACAGTTTAACTATTGTGAATTGAGTTGCTATTAGCATTGAAATGGCTGTGTCACTGTAGTACGCTGTTTTTAAGTCTTCTGGGTATAGACCAAGGAGTGGGATGGCTGGGTCAAACAGTTGTTCTATTCTAAGTATTTTAAGGAATTTTCATACTGCTTTCCAGATTGGTTGCATAAATTTGCAGTCGCACCAGCAATGTATGAGTGTGCCTTTTCCCCCACATCCTCACCAACACTTGTTGTTTGTATTCTTGATAACTGCCATTCTGACTGGCATGAGATGAAGTCTTAGGGTAGTTTTGATTTGCATGTCTCCGATTGCTAGAGATGTTGAACATTTTTTCATATGTCTGTTGTTTGATTGTATATCTTCTTCTGAGAAGTGTCTATCCAGTTCCTTAGCTCATTTATTAATTGTGTTGTTTGTTTTTTTATTGTTGAGTTTTTTGAGTTCTTTAGATATCCTAGAGATATCTAAAGATAGCTAATTAATATTATTAATTAATATTATTAATATTATTATAATAATAATTAATATAATAATAATATTATTAATGCTCTATCTGATGTGTGTGTGGCAAAAATTTGCTCTCAGAATGTAGGCTTTCTGTTCACCTCATTGATTGTTTGTTTTCCTAAGAAGAAGTTTTTAGCTTGAGTCCATCCCACTTATGATTCTTGATTTTATTTCTTGTGTTTTAGGAGTCTTGCTAAGGAAGTTGGGGCCTAATCTGATATGATAAAGATTTCGGCCTACCTTTTCTTCTATTAGGCACAGGGTCTCTGGTCTAATTCGTAGGTCCTTGATCCATTTTGAGTTGAGTTTTGTGCATGATAAGAGATAGGGGTTTAGCCGGGCGCGGTGGCGCAAGCCTGTAATCCCAGCACTTAGGGAGGCTGAGACAGGAGAATCGCGAGTTCAAAGCCAGCCTCAGCAATGGCGAGGCGCTAAGCAACTCAGTGAGACCTTGTCTCTACAGAAAACACAAAATAGGGCTGGGGATGTGGCTCAGTGGTCGAGTGCCCCTGAGTTCAATCCCTGGTGCCAAAAAAAAAAAAAAAAAAGAGATAGGGGTTTAGTTTCATTTTGCTGTATATGAATTTCCAGTTTTCCCAGCAACGTTTGTTGAAGAGGCTATCTTTTCTCCAATGTATGTTTTTGGCACATTTGTCTAGTATGAGATAACTGTATTTATATAGGTTTGTATCTGTGTCTTCTATTCCTTACCACTGGTCTACATGTAAAGATACAATTTAAACCAGAATTTCTCCATTTCTGCTGTCCAGTGGGGTCTGCCTAAGCTACAGTCCTCTACAGCTATGGAATGTGTTGCAGCTCTAAATGGTGGGCTATGTGTCTCAGTGTTGCAGCAGATCCCAGCAGCTTACCACTAGTTGTTTTCCAGGTTCTGTCTCACAAATCTGAAGAAAGAAATTCTCAAGCAACAGAAGGCAAGAATGAAAGGAGTAGAATTTATTCAAAAATAGAAACAGAACTCTCACAGGGTGAGAGGGACCTGATAGCAAGTTGCCACTTGACTATGCTAATCTAGCAGTTTATATAGCACTTGGGTCAACTCTATTGGTCTAAATTTATGCTTATCAGGGTTTGGAAAACTACTAACTGCTATTGGTTAACATTTGAGTCTTAACTTCCATTCAGGTCTGCCCCATTTCTATTTTCTCACCTGCTCACTGCAATCCCAGGTTCCTAGGAAGTTGAGGCTAATGGATTATGGATGCTGAGGGAGTGGGTTTTGGGGACTCTGGTATTGTGTGGAGTAGCATCTCCACTGATGCTACCTGGGCCAGTCTGGCTGCAGGGTAACAGGTCAGCCTCCCCCAGTTTCCCTTGGCCCTGATTCACTACCCCTCAGGCCTGTGCTGGCATGTCAGTCTCTGCAAAGCTATGTCCCAAGTACCCAGGACACTTGCTTATGCTCAGCCAGGGTAGGAAGCTGGGCCTTGATGCACTCTAGCTGACCCCAGTTGTGGTTCTCTTGCTTCTGCTCCTGGAACAAGGGCTCGTGTTCACAATGACAGTGCCAAATACAGTGAAAATACAAAGGAGTTCATACGTTGTTGATGGAAATGTAAAATAGTTCAGTCATTTTTGAAAATTGTTTGTTGATATTTTTTACTTAAACTTGCATTCACTGTACAACCCAGTAATTGCATTCTTTGGCATTTATTACAGAAAAAAATGAAAACACATACACTCATGCAAAACCTGGGTGCAAATGTTTGTGTAAGTTCTATGTGTACACCCCAAAAAGCAGAAAGCCAAAATGTCCCTCAGTGGATAGTTAAACTTTGGTTTATCCATCCTATGAAATACTATTCAACAACAAAAAAGATCTGAGTGCTAGTGATACACGTAAAAACTTGAAGATTTTCAAAATAATTATTGAAAGAAAAGCATTCATTTCAAAAGTGTGCATATTATATGGTTCTTTTACATAAAATTCTAAAAATAACAACTTTTTTATATAGGGTGAACAAATTGGTGGTTGCCTGGGGATACAGACTGAGAGAAGGGGGACAGCATAAGGGAGTGCCATAAGGACCACTCTGGTGATGGAATAATTCAGTATCTTGAGGGTTCCAGTGATTATTCAAAATTACAATGCAATAAAATGGCATCACCTTGTAGACACACACACACACACACAAACATGTCTTGTAAAACTAATGAAAGCTGAATAAACTTTATGGAAGGTGTTTGAATCTGGAATGCACACTAGACATGTGTTGAAGCCTTGGTACTCAGCTTGGTGCTATTGGGAGGTGGTAGAAACTTCTATAGGTGAGATATAATGGAGATTCTAGGTCTCTGGGGGTGTGCCTAAAAGAGAATTGTGTGACCCCAGTCTTTTCCTCTTCTACTTTTCCAACCATGATGTGAGCAGCTATGCTTTATCATGTGTTTCCCACTACACAACACTATGATGTACGACATCTCCCCAAGCCCAAAAGCAACGAGGCCAATCAGTCATGGACTGGAAACTCCAAAACTGTGAGCCATAACCAACCTTTTCTAAGCTGATTATCTCAAGTATTATTATAATGACAGAAAATTAACAGTATTTTTGTTGTTATTGTTATTCAAGGCATGCTATTGGAGAAAAGTAGATGAGGTGTGCATGGAACCTTCCTGCACATTTTATTTTCTGAATACATTGACTTCTGACACCAGCTTCACTTCAGACAGCATTTGCAAAGAGAGAGGTGCCTAGGCCACCTTCATTTCTGAAAAGTTGGCTACTATAGTAATGCTATAGTGGTTCACAGAAATCATGAAATCACTGTACCTGTGCACAGTTTTATTTTAACAAGTGGGTACAAAATCAGAGCCAGCCTAAGGAAACGAAGTAGAGTGTGAGTAGAAAAGTCAGAAATAGTCCCTAGAGCAAACGTCCTTTCCCTGTGGAGTTACGGTAAGCCATGTCTACGTGCATGTTGATAAAGAGCAGAGAGCTGCCAGCCAGAGAGGCTCACCTGAGTCTCAGTGCCAAGAGATTTTCCTGGGCCTTCATTATCTAGACAAAACAGATTTGTCATCAGCCATATGACTTATCTTCAGTGCCTTCTCCACTTCTTAGAGATCAGGTGGTTGTCACATGTCCCAAAGCCCCAGTCCTCTAATCATATGACTGGTTGTACTAGTCCTAACCTTAGTCCTCTAGTTAACATAAACTACCTAGATGTCCACCATGAGTCTTCTCATTGGTGTAAACTATCAAGGTCCACCAGGCATAACAGGACACCTTCATTACTCAGAAAATTCCAAGAATCTAGATGTTACCTCTCAG
Organism: Xerus rutilus; assembly: GCA_028644305.1. Classification (NCBI taxonomy): domain Eukaryota; kingdom Metazoa; phylum Chordata; class Mammalia; order Rodentia; family Sciuridae; genus Xerus; species Xerus rutilus. The sequence goes on along the minus strand of CM053412.1, from coordinate 49,720,891 downwards.
GAATTGGAACAACCTCACCCTGTTTATTACATAGCAATTTCCTGTGGGTTTATAATTTGTTCAAACTGCAGGTTTTGAAAAGTTGTTTGCACAAAGTGGTAATATTAATGAAATTATTTCACACAAATAGTGTTGGGGGACTGAGAGCGTAGCTCTGTGGTAGAGCACTTGCGTGTCATGTGCAAGGATCTAGGTTCATTCCCTAGCACCACACACACACACAAAGAATATTGAATAGTGTTAGGAATGAGCTAGACAGTGAGTAAATATATAAAAAAAAAATCCAGAGAGACATTTTGCATGAACCATAGATATAAATATAAGCAGGCATGCATGTGCATAAATATACACACATGTGAACAAATAAATGAATGCATTTATAAAATGAAAGTACTAGCCGGGCGTGGTGGCGCAAGCCTGTAATCCCAGCACTTAGGGAGGCTGAGACAGGAGAATCGCGAGTTCAAAGCCAGCCTCAGCAATGGCGAGGCGCTAAGCAACTCAGTGAGACCCTGTCTCTACATAAAAAAAACACAAAATAGGGCTGGGGATGTGGCTCAGTGGTCGGTGCCCCTGAGTTCAATCTCCAGTACCAAAAAAAAATAAAAATAAAAAATAAATAAATAAATAAATAAAATGAAAGTACTATTAGAAGAAAATTTGGAATGAAGATCTACAAAACCATGAAACAAAATCTAAACACCCTTAAGAAATTTTCAGAATTAACAGCACATGCAAAGTCAAAGACAAATATAAATACATAAAGCATATACAGTTAAGTAGTGCTGGGTTAATACTCCTCATATACAAGAAGATCCTCTCATATCAAAAAGAAAATAAAATCCAAAGCAGGGCTATAAATAGGCACATTTCAGAGAAATAAATTTCTGCAATAAGCACATGTAGAGTCTCACTATCACCAAAGAAATGCGAGGTAAAATTCTGAGATATCATATTCCCCATCTGATGGCTAAAATTTACATAATTTTAGCATATAATACTGATGATTGAACGAATATCCTCACATACTCTGGGAGCGTAAACAGTTTAGGTTTCTTCAAAGTAAAGCAAGTGTATTGTAAAGCAAACTGATATTTAAAAAACCTTTGCATTTCCTCTGCCTTTTTTTTTTTTTTTTTTTTTTTGCTACCAGGGATTGAACTCAGGGTACTTGACCACTGAGCCACATCCCCAGCCCTATTTTGTATTTTATTTAGAGGCAGGTTCTACTGAATTGCTTAGTGCCTCACCATTGCTGAGTCTGGCTTTGAACTCACAATCTTCCTGCCTCAGCTTCCCAAGCCACTGGGATTATAGGCGTGTGCCACTGTGCCCAGCTCCCCTGCTTATCATAATGGACACATACTAGTGTATATTTATTTAAGTTATTGCATTAAAATGTTTGGAAACAAACAGAGACTTCCTGAAGCAAAAATCAAATGTTCTAAAGACAATAATAATTATTTGGAAAAGATACTTTTAAAATATGATTTATTGACACAGTAGTTTTAAGGGTTTTTTCTGTGAAATAAGCTTAATGTGAAACATGAATTCAAAGAAGTACATTTTCCTTATTAAAGTCCAGTTCCTAAATCTTTCATCTAGTTATGTTAATGTCACATTCCAAGATTAATATGTGATGAACATTGGGAAAAACCTTTGGCCATCGTTTAATCATGGATGCACAGAGATCCTTCCGGATTTATTTAAGTAGCTTCCATTGTTTGTTGGAGGCACTCAGTATAAATGAACCATCCTGGGAATCCTTGTATTAAGGTTACTCTGGTTGCATTAAGTGTATCCCCTTCTGAGGTATGAAAATTCAACAAAATTAATGGGAAGAGCCAAAATACAAAAATCTTGTCACGATAAGGAAAACTACCTTTTAATGAAGCGTTGATTCTTCTTTTTAAAATTTCAAAAAGTAATTCCCCATTCCACTGATTATAAAGGAGAATTCCAAATGTCTTCTTGGGCTATGAAATATTCCATATATGTTTAAATATAAAGATTTCTTAGAAATTCTATGACTAAGAAACTACTTACATTTGGCCAATGGGACATATTTTATGGAACAGAGGATTCAATAATAAAAGTAAACAAAAAAAATTTTATCAGATAGCATAAATTTCCATTAAAAATCATTTGAGGATAGATAATGAAATTAGAGGTATTATTCAGCCTAATTCTGCATTTAGGGTTAAGGATTACAAACAGAAGATCTTCTCATGTTCTTGAAACCCTCCTTAGAGTCTCTTGAACTAAGAGTGTCTTGGAATTGGTGATATACCTGAAGTATCTAGTGTGGTATATTAGGACAGCTATCTGGGTTTGGGGTATAGAATACAGATGTCAAAATCAGGCGTTAAAAGGCTAATCGGAGCCTCCCATAGCTATGGAATTTTTAAATCTCATCTCAGATTACACATTGGAACAATAACTGGGCAATGGGGCAATTGCCGAGTGAGGGTGACCTCATTTTGTATTTCAGGAAACACATCTGGTTAATAGTACTGACAAAAATTTCTGGAGCCCCATGATGATAATGCAAAATAGCTTAATTTTCATTCAAAAGGAGACAATACTAGCAAAAAAATTCTAAATGCATTTTATAAGTTATCATCTGTGGCCATGGTTTAGGAAAATGAAGATTGATTGTGGCCAAATTCTAACAAAGTTATTAAGAACAATAGAAATGAATAAACTTGATCTGCATGAAATAATATAGAAAAGTCTGTCAGAAATAACTGGCAAGAATAAAAAGTAGGCTGGAAAGTGATATAATTTGTACACAGTTCAAATATTATGCAATGCTTATGGGTGTAAAAATATGTAGGAAAATATATAAATATGAACAATAAGATCAAATCAATTTACTACTTTACAGTTTTGAACTATATAAGCATATAACAGTTCATTATTACAAATAGTAGGGTACTACAAGATCATTATTGCAGATGTCTATATGGATGTGTTTTTCCTACCATAAGTATAGAATTAATGTAAAATGGCATTTTCTATTACATATATTAAGCATATTAGTTATTAATTATTTTCAATGATATGAACTGCAATTATTTTCTCAGATTTTCACTTGAAGTTATTGTTTGATGTGCAAATATTGAAATCTATTTACTTGATTATATCAATCATTTCCTTTATTATTCTGGGTTTTGATTTAAAATTATAAGAATATTCCTTCTAAGATAATTATAAAAATTATCATTTTTTTCTTTTCCTGAGTTACAATTTATTTTTAAATATCTATACATATTTTTATATTTATATATATTTTTATATTATTATATTTTAATATCTATACATATTTTTATATTTTTTATTTTTTATTTTATATTTTGATATTCTTTGTGATATTTGAATTATTTAGACTTGTTCATATCATCTTATTTTTCTACTTTTCATCTTTTATTTTACATTAAATTTCCTAGCAGTTATGATATTGTTAACTTTCCAATAAAATCTCCTTTTGCTATCCCTCTTCTGGTTTGGACATTATAAATAATATTGGACATTTCTACCCTTAAGGTTTTCCTTTAAAATGCCTAAACTTATTCATTATTATTCTCTCAAATTTGGAAAAATGCTTGGAAGTCAGATTTCCCACTCATCTTGTCATTACTGTATAGGTTGTTGGGGTTAAATCCTTATTTTAAATAAAAATTTTTACTTAAATTTATAGTCAATATTTAATAAAATTTCCTGACACTTAATCAATTGTGAAACTTAACATTTGTTTCTTGAATGTTAAGCTTCTTTCTTTGTTCAGTTTTCTTCTTGCTGAAGTATACATTTAATTGTTCTTTTAATGAGAGCCTGTGTAGGTGGTAAATTCTTCTGGTAATTGTAAGCATGAACATTGCCTGTTTTTTTTTCACTCATGAATAATAGCTTATGTGTGTATATGGTCTACAGTTATTTTCCTTTAGCAGTTTAAATTCATTATTGCATTGTTTCCTGCATCTATCATTACTGATGTTTCTCACTGGTTTAATTGGTCATTCCATGGTTGGAAATACAGTGTTTCTCTCTAGTGCCTTTTAAGATTTTCCTCTTTATCTTAATGTTCTATGATTTCACCATTCTGTCCTTGCATTCATTTGTTTTAATTCGTTCTGTTTAGCACTCATAGTATAATTTTGATCTGGAAAGCTCTCAGCGATTTCTTCTTCAAAGTTTATAGCTCTGACGTGCTCCATTCTGCATTTATTAAACTGTTGTTTGTATGTGGGAGCCTCACTAGGTATTCATAATACTTCTTAGGTGAGGTTTTGTTGTTGTTATTGCTGTTGTTTTGTTTTGTTTTTGTCTTACCACGGTTTTTCTGTGGAACATTCTGGGTGACATTCCCAATGTTGTTTTTTAATTCAGTAACCCCTTTAAGACTATGTCTAAATTCTCTAGCAGGCTGCCATTGCCTACATCTGGAAAACCAGGACTTCGGGCTCATTCATTCTTTGATATTTCCATCCCAATCTAATGAAGAAGATGCTTGTCTTTTTTGAAACCAAAGGTAAGTTCTTAGCCGGGTGCGGTGACTCAAGCCTGTAATCCCAGCACTTTGGAAGGCTGAGACAGGAGAATCGCGAGTTCAAAGCCAGCCTCAGCAATGGCGAGGCGCTAAAGCAACTCAGTGAGACTCTGTCTCTACATAAAACACAAAATAGGGCTGGGGATGTGGCTCAGGGGTCGAGTGCCCCTGAGTTCAATCCCTGGTACAAAACAAAAAAAAAGGTAAGTTCTTTTGGCTTGAACTTTGAATGTATTACTTCTTTGTATTTGAAACAGAGGGAATAATTAGAGAATTAACCAAGTATGTCAGTTTGTCTATACATCTTATATTTGTTTTTTTAAAGTTGTATCCTATAAAAGATTGGTCAAAAACTTAGCATTCTATAGTACAAATGTACATTATCTACACTTTGTTACTTATAAGAGCCAATACAGGTCATTTGAAATGCCTACGTAAATATTGAATGCAAGCACAAAAACACTTCTAAGACATATGGAGGTAAAGTTGCTAAAATACTTAATTAGCTCATTTCAACAGATGTCATGAGTCATTACAGTAAGCACCACAGTTAAAACAAAAAAATATCAGTACTGAAGCTTTCATTTTCTTCACATTCCTTTTTTGTAATATTAAAAATTATTCTGGAAACAAGGCTAAGTTCTTAAAATATAAGAAGGATTACTGCAATTGCTTTGATGCCTAAAGAATACTGTCAGTCCTCATATTTGATTATAAAGTATCTTCTTATTTTTTGTTTGTTTCTTGTAGTGCTGGGGATTGAATCCAGGGCCCCACATGCTAGGAAAGTGCTCTACCACTGAACCATAATCAATAGCCCAAATGTCTTATTTTTATAGTGGCATCTTCTGGTTTCTATAAGTTCTTATAAATTCTCTCACTGTTTTGGAAAACTGAAGTTCTGTCACTGTAAATTATCACTGAGGATTGCTTCCAGACTATATAAAACTATTTTTTTTAACAATAGCGTGTTCTATTTATTTGTTTTGTGCTGTGTTTCACTGGCAAACACAAGACAATTTGTCAAGTGACCTGTGCAGTCAAGACAGAGTAATGATGGACAATGTTTGGCTTCTTAATACTTAAGTTCTTAATAAATTATATTATTGTAAGTTTTACAGTGTTTATAGTCTACTATTCTGCATACAAAAAGGGAAAGAAAAATGCTTATTAACAAATCCTTAAAACTCTTTGCTTTGTAGTAGTTGAGAGATAAAATTAGCAATGGAGTAATCTTACTTAACAATATCATATTGATGAGCAACATATGGCCTTTAAAACAGGTGAGCAGTTCAAGAATTATATTCTTAGCCATAATTAATCATTCGTTCATTCATTCAATCAATCTATATTTACTAGATCACTATTATATATCTATTCCTGTTCTAGCTGTAGGAACTAAATGTGTTAGAAGAATAAATTCCAAATATCTCTTCTCATAGTTTATAAGCCAAAAGGAGAAGCATATTAAATAATATCATTAATGATTACACAACTGCTATTTTGGTAAGAGCAATGACGAGATAAATACAGATAGCAACTAAGAGGGGGTGCCACCTCCTTCAGGACCTGAACTATTTAGGGAACTGAGAGATGAGTAATGGAGAAAGGAGAGAGACAGTCAAGGGCTGCCTTACAGGGAGAAGATGGATCCTGAATGAAAGCCATGGATTGGATGCTTGCTAACAGTGCCATGTTAGAGGTGTGGATGGGGCAGGGCCCTTGAGAAGGGAAAGAAATTGGTGAACTTGAAGCCAGAGATGCAGGAAGACCACAGATGTAGTGAGACCAGATTGCACAGGTCTTTATGGATCACTTCAGTGATTCTGTACTTTATTCAGTATAGCATGTTATGGAATGGATTATCTGTCAATCACAAACCCTGTGGCAATAGTTTCCATTTGTGATCAATCATCCAAATCAGTTGAGAATTCTTTGTCTGTACATATTTTAGGGCACAGAATGCATTCATCCTGACACAGAGAAAAGCTTCTGGCTGCAGAAGTCTTGCCTTGGTTTCTCTTGCTGAACTCAGCATTCACTTGTACCTTGTCCCAGTCTACTACCTGACTCTCTGCTACTAAGTCACCCAAGGAATGAGATGCTTGCTTAGTAAATATTAACTTCCTCATTTCAGCTTTTAACACTCTTTCTTCCAATATGTTCCAATTCCATGGGGCTTTTTAGCCCTATGGTTTCATATAGTGCAAATAAAACACTTGAAAATTCTCACTGCTTAACAATTACATAAATAATTTCATTTTCTACTAATACATATATAAAATATACAAGCTTTCTTCTAAGAAGTAGCTATATATAGTGAAAAATAACTCTGATTCTGAAGACAAACTGCTAGTGATCAATGTATTGAGTCCATGGATAAGTTCCCAAACTATACAGCACCATTTTATTTATGAAATAAGAATACTAATTGTATTAAACTTATTAAATAGTTGGAATGATGCAGTGAGTTTTCATCGTGCTTAGAACAATGTTTTGCATGCAAGAATTACATAATATAAAGTACATTCCATATATTTGTGGTTCTAAAATTTATAGGTATATAAGCTATTTTACATATGTTCAAAATGTTGTTTTCCTTTTATAACCAAAATTAACACTGATTGCTAGTCATAAAATAATTATTCAAGTTACTTTTTGGAGACTGATGTTGAAATGAGAAAAATGAACATAATGAGAGATATACTGGAAAAAATTTATGCAGTTCTATGTCTTCATTACCTACAGCATATTCAAAAACTAAAGAATGAATAATAATACTAGGAAACAATTGTTCTTTAAAAAATAAAACAAGTTTTGGGTTAAAGTTAAACTTAATTACTGTATCGTTTTTCCTTCTTGTTTGCCAAATGCATTAAGACAGTGGGACATAGATCTCTTAGGATATTTTCAAAGAAAATTCTGTTATATACATGGTTTTTAAAAATATCATTTTATGGCTAGCTTCTTTTGCCCAAAGATTCTATGTTGTCCGTATTTTCCACTCTAGTTCTGTGGATCAAACTGGCAATTCCTTGATGAGATAAAGACTCAAAACTCTTTATATTTCTTGGATATTTGTATATTTTCTTTTTGTGAATTCCATTGTTTGGAATTTCATTATTGGATATTTGTATATTTTCTTTTTGTGAATTCCATTTTTTTCATTATCTTTTTATTATTTTGTTAAAGTTCTCTGTATCTGCAATTCTTCAGTGAGTTTGACATATTTCAAGTGTCTTCTTCCTCTTAGTGCCTTGCCTTGTCATTTTCAAAATGTTCTCTTTGGATTACTCTTAACTATAAACTAGCATAATTTATCAATCTTTTGTCTTTTAATTTCTGATTTGTGTGTCTTGTTAAAGAACACTGACCATTCTAGATTTTCAAATACTCCACAGGATTCCTCAAGGAGCTTTCTTATTGTTTTTCACATTCATTTCTGACATCTAATTTGAATGGAGATTTGTGAAGGAGGTATTAAAGTAGGGGTTTGAAGTATATAGTAGGTAACACAAATGTGTGTGTGTATGTGTGTGTGTGTGTGTGTCTGTGTGTGTTTTAGTCAGGTTTTGTGTTTTGTTTTTCTTTTTAATCTCTGTATCCAAATCACCCAGCAAGAGAAAGGTAGAAGAGGAAACATTTACTTAGGGCTCACAGTTTCTGAGGTCTCAGTCCACAGATGGCTGACTTCATTGCTCTGAATCCAAGATGAGGCAGAACATAATGGCAGAAGGGTACCGTGGAGAAAAACAGTTTAAGACATAGTAACTAGAAAGCAGAAAGACAGAGAGACCTCTGCTGACCAGGGGCAAAATATAAACCCCAAAAGCACACCTCAGTGACCTACCTTCTCCAGCCACATCCTGCTTGCCTACAGTTACCACCCAGTTAGTCCCTATGAATGAATTAAGCCACAGATTAAATCACATCCTCATAAGCTAATTATTCTTGCATGGTCTCACAATTGAACTTTTGGGCAACACTTATATATCCAAACCATAACATTTTGCCCCGACCCCCAGAAGCTCGTGATCATTTCACTATGCAAAACATATTTACTTCATCCCATAAAATCCCATTATAATTTCACAGAGTAAACATTTCCATTCCACAAAAGAGGCAGGGGAATAGAAAAAAGGGATGGTACCAAAGCAAGCCTGAAATCCAGTTGGGCAAACAAGTCCTGCAGCTCTACTATCAGCATCTGGGGCACATGGCATCATGGTGTTCTCTCCAAAGGGCTTGTATAACTCCACCCTGTGACCTTTCTGGTTGCAGCCCATATGACCTCTCTTGGCTTGTGTCTGCTTAATTCCTGCAGCTTTCCTTGCTAGATATTCCACATTACTGGCATCTCTTTATCTCAGGGGTCTCCACGGCAGCCTTGGCTTCCTTCTCACATATTCATGTATCACTCTTTCAAAGGAAGCCCACAGGAATTCTGAGCCTATAATACTTTGCCTGGCCTCTGAGACCTTTTACTGAAATCTCCCTGGAAACCTCCATGACCCTCCAACACCAGCATCCTGAATTCCTGCAGAACCAGTACCATGTGGTTGACACCAAAGTCTGTTGCCATCTTGAGCAGTGTCCAATCCTCCAGGGACCCTAGCTGCAGGGGTCTCTGAGTGCTCTGGCCAGCTGAAAATGATAAAACAACTGCCCAGGCCCCCCTGCACAAGCGGGGTGACCCACTGATCTCTTCTCAAAGAAATTTACTTATAGTCAAAGAAATTTACTTTTATACCCTTGAGCCTAAGAGGGGTGTGCTCTTACAAATTCCTGAGATTCCCTCAAGTCATCGTTCCTATTTTGTCTGTTCAAAGTACTTAGCAAGTGGGCTGGGGTTATGGTGCAGTGGTAGCGTGCTCGCCTAGCATGCATGAGGACTGGGTTCGATCCTCAGCACCACATAAAAATAAAATAAAGATGTTCTGTCCACCTACAACTGAAAAAATAAATAAATATTTTTAAAAAAGGACTTAGCAATTTTTTTTTAGTGGCTACATTGGCTTTAACAACCACAACCTCCTTGGATCCAGTTTTACTCACTGGATCAGTTTTCTGGCCAAACTCCAAATTTTTCAGTTCTTTCTGTTCTGCTTTCTACTCCTGATTATCACAGTGCAGTTGCTAAAAGACACCAGCAATATCCATGCCACCACCTGAATACTATGCTGCTTTGAAAGTTTCTCCACCAGAGAAATTTTCTGATTATTTAGTCAATCACCTTTAAATTCAGCTTCACAGAAAGTCTCAGCTCATGGGCAAAATATAGACAATTTCTTTGCCAGACCATAACATGAATGGCCTCTAGTCCAATTTCCAGTAGAGTCCTTCTCCTCTGAAACCTTATGAGTCCAGTTTTTCCTGTCCCCACTCCTATGGGCATTCTGGTCTTCTGTGCTCCTCGTACACGATTGCCCACTAAGTTCCACTTACAGTATTCCAAAGTGTTTTTATACTCACAACATTCCAAAGCTTTTCTTTTGCATTTGTAATCTTTTCAATATCCAACTCTGCCCTCAAAATCAGCTTCAAAGTCTTCTGAACTACATGGTTAGGTTAGTCAGAGCAACAATCCCACATCACAGTACCAATTTCTATTTTAGTTGCCTTTTTTTTTTTATCACTGTGATCAAAAGACCTGGCAAGAACAATATAAAGGAGGAAAAGTTTATTGGGGGCTGCTCAGTTTCAGAGGTCTCAATCCATATAGGGCCAAGTCCATTGCTCTGGACCAAAGGTGAGACAGAACATCATGGCAGAATGGTGCAGGGTATAGTGGAAAAAAGCAGCTCAGAACATGGCTACCAGAAGGCACAGAGAGAGTTCTGCTCACCAGAGACAAAATATAAACCCCAAAGACACAAATCTGGGGACGTACCTCCTCCAACCATGCTCTACCTACCTATAGTTACCACCCAGTTAATCCATGTTTTTAGACTAAGCCATTAATTAGATCATACCTCTCATAACCTAATCATTTCATCTCTGGACATTCTTGCATTTGGGTGACACCATCTATCCAAAACATATCTCTATCTCCTATCTGAATGCACATACAAACACATATGTATCTGTATATAATTAGTTAGTATTTATTTCTATTTACCATATACTTACTCTTTCTATTGCTCTTTTCTTACATCTCCATACTTCCATATTGACCCATTTTCCTCCTGCCTTAAGAAAAAAGTTTCTTGTATAATTCCTTCAGTATGGGTCATCTCCTGACAAAATCTTTCAAATTTATCTGATACTGTCTTTATTGGAAAATTTTGTGGATTTTTTTCTCTTTTGAACTAAAAGATTTAACTACTGAACTATATTCCTAGTCTTTTAATTTTTTTTTTTAAATTTTGGGGCAGGGTCTCACTAAGTTTCTGAGGGTGTTGTTATGTTGCTAAGGCTGGTCTTGAATTTGTGCTCCTACTGTCTCAGCTTCCTGAGTTGCTGGGAATAGAATATGTGCCACTACACCTGGCTATGGTTAATTTCTCTAAGTTGAGTTTAACTTTTAGAGTGGCAGACTTTTTTTCTCTTTCAACATTTGGAGATGTAATTCAACTATTCTCTCGTCTCTTATTTTAGCTAATGAATCAGTTATCAGTCTTTTATCAGTTTTATCAGTTAGCAGTTATTCAGCCAGGAAAGATGTTTTTGATTCCTCATTGCTTTTAAGATTTTTCACTGTTGTCGGTCTTCAACAGGGTTACTATAATGTTCTTTGTGATTTTTTTTGTTTTTATTATGCTTGGCTTATATTTATGTATTTAATGTGAAATTGATATATTTTTGTCATTTTTTGAAAATGCTCATCAATTATTTCTTCAAAACCCACACTTGCTCTGTTGTTTCTGTTCTCCTTGATGAAATCCAATTACATATGTATTAGAACTTTTAATTGTTACATGTCTTTGAAATGATTGTTTATATGTATTTTTTTCTTTTATCTTTAGACTATTCTGTCTGGGCATGCTATTCTGTCTATTTCCATTCTTCTAATTCTTTCTTCAACTACACTAATATGTTGCTGAACATTTGTGAATTTTTAAGTTTTGTATTGTAAGTTCCAAAACTTCCATTTGTTTTTTTATAGTTTTGGAATTTTCCTATAATCTCCATCTTATTTTCTTATTTAATTGCTAAGTGTATTGATAACACGATGCTTAAGGTATAGTCTATTTCTTAAAACTCCAATCTCTAATGTTTGAATCTTCTAAAGATCTCCCCTCCCTCTCTTTCTCTCTCTCTTTCTTCCTCTCTCTCTCTCTCTCTCTCTCTCTCTCTCTCTCTCTCTCTCTCTCTTGTACGTACGTATGTATTTTTAATTGTTGTTGTTATCATATGATTTTGTTTTCTGATATTTCTGGTAATGCTTAATTGAATGCTTGACATTGTTTGAAAATCAGTTTGGGCTCTGGCTAATGTCATCTTCTTCCATAAAGATTTCGCTTTTATTTCTGGCAGTTATGTGGGAAAAGAGCACTATCAAGCCATCAGTGATTGAGTTAATTTTATGATATCCTTCAGGGTTTGTGGAAAGCAGGGTTAGCTGTGATTGGCTCCAATATCTGGGGTGTATGTAGCCAGTTCTACATAGGTTCTAACAGAAAACTCCCTTTTCCTTTATGGGCCCTAAGCTTCAACTCTGTATATCAAGATATTAAGACCTTGGAATCAGTGCTCAGCTTTTTAGCCTTTCCATGTGATAGGCTAATGCCCAGATTAAATGCTATGTCAAATTTAGGTTCTTCCTTTTTCTCTAGGACATATCTTGAACTCTCAAGTCCTTGCTGACTGGTTAGATTTTTCATGCTAACACTTGCTTTTCATTTTCAGCAATTATCATTGATCTCAGTGGGGAGACTGGTCAGCAGGAAGCTAAGCCTACCTTTTTAGAAATATAAACATTATAATTATATTTTAATGACCATGTTTCTTGATTTAAGAAGATATAGGGAAACATTTTGCTAGCAATTAGGAATTGGGAGAGGTTCATTTTAACTTTTCTTCAATTACAAAACCAGCAAATTTTAGGCCAATTTTTTGAGGAAGGTACTTAGAATGAAAAAGAAAGCAAAAGGACTCCTAACCTTACTCTTACATTGACTTTGACTCTATTTTGCTTTTAAATTCCCTGAATTGTTTTTGATTCCAGTCTAATTTTAGAGTCATAGAAACATAAAATGACAGAATTGAACTTAGACTTAAATATTTTCCCTCAACATTTTTAACATTTTCCTTAATTAAATCCTCTCCTTCCATTTAATCATAACATACTATTATTTCTTCTTTCCAAAGCCTTTTAGATTTACCCTCTACTCTCTATATTTCCACTAGTATTATCTTTATCATCTTAAGTATAAAATACCTGAACAATCTACATAGTCAATCTTTCCAACTGTACGTTTTCTCCTTTTAATTCGTCTGACATTTTTCTTGTAAGCCACTCCTCACAATACACTCCCTTCAGCATTCTATTCCTTTATCAAAAATTCACAATGTGGGCTGGGGCTGGGGCTCAGTGGCAGAGCACTTGCCTTGCAAGCATGAGGCACTGGGTTCAGTCCTCAGCACCACATATAAATACATAAATAAAGCTACAAAAAAATTCACAATGTGCCAGAACTTTCCTGCATGAAGTACAATAAATTGAAGTGTCACTGCTTTGATCTAACTACCTAACCACACTTGCCTTATACTGGTATCTAATCTCTCTCTGTTCAAGTCAAATAAGCATCCTTCCTTCTAAATCTCTTTCCCTGGATCCTCTTACTCTCTTCCTGCTTTAAATATTGACATTTTTACCATCTTTAAATATTTGGACTTCCCTTTATTCGTCTCCACATCCCACACCTTACACCCTTTATTTCTAGGGGAAGTAGTTTAATTTTTCAGTTTTTTCTCTACTGTAGTGAATTCAATTAGAATAATTGTTATATTCTAAAGAGCACTACTGCTCCATCTAAGACAAGAACGGTAAGACTACTGGGTAAATATCTCCAAGGAAATAATAGGCCAGAGTTAGCCTCAACCTGCTGTTACAAAAAGAAAAAAGAAAAGAAAAGTCTGTTAGGGTTTAGTGCTGTAGCCCAAAATCCTCAAGACACTGTTTGACAAAGTTGTGGTGCCTGCAATGGATCAGGGTGAAGAGATGCACTCCTCAATGTTTCTTGTTGGGATGCCCCTTCTTAGTTTGACAGAATTAATTGTGCTTGCTTGTGTCATTATTCTAGTTCCCAGAAAGACAGGATCAGCTAATCCTGGTCCCCTAAAGTCTCTTGTAATCAAGGAGAGGCATGTGACCACCCAGGAGAATAAACAAGAGAATCCCCATCAGGATAGTACTACTGATATGATGTTTCTTAGTAGTAATTCTAGAAATTCCCCTGATGATAGTTTCACTTTAGATATGTTATCCAGAACATTTAGGCCCACAGTTTCCCCAATTACTTTTGGAAGTACTCTCAGGCCTGGCTGTAGAAGGCTGCTTTGGCAATTTCAATAAAGTGAGCTATGGGAAATTGTGTCTCCAACTAGTCCCATGCCTAAAGTGCAAATGCTGGTCAAGCCTTCTCGCAGGCCCTGACAAATATGCATTTCCTCTATAGTAAAATCCAGTGATATTTGACATGGGTGAAGGCAGAAGACGGCAGGTGTCCAGGTAACTTAGGGACTGGACCCTCCCCACCATACTCAGGAGCCTACATTTATGGAGAAAGAACGGTTTGGGTTAATAGAAAACATGTTAATTGTGGTTCCTGGTTTACATGGGAGAGTCCTAGGAAACAAAGGCCTCGATGCCTGCCCAGAGAAGCTGAACTCAAATTATGTAAACAATGGTTGCTACAAAATAGGGCTCGGGGCAAGTTCAGAGAATAATATTTTAATGATGTATGTAATAGTTAACTTAACCTGCAGCTTTGGGCAATTCTGGACATGAGCAGAAGCCGTTGACCACATGTGCATCAACAGCTATGCTTTTAAGTGTAGTTACCACAGTGACCTATTAGCCTTATGCTACTCTCATAGTGAAAAATACCTTTGTTAGCTTCATCTTGTTTTTTGAGAATACAATAGGAAGCTTAGTGATCTCTAGTTTGATATTAATCTTAAGAACAGGACATGAGGACCCTTATAGTTACAGTCTCTAGTTAAGATTTAAAAATCCTTTGATGCTGATGTAGTTATCCGGGACAATTATAGATGACCACTCTGTGTTTATGAATAACTCATTATGATTTGTAACCCCCTTTTCTTTTCTTTTAATCAATGACTGTAAATCACTATAAATAAAGTGCTGGTCTGAACTTGGACGGACACAGCTGCACCAAACCTGGTCTCTGTGTCTCATTGGTGCTATTTTCACCGACACCATTCATCCCACCTCAGGACCTGACACCCTGCGGAGGCTGGACCCCCATAGTTTAGATATGAAGTGTCCTCCAACAGCTCATGTGTGAGACAATGCAAAAATTTTTAGAAGTAAAATGATTAAATTATAAAAGGAATAACCTAACCAGTGGGTTGAGCCTCTAATATGGATTAACTAGGCAACTGTAGGTACTGTCTGGAGGAAGTAGGTCAGTGGGGGTGTGCCTTTGGGGTTTCTATTTTGTCTCTGGTGAGCAGAGCTCTCTCTGCTTCCTGGTTGCCATGTTCTGGGCTGCTTTCCTCTGCCATAGCTTTCTGCCATGATGTTCTACCTCACCTTGAGCCCAAAGCTATGGAGTTGGCCAGTCATGTACTGAACTTCTGAAACTATGAGCCAAAATAAACTTTTCTTTATTTAAGTTGTTCTTGTTGGTTCTTTTGGTCACAGCTATAAAAAAGCTAACTAAAGGAGTCTATTTATTGTCAGTGAGCCTAATATTATTAAGAAAGATGACTCATTTCCTTATAATCCATACTTGAATAATTCTCCAACAAATCTCCCTATTTTCAAATTCATTCTTTCTACATCTGTTGAAGTGAACTATCTCAAACATGAATCTGAGCATATTAACATATTTTCCTGGTATATAAACTACATATTCTCATATTTTATATTCAACATTCTTCTTCAAAGCTTTCAATGGATTCTTATCACTTAAACATGAAGCCCAAGTTCCTGAGCTTTTGTCTCATACTTATTCCTCCAATCCATCTACAACGATATCTTTCTTATATGTATATTGCATTTCATATATACATTGCAGTTATAATACAAGGTTTTAAGTACATGTCCATTTTAAGTACATGTCCTGTGTGTGATTCCTTGCATGTGATTACATTACATAAAGCATCAACCACCCATCTGAAAAGGAGCCAACCTCCCTTGCTAGCTTGATAACAGAACACAGGGCTGGGAAGTACACATGATAAAGAGCTGCAAAGGCTTCTGGGAACTAAAGGCAACCTCCAGCCAACAGCCAGCCAGGAACTGCCAGCCTCAGGCCTATGGAAACAAGGGAATGAATTCTACCAACAAACTAAGTAAGCATGGAAGTGCATTCATATCCAGTCAAGCTTCTGGTGAGACTGCAGTCCTTGCTAAGATCTCGATTGTGGGACTGAGACCCTGTAGCCAGGATCCATGCTATGCCACCCCCAGGTTCTGGTCCCACCAAATCTGTGACCTAATAAATAAGTGGTGTTTTAGGCTGCTACCTTGATAATATTGTTGCATAGGAAGAGATAACTAATTCTCACGTCATGCTATTTCTCACTTTCATAGTTTACATATATAACTCCCTCAACTTTGATGCTGTCACTGATCCTTCTTTACTCAACTAGAAAATTATTATTTCTTCATTGAGAAAATTTTTCATTTCTACAAAGCCTGTGAATTTTTTTCTAATTATGCTTTCTACAAAATACCAATAATTATCCATCTTGCTGCTTAACCTAATTAATTAAAAGCTAATTTTTACACATTTCACACCATATTAATGCTATAGATTGGGTCTGTGTTGAGTGTGGCCCTTGAAGGTTCATCTGTTGGAAGCTTTGTCAATATTGGGGTGGTAGAAATTTTGAGAAGTGAGACCTAGTATGGGGTGGGAGATGGGATAAGGGCCGATAGGCCATTGGATAAAAGACTACTGCTCTCAGAAAAGATTGAGAGAGTTCTCATGGGACCCTAAATTCATTCTTATGAGAGATTGATTATGGAAAGAATAAAAATGGCTCCACCTTTCTCTGGTTTCCTATCTTGCCATACGATCTCTTTCTCACATATTCCTGCCATGAAACTATCTGCAGTGATTTAACTCAGTCAAGGGGTCTCTTGCCAGAGGCCAAATTGATGGGTCTACTTAATCTTGAACTTTCAGTCTCCAACATTGTAAGCTTAATGAACCTTGTTTTCATAAGTTACCCAGCCTCTAGTATTTTGTTATAGTAATGGAAAATAGAGTAAAACAATTAATTATGTTTATTTTCATTAGAAAGCAGGATAGAGATTATATCATACTTATATTTCATAGTATCTGTCACTCTTCATAGTACTATATGCACACACATGTCCCTTGCTAAACTCTCATCATGCATATTACTACTGCTCTGACTTTTCAAATATCCTTTCCTAGACTGTCCTTTCTCTTTCTTTCCTTTTATGGAAATCTAATTACTCATTCAAGGTGGTAGAATTTTACCTGCAATTTTACCACCTCTTATTATCTTTGAAGTTGTATGATTGACAGTCTAAAATTTCATAACAAAGATGATGTGTAGGTTGATTGCAGAGAGTAGGAAAGTTGCCTGATTTTCTTATCATGCTTCACTGCTTAGAACTGTTTCCCATTCTCCATTCCATGCTGGATATAACACTGCCTGCTATAATGAAGCAAGGCACCAAGTTAATATAAGCAGTTTTTGTTTCCTCACTGTACTCTAAACTTCCTGTGTTTAATCATTCATATTCTTGAGAGAGATCAAAAACGTGTTGTTGGGTTTTTTTGCTTACTATTTTCAGGGAAGAAAGATTTGCACAAATGACACCAAATATTCTATAACATTACTATGGGAAAAATGTACATACTTTGTTTAAGAATGTTAGGCAAGTAAGAAATTACTGAGTGGTGAACAAAGTACACAATTTACCAAAAAAAAAAAAAAAAAGAAAGAAAGAAATACTATAGTTTGGCTAATAATTATTGTACAATAATTCTCTTTATTTCCAGTATAGATCTAAAATGCTCTACTTACATATTCCATCTCATCTAACAGCCCTGTACAACAGCATGGTGAAGGGATTAATAGCAAAACTTTCTACATAATTATACTGCCTTTTTAAAATGGAAATTGCCTAAATTAATACATAAAGTACTCTTAAAAGTGTCTCTAACATTTAGAATGTGCTATATAAAGGTTAGCTGGATTTATAATTAATACAAACAGAGGTCTTGAGTGGTTTAGTTACGATAAAATGAAAATCACTATGAAGTAGATCTGCTGATCCAGTCAGATCCCAAATCCCATGAACTCAACCACTAACTAAATTATTGCATGATTGTCATTTTTTAAGTTTTGTAAAGTTTATTCTGGACAAATAAGCCCACAAATAGAGACCATAATATTTCTCATTCAAATTAAGAAAGACTCAAACAAAATGTGGACACAAATCTCAAAGCTGCTGTGTAAAAGCAAGGTCATTGAGATTCATGTTGTTATATGTTGGTGGCAAGAAATTAAATGGTAGATCTTGATAAAAATTAACTTTATTGTACATAAGAAAATAATGACCAGCCATGACAAATGTGTCCCTTTATACTCAGTCCAAGAACCTGCATCCTATAAGCCCATATTAACAGGAGTCCTATTCATAGCCTCTAAGTTTAACATAGATCATAATTAAGACTAAACTTTAGCAACAATATATGCCAGAGAAAAGGAGATGCAAAATATTCATGCCTTCCCCAAATGCCAGTTATCAGCATGTACATACCGCATCCCTCTAATGACTTGTTTGGTAAATGAGCAGAAAATATTACCTTGTTACTGTGACATAGTAAATAATAGGAATCAAAGCCTGACCTTTTGCGTTACCCCCACAAGAATTCCTGGCTGTGTGGACACTTTATGACAGCATTTAAACATGTTGAATATCTCTAATAATAATAAATAGCTTTCCTAGAACCAACAAACCCCTTGATTTTTCCTCCTCCTCACTGTCAAACTTCCAAACAATAGTTCTCTTTACCTTTTCCTTTCCCTTTCTGTCACTAAAGAAAAGCAATTTCAGCTGATTGCCACCCTGAACAATGCACTGATTTTCATATTGATATATCCCATGGCCACCTCTGAATCATTACTTAACTTGATCTTAATACAACATTTGACCCTGGTCACCACTTCTTCTTTAAAAATTTCTGCTTTCTTGGCTGTTCAGTGACTTTGCACATTGTTACTTCCTCTTTAATCCCTTTTTATGTTTGTTTCTCCTTCATCTTCTCTGCAAATGCTCCTTTCTCTAACATGTGTGTGCAGTAACGTTGTTTTCTCATTCTCCATGAGTGGTGACATACATTCCCAAGACTAAACATTTAAAATTATATAACCTTATCCCAAGCTCAACATTTGAAATAGCTCATTTACTACTTTGACATCTTAATTTTGAAATAGTATGGAAACCTTGTCTAAGACATTTTGTTGTTATAGCAAAATACTTGAGGCTGGGTAATTTACAAAGTAAAGGAGCCTATTTAGCTCATGGTTGTGTAGTCCAAGAGCATGGTACTGACATCTTGGCCTCTTGCAAAGGCCTCATGCTGCTGCATTAACTCATGGCAGAGATGCAGTAAGAGGAAGCAGGCATATGCAGAGACAGTATGTGTGCCGAAGAAGGACAAAGAGGAGGCTAACTCATAACAACCTGTGTTAGCCAACTTTCCATTACTGTATCAAAATCCCTGAAGTAATCAATTTAAAAGAGAAAAGCATTATCACAGTATCACAGGTTTCAGTGCATAGTTCCTTGGCTCTGCTGCTTTGGGCCTGTGGTAGCACAGTACATCATGGCAAGAGTACATTCACCTCATGGAGGCCAGGAAGCAAAGAGAGAGATGAAAAGGGTTAAGGTTCCAATATCCCTTCAAGGGCATACCTCAATGACCTGACTTCCTTCCACCAGGCCCCACCTCCTCAAGGTTCTACCACCTTCCAATAGCACCACAGCCTTGGATCAAGCCTTTATCACAGGAGCCTTCATGGAACATTTAAGATCCACCCCTAACACAATCAATTCTCACCATAACTGGTCTATTCCCTTGAGACCTCATTTATTCCTGTTAGACCCAATCTAGTTTCAAGAGAACTAACACAGGATCTCAAAAAAAGACTAATCTAGTCATGAGGTCAGTGCTTTCATGACCTCCCACCAGATCCCACCTCTTTAAGTCACCTGACCTCTCAAAACTGTTATATTTGGAATCAATGTAACACAGAGACATTTGGGGAACGAACCATAAAAGATTCCGTGCTCAAAATATTTATTAAACTAGTGAAATAAACTGAGAAATCACTTATTGGATGAATTTGAGTTTCATCCAATGTGCCAACTGTGTAACATTGGAAACATTATTTAATTAACTCTCTGAGGCTCAGTTGCTCCTTTAAATTGTTGGAAAATTAAGACAATTTGTAAAAAGCAAACCCAACACAGTTTGTGGCACACAGTAATTATTTAAGTATTCTCCTTTCTTACGACTCTATTTTCAGGATATAACCCACAAATACACCCAAGTGCCTGAGTCAATAACTTCAGCATATTTATTTTCCTTTCTACCTGACAATTCACATTCAATCCCCTAGTTTTGTTGATGGTCTTATTTAAATATATTTCAAATACAACTGTTTCTTTAGGCAGCATTTCCCTCCTGAGGCCATCAGCATCTTGACTGTTTTCCTGATCTTATCTTTATCAAATCTCACTAGTTTTCCTGTCTTTTTCCTCATTGATTTCAATTCCATAAGCACCAGAGTCACCAGAAAACTTTTCATGATATGAACCTGATTGATTCCTTTTAAAAGCTAATAATTGCCCATCCCTGGTTCTTTAATTGAACATGGAAAAACCTTGTAGAGCTCCCCTCCAACTTATCTACCTCCATCTCTAATGTTCACTGTATTATGTTCTCCAGCCATGCTATGCTGATTTTAATATGTTATACACCTTTAGGAGACAAACATTTTTTCCACGTATGATTTTACTTCATGAGCTAGAATTAGGTTCAATCTTTTTAAGAAACACACAAAAATATTGGTTTGCCCACTTTGAAGACCACATGAAATTATTGAAAACAGAGTACAGAAAATATCATACTCTCTTTATCCAATTCCAAGACCAGACTTCCTCAAATTCTATGATAACTTACAAAGATACCAATAAGAATCTGATAATAATTGCAAAAATGAAATAAAAGAGAATGCAAGCTCAATAGGATTAGCTCAAAATTTTAACAATTGTGTATAGAACATAAAGTATGTGGGAAAATAGGCTATAAGCTCACAACTTGAGAATATTTCCACATTAACTAAATATTCATGCAACACAAAATTAGAGGTTTATATATGGAAATCAATTCCAATTCACTGCTTGGCTTTGGAAGAATATGTCTTCTAAAGCATAAATATATTTCCTTCATTCATTTGACCTGATTCAGGACTTTTAGTGAGGCCTAGCCTGTGCCAATCATGGTTTTCCATTCACCATACATTCCTACATTGCAACTCTTCCAGCTGGTAGAGATTATTATTCTTAGGACATGCCATGTCCTCCTTGACTTCCTGTAATTTCAAGCACTATTTCCTTGCTTAAGCTGTTCTTTCCTATTCTTAAACTTTTTTCTTTAGCTAAATTCTACTCATACTCCATAAGTATGAAATACTTGACATCCTTCAAAAGGCCATTTGGGAGGTTCAACACCTGGTCAGGTTTCTCTCCTGCCTTGTTCTGTGATTACACATCTTACCCTGACTTGGAATCACCTCATTTCACATACGTGCCTCATCTTACCACCATCTCTTTAAGGTGAGATACTTTGCCACATTCACCACTGTATGCCCAGGAACTAGTATAAAATTTGGTTTGTAGAAAGCTCAAACTGCATTTGGAATCAATCATTTGATACTTTTAAAAGTAGAAGTCAAGAATCAGCAATAAAAGTCTTTAGCTTTCTTATAGAACAATTTTCTCGATATTTCCCATTTTCAATAATTTTCTCTAGCTAATAACTATTCTATTTTAAAATTAACCTAATGACAACAATTCCAAGGACTTGCTTAATGTACCCACAGGAGGTGGTCAGTAAAGTCCTCTTTCATAAGAATGATTTCTCTCCTTATATGGATAACACTATTCTGTTTTATTTTTACTTATTTAATAGTTCATGCTTTCTAATTTCCCCTTAATTTTATTTCTATATCCTAGTGTCATCACTAAACTTTCTAGTTTCTCTTGACATAAGAGTTTTCCAAGTGGAGGAGAAGAATGACCCTTGTTTGCACCAATCTGAAGCCTGACACAGCAGAGTCACTTCTCTCAGCGACTGCCCTGATAGCCCTAGGTCAGTCATTATAAAAAAAAAAAACTATGCTGAAGTTTTATATGCAAAACGATGGGAGTATTTCATCATTCCAAAGAAGTGATGTATAACTTTAGTCAATTGAAAGATCTGTTAAGTGTCTTATAACTTCTTGAAGTTCTACAGTCATGGTTACAGTAGTCATTTATTAATGACATGTTCTTATAAATGCATCCTTAGGTGATGTCACTATTGTAAAAACATTGAAGAGTGCAATTGCACAAACGAAGATGACTACTACATCACTAGGCAATATAATCTTGTGGGACCACCATAGTATATGTGATCCATTGTTAACCAAAATATTGTTCTGTAGTGGCTGTGTTGAAAAGTTATGCCAAAAAAAAGCAATTGATTATAATTTACTAACATTATCTTCTCAAAATGAAATGTTATTCTCTATGCTTTTACACACACACACACACACACACACACACACAAGCAAAACTGGTGCTCCAAGTGACTACACAGCAATAAAACAGAGCAAGAAAATACAAATTGACATGAGAAAAGAAAAAAAGTAAGATGTTTTCTTGCCCTTAAGGGGCTTCTAGTGTTCTGGGAAAAAAAAAAAGATTCATATAGATAGAAACCACCAGAATAGCTAGGCATGGTGGCACATGCCTATAATCCCATCAAATTGAAAGTCAAGAGGATCCCATGTTTGAGTCCAGCCTCAGCAATTTAGTGAGGCCCTAAGCAACTTAGTGAGGCCCTGTCTCAAAATAAAAAATAAATGGCTGGAAACGTGGCTCGGTAGTTAAGTTCTCCTGAGTTTAATTCCTAGTACCCCTCGCCCCCAAATTAGAATATATTCACATGTGGATCATAATAAAGATGGACAGTTTAGAGATTCAGGGCATAAGAATAACCTTATACATCTAGATCCATATTCCTGTTCTGCTGATAATTTAGCATGATAGCATATGTATGTTTATTAAACTCCTAAGCCTTAGTTTCCTCATTTGTAAATTTGAACTATCAATAGGCTTTATCTCACAGGAAATCTTTGAAGATTAAATGAAACAATACGAGTGGTTGCTACAGTGTAAATCTTCAAGGCATAATAATGATCATTATGATTTACCAAGGGCTAAAAGTGTACAGGAAAGAAAATTTTAATCTTGCTTGGAAAAGGCAACTAAGGCACTCGGAGTAGTCCACAAAGGGGATTCTTGTGCAATTTGGAAGGTAGACTTAACAGCAACCCTTTATAGTCCACATATATTGTTTATCTGCTACCGAGTTTCCTTGGTGTGAAGCAGCAGCTAGGTCTGCAATTGCTCTACCTTTCCCTGGAGGCTTTTCTGACTCTGGGCTATGTATGTGTGTGTTTAGCTTCATGACAAAGGATATGGCTTCTGCAAGATACCCTTATAACCATGGCCAGAGGAAGCCAGATAGACTCAGTCCATTCCTATGGGTTTCTGGATCACACTTCCTGGTTCCATTCTGCTTTGTATCTTCCTCATTTAATAGCCACCTTTCTGTCTTCTTGCCTATCCCTGTGAACGTCAAGATTCAGCACTAGATGAGGAGATGATAGTATCTCGGGCCGCTCCATGAGCTCTAAGTATGTAAGCTAATCCTCTGAAATAAACACACACACATACACACATCACCCACTGGTTCTTCTCTGGATGAACCCTGATTACAGGGTCTGTTTTACGACGATTGTAATTTTCTTCATGGGGTACTGCTCTATGGTTAGATCTTCTATTGCACATATATATCATGCCCAGAATAACAATATGAAAATTTCCCATCAGTGCCTTTGAATACAACAGCAAATTTGTGATTAGATGACTACTCTGACATTATGCATATATTCTATACATTTATTTCAGAATTCATTATAAATTCATGTTATAATTAATCTATGAAGTAAATGAAAATATAAGTGGATGAATGAACGAAACATTGGAAAGTGGAGCCATCTACCCAATTGATATCAATTTTTAATATCTGCATTACTGCATTTGAATTTTCACCATAACAAATATTACCTACAGCATTAAAGGCAAACTATTTTTAAGATTTTTTGTACTAAAGGACAGCCGTTGTAGCTTATATTTCCTTTTGGAAGCACTAAATGCTTTTTTACAAACTGACAAAAAAAAAGGATCAAAATAGGACAGAACAGAAATTGCTATTAATAACATTCAAATCAGACTCTTTCTTTTCTACTTCTACCAGGAGAACCTCTGACCTTCATTTCATCAGAGTCTGAAACAAAGGAAAAAACAGTAAGAAAATTACAAGAAAATGATTATCTTTCTGACATACATACTTTATGTAGGGAAACTATTCTTGGTTCTCATCATTTTCTTTTTCTCCCACTCACAATTTTTATACTGCACTGGTGTCCATGGTAACATCCATAGCTAATGAGTAGATTACTACCAATGTCCTGCCACTGCCAATCACTATTGTCTTGAAGCCAATGCAATTCTTCCCCAGGTTCAATGGCTTCCCCACCCCACAAGCAAGACCTGAATCTTCACCATGAATGTATGGCATCAGTACATGACTATCTGCTCCTGCCTTATCTATTTTATCACAACGGAATATTTTATCAGAATGATGGCATTTATTCACAAACAATTGTACAGATTGAAAAACCTCCCAGTTCTCTTTATATAACGAACAAGAAAACAGCAGGTTAACATATGTCAAATTATTCATAGAAGTCACTGTGCCTTATGTACCATTTTATGAGTACAATTGGAAGACTATAATATTAAGAGCAGCAAACAAGAATAAAATGTACTTTAATAAAATGCATTTATGTTTCTTCCCAACTAAGTATTGACTACTTTGGGCACTGGTAATTCTGTAAGAGAATTGGGGAGTGCTAAAGCAGTGTTTTCCACACACAACACTTTCTATGATTGATTCAAGAAATCAATTTGGTTATTCATGGTCTAATTTGACAATTGCTAGATTGTGAGCACTTGGATATCTAGATTATGGTTTGTTGATCTTTGTATCCACCACAGTACTCCCAACACTACTATATATAAAGTTGAAAAATTGGTAAATGTTGAATGTATTAATGTAAAATGTATTGAAGTTTGGTTTTCTATCCATGAAAAGATGACCCAATCATAAAATTTCATGATACCTTAGTAAAAGGCAATGTGTAAGAAGAAAAGAAGATTCTATCTCTAAATACCAAATTTATTCTTCTAAAATTAAGAGTTAAGGAGAACAGGATGGCATAATGGCAAAGTAATTTGGAGCAATAATTGAGCTTCTTAGATATTGTTGAAATAAACAAAATGAAGTTAATGTCATCACTGAGGTCTCTTTAAGCCCTAGAATGTTATAATTAAATAGAACTATCTTCAGTAATTATTAATGGACATTAACTGAGCATATATTTTAATCCAGGTACTCTCCTAGGCCCTAAGAGTCCCAGTCAATAAAATATATTGGCTTGTACAAATGTGTCGGCAATGGAAGAGGCAAGTAGTTATATACTAGAAATATTTTTTAAAAGGCAACAGGATCTAGTAAGGAATGGAGGTAGAATATGACAGGAAGGACTCAGAATGAGTACACAGAATTAGGGCCATATACCTGAAATAATAAATTAATACTATCAGAGATGAGAAAAACTAGAGGAGAAGAGTATTTTCCAGGGGAAATTGAGCATATTAATCATATTTTAACATATTCCTAAGAAGATGTAAATGAGTCTGGATTTCAGGAAACAGGTTCCAGCACATTTGGGAGAAACAAAGAATGGCCCCAAGAGTGAAGGAGATTGTGTAGGTGAAAGCATGAGTCTATGCAGAGAGAAGAACAGGTTCAAAAGTAAGTCTAAGGGAATCACATTACAGAGATGGTCAGGAAGGGAAAGAGGATCTAATGAAGGAGACTAAGCAGCAATAGCAAGTGAGGTAGAAGGAAAAATCAAGAAACCATAACATTCCAGAAGCCAAATGAAGAATGAACCTCTTCAGCTGGGTTAAGTGATATTGATAGGTTAAGAAAAACTAGATTCCTAGCATTGGTCGTTCTATTTAGTAACTAAGTCCAGTCTCTAATCACAATTCAATTATTTTAGAAAAGAAAACTAAAAAAAAAATCTTTGAAAAAACACTAAGGAAAAACTTGAAAAACTAAAAAATGGAAAAGACAATAATATAAAAATATGAGTAAGAAAAAAGAGCCAGAGTAACATACATAGTAGAAATTTCTATGAGTAAAAAAATCATGAAAATTTACTATACCAATATATTTAAATTATTTAGATGAAATGGATAATTCACAGAGGAAAAGAAAATTACTTCAACTAATACAAGAATAAAGAAGAAACCTGAGATAATTAATAATAAACTATTAAGTTAATCTCAAGTGTAATCAAATTTCTCCTTCACTCTTCCCATTCTGTACATACATACATACACACACATTCCAAACTGCAAAAAACTAATCATCTTAAATATAAGGAACTTGCAGAAAATATAGTAAGAGTGAAAAACATCCAAATAATTTTATAAGGCTAATATGAAATTGATGCTAATACCAGAAAAAGCATTATAAAGTATTAATGTATAATCCCAACAGCAAGGTAGGCTGAGGCAGGAGGATCACAAGTTCAAAGCCAGCCTCAGCAAAAGCAAGGCACTAAGCAACTCAGTGAGACTCTGTCTCTACATAAAACACAGAATAGGGCTGGGGATGTGGCTCAGTGGTCGAGTATCCCTCGTAGTAGCAAAGATATCTATATCTTCACTCAAATTTAACATTAAGAAGCATGAGCCAATGCAATCAGACAAAAGAAATATATTTGAAGCACAAATACTGTAAAAGCAAACATAAGGGTATCTCTATTTATAAGCAATACAAAATTATTTGTGTAAACCAAGACAAAATTCATGAAATAAAAAAAATCTATTGTTCCATACTCAAGTCTTTATACATACTACATACAAAACACATTAGGAAAACATGATGGAAGAAAAAGCTCAATCTACAGTGACAACTCAACAGAAATAATATGCTTATGCTAAATTAATAAGAAATGCAAAACCTATGTGAAGACATTTTTGAATACTCCTGAAAGACATAAAATTAGACCCCCCACAAAATGGAAATAAATGTTTTCTCCTTGTCTCTGGCTACTCAAAATCATAACCACATGTTACATCCACATTAGATGTAAATGCAAACACAAACAACATTCTTTTCAGGAACATCACAATTCAGTTTTTTTGTCATGCACATCCCGTGTGGACAGTAAGGACGAGATTCCCTGGTGGGTAAAAGATTGACTAAAAGAAATGAAACAGCATAAAAATCACAGAACACAGAAAATAGTTTCAAAACACAGGAGTTGGACAGGCCCACAATCAGATGGTTTTTCTAGCTTCTGGAAACT
This sequence comes from Xerus rutilus, assembly GCA_028644305.1. NCBI lineage: Eukaryota > Metazoa > Chordata > Mammalia > Rodentia > Sciuridae > Xerus > Xerus rutilus. The sequence continues at coordinate 49,693,380 of CM053412.1, read as the reverse complement.
GGCAAAATGGCAAAAGGCAATATGGACCCTGCGTGTGCTTTATTTATATGGGGGCTGGAGGACTTCAAAGACCTTCCATTGAACATTCTTTCCCAGGGTGGGAAGAAGGCAGAGTCTCGCAGTCAGCAGGCTGATTGACATCTTGGCAGGTCACATCCATCTCAGAGGGGCTGCACAACTCCAGCAGGTCAGCCCTTCTCTAGTGCTGATATGTGGGACTCTTGCGTGGTGGTCCACACACAGCCCACGGACTGCTCTACAATCACAATTCAGTTTTTAAATTATTTAGGAAGAAATATGCATTTAAGAATGGCTACGAAAACTCTGAAATTTTTTTTAAATGAAGGAGGAAACAAGTGGTGAGGGCTCTTCCTGAGGTTAAAATAACATTCAAACATTAACTGAAATATTAGTAGATAGACTGGTGAGTAAAACAAATAAAATAGCCAGCAATAGGTCCAAACAAATACAGGAACTGAATATGCAATAAACTTATAATCTCAGATCAATTTGGGAAAGATGTTATTGGTTATAAATGGTAGTAGTACTTATAAAAGATAAAATTGAATTCATACTTTCCACCATTTACCAAAATAAACTTGAAATCGATCAGAAATCTAAATATACAACATAAACATAAGAATTTAAGTTTTAGGGAACAAAATGAATTAATTTCTTTTATATGTAGGATAGTAAAACTCTTTCTAAACATGATTACAAATCTAGAAACAAAAAAGAAAAATTAATAATTTGGATAAACAAAGTTCAAAAGACATAACCAAATGAAAATGTATGCAACTTACATCACAACAAAAGATAAGTTTTCTATTAACACAGGTATGCAAAATTTAACTCACAATTTTAAAAGTACAACTTAAAACCACACTGATGTATTACTTCTCATTCATGGCTAAAATTCCAGAGCTTGACTGGAATTGACAGTGAACATTCTATCCTCTTTAATTTTAAACATGTAACTTGTAAAATTATAAGTACTCCATGATAAGTGGTATATATTCAATTACATTTATGCTATTTAAAAAAATTTTTGTAGTTGTCAATGGACCTATATTTTATTTATTTATATGCAGTGCTAAGAATTGAACCCAAGGCCTCACACATGCTAGGCAAGCGTTCTACCACTGAGCCACAACCCCAGCCCCATTTATGCTATTTTTATTCTTTAAGTAGTAGTAGTCTGTATTCCAGGTATGCAAGGTTGGTTCAATGCTAGAAAACCAAACAGTAATTCATCACATCAACAAGCTAAAAAGAAAATCATATGGTTATATTGATAAGAACAATAAAAGCATTAGAAAAAATTCAGCACTACCTAAACTTAGAGGACTGACACTACTTAATTTCAAGATTTATTATAAATCTACACTGATCAGAATAATGTGGCATAAGCAAAAGAATAGGCAAGTGGATCAGTGCAATAGAAGAGAGAGCTCAAAAATGGATCTATACAAATATAGTTAACTGATCTTTAACAAATAAGCAAAGGTGATAAAATGGAGAAAAGATTGTTTATTTTGATAAATGGTGCTATAAGAAATGTACAAGCACATACAAAAAAAAAAAAACAACAGATCTAGACACAGACCTTTTTCTTTAGCAAAAATTAACTCAAAATGCATCAGAGACCTAAATGTAAAAAAAAACAATTTTATTTATAGAAGATAACATAGGAGAAAATTTAGATGAATTTGGGTTTGATGACTTTAGATCTAGCACCAAAAGTATGATTCATGAAAGAAAAAAATTGATAAATTAGACTTCATTAAAATTAAAAAATAATCTGGAACATGAGGAAAGATACTGGGTTTGATGGATCTAGGTTGTAGATATGTTGTTAATGTCCCCATTGCATTTTTACAAATGTCTGAAATTTTTATTTAGAAGATGACTTAGACTAAAACATGGAACCAGGTGTGGTGGTGCACACTGGAAATCCCAGTGTCTTGGAAGGCCAAGTCAGGAGACCTCAAGTTTGAGTTCAGTCTTGCCAACTTAACAAGACTCTCAGCAACTTAGGAAAACTCTCTCAAAATAAAAAATGGAAAGGGTTGGTGATGTAGTTCAGTGGTGAAGCATCCTTGGGTTCAATTCCAGAAATAAAAAAGGAAGGGAGGAAATAAATAAACAAAAGCATTATTATATTTTTCTGCATTTCCTGAAGATATTTTATTTAAATCTATGCATTTTTAAAATGTCTTCATCATTACTAAAGCCATATTTTGAGTGCTCTAACACTGATTTTTCACATTATTTTTACTTTTGAAAATATTGTTTGAGATGCAGATATTGACCCATACATGATATTATAACTGAAAATGCAGCTTATGACGCAAGGATTCACTTGCAAAACACTCTGATAGTCCCTTCTCTTTGGTTTTATACGTGTTTATATTTTTGTAACTATATAGTCTATTGCTTGGTCTCTTGATCTTAGTCTTAGACCAAGATAACTATTTACTCTGTTGATCTATGAACACATTATTTATAATAACATTCAATACTTGCAATTTTCATAACATCTTTGTATAAATTTGCATTAAACTCCGTAATAGGCTCACTTTTTCTATCTGATGACCTGTCTCAGTAACCAAAGACACTATCAATACTTCAGGTGGTATCTTCCCTATGCATCAACATTCAAAATAAAGTCATTGAGAAGAGTGCCCTGTAATATGAAACACATATTAGGACTTGAAAATAAAATAATTACAATATTTCTAACAAACAGTACTAGGGGTTGGGGAACCCTTGTTTTATATTCAGATATAAGTTATTACCAGTCATACATCTCTCATAGAGAAAAGTCTGCTTCAGTTATGACTTATGTGTACATTCAGCTACTCCTAGTACTTACAATTGTGCCTCACATAGTACGTGTTAAGTTAATGCTTGTGTGCGAGTGAATAAATGAATAATGAATGAAAAAGCATTTGCATTAGTCAAGGCCTCTGTGTACATGCAGTCTGAATGATGTCCACACTCAGTGATTATATTTACATCATTGATCACATAGAATTGTATGTTGAGTATACCATTATTTCCTGGCCTTTGGTAGATACCTTGTTTGAATAAAATCAGCATACATTGTGGGAGTATTCTGATAGGAAATAGATGTTTAAGAAAGGTACAACTGTTATGGACTAAGACCACAATAACTCTGGTGTTAGTGCTACAAACTGAGCTATGTAGATCTGAAGTGATTTATTTGCTAGTTATGCCTTAAAAGCATTTCAGAAGGAAATTTTGCCTTTGAAAACAGCAAGATTATATTTAAAATATTTAAATAGAAAATATTTAAATCAAAAATCTCAATATAAAATTACACAGAATTTAAATATTTTAATCCATTAAAAATAATTTAATTTTAAAATATTTTAATTTAAAATATTTTATTGTGAATAAAACTTGATTTTAAGAAAAAACAACTTGATAAAATTGATATTTACATTTTTCATGTAGTTAAATATTGTTAATAGTAGCTCAACATAAGAGTTGAATTTGTAAAAGAAATGGCTAACTTGACCACTTTATTCACACACAGAAATTCACTTTTAGTAAAACTTAAATATGTATTTTGAGGACATATCAAATAATTAACTTTAATTACCTGACATACTTCTTGTCCTATATAAATTTTATTTTAAAATGGTATTTTGTTTCATATACCAGAATAAATAGCCTTTAAGCACTTACCTATTTTGTAGTTGTGTAAAGAAGTGTATTTTGTTATAGTCCAGTATGGTGATTACATATTTTTTACTCTTCTTATTTAATAGCTATCACTTTCTTGTCTCTTTATTAAATGCCTCTGAACTCTCATGAACAAGGCTTTCACAATCTGTCTAAACTTTTTTATCACATTGCCTATAGAAACCTATTTTAACTAGCATATGAAGTGTATGCAGCGTATGAAGCAAAAAGGGAAAAAACTATTGTTAAAATTTGCAGAATCATCGAAATGGTAGTTTAAAAGATTATACACTGCATTATACTATTTAAATTTTCCTGAATGTTTACCAAAGCTTTAGTAATTTTAGATAAATTTATAGAACACAATGTTAGCACAGCTAAGCCAATGTCTCCCCCCAAATCAGCCATATACCGTTGATGGAACAAAATATATGTTTTTGAAGGTCCGATATTATTTATTTGTTAATCTTAAAAATTCTTGTTTTTGACGGGACTGAGAAGTAGAATCTCTCAGAGAGGACAGCCTGTGTCTCTTGGTGATCTGTTCCTGATAGTATTTTTTAGCATCTTTCATTCTCTTGGCCAAAATTTGGCATATTTTGTAGCCTCTTCCCTGTTCTTTTTAGTACACTGTTTCCCCAGAGCAACGCACTGGTACTTGGGTTGCAGGACAGTTGGAGGAACCAGATGATGAATCTTTGGTGCATTGGTCCTGGATTTTTGTTGTTGTTGTTGTTCTTGTTCTTTTTGTTATAATATATTCATACATGCACACAATAAAAAAAAATTTGATCAATTTCATTCCCTAGACCTTCTCCTTTCCCTTCCTTCCCTCCTCCTGTTCCCCTTCTCCGATTCTACTGGTCTCCCTTCTATTTTTAAAAAAATTTGTTCTAATGAGTTATACATGGCAGTGGAATGCATTTTAACACATTGTACACAAAGAGCGCACAATTTCTCATTCCTCTGGCTGTGCATGATGCAGAGTCACACCAGTACTGTAATAATACATGTCTATAAGCTAATAATGGCTATCTCATTCTACCATCTTTCCCATCCCCATGGCCCCACCCCTCCCCTCACTCCCCTCAACATAATCCAAAGTTCCTTCATTCTCTCTCCCACCCCTCACCCCTCTGTGGATCAACACTCACTTATCAGAAAAAACATTCAGCTTTTGGTTTTGGGGATTGGCTTATTTCACTTAGCATGCGATTCTCCACCTCCATCCATTTACATGCAAATGCTGTAATTTCTTTCTTCTTTAAAGCTGAGTAATATCCTATTGTGTATATGTACCACATTTTCTTTATCCATTCATCTGTTTAAGGACATCTAGGTTGGTTCCATAGTTTAGCTGCTATAAATATTGATATGGTTGCATCACTGTAGTATGCTGATTTTAAGTCCTTTGGGTATAAACTGAGGAGTGTGATAACTGGGTCAAATGGTGTTCCATTCCAAGTTTTCTAAGCAATCTCCATACTGTTTACCATAGTAGTTGCACCAGTTTGCAGTCCCACCAGCAATGTATGAGTGTACCTTTTTCCCCACATCCTCACCAACACTTAGTATTGCTTACATTCTTTCTTTAAAATTTCTTTCTTTTTTATTTATTTATATTTATTTTTAGTTGTAGTTGGACACAATGCCTTTATTTTGTTTATCTATTTTTATGAGGCACTTAGGATCAAATCCAGTACCTCACACGCGCAAGTCAAGTGCTTTACCACAGAGCTACAACCCCAGCCCAGCTTGTATTCTTGATAATTGCCATTTTGACTAGAGTGAGATGAAATCTTAGAGTAGTTTTGTTTTGCATTTCTCTAATTGCTAGAGATGATGAACATTTTTTCATGTTTGTTGATCAATTATATTTCTGTTTAGTTCCTTTGCCCATTAATTGATTGGTTTTTTTTTAATTTTTATTTTTTGGTGTTTTTTGAGTTCTTCATATATCCTGGAGATTAGTGCTCTATCTGAAGTGCGTGTGCTAAAGATTTGTTTCCTATCCTGCTTTTTACCTTCCTTGTTTAAGAATTTTCTTCCTTAGAGAGATTGAGAAGTTTGTAGGTCCTACTAAAGCTTTGGGTCACAGTTGACAAGGCACAGTAGTATCCATAATTTCATGAATATCCTTCTCTCCTTTTTTTTTTCACAATAATCAAGATGAAAACACTCAGGTTGGTATCCACAATGCAACCTCTAACAGATTTGCACTTTCACTCTCCAGTTGGCCTTGGTCTATAACAGGAATGCCCCTTACTTGGTAGCAGGTGAACCTAGCCATGGGTCAAGACACCTTATTTCATGAGTAAACCTTGTTTGTCATTCCCACTATTGATTCAGACCACTTAACCATTCCATTCTTCACCCAGAGCATCAGCAGCAACTTCTGTGGTCATATGCTTTTCATAAAAAGTACGAAGTTTGAGTTCATTGTCCACTTCAATGAGTTTCTGGAAGGCAGGGGCTGAGAGGGAGATATTCAGCTTCATCTTGGTGCTGGAACAAAATATTTCTTAGGCAATACAGAGACTGACATTTTCCACTAAGTAACCTGTTAGTATTAACATGTATAGTAGTCAGTTATCAAAAATGGTCTCCAATGAACGATTTCTTTCTGTTTTCAAGCCATTGTTCACATTCCAGGCCACTCTGAATATGGACCAGCCTGGTGACTTAATTTAACCAATGGAATGTGACATAAGGGACCTTGTGCCATTTCCAGACTCTTGAAGAAAACCTGACCTCTTCTATGTTTTGAACTTATGAAGCTCTGAGTTACCAACTGAGAAATACAGTTTCCTCCTAGAGAGAATTTGCAAAGACATCATATGAAAAGAGAAGTGGACAGAGAACCTCTGAAAGCACATGGATAGAGAGAAAAATATAGTCATATCAGTGCCCTAGCTGAGCCCAGAGTTCTAGCTATTCCTACCAAGGTACTGAGTACATAAATAAAGACATCTTGGAGATTCCAAAATCAGTACCATCTAACTGTAGCAATAAAATAGATTCTGGGTAAGAGCAGGAGAATCATTCCACAGAGTCCTAGTTAACTCTTGGATCATGAGAAATTAAAAAATAAAAACACCTCAGTGATTTAGTGATTTATTATACTATAATAGATAGCCAGAAGAGAAAGTAGTATCAAAAGTAGATACATTCATAGCAAAAATTGTGATATTGGTTTGGATGGCAGACAACAGGTAGATATGGAAGGCCTGTGGGTGTTAGGTCGGGGGCAGACACAGAAAACCAGACCCACCTGCTGTGCTGCGCGGTGCTGAGCCATGGCACTGTGCTGACGCAACACCAGGAAGTTCCTTGGGAGACAATTCTAGAGACCTCCTCTTTTCCCATCACCGCCCGGAGCCAGCCCACACACTGTCGCGCGACAAACGTAGTACACATGCGACACATGCGACGAGCGCAGCACTCATGCGTCGAACACAGCACACATGCACCAAGCACACCAAGATGGCAGCCCCCAGTGATGCTCTCGGCTCATACCGGAAGGGATCTGACATCACCAGCTGCACCGAAACCAATCTCAGAAGACACTGGACTCTAAGTCAACACCTCTTCCTGGCCCCAGGCCTGCCTCTTCCGGATGGGAAAAGGCCATATAACCCTCTGTAACACGAGGCACAGCGCCATTTTCCCGACCTATTTGAGCCTGGCGATTGGGTGGGAAATTGGTCCGGGAGCGTATTTCTTGGAATAAAAGCCTGCGTTGGTCCTGTTTCACTTCCATCTGGTCGTTGGTCTTACAGTGGGTATTATTAAGGCAGACTGGAAAGATAGTAAAGAAATCATGATGGGAGCCTGGGGGAAAAGGAACTTTAGTTATACAGTGACAAAATATTGAATAGCTGCATGAGATAACACAGAAGATAGAAAAGACACCAAAGGAACTTGTGATGTTAACTAAAGAGGTAGAAAGCTCAAGATGCCTTACTTACTTGGCCCATCCTTGATAAAGGAGAAGAGCCATGAGATAAGCTGTGGAAGTAACTGTTTTGTTTTCAAATAGACTTTAGAGGGAATCTAATGAATTCAGGACTTGTTGCTTCTGAAAATATAACTAATTCTCGCACTAATTCTGTTTTGGAACTGTTTCTCAAAATTGACTTACCTCAAAAATCGCATTTATACTAAAATGTGCCCTCATGTTTAAATAAATAAAATAAAAAGATATCCATAAGATATTTGTGGGGGAGGGGGTATGAACACAGGGCTTTGCATATGCTAGGCAAGTACCACTGAGCTACATCTCAACCCTTTTTTAAACTTTTATTTCTGAGACTGGATCTCATCAAGTTGCCAGACTATCCTCGAACTTGTGATTCTTCTGCCTCAGCCTCCTGAGTAGCTGGGATTGGAGGTGCACACCAGTGCAGCCAGCTAGATCCTTTTTAAAAATCTGGAAAAAAAATTTGCAGCAAAGTAAGCAAACCATCTCATATACAAAAGTCTTCTGTAAACATAAGGTCACTCATTCCTCATTGATCCTCTGTGATAAGTAATATGTTGTCTAAGAGAGCTTCTAATGATATCTTAAAAATATTATTTCATAGCAAGCTGATCTGTAACCCAAAGTAGAAGGGACCTGTATTGAAGAGATGTGTGCTTGCGGCCTCTATCTGAAGTGTATAATTAAGTAGAGTATAATCTAAGACATAGATGGCTTTAAAAGTTCATTAATAACCTATACTAACTCAGACTAAAGGATACAGAAGTCATACAGGGAGAAATCTCTACCTCCAAGGACAGAAACAAACAAACAAAAAACTCAAGATGTATATGAGGGCCATTTCTCATGGAAAATGGAGAATAACTTTTTAGAACAAAAAGTCCAGAGGAAAGAGCTAATAAATTACAAAATAACTCAGGAACATAATTGTGTCTATAGCAACACACACTCCCTGCTTCAAATCCAGGGCAACTGGCAACATGTATTTGTTTGGATTTCAGAATTGCTATGAACCAGTGCCTCTTATACACTGTCCCAATTCCCTGTTTGAATGACACTGTCTATTGCAGTGTTCTATTTGTCTCACCTTTGTCACTTTTTACTTAATAAGTGTGGAAAAATAGCCATGCATTTGGTGACTTTCACCTCCCCCCAAAATGTCTTCCTGATGCTAGTTATGCTAACAGCTCCCACCTCCCCCTACAATGTCTTTCTTCTGATGCTAATCCAGGGAGGAAGGAGTGACTCAACATATTGAAATGGTAGATTGAACATCCCATTGAATTGATAAACAAGCCCCAAATTTCTGAGTGCCCCAGAGAACTGGCACATTCTTCACTAGACCACCTGCCAAAATAGCCTATAAAAACCCAGTCCCTTTGTTCACAGGCTCACTTTCCACCAGGAAACTGGGTCCCATCTCTGTATCACCTTGTCCCTGCATCCCCTGTTCCTATATGAAGCTCCATTCCTGAATAAAAGCGCCAAAATGACTTGTGAAGTTTGCTGTCCTGGTCTTTTTGCCCTTATATCACCAATTTCAGGTCTATCTTAAAAAGACATGGAATTTTCTGTTTTTGCATTTTTTGTGAGCCTTAAATCACCTTGAACCATCACATAAAATGTCCAGCTACCCTAACTAAAGAGAACCATGTAGGGAGATTACTTGGAGAGGCCTCAAATCTATGTTGAGGTGAGAGATGGTGGTGCCCAGTCACTCCACATCAGGGAAACAGACAAGTCAGACACCATCTTGGACATTCTAGTCCCAGCCACCTCTCATTGCAAATGTTGAAAACCCTTAATGAAGAAGAGCAGAAGACTCACCCAGCTGTTTCAAACCATAGGATTCTGAAATTCTGAGTGAGGACGGTTTTAAGATAAGAAGTTTTGTGCAAGTTTATGATGGAGCAATAAAACAATGTGTTTTAGAAACAAATATAACTATTTCATGAAACCTGTGATCCCTCAGATAGTACTTCTATGAGAAAGTACCCATAATCCATGCACATGTTGTGGATTCTTTCTGGAATTTACATCTACCCACAGATGCCCCATTCCTACAGACTGAAAAATCCACTATCATATTTTAGATGAAGGAATACTGTAGGTTTCAACTGAGGTATTAAATATTGAGTTGTAATCATACTACAACATTTTTTTATCAGTACTTTAAATTGTTAATTCTGGAATTGACAGTCATTGGTTATTAAAAAAAATTATAATTATACATAACTGTGAATTGAAATCAGACCCATCATTGGTATTTTTGTTGTTTTTTGTTTTCTCTTCTGTTGTTTATTGAGCCCATCATGAATGAATAATTTAAAACACAAATTTTAAAGCATGAAAGCAAAAACAGTGATAAAAATGTGAATATAAATGATGGTAGTGATTAAATCAGTCATATGTCTTCAAAGAGTTATGAGAACTAAGCAAATAAATGACTTGATGTTTTATAAATATCATCTACAAAGAAAAATAAAATGTCACTGAAGTATAGAGCAATAGTTGATATCTCCTATTTTTATGATCTAGCATTGAAATTTATTCAAATTAAATATTTAGAGATACAAATTAAATTAATCAATCTCATGCATAATTTGGAAATACCTTACCCAAAGAATACGAAGGGGAATCTATCAAAATACTTGTAGTTATATGTAGAGGTATTCAAGTTTCCCAATTAATGTGTATTGGGACAAGGGACAAATTCAAAACCTTCAGAATATTTACATAGTGTCATGTTTAAACACAGAGCTAGAGATGCCAAAGAATTAGCAGAATATTTAGCAAATTTACTATAAAATAACATGTTGAAAATGGCATTTGGGCAGAGAACAAATAAAATGATAAAGTACTTTTATCAAAAAGTTGAGATATTGGTAGAAAACAAAGAAATTATTGCCATCATAATTGTGGCCAAGTATTATTCATTAATAGCTATTTTTCAAATATAGGCTAACAAAGAATTCTACAAAGATGCTATTTCTTAAATTAAGCATTAAAAAATTATAAATAGAGAAGAGATTTCTAAATAAACTGACATATGTTGATGGACACCTAAGCTGGTTTCCCATCTATAGATGAACGGATAAAGAAAACTTGGAACATATATACACAATAGAGTTCTACTCAGCCATCAAGAAGAATTAAATTATGGCATTTTCTGGTAAATAGGTGGAACTAGAGAACACCGTGCTAAGTGAAGTAAGCCAGACTCAGAAAGGCAAAGGCTGAATGTTTTCTTTCATATGTGGAAGTTAAAAAGAAAAAAGGGAAGATCTCCAGAGTACAGAAGGGAAATCAGTAGAGTAGAAGCGATCAACCAAGGAGAAGAGAGGTAGAGAGGGAAATAAGAACTGGAGAATGAAATTGACCAAGTTATACTAGGTCTATGTATGAATATAATGAAATACATTCCAATTCTATGTATAACTATAATGTATCCATTAAAATAAATAAATAAACAAGCAAATAAATGACAGACATAGAAAAGAGGATGGGTGGGAGGGTTGAGGGAAGGGAAGGGATAGTACTGAGAATTGAAATTAAGAAAACTGTCATGTGCTTTTAAGAATAAGTCCAAATGAACCCCTACAGTTATGTATAACTATAATGCACCAAAACTGAGATTAAAATTAAATTAATCAATTGACAGATACATCCCAAATAACAGACTAAAGGTGATATATTAGGTTAAACAGTGACTCTAAAGAAAATTAGTCTGCTAAGGAATACCATTTTAGGCATTTTAAGGTTTTAAAACAGAAGCACAATATATTCTGGGATCAGTACATTAGGAAAGGTTTTCTTCCATTTGGAATGCACAATTACTTTAGCAAATGTATTTTAAAATCTGTTAAAATAATCATTTATATCAAGGACAGACCTTTAAAAACCTTACTATTCTCAGCTTTATAAAGAGATGGATAATGAATACAGACAACTGCTATGTAAAACGGAACCATGTTGACTTACTGGGTAAGTTTCAGTGTTTCATCAAGTAATGAAAACTTCAAATCCCAACGGAACAAATTTATTTAATCAGATATGAATTTGAAAATTAACTGAGTTTTGTATATGCATCTGCTCACTTGAGAAATCTAAATGTGTGTGTACTAGTTAGTATGGTCTGGATTAAGCTGTGACCACAAATAATGCTGTTTTATCTTTGACTTAGAAAACCAATGTGCCTTTCTCAGCTTGTCCAAGCCTCTGCTCCATGATGGTGGTCTTCATTTTAAAACCCAGTGTTACAGGTAACCACACATTGCCAACTGCCACAGCAGAGGAAAGGATATATAAGGAAGTATGCACTGGCCCTTGAAAGCTTCCACAATGAGGTGACCACATCATTCTATTCAACAAATTGAGTCCAATGGCTTAATTTCAAGAAAAGTGGAAGCCTATCACGTGAAAGAACTCTGAGAACCAGAATCTTGGGGAGATCTCTAACAGCATCCAGGTCTTCCCGTAAGTCGTTTGCCTAAGAATTAAAGATAGTGTAATCATTACATACCTAATAATATGCATATATACTTGATAAGATCTAGCTGAAGTCTTTCTGTTGTCTTAACTGTGAATGCATTTTTTTGGTGAGTTTTCCAAAAATATTGGATTTTTTTTTTTACACAAAGGCACTTGAAAAATGTGAAAAAGTTCTTCATAAGCATTGTGCATTCAGAGGGCACTGGTGAGCGGAGAAGTGAAGCAAAGGGAGCATATTTTGAAAAAATTGGTTCTCAGTGTCCTATTGCATCAGAGACATAATTAATTGTCTATTCCCATTTCTAATTTCATGGTCAGAATTTTGATTGTTTAGTCAACCATGAAAGCTTTAAAAATAAGAGTATTCAGGAGCCACCTCTTCACTTTCTCCTAAGCTAAATGTAACTTTATCATTGACTGATCAAAAACATTATCATTTTTCTCACCGAGGAATATAATTTTAGGTATGCAATTTTGCAAATTGATTAGGTTTCACATTACTTACATATTCTTTAACATAAAAACTTGGTTTTAATTACATATACAGTTAGTTCCTATTTATGGCAAATGAGATATTTTTAAGTACATGACTGGATAAAAGTTACTTTAAATACATGAATTTTAATAAAAGATAAAATATATAGTTAACAAATATATATCTGGGACAACATATAGCAAAAAGTTGTGCAAAGGTCATACAAATACCAATGTTTGGAAAGCAGTAATCTAGTGAAAAGATTGTAAATCATTCTTCCAAATTAAAATAGAAAAATAATTAGCCTAAGATTGTTGGGAGTCAAAAAAATGTTACTTTCATGGAGACAAATTTAAAATTTAAACAAATTTAAAAATGCTAAAATTTTAAAGTTCCACTTCCACTTGAGAGAAATTGGTTTTCTAAGACTCCTTATTTAAAAAATGAAATAAAAAAGCATAAAAAAACTACTGTGAAAAAATAATTCACATGAACTTATTTGAATATGCACATATCAATGCAACTTCTTAATGATAAATATTTGTCAGTCTCCAAATAATCAAAGGATTTTCAGATCTATAGTGGCATTTGAATTATTATATTTTATACCATTCTAAATTGCTTTAGGGGGATATACTAGAAAAGTAAACATTTCTTGCCAAATAATTTACTGCTATGAAAGTTTATTTTTAAGCACAACTGGTCTTAAGACAAGCCAGGCAACTGCTCACTTTTAGAGATGCTGAAAAACACTCTGGCTCCAAGAAATTACAGTGAATGCTTTGCTTCTGGGGTTTATGGTGTGCATGCTTATTTAAACCTAAACAATACTAAAAAGGATGTATTCTCACCTACTGAATGTTATTTGTAATTTAACATGAATAAAGTTGCTAAATGCAAACTGATAAGAAAAGGGTAAGGTCTAAAATCTTAACTGAATTTTTGAGAGAAAAGTGAAGAAAGTGAGGCTGTAAAAGAAAGTGGGTCAAGGAAATTTTCAAAGGTTTCACAATTCTATTTAGAACTGGTCCTAACACTTAGTTTCAAATGACATCCCACAAATGCATGGCAGACGCCTGAGGACCGATCTAGGGTTCAGTACTGTTAGAGACAAGGTGAAGAATTTCCAAACTGTGTTTTCAGTGTTACAATCATGAAGACACAACTGCATGGGTGGAGGAGAGTATTCTATCTAGTGTATTTTTCCCAGTGAGCATCGTAGGCCCTGCACCACTGACACTTGTAATGATCTAGGATCATTCCTAGGAGAGTACATACCCCACTCAGCTTAGATATGTCAGCATGCTATTAAACACCAGTCTATATATGCAGTTAGAAAAATCTTAGAACCAGTTATCCGATTAAATAAAAGTATTTGCTGGTTGACATCAAGTTTCCCAAGTTTCCCTTTGTAAGTGTTGGTCTATGGATTGAGAGAAAGGGCTACTTTATGAGCGGGGAGAGGGCTATAGACAATAGGTACAGAAATATTTTTTCTTTCAAATTAAAAGATGAAAATGACAAAAGGACATACAAAAGTACTTGGACCTTCAAAAATAAAATCAAATGGAGACCTGAAGAAAATGAAGTACACAATTTGCGCAGACATAATGTAGAAAAAATCATGGAAATAACAATCACAGCCTAAAGGAGTGTACATTTGGTAAAAATTTTAGAGATGAAGGGATCATGAGGATATCTTTAGTCTAGTCCAATTATTTTACAAAATGAGATTATCATTTATTTCACTTATTCTATCCTCAAATGGAGAGTAAAGCTATTTTTAATCAATCAAAACCTAAAGAAGGCAACACAAAAATATATCCAGGAAAGAAAAAATGACAAATTGGAGATTATCAAATTAAAGCATCTCTTCTGCAAAATACAATTAAAATTCAAAAATCATGAGCCATATACTGGGAAAAATATTTTTAAAAACATATACGTAGTTAAAGACATATTGAAAATAAACAAAGAACTCAACATTCAACAATAAGAAAACAGGAAATCAATAAATTTAGACAAAACTTCTGAAAAGACACTTCTCCAGAGAAGTCACATAGATGTCAAATAAACTCATGAAGAGAGCTCTATGTCATTTGTCGTTAAGCAAATGTTAATAAAGACAACAAGATACCACAACACATGGTTAGAATGACTGAACAAAACAAAATATACTGGCAATACCAATTGCTGGTAAAGATATGGAGCAACAGCCAAGGCCTCTTATTCACAGCTGATGAGAATGCAAAATGTTCTAATCACTTTGGAAGATAATTTATAGAGTGAAACCTAATTTCACCCACCAATCCATCAACCATGCTCCTTGGTGTTCAACCATCTGATTTTAAGGTTGTATCCATGCAAAAACTACATAACAATATTTATAGAAAAAAATCTACAACCACCAAACATGGCAGTAACCAAGATGCCCATCAACAGATGAACTAGCACACAAAGTATTAGATAGCAACATAATGAAATTCTGTTCAGCAAGAAGAAAAAAATGAAATATCCACCCAAAGTATGGATATTTTAAACACACATCACTCAGTAAAAGAAGGTACCCTGAAAAGGCCACAAACTATATGTTGGTCTGGAGAAAACACAGATATAGGGATGGTCAGTGATTTCCAAGGCTTGTGGAAGATTGAGATAGAGCAGGATTTGGATAGCTAGGTGAAGGATAAAAAAAAAAAGTATGTTTATGATAGTAAAAACATTCTTTAAGATACTCCAAATATGAGATACTCCAAAATGCATGCATGATACTATGCATTTGTCAAAACCCATAGGACTTATAGCAAACAGAATGAGCCTTAATATATAAAATGTTTTAAAAATATCATGTAGGAGGCTGGGGGGATTCCAGGAATGAATATGACTGTGACAGGAAAATCTAATTGTTTTATTAATTGTAGGAAACAATCTCATAAAAAGGGTAATGGCAAGAAGCATTGACCTAAGTAAATTTTAAAAGGAACAGAGTCTTTAAGACTAAAGGTAAAAGGAATTATACATAAGCACCATACTCCAGTTGACAAGATGATTTCTCATGGGTGTGCAAGCTAATGTTTCTGAAATTGCTATATATGCACACTGGAATTGAACAATTAAGCAAGTGAATGCCAGATGGTAGAAGTGAGGTTTCTTACTGTTGGAGGAGGATTTACAGATTAGCAAAGGGTAGATATTTCCATATGGTTGTAGATTAGAGTTGGAGACATCAGTATCAACTTATCGTGTTAGTCATCTTTTTGTCACTGTGACAAAAATACCTAAGAAGAACAAGAGGAAAAGTTTAGTTTGGCTCATAGTTTCAGAGATTCCATCTATAGTGGGTCCCAAGGTAAAGCAGAACATCACAGCAGAAAGGTGTAGTGGAGGAGCACAGCTCATTTCATGGTAGCCAGGAGTCAGACAGAGAAGGGGAGGGGCCTCAGGAAAGTTGAACCATTCCAGTTATTGCTGGTCTCACTCCAAGTGACCCACCTCCTCTAGTCATGCCCCACCGGCCTACAGTTACCATCTTATTATTCCATTCAAACTAGGATGGACTGCTTTGGTTACAGCTCTTGTAATATAATCATTTCATTTAAATATTCCTCTTGACACAGGTGCTTTAGGGGACACCTCACATGCAATCCTTAACATTCTTGTGTAGTCTGATACAGATACAAATGATTAATGTGGAAATATTAAAAGATATGCACCTCTATACAGATTAGTATACATAGAAGTTTTTGTTGTTGGTGGTGGTGTTTTGTGTTTGTCAGATGAGAGGGCTCACAAGAAGTGATACCTTAGTAGCAAAGAACAATCCAAGTGCCCAGAACCATTCTCTAACAAAAGTAACTACTGCTCCTGGGAGAAATCACTGACTCTGGAGCCAGAGTGAAACAATACATAAAATAAGCTTTGAACACCTTGTTGTACTAGAAAGTAAGGAGTGCTGAAGAACAGAACAAAAATACCCAAAACCCACATCAAATGGAAACCATTAAAGGAACACAGGGCTGGAACAATTTGAACAAAATGGATATAGTGGGATTGGATGATAACCCAAATGCTTTTTAAACCCATGAATCCAGACTGATGATATAAGTGTTTAAGTAGATAAATACACAGGTGATAAAAGTCTCCTGGGCAGAAACATTCCAAGCACTCGATGCAGATACACTGACCTCAAGGAAGTGCAACAGTCCTCATATTGCAAACAGGACCTTCCTTCCCAAGGATTTAGACCTCATGGATTGGAGCCAAATGAGCTTTTCAATGAAGAACTCTGACAAACACTGCCTCAGCCAGGTGATCAAGGATTACATCCAGTGACATTGTCATAGTATATATCCTTGATGAGGTGTAGTGAGAATGGCACTTTATTTTTATGGTGTTCTCCCCTAAACTGAATAACCAATTCTAATCATATAAAAAATCATCAGACACATTAGACATAGTAGAAGAGCAGCCTACAATTTACCTGGCTCATATTTCTCAACAATTTCAAAGTCATCAAAAACAAGGAAAAGTTTGAGAAACTATTACAGCCAAGGGGATTCTAAAGAGACAGGACAACTAAAAGCAATATCATATCTTGAATGGGATCCCGGAATAGTAAAAGGACAGTTGGTTAAAAACTAAGGAAATATGAATAAAGCATAGACTTTAGTTAATAACATACCAACATTGTTTTATTAGCTAAAACAAATACACCATACTAACATATTAATAATAGGGGAAACTGCATTTGGGTATGCTAGAATGCTGTGTGCTAATTTTTTTTTTGCGATTTTTTGTAAATCTGAAACCATTCCAAAGTTCAAAGCTTATTTAATAATAAAACCAGGAAGATTTTTTGATTAGGCAAGCATATGAACTCATACTCAAATTTTCTACATCTACATATATGAAGTTTCTTTTGATAATTTATGATTATTGGACCACTCAAATAACTAATGATTATCATAGCTAATTTTTAAAACAATGACATACAACCACCAGGAAATAGAACAGCTTTCCTTTAGAAGATGGAAGTGTACTAGTCAAGAATAAGAAAATCTCTGCTTTATCCAGAGAAGGTTTCTTCCCATGCTTATCATGGTCTTTTCTGAACTTGTGGATCAGAGTTCCATTGGCAACAGGATCATAAAGGGTGCTCATAAGAAATATTGGCTCCTACCGCCAACCTCAGAACTAATGAATCAGAATCTCAGAATGGTGAAGTATGGAAGAGCAAAGAAGAGGAGGTCATGCATTTAAGCCTTTAAGAGGACTTCCTACTTAGTCAATTGTCATCATAGATTCTACAGTAAATATTTGTTATTGGGGATGAAGCTTTTTAGAATTATCAAAAGAACACTTGTTCATACAGGAATATCACCAATGGAACTGTGCATTGCTCTTCTTTAAGCATCAAATACAAGGCTTGTATTTGCATATATGTATATAAATTTTGATACCCTTTTTGACCCCACTGGCACATACTCTTTACTTAGTAAATCATGGTAAATTAGTTGATCTTTTTCTAACATGCCGTCTGGAAAGTCACAAACTAAAATTGACTTTCAGGAGTTCTATGGATTAACACCGTTTTAAAAATTCTTTTGTTACCTTCATACACTCATGCGGTTCAGGGTTTATTCAAGAATGTTTTTAAATAGAAAAACTAGGTAATTCCCAAGAAATGAGGCATGCATCCCTCCATCAAATAATTAACTTTCAATGAATTCTCTATTTCGATACAAATTGGTAAATGATTTATTTTATTTTGTATGTGCTTGTGTGGATTTCTTTTTCATTTAAAAATGTTACCACTTGGATTGAATGGTATTTCATTTTTGTTGAAAGTTGTGTGAAGTCTGAAAGTCCTACGCTCAGTTGTTGTATTTTTAATTTTATTTTTATTTTGTTTTATCTGATTTTTTCTCCAAAAAACCCCACTTTTCGATAATTCATGTATGTAAAGCATTTTAAATTAGAAATATAATTGTATACTAAAATGTCTCAACAAGGCAAATGGTTCATTTTGTCAATAAGCATCCTTCCATTCCGTACTATGAAATCAGCATCCTTTTTAGTTTATACTTATATTGTGAGGGTAGAAACAAAAATGGCTGGAGGTTAGTAAGCAACAAAAAAATCCTAGAAGGCAAGTTCATTTTTAGTGTTATCCATAAAGTTTTCTGTTTCTCTCATATCCTTGTAATTTTAGAAAATTACAAGATAGCAGTTTGAATTCTAGACAGAAATGAAGTGGTATATTTTTGAAAATGAGAAGTAAAGCCAAGGCCATTGGATGAGAACTACACAGAGCTCAATATAAGAATAATGTTCAAAGAATCATAGAGTTACCCATAGCACAACTATGTCACCAAGTGTTATCCTTGAGTTTTATTTGCTCATTTTTGTTTTGGGTTTTTCTTGGGGAGGGGTATTTCTTTTTTTTGTTGCTTTTGTTGTAGTGCTGAAGATTAAACCCAGAGCATGCTAAGCAGACACTCTACTACTGAGCTACCCACCCAGCCCCAATACTTATCCTTGGAAGCATTATCAGAAGGTGAACAATGATTATTTGGAACAGCTAATAAGACAGTGACTGAAATCAATGTTCTTTAAGGATTAGACCAGCTACAGATCTGTCTTTTAGTTTATAAACTTCCTAAGCTTATAAGGGGAAGAGGATTTGACATTTGTGTGCATATATGCAAGCATAAGTCTGCATTTTAAAAGGCACATTTTAGTGTATTTTTGAAGATTTATGCATAGGTAAAAATTTATATATAAAGATTTAAATATTATATTATATGTTTATTACTGATGCATTAAAATTATTTGCACACTTAGGTGATTAAAACAAACATTTTGCATTGATAATAAATTATAGACTAGGTGCTTGGGAAGGACTTAGCTTGCAAGTTCTTGCTTTATGGTTTCTCACACAGATACAGTTAAATAATGGCTGAGGCTGCCTTCATTTGAAGGCTTTCCTGGGTTGGACATACAAGATGGCTCCCTCAGTGGCTGGCAGCAGATGCTAGCCATTGTCTGGAGGCTTTGAGGGATTGTTGATTGGAGCAACAATTCGGTCTTTCCATCATTGTTGTCTCTAAAGAGTCATATTTCTCAGACTTTGAAGCAGTACTCCAAATGAGAATGTCCATCAATCAATCAATCAATCAGGTACAACTTTTTCATGACCTATACTCCTAATTCACAGAATATCCACAATATTAGTCTTATCCTTCTCTCTTTGTTTCAAGAGCATCACAAGTTACATGCAAGTCTGGATTGAGATTCATTAAGCCAGTGTTATTTAGCCAATCTGAATTGGGATTCTTAATAAATAAACATGGCTGATATCCCTTGATCACTGTCCATCAAGTTGTTGCTACTCTTTAATTCCCAAAATGGAAACCAGCCCTTTATCTAAAGAACAGGTGTATTGGAAATGTTGTCTATAGAATGTAAAATCCTAGAAATGATTTTTATAACACACTCATTTTATTTTTTATTCACAAAAAGAACATTGTTGTACTTGCCCATAAAAATAGAGAGCTCTGTTAAATTCATGCCTCACTGCTTGGTGGATGTGTTGAACTTGATCTACCAGTAGAGAAGAAGAGAGAGAGGCAGCATGGAACTGTCACTGAAATTTTTCATTTTTATACAACAAAGGCAAGTGGCAGTATTTATAACAGTTTTCTCCTCATTGGATATAGGAAATCAAGCCTTAAAAATCCAAAATCTTGGCATATATATATATAGCTATGGAGCATTATTCATACTGGGAAAAATTAGAAACATCTTAGATGTTCAAAGTTAATCCACTGATAAATGCAGCAAACAATGTTTATGAAGAATTTTAAATCATGAGAAAATGCTGATGAAAGGGCTTATTGAAAAAGTCAGAATATAGAATTTTATATGATTAAAAATACAGACATATCTTATTGTACTTCATTTATTTGGCTCCACCCATAAGACATTTTTTACAAATTGCAGGTTTGTGGCCACCCTGTGCTAAGCAAGTCTATTGAGAGAATTTTTCCAAAAGCGTGTGCTTATTTTGTCACTGTGTCACATAATCCAGAGCAAGGTCCTGACTCTTCAAGGACCTGTGAAGTCTGGGAAAGGTGAGAGGTGGAGAAGAAAAATTTGAAGGTAGCAGAGGTTGGTGCATTGGGTCTGAGGAATGGAGCTACCTCCAAAACATCAAAGTGCACAGTGAAGCAACCCGTGCTGCTATGGAGGCAGCAGCTAGTTACCCAGATGATCTGACTAAGATAACTGATGAAGGTGAGCACACTGAGCAACAGATTTTCAATACAGATAAAGCAGACTTATACTGCAAGAAGATGCCATCTAGGACTTTCGTAACTGAAGAGCAAAAGGTGATGCTTGGCTTCAAAGGACAGACCAACTGTCTTGTGAGGAACTAATGTAGCTGGTAACTTGAAGTTGAAGCCAGCGCTCATTTACCATTCCAAAATACTAGGGCCCTTAAGAATTATACTAAATCTATTCTGTCTGTGTTCTATAAATGGGAAAACAAAGCCTGGCTGACAGCACATCTGTTTAGAACATGGTTTACTAAATATTTTAAGCCCACTGTTGAGATTTACTTCTTCCTTTCAAAATATTTCTGCTTGTTGACAAATATTACTGCTCTTTGAACTTGGTTAGCCAAGAACTCGGATTGAGATGTACAATGAGATTAATATGTTTGTGCCTGCTAACACAATATTCATCTCTAGCCCATGAATCTAGGAGTAATTTCAACTTTCAAGTCTTATTATCCAAGAAATATATTTGGGGAGGCTTGAGCTGCCACAGATAGCGATCCCTCTGATGCATAAGGGTGAAGTCAATGCAAAAGCTTCTGTAAAGGATTCGCCATTCTAGACATCACTAAGAAGATTTGTGATTCACGGACAGAGGTCAAAATATCAACATTAATATGAGTTGGAAGGAGTTGATTCTAATCCTTATAAATGCATTTGATGAGCTCTCAAGACCTCAGTAAAGTAAGTCACTGCAGATGTGGAAAAAGAAAGAGAAGCAGAATTAGAAGCAGAACTTAAAGGTGTGACTGAGTTGTAATATTGTGAGAAAACTTTAACCCATGAGGAATAGCTTCTTATGGATAAGTAAAGCAAGTGACTTCTCAGATGGAATCCACTCCTGGTGAAGATGCTGTGAACATTATTGAAATGACAAGAAAGTGTTTAGAATACTAGGTGAACTTGGTTGATAAAGCACTGGCAGAGTCTGAGACTCCAATTTTGAAAAAAGTTCTGTAGGTAAAATGGTATCAAAGAGCATCACTGGCTACAGATAAATCTTTCATGAAAAGAAGAGTCAGGGCAAGAAGACCCTGGATCACTGCCTGAGGCCTGAATGAACCTGCAGAGGTGCTGATGATTTCCTGACTGCCCTGGCTGTGCTTTCATGGGAGCCCATTTCCCTAACAGCTTTGGCAGGCCAGCCCTGTGTCTTGGGGCAGGAGAGGGAGTATTCCTCCATTTTTCTCTCTCTCCTTCCTCCCTCTTCAGTAATCTATCTAGTTCTATTGTGCATGAACCAAAGGGAAGCTAAGGCAGATAAATCACAGTACATCTGTCCATCAATCAGAGGTTACATTCTCACTCCAAACTTCAGGGCCCATTCTCAGTAATCCCAACAGCTTCCTCAATATGTTTCCATGGCAACTTATGGTCCTCTCCTTTAAAAGTGGAAACAGAGCCACTGGTACAGTCCTTTTATCCCAGCAACCCAGGATGCTGAGGCAGAAGGATCCCAAGTTTAAGGCAAGCCTCAACAGAATAGGGAGACTCTTAGTCAAAATAAAAAGGGCTGGGGGTGTAGCTCAGTTGTAGGGTGCCGTTGGGATCAATTTCAGAACAGAAAAAAAATAGTCAATGTGGCTGACTTCATTGTCTTCTCTCAAGAAATTGCCACAGCTATCCCATACTTTAGCAACCCCCTGATCAGGCAGCTACCATTAACATGGAGATAAGACCCTTCAGCAGCAAAAGAATATGATTATGAAGGTTTAGATGATAACTATAAATTTTTGGCTATCAAGTATTTTTAATTTAAGTATGTACACCTTTGGATGACATGGTATTGCACACTTCATGAACTACAGTATAGCATAAACATAGCTTTTATATACACTGGGAACCAAAATATTTATGTGGCTTGCTTTATTTTCGTGGCCTGGAATGGAATCTGCAATATCTCCAAGGTAGGCCTGTCATTAAATGAAAAAATAATTGAGAAAGACAGAGATATTGTAAATTGTTAAAAAGATAACCTTAAATTAAAATTATTTCTACACAGTACACATTTTCCTTTTTTATTTTATTTATTTTATTTTATTTTACTTTATTTTATTTTTGGCACTGGAGATTGAACTCAGGGGCACTCGGCCACTGAGCCACATCCCCAGCCCTATTTTGTGTTTTATGTAGAGACAGGGTCTCACTGAGTTGCTTAGCACCTTGCCATTGCTGAGGTTGGCTTTGAACTCGCGATTCTCCTGTCTCAGCCTCCCTACAGGCTTGTGCCACCACACCTGGCTACATTTTCCTTTTTTAATAAAAAATTCATAAAGCCAGTATTTGAAAATTATAGAATGCTAAAAAAAATGAATGTATTTTCATACATGGTACATACCCACACAGAAAATGATTTCCTTTCTTCCTGTGCTTGTTTTACTACATCATATTCTATGTTATATTCTGACAATTCCAACACACAGAAAAAATATTCCTTTTGTTACTTTTTCTGATATATATAGACAGAATATTCTTAAAATTATGTTCATATAGGACATTAACTTTTTTCTGATTCTTTGCACTTTCTTGATAACATCCTTTGAAGCACAAAAAAATTTAATTTTGATCCAAATTTATCTATTTTTCTTTGCTTCTAGTCTACTTTGCTTTTTTTTAATTCATCATCTGTTTTTTATAAATTTTATTTATTTATTTATTCTACCTAGGTATACATGATAGTAAAATGCACTTTGATTCGTTGTACACAGATGGAGCACAACTTTTCATTTCTCTGGTTGTACATGATGACTTCATATATGCAGTCATACATGAAGCTAGGGCTATGATGTCCATCTTATCCCACCATATTTACTGTCCGCATGCCCCTTCCCCCCTCCAACCCCTTCCACCAAAATTCCTCCATTCTTCCGGTGTCCTCCTCCCCAGTATGGATCAGCATCCACTTATCAGAAAGAACATTTGGCCTTTGGTTTTTTGGTATTGGCTTACTTTACTTAGCATGATATTCTCCAACTCCATCCATTTACCTGCAAATGCCATAATTTTATTCTCTTTTATTGCTGAGTAATATTCCATTGTATATATATATACCACAGTTTATTTACACATTCATCTATCAAATTGCTTTTGATAGGAGTAAGAAGCAGATGTGAATCTGCCTCTCAGATCTAGGAATACCTTATCCAAGCTTACAAGATTTATACCTTTGTTTTCTTCTAAGAGTTCTGTAGTTTTAGCTTTTACATGTAGATCTTTTGTCCACTTTGCATTAATTTTGCATATGTACACAAAGGACTTTGTGCAGACTTTACAATTGCATTTAATACTGTGACATTCTTTAAAGAATTTATTCTTTACTTTCTTCCTCCAGATTTTGATGTCTTAAAATAATAAATATGGTATACATTGATGCTAAAAATAATTATTTCTTTGAACTTGAATTTAATGTCATTTAACAGATTAAACAATAGAATTAAGGTGCCACAAAAATTTGCCTTGTTCTCTAGAATAAGTATTTTAACAACTTTTTTATTGATTCTTTTTAGTTATACATAACAATGGGATCCATTTTGATATATTTATACAAGCATGGACTATACCTTATTCTAATTAGGACCCCATTCCTGTGGGTGTAAGTAATGGCAAGATTCACTGTAGCGTATTCATATATGTATGTAGGAAAATCATTTATTCCACTGTCTTTCCTTTTCCTATCCCCGCTCCCTTCCCTTCATTCCCCTTTGTCTAATCCACCGAACTTCTAGTCTCTCCCTAATTGTGTTAGCATCCACATATCAGAGAGAACATTTGATCTTTGCTTTTTGGGATTGGCTTATTTCACTTACCATGACAGTCTCCAAATCCTTCCATTTACCAGCAAATGTCATAAAGTCATTTTTCTTTATGGCTGAGTAATACTCCATTGTATGTGTATACATATATATACATATACATATGTATATATACATATATATACATATATATGTATACACACACACACACACACATATATACACCACATTTTCTTTATCCATTCATCTGCTGAAGGACACCTAGGTTGGCTCCATATAATAGCTATTGTGAATTGTGCTGCTATAAACATTGATGTGCCTGCATCACTGTAGTATGATGATTTTAAATCCTTTGGGTATATACTGAGGAGTGGGATGACTGGATCAAATGGTGGTTCCATTCCTAGTTTTTTGAAGAATCTCTATACTGCTTTCCAGAGTGTACCCTTTTCCCCACATCCTTGCCAAATATTGTTACTTGTATTCTTGATTGTTGCCATTCTGACTGGAGTGAGATGAAATCTCAGTATAGTTTTAATTTGTTATTTCTCTAATTGCTAGTGATGCTGAGCATATATATATTTGTTGACCACTTTTATTTCTTCTGTGAAATGTTTGTTCAATTCCTTTGCTCATTTATTGATTGGGTTATTTGTTTTTTTGTTTGTTTTGTTTTTTGGTGTTAAGTGTTTTGATTTCGTTGTATATCCTGGAAATTAATGCCCTAACTGAGATGCAGGTGACAAAGATTTTCTCTTAAGCTTCTTCACAGTGAAATAATTCTTATACCTTATCCACTAGTTGTTACTTTCAACTTTAAATGTACCTTGTTGTGTGTGACTATTGCCTTGTGAAGGGGTAATATAATCTCATCTGAACGGAAATAATTTTATATGTGTGTTTATGCTTTGTGTGTTTTATTTGTTTAATTGTTTCCTATATTCAAATTTCTTCTTCATCCTCAGAGAAAACTCTTAACAATACAAAACAAAATAAACAGACACTAATAATTTCTTTTTCTTGTATCAGTATAGGTGCTCTATTACTAGCCTACAGATTTCAGGTGAATAGAGAAACCTCAAACATTCATAAGGACATAACAGATGCAATTGTTTTGCTTCTAGAAAAGTGGAAAATTAACTATTTTATTGAACTTCCATCATGATGAAACAAAGCCAGAAACTTAAGAAGCATGCTGCTCAGGCCTTACAGTAGAATATAAAGCTTCTCTGTCACTTTTGTTATGCAAATCATAAGAAAGACTCAAAAAGTGCTGAGAATTTAATATCAAAGAATTAGTCTGACAAGTCACATGTATCAAATATTAGCTTGATATTCATGGTGTTGTTTTCTGTTGATTAAATTTTATAATGATAATTCCCATTATGTGATGAGATCTCAATCACTGGGTATCAAAAAACTCAAATAAAATACTAATTTGCCATTTATTGCTATTAGTAGAAGGGAACACAATTGTAAAGTGCAGATGCAAAGCAAGCTACTGGAAGATAAAGACTGGTGACACAGTAGGAGCCATAATATAGGCACACATATGTGAAAGAGAGGTCTTACCAGGAGGGAGTCAGCAAAAAGAGGGCAGAGTGAAATTCTCTAAGCAGTGATCCAACTAATAACCTAGACTAGGTAAAAGAGAAAATCAATTCCTATAGGCAAAAAAAAGAGTAATAGGTTAAATGCTTAGAACTGACCAATGCCACCAATGACTGACTGTTATAGGAGAGTCAAGTGTTATCAAAGAATCTAAGCAAAAAGTGCATGCAAATAAACTTTAAGAAAATGAAGCATATCCGATTTATACTTAGCATTTTTATTTCGAGTGACTTGCTCTGATGAGGAATATGAAGCTGCTTCTCAGTAAAAGAAGTAGAAAGTATAGCTGTATATGCTTTTAAATTAATAATGACATTTTTATGAAATAAAAAAAGCAAGTAACAAAATCACTTGCAATGCAAAATAAATCACAAGCCAATTGTAGAAAATAAGATTTACATTCATGGTGCCATCAATTACATGTATTGATCCTAACAATTTGACTATGCAGTGTTAAATAAGCTTAGATACACCCAAGTAACACTATGTGCCTCAAAACAAAAAGAAAATATTATATTCTAGTGAAGGAATTTATGGTTTGGGGATAATTTCAGGTTGTAAAATAATTATACAATCTACTCAAGGGCATTAACTGTGGTTCCCAAACCTGCTGTTGCTGCTTACTAATGGTGAAAACTCCCATAAGAAAGGACAATGTAGAATGAGTGGTTCACTCTATTATTTTCCTTTCAATTTCTGTTAATGAAACAAAATTTAGTATGTATTGTACCATCAACTGTTTTTAAATATATACCATTGTAATGTTAAAGAAACACCATTTTTTTTCCAATGAAATATTACTTTAATCATGTTAAATGAGTGCAAATTATATGCCAGGTACCATTCCATCAATTTATGCTGTGATTGTCAACAGTGGGAGCAGGAAATCTAAATGAAAGCTTGATTTAAAAAAAAATATTCATTTCTTTGGGTCTCATAAGTGTTTCATGTGCAAATTGAAGAAAATTTCTATATTCAGCCTGAACTAACTATAAGGCAACCTCAGACTAAATCAAAACTTTTGAAAGGTATGAAGTGGCAGAGATTATTTAATGTGGAGGTATGGGTAACAATAAAGAAACTTGCTCAAAAATCACTCGGTGCACTAGTAGTGGTAGGATTGTTTGGATTTCCTCAGTTCTTTTATATAGTAGCCTCAATTAAGGTAGAGTTTCAAACTGGGGAAGCTGAAGATATCAACCTAGATATCCAGCTGCCCCTTGGCTTTCCCTCCTGGATATCTAAGAGCCAATTAGACTCAGGAATAGTGCAAAGCAAACTTGTCTTCCCCTCCTGTGCAGGTCTCTTCTCTTATAGTTGTAGTCTTGGTCAAAAACAAAGCCACTCACTATGAGGGTTTAGATATGAGATGTCTCCTCAAAGCTTATGTATGAGACAATGCAAGAAAGTTCATAGGTGATATGATTAGATTTATGCAAACTGTAACCTAATCAGTGGATTAATCCACTATATGGGTTGGCTGGGTGGTAACTGTAGGCCAGGAGGGTGTGACTGGAGGAAGTAGGTCCTTAGGGATGTGCCTTTAGGGTTTATATGGTTTATATTTTGTCCTTGGTTAGCCGAGCTCTCCCTCTGCTCCTTTGTTCCTGTGTCTTGAGCAGCTTTCCTCTGCCATGCCTTTCCACCATAATGTTCTCATTTCAGACCCAGAGCTATGGAATTGGATGACTATGGATTAAATTTCTGAAATCATGAGCCAAAATAAACTTTTCCAGCTCTAAATTGTTCTTGTAGGTCCTTTGGTCACAGCAACACAAAACTGTCTAAACTAGAAATTGGTACTGAGAGGCAGAGTCATTGCTGTGACTAAGCAGACCACGTGATTCAGAAGACTTTGGAGCTGGTTTTGCATTTCTACAACTAAAAGACCTGACAAGAACAATGAAACTTTATTACCACCAAGATCATTTCCATTTAGAATTCCATGACTGACTGCCACACAAAGATTAGGATAAATTCTCTTGAAATCAGGAGGAATTTTGAAGAGAATAAGTATAAGTGCCCTCTCCACCTTAACATTATTTGCCTGCTTCTTTACCTTCTTCAGAAGTGTCAGAATAAAGAAACAAAATATGATCCCAAAGGCTGATGAAAAAACATACCACTTTTTGTATATTCTCAGAGCACCTGAAAAACAGTGAAGACTTTATTGTTAGACCACGACTTATATTTAATAAAAAGAATGATGAAAACGACATGCTTTTGTGAATACAGCTGGGAATCACTTGGAAGAGAGTCTTTGTTACCAAATAGTTATCTAAAGAATATAAATGCTAAACAAGGTAATGAAAATTACCAAGTACCAAACAAATGCCTTTATTTTAGTGAAAGGCCCATCTGATAAGTTAATTCTGGAACCATTCTATGTGGACTAGGGTACAACTGGTTCTTTATGATGTCACTATCCAGAAAGTTTACTCACTGAGCTCATTGAAAAAACGTGACTTTTGTAAGGTCTGACTCATTTCCAAATGTCTGTTCCAGGACAAAGTCAATGATGTTTGTGCCATCACAAAAGGATAGATTTCAATTCAAGACCAAGAATCAAAAACCATTACTGTGATGTATTTGTAAGTAGGAAGGGAAAGACCTCTTTTGTCCTGGAGGAGTATGATAAGCCTTAATTACACCTTTCTTTGTTTTACACACAGAACATGTGATCTTTTCATAAGCATTTATTGATCATTCTACTAGTCACTGAAAATACCAGATGAACTCATTCTGTCTTTTCTGGGCTGACTGTGGGCTGTACTTTTGACTGACTCTTGTTTAACATCAACTCTACTTCCTTCATCATTCTGCTAGCCTTACTCTAGGCAAGTATACATGTATTTCAGTTTCTTACCAATCTATCTGAACGTAACTAGCAGGTTGCATTTTAACCATTCAGTCATTGACTGAGGTAAGCACAGTAGAAGTTTCAGTTCCTCAGATCAGAGAACTCAATGTCTTCTATTGACACTATATTTTACCATAGGCATGCCTCCTGGGAGCTTACTTGGATGTGATATTAGGCTTGCATTTTTTGATTTTACATAAACTGTTGGAAAGTCTCTCCCACCTATGTCATCAAATGATCTTTTAAAAATTGATCAGGAAAAAAAATTTCTGAGTCCACAGCACGTATTCCTAATAAACTTCATGTTGTTTTAGGTCACTGCCTGAGCATGCTTGGATTTTTATGGGTAGTACTATTTTGATTTCTCTGTGGCTACTGTGGCATTGGCAGATTTAATCAACTTGGCTTTTTTATTCAATCCAGTGACCAAATTGTAAAAGGGACATGAGAGAATCCTGTCCTACACCATTACTGATTTTTTCTAATTGTCATCTTCAATGACTGACATATTGTGTTAATCAACATTCTTGGCATAAAATTGTTCAAATAAACATGATTTCAACTAATTGAGCTGTAACACCAACTCATACTTTTCAATCTCACCCAAAGGATATAAGTGGCTTGCTTATACACACTGCAGACCATTAAATATCTTCCATGTATTTGTAAGCTTCTCCTGGTCTAGTAAATAGTCTTATCTATGTTTTTAAAATTATTTTATTTTATTTTATTTTTTTGGTACTGGGGATTGAACCCAGGGGCACTTAGCCACTGAGCAACATCCCCAGTGAGACAGGGTCTCACTGAGTTGCTTTGGCTGAGGCTGGCTTTGAACTCATGATCCTCCAGCCATTGGAATTACAGGCATGTGCCACCATGCCTGGCTAGTCCTATCTTATTACAAATTAACCCACAAGAATCTGTGTCCTCTGCATCTGTATTTATTTATATCGATGGCCAGTTTCTTTGTTTAAGGACTTTGGTGAATCATTTTTTTCATAGTCCTTTGCTGGGGACTGATATAAAATTTGGTAAAATTTAATGTCAGGACTTAATCTTCTTTTGAAAAATATTATGATGGTCATGGTACATCTAAAGTCACCCAACACTTCTATCCATATCAACTGTATCTGTAAGCTCATTCGATATATTTTATTTTTGTGCATTTCAAGTACCTGAAGCTGTCTTATGATTTCTTACCTCCATTGGATTCTAGATCTCTCTTGTAATGCTTTCAAAAGTTATTTTTCCTATATTGCAGAACTTTCTCTTTGATTTAAAAAAAGTAAGAATAAAAAAGATGCTGAAAATACATTGGATAGTCTGGTAGCACTACACCATCTGCACAAATCATTGTACCCAGGCCGTGGTTGGTCTTGTTCCAATTTGTTTTATAAAGACTTATGCTTTCCCTTGTACTATAATCATAAGAATAGAAGCTGAACAATGTTTTCATGGACATTTGGTTCTATGTTTCTCTTTCCAATATATAAAATTGTGATTTTAAAAATGTGAGTTCAATAGAAAGCTCCATTTGGAACTCAATTTGTTTCCTTAGAAGCCTGGTTATTTTCTTTCAATTCAGAGTAATCTGTGATTGTACTAATTTAGAATGTCATATCCCTATTGAATATTTTCCCACTTATGGGTTTCTCACCATTGTGTCATATCTATTTTTTCTATCAATTTTGGAAGTAAGGGGATTCTCTTTGATCAGTATCTTCCTTACCACTGTAGTGTCTTCTCTATATCATTTTGGCTTAGCAAATTTCAATTTTTGTTGTTTCTCTTATTTTTATCCAAGTAACACATGTATAGAGTAAAAGCTAAATAGTGTTAAATAATTTAGAATATTTATCTCATCCCATGCCATCTCCAATCCTGCTACTGCTAAACCAGAATATTGTTTGAAGTCATGCCTTGTGGGTCTCTTTCACGAGTAGGGGTCCTGAGAGATGAAAAGAGGTCTTTGAGGAAGACGAAGTGGGGTCTCACAGGACGAGGCTTTGGGGTCCCGGGAGATGAAAAGGGGTCTTCAGGGAAAATGAAGTGGGGTCTCACAGGAGGAGGTTAGGGGTGAAGGTCCGCAGAGTCACTCCACCCAGACTCCAGGGGTAGGTAAGATTGCTCTGCCGGAGGCAGACGCAGAACCCGTTTAATCCAGGAAGTACAGAGGCTTATATAGGGTCCTCGGACCAATCATGGCCCTGAGGTTACAACCAATGAGGTACGCTTTGCTGGGCATGCGTTTCATCACCACAGAATGGGGAAGGATGGAAGGGAGGGGTTAGGAGGTATGGAGAGTGCTCCTACACCAGAGTTTTTAGGAGTTCTAATAGTGATTCTTTTAGTAATCATACCCATAATTCTAAGTAATATATGAATTTTTCTTGACTTATCATTATATTTTTTATTCTCCTATCAAAAACAATTAGCTAATCTAAGTACCCTCATCAGGCTATCTCATAATGTTCTTAATTTTATTAGTTACATTATGATTTTTAGTTTAGTCATTACTTGGTTTTATGCTTTAAATAGAATTATCTGTACATATGTATCCATTAATTACAGTTATTCTTACAATTGAAATATTGTCACTCCAGCTTTTTATTCACATCTTCTTTACTGTCACCTTTTGAATTCTGTCAAGAATAGCTTGATCTCTACAATCACAACACCAATAACATTTCATGTTCTATTTGCAGCCATAATTTAATACTGCTTAAATTGATTCTTGAGGCTGAATAAACAGCATTGCCATTATTACAGCTGTGTAACTGCTGTCCAATGAAGACCAGTATGCCAGTCTAAGATGCCATTTTAATCTCCACATCCCCAGTGCCACATAACCCGAACTACCTAAGAACAATGCTGCTTGAATCCAAAACAGATGTACTTTTTGTGTACTTGTTTCAAAATAGCCTGAAATCATACTATATTTTACTTTGTTTCATAAATTAACCATGGCTTTTTAGTATAACTCTTTATTTTTTTTCTAGAATTTCTCATTTTCATAAATGAGAGAATAAATACATGCATTCCTCAGCATAGCATGAAAAATCCTTAGTTCTTACCAGAAACAGTGGCACAAACCTATAATTGTAGGATGACACAGGGTAGCCTTGGCAACTTAGTGGAACCTTGTTTCAAAATAAAAATAAATAAATAAAAAGGGCTGACGATATAGCTCAGTGGTAAAGCATCCTTGGGCTCAATCCCTGGTGCCAAAAATAATTACTTTCTTACAATTAATAAAAATCAAGAGGTGTTCTCTATTTACTTCATCTATTAGTGGAAATTTATCCCATTTAGGAAATTTTTCTGAGAGTCTATTGATTTTAGGATCTGATTTGAACCAGCTATACACAGGCCATTCTACTATTTGCTGCATTTCTAATTCAGTTTTTAGTCAGCTTCCTCCCCCTCTCTGCAGCCCTGACAACCTATGGTGTTTGCCTCATTCCTGTGGATTTGTCATGTAAATAGAAGATAGAATCATTAGGGAAATTTGAGTCTAACTGCTTTCCCTTAGCAGTTGCACTATTTCTCTTTGCTGCTTTTTACCTTTGTTTTCCTGGAGTACTACCTCAGATTTCCTCAGAGATGATACCTCAGAAATGAACTTCTTTATTGCTTTAAGAATTGCCTCATCTTTATTTTGCAATACACAATTGAGTACCAGTTTGATCAGAGATAGAACTGTAGGTCAGCTGCTTATACATCTGCTGTCAATGGAATTTGCTTTATTTTAGGATACTTATTTATTCTCATTGTTATGAGATTTCACAGGAATTTACGTATGTGTGATATTTTAGGACCCATCTTTTTTAGGTATTCCATGGCATCCATTTTATTTTGCTTGTATTTTTTTAAATCAAACAAAATAATTTATGACATTTTTTATCTTTCTCTTCATTGTTCTTGGTTATACCTTTTTTTACTTATCATATCATAAAATTCTCTTTGATATAGAGCTCTATGAGTTTTGACAAAAGTGTAAACAGGACAAATAGGATACAAAAATATTTACTCCATCGTCCCCAAATATTCCCCGCACAGCCTCTTTGTAGTCAACTTTTTCACCTATTCTCAGCCCATAACAATCTCTGATGTATTCCTCATTCTTATAGAATAGAATCCCTAGGAAGAGTCTTGAGTCTAACTTCTCTCCCTTAGCAAAATGCCTTTGGGATCCTCTGTGTTGCGTGTATTGCTAGTTTATTTTGTCGCTGTGTCCTCTTACACTGTATGGATGTACCAGAGTTTGTTCATTATTTCACCAGTTAAGAAACATTGGGTAATTTCTAGTTTGGGATAATTGTGAATAAAGCAGCTGTAAACATTCACCTATAAGTTGTATGAACATAGATTTTCATTTCATTTAGATAAATTCCTAAAGAGGAGGTTTGCTCTGTATATAATAAGCTTATGTTTGAATATATACAAATATATAAAACTACCACACTTAGTCTAAAGGCTGCAAGATTTTGTGTTCTTACCAGCTGTGCATGGATGTTCCAGTTGCCCAATTCCTTGCCAGCATTTATATTGTGCACTATTTTTAATCTTAAGTATTGTGTTGGTATGACATTATGATTTTAATTTTCATTTCTCTACTAATAATATTGAACTTCTATTCATGGGCTAAATAACCAACTGTATGTCTTTAACAAAGTATCTTTTCACATATTTCACACAGTTTATAACTGGTATTTTATTATTATTATTATTATTATTATTATTGAGTTAGAATATGTCTGTGTAATTCAGATACAGTTCCTTTGCGGAATTTGTACTATGCAAAAATTATCTCCAAGCCTGTTCCTTGTTTTCATTTGCTTAATAATGTCTCATAGAGTGAGTATTTCTTTATTTTTATGAAGTCCAATTTTCTTTAAGGATTGTGCTTTTAATGTCATAACTGAGATCTCATCACCTAATTCAAGGTCTTCGCAGTTTTCTCTTATACGTTCTTCTAGAATTCTTTATAGTTTTAAGTTTTACATTTAGTTCTGTGATCCATTTGGAGATTGGAGATTACAGCTGTAATGCTAGGGAACATTGTGTGTGCGCATGTGTGTGTATTTGCATTCAGATACATGGATGAAGTCTTTCGATAGGACTTTGGGAGGGTCAATGCTTCATTGTATTTTTGCATCAAGACTTTCAGTTTTAGAAGGGTAATGCTACTCTTAGTCTAAGGCAAATGTCCTTTTTTCCTTCAGATAATACTTGGATGTTCTCTTTATCAGAAGTGTTTTAAAATTTATGATGAAATACCCTAGCTTGAGACTCTTTCATTCAATGCACTAGGTACTCGGTGACATCAACAGATAAGATTTGTCAACAAAACAATATTGGCAGATGACATGGAATCAAGGAGGCTCTGGACCAGTATGTGCCATGCATTAATAGGAACAAAGAAGGGAGAAAAAGCAAAGGAGATGAATATAAGATGAATGAAAAGCTGGCAGTTGGAATAGCTGCATTAGATGATCAGCTATCTCAAAGAAACTTCCGGGCTTCCTCCTTAAAGAAATTAAACCATATTCTATGGGAGAACTACAGTAACTTGCGTCCACATTAGTGACTTAGGGCACATGGCTCTCCCTTCTAGTACTTGGCAGACAGAAGTATAGCACAAAATACTGTGTAGAACCTAAGCTAAAGGTTAGTTTCTGACTGGCCTACGCTCTGGTTAATATGGGCTCTATTTGAGGTGGAGAATGAGAGAATCATGGACTATGTAAATGTGATGGGATAGGAAGACAGAAGTAGTGACCAATTGCTCTTGGAGACTACCAATTTAAAGTGAGACAGGGCAGCATGACTATGGCTCAACTCTTGCCTCATTTATCTGCCCATTATGCAGCAGGTAGGCGGGAGGTGGGTCATTTGCTGACATTTCATATATTAACTTGTGAAATCTTACAATTGTGCATTACAATCATCTACTTAGTTTTCATCACATAACTTTAATTCCAATTGTTATTCAGTCTTTATTTGGGGATTTCTTCAAAGTTAGTGTTTTGTTTTTTTTTAACATGGGCAAATATTAAGATTCCTTACAAATGAATATCCATCGTATTTGTCCATGTCTCCTGTGTCCTTATCCCTCATTTCATTATCTGTTATAAGTCAGGTAGTCTCTTTTCAGGAGAAAGGAAAATAATGATAACTGGCTCAGAGGCAAAGATATCCCCAAACCCTCATCTATAGCAGTCTTTGAAATATACCAGCAGCAATGCAGGAGAACAAGGTGCTGGAAGGAGCCAAATCAGTCACCATCTTATCAATGATACTCAGAATAACACATTGACATTGGGGAAGAGGGACAGGGAGGCTTGGCATATTACAGACAAGTGGTATCAAATACTTCACTTTTTGCCTGAGTGCTTCTTAAGGAGGAAAAGCAGAAATGGAGCAGAGACTGGATGACCTTCCAGGATATATGGCTTCCTTTGCACTTTAGAGGATCACTTGATCTCCAGTATACATGCTCCTTTACTTTTGCCCTTTAATTCTCTATATCATCTTCTCTAAGAAGTCTACGGACTAGGACTGGGCTGCAAAATGTCTATTGCTAGTCTATCAGGAGGTAAGTACAAAAGTAAGAGTAAGAATTTTAAAATGCATAGAAATTTGATAATGCTGCAGTATTCAAGCACATGAATTTTGTATTTTATGTGCATTGATCCTTGACAATA
Source organism: Xerus rutilus (assembly GCA_028644305.1). Classification (NCBI taxonomy): domain Eukaryota; kingdom Metazoa; phylum Chordata; class Mammalia; order Rodentia; family Sciuridae; genus Xerus; species Xerus rutilus. The sequence continues at coordinate 49,657,455 of CM053412.1, read as the reverse complement.
AATAATACATTAGGATTCTTAAAACTAAAACTGGTCTATCAGAAATTCTGCTCAATAGACCATTATAAAAAGGTAGTACATTTCTCAAGCTATTTTAAAATTTGAAATGATCTTTTATATTTTCTCAAAGAGCATTTTTATGTTTAATTTTCCCATCATCACACCACACTTAGAAAAATTTTTAAAAGACAAAAATACTCTGCCAAAATGATTTCATGTCATTGTTATAATGACCAAACCCACTCAGTTTTTCCTTAGGCTATCGCCAGCTCAGGTGCAATGTTCAGTGAGAAATAGACTTCCTGCAGTTGATGGCTTGTTTTAGTCTTATCAAGATCATTTCAGGAGTAAAATGACCTTCAAAAGTCCCTCTTTTTCTTCTTCTTCTTCTTCTTGTTATTTTTCTCCTCTTTTAATTTTTCATTTTCTATTCTCTTGTTATTTCTCGTTATTAATTAAAAGAGCAAGTTGGCCATTTTGTAGGAATGGCCATTTTGCATTTGAAAGGAAATGAACCCCCAGTAATGTTGTCTTCCAAACTTTTGATTTCTGGCTTCTTTGGCAGTGCATTAATGCTGTGATTTTGTTGTTGTTATCATGCAGATTGCAGTTTATAGTGTCCCTCATCCTTGACTAAAATACTTCAGAGGCTCTCTGTTTCTAACTCCATCAAAGCTAAATCCATGTTGCCTGGGGAATCTGTGTGTGTGTGTGTGTGTGTGTGTGTGTGTTCGCGCACACGCATGTGCGCGTGCATTTGTAAGCTGCAGCAAACATGTATACAAGTGACAGAAACTTTTACATCTCAACAACTTGACCCTGTTGTTTTTCCTGAGAGAGACAAAGAGCACTGAGCACTGTGTTGGTGAGCAGAGCCGAAGGTGTTATATTGTGAAATAAAATTTCAAGAGCTGAGCTTTTGGAATATAAAATATTCACACTTATACGTGAAATCTTTTTCTGGATGCCTGTACCTTCCCAGAATGTCTAACATGAGAATTGTGCTGAAGTCTAAATTCTCTGAGGTCCTTTTTGTGACCAACTCATTATTCTGAACTTGTATATTATCAACTAGAAAGAAGAAAAAGAAATTGGCGGAATGTCAGGAGGCTTCATTTTAATTTAATACCTTCAACTAATTGCAAACAATATAAATATCTGCCACTGGTTCTAGACTTGATTGGAACAGGTGCCTGAGACTCCAACACTGAACAATCAGGAGGCCAAGGAAGGGGCATGGAGGAATGGTACCCTTTAAAAGTGTAATGCTTGCCAAGACTAGAGTCACATCTTGACACAGAACTTGTCCTGGTATGCTACAGTTCCCGGAGAGAATTTGCTGGTCTTGATTCATTGTTGGGGGGAGGGGGCAATTATGTCTCCATTAGTGCCAAGATCAGAAGCATACCCTACCAAGGACCTCAAAAATTAATGTTGGCATCTTTCCTTGTGCCCATTAAGAAACTGGTACATGCCATGGTGTGGTATAAATCCTTTTCTCTTCTTCTAGGGTTAATACAAAGTTTTGGGAAAGGGAAAGTTCCCAAAGCAGCCTGTCATCATGAAGGCCAAATTGCTCAGCGAAGACCTAAGGAGAAGATGAAGGGTGTTGAGGGTATCTGTGTCCTGATGGCTTGAAGCCACATGGAACTCTGGAGGTTCATTAACTCCTAACAAATACTTTTTAAAAAAATGTAATGCACTTTTCTTCGTTTTTTAGCATTAATTTAAAAAACTTTTTCATTTAAATTTATTTTTAAAATATACATAAAAATATGTACTTATGGGACACTACATGATGTTTCAGTTCATGAATATATGGATACATTGTGTAATATTTAAATCGGAGTAAGCATATCTAGCCCAGCAAACATTTATTTACTTATGGTGAAAATATTCAAAATATTTCTTTAGCTACAAAAAACAGATGAAATCCTGTCATTTACAACAACATGGATGAAACTGAAGATCATCATGTTCAGTGAGATAAGCCAGGAACAGAAAGCCAAGTACCACACCAACTTTTCCATAGGGAAAAATTCCTCCATTTATCACAAGACTAATTAAATAAAAATCCTCAAATTTCCAGTAAACTAGCAACATTTATTTAGAGCCTACCTCATATAGATCATCATGCTCGCACTGCAAAGGAAGTATTTCTATTAAATGTTCACATTCTTGCCAAAGCAACTCTTTTATAGGCTTATCATATATATAATTATCTCTTGTATCATAGTTAGCTGTTTTGATTTCTCATTCTCCCTCTGGACTGCACATTTCTTAAGGCCAAAGATAAAGTCTTACATATCTACGTATCCCCACCCCCAGTACAGTGTATCACAGCTTAGCTTTCTACCTAATAGAAACTCAAAGAATGCTGCCTAAAGTGAGATACTGAAGGGATAATAGATTGGTTCTCCACACTAGGTTCAGGTGGCATATATGACCATAGTTGAGAGACAGGTTTCATTATTAATTAACTCAGTTTGTCATTCCAAAGATATTTATTTTGCCCCTGCTATGTCAGAACTCTGAAAGATACTAAAGGATGTAGCTACAAAAAGGATGCAGATGGTACAGTCAATGCCCTTATGAGTCTGCACTTGAGGTTGTTTCCAAGACTCCATTGCCTTACTTCTCTGCTGCACCAGATGAGACTAGGCTATGGAATTAAGTTCCACTCATCTCATCCTCATTTCCTAACATACATCTGCACTCATTCCCAGGATTACTGTTTGGTTGCTGACAGAGGGGAGAGTAGGAGTATTTGATTGCCACAATTTAGCTTAACTTCTTTTACATTAAACTATAATGTATGCAATGACAAAAATCACTGAATTGTGTTAACAATAGATGAGTCTTTGCAAGAGGTGGGTATACTTAGAGACAACACAATAGATAAAACTACAATAATAAAACACCAGAGGATAAAAGACTGGGAAAAATGAACAGCTGGGCATAGTGGTGCATGCCTGTAATCCCAGTGACTCAGTAAGGCAGGAAGATCACACATTCAAGGTCAGTCTTGTCAATTTAGTGGGACTCTGTTTCAAAATATAAAAAGAGCTGGGGAGGTAGATCAGTGGCGGAGCACCCCAGTATTAGGGTGAAAAAAAAAGAACAGAATATTGGTAAACTGTAGGACAAATGCAAATGCCAAAATATTTGTATAATTGGATTCCCTAAAAGAAAAAAAATAAGGACTTAAAAAAATAGAAGAAATTTCCAATTTTGAGTAAAATGATAAAAACACAAATGTAAGCACTTCAAACAATTCCAAGAGCAATTAGTATAAAGTATTCCCCATCAAAATACATCATATTTACATTTCTTAAAACCAGTAGTAAAGAGAAAATTTGAAACACACACACACACACAAACATACACACAGGAAAAAGCCACAATAAACAGATAGGAAGAAAGAAAAAGATGGCAGCAAACATCTTCTATGAAAAAATAGAAGTCAAAAATCAGTGGAACAGTGGCTTTTCAATACCAAAAGAAAAATCTAGAATTCATTACCCCACAAGATATCTTCCAAAATAGAGATTTTTGCAGACATACAAAAGCTGAAAAAATTCATTGTTATTTTTTCTTCACTAAAAGTATGTTAAAAGAAGTTTCTTTCCCTGTGTGGTGGTGCATACCTGTAATCCCAATGGCTCAGGAAGCTGAGGCAGGAGGATCATGAGTTCAAAGCCAGTCTCAGCAACTTTGTGAGGCATTAAGCAACTCAGTGAGACCCTGTCTCTAAAAAAAAATGAAAAAAGGGCCGGAGATGTGGCTCAGTGGTTGAGTGCCCCTGAGTTCCATCTCCAATACCAAAACAAAACAAAAAAAAGTTTTCAAGCAGAAGAAAAATTACACTTGGAAGTAAAATGTATCTGCAAGTATCTACATGGATACAAAGTAATTTTCTTGTTCCTTTCATTTCTTTAAAAGATATTGAGGCCAAGAAAATAACATTACATTGTGAAGTTCATAGCCTACAAGCAATTCAATGTTTGGCAACAGTAGCACAAAAACTTAGAGGAAGAAATGGAAAATTACAATTAGAAGATCCTTTTTACTATACATAGTATAGTATATGATCACTTATAGCTAGACTATGATAAGTTGAATTTGGATATTTAAAGGAACATAAAATAATAGTAGTTTGTATAGCTAATTAATCAAAAAAGATAGAAAGTTGAATAATAAAATATATTAAAATATTTCAAAGAAAAGTGGACCAAGAAAACAAAATTTAGAAAAATGGAAATGAAATAGCAAGATTATAAATATAAAAATCTAACCACATAGATAATCACACCAAAAAAATGACATTTCTAAATAAAAGGCAGGGAATTCCAGATTGAATAACAAAATAAGACTCAAATACATTCTACCTACAAGTAACCCACTTTAAACCTAAAATCATAAATACATTTGCAATAAAAGGATAGAAAAAGATATTCCAGCATAACTTTAATAAAAAAAATCAACCCTTCCCCCTCAAAACCAGAGTGTCTCTATAAATGCTAAACAGTATACACTGCAGAACAAATAAATGTCAGGAATAAAGACGGTTATTTGATAATAAATGGGTCAAGTAACCAAGAGTATGTAATCAACTTAAACTTTGTTCACATAATAAACTTTGTTCACATAATAGAAGAGCTTGAAAATAACCAAAAGAAAATCAAAGAAAAATAAACGTATTTACAATAAAAGTTGGTGATTTCTCCTTTTCCAGTAATTGAAAGAATAATTAGACAAGAAGTCAGTAAAGTCATTGAAGATTTCATCAACCAATTTTCTCTAATTGGAAGAGTGATGTACATATTCTTTAATTTAAATTATACATAAAGCATTTATCAAAATGGATCATACTCTAGTCCATAAAACATTGTCAATAAATTTAACACTGTTTTATAGTATGCTGAAAAGATTTAATTTATAGTGTATTCTTTGACCACTATGAACACAAATTAGAAATCAATAGCCGAATTCATGTAGACAAGCTAGGCATGGTGGTGAATGCCTCTAATCCCAGCTTCCAGAGGCTGAATGATGTGTATTGCAAGTTTGAGGCCAGTCTCAGCAACTTAACAAGATTCTGTCTCGAAATAAAAAATAAAAAGAACTGAGGATGTAACTCAGTGGTAAAGCGCACTTGGGCTCACTCCTCAGTACCGAAGAAGGAGGAGGAGGAGGAGGAGGAGGAGGAGGAGGAGAAGGAAAAGAAGAAGAGAAGAAGAGGAGGGGGGAGGGAGGAAAGAAAAAGAAAAAAAATTTGTCCAGAAAATCCCCAAGTAAGTGAATATCAATTTAATGAGAGACAGAAAAAATAGTACTTGGATTTTTTTTTTTTTTTTTCCAGCCAGGAGATCTTTATTCACAGGGTGGGCGCCCAGGAGGAGGAAGGAAGAAAAAGGGCAGAGGGGACGTGGGTCAGGGAATTTATAGGGCCCGCTACAAAATGCATGGCAAACTATGGACTGGTCACTTCAAAAATGGCGCGATAGATAAGTGGCAGTGATCTTTTTTTTTTTTTTTTTTTTAGTTGTAGATGGACACAATGTCTTTATTTTACTGCTTTGTATGTGGTGCTGAGGATCGAACCCACACCACACGCATGAGAGGCAAGCACTCTATCGCTGAGCTACAATCCCAGCCTGCAGCGACCTTCTTTGATGTGACTAAAAAGGTAACCTGAGTGGCCAGGCTTTGTTCTCCCGAGTGGAAGATTCCTAGAGAGGAACTGCCTGGGGCAGGGGCTGCTTTAGGCTTTTAGGGAAATGATGCTAAAACTGAGTGCAAAGGGGCTGTTCTTTACCTTACATTCCCCCGTTTTTGGTTTTATAAGGATGGGAACATGGTACTGGGCATTGAATCCTGGGGCATGTTACCACTGAGATGCATCTCCACTCCCTCCAATTTTTTAAAATTTTATTTTAAGAGGAGAGTCTAGCTAAATTGCCTAGGCTGACCTCAAACTTTTAATCCTCCTGACTCAGCCTCCCAAGTAGCTGGGAGTATTGGCATGGGTCACTGTGCCCAGCTTTTGATAAATTTTTATTGTAATATACAAAATTGGAAAAGAAAAAAGTTTCAAAATCAATATTCGATGGCCTGATCTTTCATATCAAGATGCTTCAAAAAATAAGAGCAAGCAAAAGGTAAAGTGAGCAATATAGAAAGCAATAGAAAAAATCAATGACTCCAGAAGCTGACTCTTTAAGTTCACTAAAATTGATAAATTTCTATTCTGCCTAATCAAGAATAAAAAGAAGAGACCCAAATCACCCAAATCAGAAATTAAGTAAATGACCACTATAGACTTTATAGATACTGAGGTTAATAAAAGAATATATAACAAGTTTACATCAAAAAATTTGAAAACTGAGACAAATTGAAGTATACGCCTTACCAGAGATCAATCAAAAATGAATAAATAGCCCAATATCTATTACTCTCATTGAATTTTTACTTCACAAAGAAATCTCCAGGACCAGATATGACTTAACCTGAAAGTTTTGCCAAACACTTAGAGAAGAAATAACACCACTTTTTCACAAACTCTCAGAAAATTGAAAAAAGGCCTTTCTATAAGGCTGGTTTAATCTTGATGCCAGAAAAAGATATTTTAGAAAAACAAAAAAAAGAAAAGAAATTTCAGGTCAACATGCCTCATGAATGTAAATGAAAACATATAATAAAATTACAAATTGTATCAAATAAAATCATTTTAGCAAATAAAAATACAGCAAAAGGTTAATACATGATAACCAAATGGGGTTGATCATAGAAAAGCAGGTTTGGTTTAAACTTTCTATAATCATTCAGTGCAATTCACCATTAACAGATTAAAAAGACAAAAAATACATATGATCTTGTCAATAGATATAGAGAAATCAACTGATAAACTACAATATCCCTTACTGATAAAAACTTTGAGCAAATCGGCAATTGAAACTTCTGAATAAAGCTTCCTGATAAAGCTCATCCATGAACACACTATAACTAATGTCATAATCAATGAAACAATGAATGTTTCCCTGATAAGTTTAGGAAGGTCAAGGATGCCTACTTTGATTATTGTGTTCTTATTTCTCTGCCATCTCAAATACTGTACACAAATAAAATTGCTTTTTTCTTACTAACTCAAGATAATCATTAAGTATGATAACCACATTTTGGAGCCATCATATAGACATAATTAAGCCTGCTTATCCGAACAAATAGCCCCAGGTTCCTATAATTTGTAAAATATTATTTCAGCTTTTTACTTGTTTTCAGTAATTTTAATTATCAAAATTCATGTCTTTTGATTTATTGCTTTAAGTCTATCACAAAAATAAAATCCTTATTCCATTGTTAAAAGTCAATCAAAGTTACAGGAAATTACTTGTGTTGTGAAGACACAAGCTTTAAGGTAAAAAAATCCAGATTCAAATTATGTCACTTAACTGGTTGTGGATTCCAGAAAATTTATTCAACTCAACCATAATGAAAAGGGCACTCATAGATTTGGTTGGGAGAATAAATAAAATACCATATATGCAATCTCAATTATACAGTAGACACTCCAAAATGTGATTCTTCACTGTGTTAAATGAATGAACTCTAGTTCTGTAGTTGATAAACCCTCAATTCTACATTTTTGTTTTGTTTTTTTGGCACCGGGGATTGAACTCAGGGGCACTCGACAACTGAGCCACATCCCCAGCCCTATTTTGTGTTTTATGTAGAGACAGGGTCTCACTGAGTTACTTAGCACCTTGCCATTGCTGAGGCTGGCTTTGAACTCGCGATTCTCCTGTCTCAGCCTTCCAAAGTGCTGGGATTACAGGCGTGAGCCTCCGTGACCGGCAGTTCCATGGTTTTAACCAGGGAACAGAATGGTATGGTCAGAACTGTCAGATAATTAGAAAGAGCAGAATGCCTTTGTGCCCAGAAAAGAGTGGAAATTTAGTTTGGGGGAACACAGAGTATACTTCTGCCACATTCCATGTGTAAATTAAGAATGGCTTGAGGGACACACAGAAGAGCTTTAGTGGATAGCCTTAGCAATACTGATGTGTTGTGCAGAGCCCATTTGGAGCTGTATTTCAGAGACCTCACGTTGTGGCTGTCTCTATCTCTGACAATGGCCTACATTCTCCCTGGAATGGTGTATTCCTTGCTTTACTATCAAAACTTCTAGCTCTCGTGTAATCATACATGTATATAGGGCAAAATGTGACTCTGCACCATGTACAGCCAGAGGAATGAGAAATTGTGCTCAATTTGTGGACAATGTATCAAATTTCATTCTACTGTCATGTATAACTAATTAATACAAATTAAAACAAACCAACAAAAAAACAAAAAAGCATGCGGATGTAGTTAAAGCTTATTTCCAAGGCAAATTTTGCTTTTGTGCATTGTTTTACTGTGAGTAGAAAAAAATTGGCCAAAAAGATTATTTGAAGAAACAAAGAAATTGACCAATAAGTTTGTCTTCTGTTAATAAATATTTACTTTAACTGCCTTAAAAAAACCTGTAACTTCTAGTACTTCTTTTAAAAGAATATATATTGAAAGTAACCCTGTATGTGTCACTGTTAAAAGAAATGAATGTCAAAAAATTCTAAAGTTGATCTATCTATCTATCTATCTATCTATCTATCTATCTATCTATCAACTTCTCACTCTCAGGATGGTTGGCATTGTCCCTGAAATGTATATTTCTTACTTTCCTCCAAAAGATACCTCTCTTTTGAGATAGCCTCCATTCTCCTTTGAATGTGTATCTGCTTTCCTAAACAAATCTGTGTCTCTGAAAAAAGAGACACACTTTACTAATATTATCCCATCAATTTTCTGCTCTAGAATGAAGCATTCTTTGAGATAGAAGACACGATAGCATGTAGCCCCCCACCCCCAGTATTGAATAGAGTGAAAACAGACTATGGTTGTTGTTTTTCAAAAGGATGGAAAAATAGAAGCAGAATCTCTTTAAAAATCCGTAGGAAATCTACCTCAGTCTCTCTTGTATCCCAGGCATGAATATACACACCTTAGTTTTTAATATGCCTTGAAAATGTTAGTATCAGATGGGTATATCAATGTTAATAATAGATGTCTGGGGGCTATGCTTCTGAGAATTCAATAAATTATATCTTCTAACAAATTTGTATCTAAAGAATCTGGCTCTTAGGAGAGTATATGCCTTATCCAGGTATTCTTACAATCACTGGAAATTCACTGCTGATTTTCCTGAACTGTTTATTCTTTCACTGAAAATGAAAGAGACTTTCCGTTTAAACCCACTGTATACAACAATGAATAAATACAAAATAGAATTCCATTCCAGTGTGCATTGCTCATTGCTGGTTTTGTTGTTGGTTTATGTTAATTTCAGGTCATTCCAATATTATGAATTTTTTTAGTCTAGATTCTCTTATTTAATGAGAGCCATGTTTATAATAGTATTTCCCCTCTGACAGATTGAAGGTATGTTCATCCTATGTAAAAAACTTAAATGAAAACTGAAATTGAAAAAAATAGTCAAATTAAGTGTAATGTAAAAACAGGTTATTAAGATTAATAGTGAAATTATTCTTTAGCTGGCTGTATATGTGGCATGCAAAATTAAAGGTCAAATCCTAATCCTGTTATTTGTTTTTAAGCAGTTTTTCTTAATGGAGTCTGTCAAGAACATTTATGTCTCTGGAAAAATTAGAATACTACATAATTACAAGAGATTTCTGGAATGGGTAAGCTGTCTTGCTAAACTAAAATGCTTAAAGGAGAATTCATAACAGTACTTCTTATTTATTTATTTATAGTTTATTTATTCTATTTAGGTTTACATGATAGCAGAGTGCATTTTGATTCATTGTACACAGATGGAGAACAACTTTTCGTATCTCTGGTTGTATGTGATGTAGAATCACAACATACATGCAGACATACATAAGGCTAGGCTATTCTAGACACAAAAATCTGGATATGTTCCTTCTCCAAATTTCTGCAATTACACACTGATTTATTTTTGTTAGTCATCAGGATACTCTGCCTTTTTCTCCCTCTTTTATCACTTCCTATGCTGATATATAGTTGCCCCAGGGACATGTAACATCAGCAACACTCAGTAGGTGAATATATTTTTATCTGCACTTATTGTTATCGGGTTCCTTTATATTTGTGTTTAACTACAAACTATATCTAGCCTGTTAAAATTATTTTAATAAAGTTTTTTAATGTTGTATTTTTTAGACCTTTATTTTATATATTTATATGTGGTGCTCAGTATCAAACCCAATGCCTCACACACGCTAGGCAAGTACTCTACCACTGAGCTACAGCCCCAGCCCTCAATAAAGTTTTTAATATAGTATTCCCAAATGTTGAAAGTCACTCAGCCCTGATCACAGCCCTTTCTCTTCAGAGAGCTGGGCTTCAGCATTGGCCTCAGCTACCATCTTAGAGGTATGATAAAAGCAATTTAGGAGAGGTAGTGGGAAAGAAGGAAAACCAGGACACAATGGATGCACAGGAGTGTCTTGTGGAATTTTTAAAATATCAGTTATCAATAGTCTAAAATTATAAACAGAAATGAAAGAAATAGGAAGTACAAAGTGATCTTTTCTTGGGAAAATGAGGCTGCTTTTGTCAGAACAAAGCCAGATTGCAGCAACGTGCAGGGTTCAAGCCATGTTACAACAGGCTGAAGAGTAAATGGGAGTGGGAGGATGTAGACAAGAAGAGGAGAGAGTGCATGTTGATTAACCTATAAACAAGAATGTCAAGAAACAAAAGACAGGGTAAGGCAGAAGTTAATCCATTGTGTTTCAGTATTAACATCTTTAATAAAAAATGTGAAAGCATAAAGCAAAAATGTTCACTGAAAACCATTTGAGCCTAATAAGATCATTGCTTTTCACTAGACTGGCTATTGTAAAGAAAAAAAGAACTAAACAGGGATATCTTCATCTGTCTCTCCTCAAGTTTTGTTGTTGTTACTTGTTTTTGTTTAGCATGAAAAAGGAAACTCCTATTTATTAAACTTGATGAGGGATGGGTTTTAAAATTTGACTACAGTTTGTATTGCATCATACATAAGCTTCTATTAAGTGGTATTAAGATATATGCTGATATACAAAGTATTCTCAAAGCAATTCAGGTGAATTGAGTTCAAAAAATATGTATTGATTATCTATTGAGAGGAAATTTCTATGCTAGGTATTGGAAATCTAAGTAGGGATAAATATAGTCTCAAAATATAACCTGAATATAACCTGAAATTGTAAACACAATGTGGTAAGAAGTAAGACAGTGGTAGATGCAATAAACACTGGCAACACTTATTTCAACCTAGAGATTTAAGCACATGGTTTACTAAAGCCAGCCTTGAAGGATAAATAAATGGGTGAGAAAAAGGAGTTGGATGGGGGAGTGAGAGAGGAGACATTGAAAAAGACAAGTATGACAGCTACAGATGTATTACAAAGCATGTTACATGAATGGTATTATAAACAAAAATTTGACTTATGGAGCATAATGTACAGATCATGGGAGGAAAGACTGAAGAAGGAGGTTAAAGCAAGTATATGCAGAGGCTCATATGTCATAGGGACTCAAACTTTACATGTATGTAATGATTATTATTAAAGGTTCTAATGCATTAGAATAACAGAGTTGCATGTTTAGATCACTGTTGCTGTGATGAAGAAGGGGTGAAACTGTGAAAGAGAAAACAAATTAGGAGGATATTATTCATGATGGAGGGGAGATAATGCAGGACTAATAGGACTATATAATGAAAATGGAAATAGAGCACGTGTTCAAGACCCATTCAAATGGTGAAGTAAGTCAACAGTGTTTGATGATGGGCTGGAGGTATGTGCAGAATTCAAAGATAACAGTTTCTGATATTGATCACTTGATGAATGACATTGCCATGAATCCATGTGACTTGAAGTGGAATAAATTTAAATGGAGGGGAAAGGCAGAAAAGCTGGTGAGTTCAATTTGCACCTGGTAAGTTCACCAGTTCAATGTTACTGAAAAATAAGAGAATGGATGAGAATGTTCTATTAATGCAGAATAAACATGTATGTCTTTCACATTTACTATTCAGATTGCCTCTAGAGCTCTTCTGTTACAGATATGCTTAATTTTAATGGGAGTTGACCTGTTTGACCATGTGGTGGTCTTGGAGGTGGAAGCCATAATTTTGAATTAACCAGAAAATTGGAAGCTCCTGGACAGGAACCCTGTCAGTGGTTTCCAAATTTCTCTTCTTACCATATTGTTTGCTGATTATGCCAGCTTTCATTTAACTTCTCCAGGAGTACATACACTTTTCTGATGTCTTCTATAGTGAGGACTTTCATGCTACCTACTACCTGCTACCAATAGTGTGTTTGGGGGAAGGAGAGTGGTCCCAAGGGTCTATAATCTGTCTGTATTAGTTTCCTATGGCTGCTGTTAGTAATTACTATAAACTTGGCTCAGAGCAATGCAAATTTATCATTGTACAGCTCTCCTGCTTCAGTGTGCTAAAATCAAGATATAAGCAGACTGGTCCTCCATGTGGAGGCTCTAGAGGACAATCATTTCCATACCTTTCCTATCTTCCAGAAACCACCTATATTCCTCATGACCACTCTCCATCTTCAAAGTGTATTATTTCAACCTCTACTTCCATCATCCGCTGGGTTTTTTCTTTTTTGTCCTGACTTTAACCTTCTTGCTCATCTCTTATTAGGACTCTTGTCTCTATAAAGATCCATCAGGGTCATAGATGATAGTCTCCTCATCTTAAAGATTTCGATTTAATCACATCTACAAGGTCCTTTTTGCCATGTAAAGTAACATTCCTGGTTCTAAGAATTAGGACTTGGATATCTTTTCTTGGCCTTTCCACAGCTACCAGATTGCCATTGTGGAAATGAGTACAACAGACCAGCCCTTATATTAGTGCATACAGAAACTCTGCTTGTATAAATAAGGTAACCAGTTATGTGATAGATACATAAACAGCATTTAAAAATGCCTTAACTAAAAACAAGCATATGAATAACAACAACAACAGAAAAGAAGTGCCACGAGTTTTCCTTAGGCAATATCATTGTTTGCTTCCATTTAACTCTAAGAATTATAATGTAAATTTCATAGCCAGTCAATGTAACAGATTTTATCATTTTAAAAAAGCCCTCATAAAAAAACCTTCCTTATCAAATACTTCCCCACCTATTACCTTGCTGATCTTATTTTGAGGAATTATCTATCTCCAGTCATGTGTGTATCAGATGCCTGCCTTCCATCCTGGAAACTAAGGAATTAAATGTTTCCTCTCCCCATTCTGGTGCAGCCAGGCAGTTAGTGCCTGTAGGAAGCTTGGTCATTCAAATGCTCAACACTGTCATTTTAAATCTATCCAGCAATTGTTGATTAGGAGAAACAATTGGCGTTTACTTGAGTTGAGTGTGTAGTACCAAACTAAATTGTTTGTCTTCCGGTTTCCTGGACTGCCAGTATTCTCTCAAATGTTGACTATTTCTGCTTTCCAACCTTGTTTTTAATTCTGGAAGCTTTCTATATATTTTCAATAAATTAACTTAAGGTAGCGAAATTTAGTTTCTGTCACTTACAAAAATCCTAAATATAGTAGTATTATATAGGTGTTATTGTAACTCAGTTAAATCTACCATAACAATTTTGTAAGAAAATTGATTTTTCCACTTCAGCTTATTTTATTCACTAAAGGCATCTGAGTCAGGACTTGACAATTATATTGACCTTCTTAATTGTGCCATGTCATTAAAAATTCTGTGGATTCAATATATTTATAAATATGGACAGGCAAGGTAGTTGTCTTTTTCAAATTATGAAAATTATTGGCTATGTCAGTATTTTGCTTCATGGAGCCTGATTTGAAGTCTGTGTTCCCACATAGTAATTATTGAATTGGCTGCAGTTGTCTTTTAGAACATTTAAAGCACTGGTGATCATGATACTACAATGCTGAGAATTTACCTCCAGTTAGTGGTTTAATGATTCTTTTCCTCTTTAATGGAAAATCACTCAGTGAAATTATGGAAAAGAAATTATTTATCTGAGTCATATTTTTATGGAAACTGTTTTTCACTTCTATGCATTTTTAGCAGTGTTTTCTTTAAAAAGAATATTCTATTAATATTTATAATTAGCACATAAAACAGATGCTAAATCTTATGCTATAACTTTATGGGTACAATTACATAAAGAAGATTATATACTTTTTGGCATAATGTTCTCTCTGGGAGCTGTAGGATAAAGGGCATGCTCCAGGAAGATGGCATTTCATTTTTGAGTGGAGGGAAACAAAGAAGATGGTGATGAAACATGATTATTTTAACTATATGAACATACAATGTTAACACTAATGAATACTTACTTCATGTAATACTTAAGTGACTAGAACAGGAACTCAATACATGTTTAACTGATTGACTTCTCTTTGACCCGCTTCTCAATTCACCTGTTCACACTATTATTCCTATTCTTTCTTTGAGGAAAGGAGGGTTCTTTCCGTTTTTAGAGCGCGAAGGGGCTTGGTGCTGAGCCTCTGTGTAGGGTCTGACTTCCAATGACCTTGGGACAGATAGCGCAGAGTTTACTGAGGTCAGAGGCCAGGAGCAAAAGAGATGGCTTTTCTAATTGTCTTTACGCCAAAACCAAGATGAACTGCTGGAATATACATTGTGTAATCTAATCCACACAACCTCCCAAGAGCCCTGGTTGTAGGGATGAGGAAATCGAGGCTGCAGCGAATAACTGAAAGTGATGGTGCTGGATTTGAAGTCGGTCGCCAGTGATGTGTGTCTGAGGCTTTCTACTACCCTTTCTTCTTTTATGGCGATTACCTCTTCAAAAATTTATAGTATGGACCCCGAGGACAGAGAGGAACAGTTTGCAAACCGTTTGCCCACTAACTTGACTTCCTGTGATAGTGAGTGTGATAAGCCCCACTTCCCCTCCTTAAAAAGACAGGGCTAGGAACAAGGCGGGCAAGACAGGAGCGGAAGGTTTAATTCTCCAAAGATGCTGCGCAAGGGAGCAATTATTTCCATAGGTCACGCCCACTAGAGGGTGGCCGCCTCTCTTTTCCATCCCGGGCTTGTAAGGCTTTCCCCTCAGTGTGGTGGGGGAGTACGTCCCACCCGAAGGCTGAGCGGGTAGCACCCCCGCGGCCGAGAGCGCGCTCCGGGAGACGCCGGCGCCTCCCTGTGGCCTCGGCGCACGTGCCTGGGCTGGGGCCAGAGCTAGTGGCCGCGCAGTAGTAGCTGGGGCGGGTGGGAGCGGCTGGCTCCGGGCCGCGGCCGCCGCCCGCCCGCCGGCTCCGGTGGTTGGGCGGAGGAAGCGCGGGACTCCTCCTCCCCACCGTATTAACATGCACCCAGGGGCGGGTGTCCAGCCCAGCTTCGCCGCCCCAGCCCGCCGCGTCCCGGCGCTCAGCCTCCGCGCCAGAGGCGAGCGCTGCGCTCCGGGCGCCGCAATCCCTAGGACACGGCCTCGCCGACACCTTCCGCCCGCGGGAATCGGCAGTATCAGCGGCGCGAGCGGACGCAGCTGCCTCAGCTCCTTTCTCGGGTCCTTCCAATCCCCTCGCTGAGAGCCGGTCCCGGCCGAGGGGCCACCCCTCTCGTCCTTCTCTGAGGCTCGCGGGCCCGACGGACGGACTCAGCAAGCAAGGGCCCGACTGCGGGCAGCGGCAAGGTAACGCTAGGCTGCGCCGCGGGACTGGGGCGTGCGCGGCGGCGGCAGTGGCGGCGCGCTGGGTGGCTCCTGTCCGTCGCCCGCCGCCGCCGCGAGGTCGCCGCTGCTCTCGCCCGCGGAAGGACTGCGGGCTGGGATCCTTTCGCTACTCTCCGCGCTTCTGCTTACCCTTCCCTTACCCGGGGCGCACTCCCGGGCCCCTTGGGGACTCCAGCATCCCGGGGGCCGGCGTGCCCTTCTCCAGGAGTGCGGTCCTCGCAGCTCCATCAGGAACCCCAAGAAGGGACAGATTTCTAATTGCGACAGGGTCCCGGAAGGGGGAGGGGAGGAGAACCCAGTCCTCAGTCTCCGTCATCTTCAGAATGACCAAAATCTCATCCCCCACCCCATCCCCTGAAGCACCTTTCAGGGGAGGAGTGGGCTGGCTGCTCACTGCCGGCGGGTTTCGACAGGTTCCTGGGTCGTTTGCAAAGCAAGTTGTTGCACTTGCTTTTTGGGTGACATTTTGTAATGAACTGTGAAGAGAGACCCCTCCCTCGTGCGACAGAGAGGGGAGGGGGAGAGAAGGAGAACAGAGACACAAAGACTGAGAGGCACAGAGAGATATCGAGATACACATAGAGATACGCACACAGAGAACGAGATCCAAGGAGGAGGTCACTGGAGAGTCGCCCCCTACCCGCTGCCCAGGCCAGATGCCTGCACATCGCGTGGCGGGCGTTGAGACCCGGTATTCAGCTAATTGAATTGAGTGGGGCTGGAACTGAGACCAAAAAGGGACCTCTCCTCAGGGCTGGGGGAGATAACAAATTGCACTTTATTGAGGGGCGGCTGCAGCTGCAGGAGGGACCTTCGGGGGCCAAGCGGTGATGAAGACCCTGCATTCAGGACTCGCGAAAGCGAGAGGTTCCTACTTCCCAGTGTGGCCCCCGGAGGCTGTGGGAAGGGGCGGCAGGCGGCTCCGGTGCGGGTGCCAGGGACGCTAAGCGCCTGTGCTCTAGCGCCGCTCGCGCCTCGGGCGGCCGGGCTCGCCCTTCGCGCGGCCAGTAGCGCTGCGGAATTTTGTGTCCTAGAAGGGGAGGGCAGGAGGAGGGGAAGGGGTTGGAGGTGGCAAGGCGGCAAGGACAGGGGCGCTGGTGGATGAGATATTACATCTTTTATGGATCCAGGAAAGACTCAATTCCTCACTGTGATAGAGAGTGAGACGGGGGCTCCTGGGTGAGGGAGGTGGATGCTCCCTACCGACCGGCATAGCACCTGAAGTTATGGAATTACAATGAGGAAAGACATGTAATAAAAGTAACAAAGGGATCTTTAGTTTTTATGGTCTTCATGAATGACTTCGTAGAAAGTGGCGATGGATCGATCTCACAGTAGACACAGGAATCGGGGAATGCTTAGAACTAGGGAAGCGATTTTAGAACTACAGGCAAACATCTTGCAAATTATTATTATCATTTTTTTTAAACCAGGAAGGAGCTATTCCAAAAAGAAGCCTTTTGACAGTTATTTGTAACCCAATTTCAGTTTCAGGAAGCAGCTTTTTATTGGCCTAGGTCATTTTTGCATACATAGCATTACTTTTTATTCCAGCTTGAATAAAAATGTCATGGAGGCAAGAAATGTTACAAGTGTCCTAATTTGCATTATATGAAAAGTAGAGTTTCTTTGCTTAAGTTTTTAAAAAGGAAATTCAATATATAAAGATATATTGCATATATCTTTGTAATGTGTGTAAAATTTTTAAAAATCTCTCCTTGGATCAGAAAATTCATGCTTTGACTTGAAACAAATTTGATAGAAATCCCGGGTCAATAGTTTTGCTTTTTTAAGTGCATTTTAATTATACAGAATAATGAGTTTCATTGTGGCATAGTCTTACATGCATATACCACACTTTGATCTCATACCCCATTACTCTTTCTGCCCCTCCCTGCCCTTCTTTTCCTCTTCTGTAGTCAAATAGCTTTGTTCTTAATTTCTTTGGATTTAGTAGAGTTTAAAGTTGCCAGAGTGAAGTTACTACTTTGAAATATTCCTAGTTCCAGATAGAAAATTTTGTAGCTGCTTTTAAAGAAAACTGACATGCTTAAGAGAAAATTTTGGTTACCTTGTATGCAATGAAACAAAACAAAACAAAACTTTAAGATACTTGGAAATGTAGTCTGTTTTGAAAAATTTAGATCTATCTCTCCATTTCTCTGTATTTTACTCTAAGATTAGTTTGTCAAAAATACCTTAAAAATTCAGGCAATATAATATTGGCAAAATGAACTTGTCAACAGATACTTTTAAAATTACAAAGTGATTTTCTGACAAAGTTCTTCAAATTACATTTCAGCAATTGAGCTTTTGGGGAATGATATGAGCATTAGTTTTCCCTGTGAGAATTTTTTTTTTTTTTTGGGCTTAGCATCTTTAATTTTTCCTTCAAGATAAATTTTGTTCTGACAGGATTAAAATTTCAATAAATCATATTAATAATTATTCAAAGTAAATGAAAACAAGACCTTCCCAAATATTGGGTAGCCCACATACAGAAATAGTCCAAAACTGTAATATGCTACTTTCTAAATACTTACAAGCTTATAAGTCATGTGGTATCAAATTTGGAAATAGAAGCTGCATGCATTTTGATCTTCTAGTAGATATGTATGCCTTTATTCCATATGCTTATCTAGATCTTTTAAATATAAAAACAAAACTGGGAAGAGGGGAACTTGTTTTACAAACTACGTAGACATAGGTAGAACAGTAGTAGTTTCAGCTAGAACTTAATTGAGACAAGTACCTTACTTTTACATAGCAACTCTTTTGAAAACAGTGTTTTGATTGCATATTATTTCAAATTCAGAAGAAATTATAAAATGCTACAAATGTGTATGTCTATAGTGAAATTTCTATGATCAACTCCAATTCATATGTTACCTTTGTGATCATTCCCATCCACTGTTCTGACCTTTATCAGAGGAAAGGGACTTGGTTTCCTCTTAGGAAGCATTTAATTGGAACCTTTTACTAAGATTTCATCTCTATAGAAATCACATTTACCTCTCTTTAATTTTGGGGAACAAGGTAGTTGTTAAGTTTCTTGTTTGGTTTCTTTTCTCCTTTTCTTTGGTGATTTTTTTTTTCTTGCTGATAGAACACCATTAAAACAGTAAGGCTAAAAGGACTCTTGAAAAATACTAGTTGTACCTCCCATACTTAAAATCTATGCCTATGTCTATGGTTTGTTAATCTTTTTGTACATTTTTTATTATTATATCATAAGAAGCCCCTTTGCTAGCATTGTAGAAAATCTTTGTGCTGCTAAGACCCTTGGAGGCTCAAAAGCACCCCCTGGCTTGCAGTGTCTCTTTTCCAGAAGATCCTAAGTGCTCACAATTCTCCTTTTTCCAAGAAAAGAATAATACAGTGGTCCTCCAAAGAGAATTTTCCTTTCTTTTTAAATCATGGAGTATTTATAGCCTGATTCTTGTTATTTTCTGGTGAAGGTGACTTGTCTCCATGTTCCTAAAAAGATCTAAAATATTCTACCATGAAGATTTAGAAATCATCTTCCGATGCTCCAGTTTATTAAACATCCACAGATGATTGATTGTATGAGATATCAGGCACCAGCTCCTTTTCTTCAAACACACATCTGTTTGCCTTTATAATATGTTTTTGCTGCATCCTGGATTACCCTGCAGCATACACCCCACAGAGCAAGACATGTGGTTAAAAACAAACAAAAAAGGAGTGTTGATATAAGGTTCAAAAAGAGGGATGATTGCCCTTTGAGGTCTTCTACTCCTTATTCTGACTTCACAGAAGTTGGTGTTGTATACATGTGTTGAACCAATAATTTTATATCCTTTACTCCAGTGAATGGTGGAGATGGATAATCTATCAGATGATTTGAAACTGGGGCCACTTCCATCCTTTGTCGACTTAAGATTTTTCCTTGTTGGTGTTTATTATTTTCTCTTTCCTCTAGAAGTTAATGATTCTTGGGAAGCAAGTGACATCCCATTTAGGAAAACCAGCTCCCCCACAGGAAGCCCCATTTGATATCTTGTTAAGGTGAGAACCAGCGTAGCTAGGATATGATTGCCCATTTTATTTTTGGTTGCAAACTAGATATCAGTGCTCTGAATATACTATGAAGATGCAAACTCACCTTCCTCTCTCTTTCTTGAATTTGCCAGAAATGAAACTGTTCATTTTCAGATTCACTTATAGCTTGCTCATCTATTGTCATTAATTTCTCTATTTTCTCTCAGTGTTTCCATGTCAGATTTGTAAGCAACCACACAAAGGCAAACCATAAAGTGTGTAATTTGGAAATGCCCAATCTTACCAGGTTTCCTTAGCATTCAGCAGAATAGAGGTCTTGGTGAAGCCACAGATAAGCAATTAGAAGAGGAGAGTTGTGCTATGACTGGCTTATCACCCTAGCCTTGCATCTGAATTGCTGAACCGGGAGGGTTCAGGCATATTTATAGGGCTCCCTCAGGCGGCTTGTGGGAAGGTCTCTCTGGGCACATTTCCAGCTCTGCTGCCTTATTCTGTGACACGGTTTTGGCTAATTTGAAAACATCTGCTAGAGTAACTTCCTTGTTAATTCTACTACTGGTGAACATTTATGAATGTGTGATAGAAGAACTGGCATTAACCCTTACTCTAACCTCATGATTAATCCTCTTCCCTGGAGACCCTTTCCTTCTTGATTTCAGTTTCAGTAGAAATTCAGTGCGAAGTCTATTTCTGGACAAGAGTTATTCCTATTAGATTTACCTGAGATTTCTTTACAGAACACATGCTGCAGTTTCAGAGGAAATTGGCATTTGATCTTGTTCCAGGCTTTGCAAACAACTACTCTTTTGATGAGATTCATCACACTTCAGTAACATGGAAGCAAGGCCCGTTCACCCCCTTCAAAGCTATTTTCCTGTAGACATTAACCGAGAAGGCACTGTAACTTTCTCCTTCTTTCAGGGATTGCTTTCCAATTTAGAGTTGGGGAGAGGCAGCAGGGGAAATATTGAAACAGTAACACTTTTGAAAATGTATTGTGTGAACCCTTTCCTTGGCAATTCAGATGACAGGCGGGCGCCTTAATTCCAGCTTTTATGAAGTAGCATAAGAGGTCTTTTTCTACTTCTCCTTGGAACACTGTATCTTACATTGTTTCCTCTTTCCAAGACCTCAACTGAAAAGTCATTTAATTACTCTCTCTAGTTGAATGCAGTTTTAGTGCTTTATACTTTTTTCATGGTCCTTTTTGCAATAAATAAGGATGCGTTGTCTTGTGATAGTCTGATTGATAAGTTAACCTGCCACTTGTCAATCAGACCTTTGATGATAAGCAAGGGGCGTGGCTATGGGGTATATTTTGTATGTGGAGAGTGGAGTCTTTCTGCTTCAAGGCTGAAGGTCCTTTCTTCAGCCTTAAATCATCTGTGAGGAAAAGTGAGATTCAATGTGAACATGGCTCATGCTTTTATAAACTACAGTAGGAAATAATTTCTCTAGATTTACATGTCTTTATGGATAATTACAAATATTCTACTTTGATGATAAGAATACTAAGGGTTCTAGTATTGGGTATGTATATGGTATAAGTATGTGCAAACAAAAATATTTTTATCTCCCAGCTGCTTATTACTGTGGAGAACACAGAAGTCCAAGACATAGTTCAAATACTTGGGCAGCTTAAAATGCAGCCAAAAGGATAAGATTGAGATGTAGGAAGTGATGAGTAATGACGGGTAATCAAAGTAAACTAAGTGCTCAAGTGCATGGTCAAATCATACTTATTTTGGACTTTTCTGGAATGGTGGAACTTAACAACACATGAGGACTTATGAAATGCTTCCTAAACAGGAAGGTCTTATGTTGAATCTTCATGGATTGATAAGAATTAAATAGGAAGAAAAGATGACTTTCAGATACAGTCAAACATTTACAAAGATATGGAGATGAAGGTGAACTGGCATGTTCCTGGTCGGGGAGATGGTCCTATGTGCGTTTTATTAGACCTGGGGACATATCTGATTGAGAAGGATGGAGACACATTATGGAGGATGTGTCTAAGCCATATTAATGGCTATACAAGAGTGTTTAGTTTATGGGAGCTACTTATGGGTTTTGAATAGGCAGTGACATGAAAAAGTGGCTGCTTGGACTGATAGAAGTAGTTGAGTCCAAATTAGAACAAAGGAAATTCTTGCCCTAAGTGAGGTGTAAATCATTGAGAACCAGGTCTAAGGATGTAGACATGGGAAAACAAAAATATTTTGAAAACATTTCAAGTTATAGTTAACTATTTCTTTTCTCTTTCATCCAACACCTGTGTCACACACTATTTTCAATTCTTTATTATTAATTAAAAATTATTGTGAAATATTTTGAGGACACTAAAAAGTTAAATAATATTATAATAAACACCTACGTGTCTGCCACCCAGATTACCTCATTGCACATACTGTTGATACTTCCAGTGTACTATTTTTCCAAACATATCATCCCTCACTTGTACTCTGTACACTGAATTATGTGTTTGTCATTCTTGTCCATTTCCATAAACTTTGCTATGTATGTGTACTAAAGCAATGTAGTCTTATTTTGGTGTTTTAACAGTGAAGAACACAAAGAACAGGTTACCATTTCTACTTAGTCTGTGTTACGGTTTGGATGTGAGGTGTCCCCCAAAAGCTCACTGCTGAGACAATGCAAGAAGGTTTGGAGAAGAAATGATAGGGTCATACCCTTAACCTAATCAGTGGATTAATCCTGATGGGATTAATTGAGTGGTAACTGGAGGCAGTGGGGTGTGGCTGGAGGAAATGGTTGGTTGGGGGCGTGGCCATGGGGCATATATTTTGCATCTGGAGTGAGAAGTCTCTGCTTCATCATCATCATGTCAGCTGGTTCCCTATGCCACCCTCTTCTGCCATGATGTTCTGCCTCACCTCCAGCCCCGAGGTAGGGAGCGGGACTTCCATGGACGGAGACCTCCGAAACTGTGAGCTCACATATAAATGTCCTCCTCTGCAGTTGTTCTGATTGAGTCTTTTACCCACAGCAGCGAAAAGCCTAACTAGAACATTCACCTAACTTTATTTGTTCAGAATTTAGTTGAAATGTACAGATACCATTCCTTCATTTTTTTACGGTTATATGGTATTCCATTGTGTAACTCTGTCATGATTAGTGCAACGACATTTTATTAAGGGACATATAAGCTGTTTCCAATTAAGGCAGTTGCAAACATTCATGTGCACATCCCTTGTACTAACAAAGGACGATTCCTTAGAATATCTTTTTAGATTGGAATTGTTGAAGGGTAGTATTTGTACTTTTACACCTAGCAGATAATACCAGGTTACCCAAACTGGTTTTTATATTTATATTTCCACCAGGAATCTATAAGGGCTCCTTTTGTTCCACATCTTTGCTGACAGTTGGTGGTACATTTTATTTTTTGTCTGTCTTATGGATGCAAGATGTTATATTGTTATAGAATTAATTTGCTTTTCTGTGACTGCTAGTAATGTTGACCATTTTCCTTCTCTTTTATTAACATTCTGGTTTCTGTAGAATGCTTATTCACACATTTTGTTAACTCTCCTGCTGCTTTTAAAAAACTTATTGATTTTTAAGATTTATTTACATATTGTGGATGCCAGAGTTTTTTCTGTAATGTTGTTTAATGTTCCTCACCCAGTTGGTGGCAGGTTTTTTATTTTGTTGAGGTCTTTGGATGAAAAGAATTGTTTTAAATTTTAAAATAGACATATTTTGATTCTTCTCTTTCTTGCTTAAGAGGATTTCTTGTTTAAGAAGTTTTTTTTCCTAATTTGAAATGATAGTGATATTATCATTTCATATTTCATAAGCAAAGTTTAAGTTTCATACCGAGTTCTTTAAGACTTTTGTATCTATGGTCGTTTTACAAAGCCTTTGATTATGTCCTAAATTTGGGCAAAATACAAGTCTTCTCTGGTCTTAATTTCTTCCTCATTAAGTTAGCGTGGGAAGTAATTGTTTTGTGTGAATTCTGCTGCTGCCCCCTGACTTCAAGGCTGTATTGTTGTTATATGCCTGGAATACACAGATGCCTCTTAATGGAACTTGTCTTAGGTCTCCTTCTTCCCCATTGAATTTGCATCAAGCTTAACTTTTCTAAATAACTGTCAAAATCATTGTGAGACTTTAACTTTGTGAGACTCCCATGAGGGCAGCAGTTACTTTTATTCATTGTCCTGTGCCTTCCCAAACCCTGAGCATGTGCCTGGACCCTGTGTAGCCTTCAGATTGTGTCCCTGGGACATCTTCATGAAGGCACACTGGCTTCCGTCATCACTTAGCCCCTTTGCATCAAGCTTCTCCACGCTGACCACCCCTGCTGGTCAACTCTGTGCTGAGTCCTTTTGCATCAAGTTTCTCCACAGTGACCACCTCTGCTGGTCAACTCTGTGCTGAGGGGCCACTCCCTGTTATTTGATCCCGGCTATTTTAAATTGCCTTTTTATGAGGCATTGTTTAGTGTAGATTCTCCTAGGACTAGAGGAGTAGGGCTTGTCTCTCCCTTCACATCCTAGTTTGGTTGTGTCGCCATGAGTGAGGATTTCTATTAAAATAATTGTTTTAAAGCCCAGCTAAATCTCCCTCTCACACCAAGCATTTTATGATTACTCCAACTGAGGGTAAACTCTCCCCTGAATTCCATTTGTATTTATGTGGATCATTTATTTTATGATTTACATATGTGAGTGCCAGATTTTTAAAGCTCCTTTAAGTGATGAATTAGCTTATGTGTTTTTCCATCTCTCCCAGGCCTGAGCCCAGTAGCAGGCAGAGTGGTTTTCAATGGGTAACAGCTGCTTTCTTGATGATTGGTAATTAGTTATTGGAGAGGGCATAGGCTGAGTGGGGATTTGGAGCATGAGGGTATTGGGAGTAATGACATTACTGGAACATACAGGGGTTTGAGATAGGGAGCTGGTAACTGAGCTATATTTTGGTTGTGTTGATTTTTAAGATGATTGTGGACATGTCCCATAAGCAGCTTGGAAACTATTTAAATCTGAGTGTATGAAGTGATGGAATTTGAGATGTTCATTAGGGGGTTATCTGCTGGGAGGTGGTCAGCAGATTCATGATAGTAGCAGTTTCTGCCCTGATCTGTTTAACTTCCTAAATGACTTTGAGTAAGTTAATTTTACTGAGCCCAGTTTTCGCATCTGAAAAATGAGGATAATTAAACTTACATTTCAAAGTTTTTGAAAAGATTAAATGAGCCAGCCTATGTAAAGTATCTAGTTCAAAGGTGGGTCCATGGTGAGCAATTAAAACATGTTCTTATTAACCATATATTTTGTCTGTAAGAACTACTGTGCCAGCCATCTTTTTACATCAAAGTAGTACTGGGTAAAGAATTTCAAAGTGTGTTGTCTAATGATGAAACATTTTTCTTCTTCTAAAAAATCCCTAGATCTTATTATCTCCTGCTCTTTTATTATCCAATGACAGTGACAATAATTCACTGAATGAGTCTACTAATAGGTAGTATTTACTGAGCACCCTAGTTTTTATACTTAGTCAGGTTGCGGCTTTCAGTATGGCCTGGAGGTTGTGTGTCCTGCATCTGCAGGAAATAGAGGCCCACAGCCCCCACAGCCCAGCCCTCTCTGACGTGGTGCCATCTGCTGTGAGGAGATTACAAAGGAAATCAAAGTCATGACTTTCTCCCCAAGGAAGATTTCATTGTGTTGATGAGAAGACATTCTTATGAAACTATTCAGTGCATCTAAAGCAACACTCAAAATATAAATTTTAATTTGCTCTGATTAGAATGTGTACTTCCTAAGGTGACATGGAATATGGAAAAAATGGAGAGAGGAGGCAGAAAGAAGGTAGTGATGCTTTGATGGTGCAGAAGAGGTGTCCATGACAGGGCGGTGGACTCAGGGTTAGTGCACATGGTGGGTAGAGCACTGTCTTCTGATTGCCTCACCTTATCTGACACTGGGGACTCATCTTCTGTCTCCATGCCTTGTGTGTTCAGTGGGCTCAGTCTCTGTCCTTAGAAAAACTGCTCATTAGCAACAACATACACAAAGAAGAAAGAGAACATGTTACTTGCTGATTCAGTGGGAGAAATCCCACTGGTTTTTCATTAAAGGAAAAAGAGTTCTGGACAGTTCTATCTAAATTATTTGGCTTTTATAGTTCTTGTGATCTGTTACAGTAACCCAATATGTCTTCTTATTGTAGTTTAGATTTAAAACCTTATAGAATAAAAAACTAAATACATTTTCACATGTCTTTATTTTTTCAGGTATCCCTTTTGGGCAGAGATATTGGCATAAATAAAGTGGCTTGTGTTGCTCCAGAGAGGTTTGATAAATGGATAGAGTGCAATTTAAATATTAGCAATACCAGTTAACAAAAAGTTGGTATTTCAAAGGTGCATTTATCAGCAGAATAATTTAGGGCATTAAAAAGCATCTCCTCATTGAAATGGTGCTCCCTGATGGTGGCTGGCTTCTAATTGAACTGTTCCTAGAGTTTTTTTGACTTCTCTTTCACAAAACAGTATCACTCAAATGAAAACTATGAATTTAGGACCCTGTATCTATTTTGAAAATTAACTTAAAATGTGAACAGGAACACACACAATCATTTCTGTTGCAGAATTAGGATCGCCTTGATTCTGCCACTGGTTGGTGCTGGTTGATGCTTGGACAGCATGAACTCCCACTGCACAAGTATGATTTGCCTTGATCCAGAACCAGGACCCAGGGAGAGGATGGGGACACCAACAGAGCTTACTCAGGACACTAAAATAGCTATATTTATATGAACTACTTCTCTTTTTTGGATATTTAAATTAAGAAAGAAAAATCTAGTACGGTTATCTTTATTTTCTGTATCCAGAACCAAAACATGCATGTTTAGGTTATTAGTGAGTCAGATTTCAGTAATACAGGAGTTATAGGTAGAAGTGTATTCTTTTGAATTTAGGTAATTTTTGCCAAACCTTCTATTTTCCTACATATTTCAGATTCTGAAGATGCCCACTATTGGATGATGGCCATTACCAGTTCATTCCTTTGTTCCTTTCTTCATTCATTTAACTAATAATGATTTATTGAACACTACTTTGTGCCAAGCACTATTCTAGGTGCTTTAAAGTCAACTTTGAAAACAAATCATAACAAAAGCTATAAGGCATATCTTTGCAGCAGTATGGAGTTTACATTAGAATGGATTATATTAGATACATAATATCACATTGCATCGTAGCTACCTGTTTCGGTTTTTTGATCTCCCACTAAATCATGAAGTATAGAGAGGTCATATTTCCTGCAAACCTGTACTTTAGTAATGATAATAGTGAGTGCTTATTATGCTTTAAGAAAGTTATGTTAATAATCTCTTTTTATATTAACATCAGCCTTATGTAGAAAATGATATTACATTTTACAGAATATGTTCTCAGACCATAGAACCATCGTGGTTGGAGCTGATAATTGAACAGGAGTCTGCAACAGTAGGCTCTGTACTCCCCTGGTGCCTAACCCATTGCCTGACATTGCTTGGCATCCAAGAAATGTAAAGTGAAATGGAAATCAAATGAGCGAGGTATTGCAAAATTGATAGCTATCAGAAATGTGTCTCTAGCTGCCTGCACGATCTATCATCATCATCTTGCTTCTTGCTTTAAATAATTTCACTTCACAGCTTGAGTGGCCCAGGAGGTGGTTCTATGGAAATTCTGGAAGTGTCACTTCCTACATTTTTTTCCTTAGTTCCTTCCTTCCTACTATTCCGTACACATGATGTGTGGAGAACACAATAGGAATAAAATCCCATCTGCTAAAATGACAGTCCTGTGGTCTGAAAGTGAAGCTATTTTGTTCTGTAAGACCAGTTGTTTTAAGAAATCTCCATGTTTCCTTTTGTTTGTTTATCTATTTATTTTTTTGAGTTTTACTTTGATTTTTCCTAGTTCTGACTTCAAAGGGTTCTTTCAGGATACAGGCTGTTTTGATGGCATGAAGGACAAAGAGCATAAATAGATTGCATTTGTCTTACCACCTTCTCTCCACCTGTGCATTCCTGCATGTCAGGAATTTTGCATGACAGAGGTAAAGCTCTATGGAACCTTCTAGGTGTGTGACCATCTGCTTGCTCTGGATAAAATCAGTGTCTTTTTTCCAGAAAAGGATCTGTCTCTGCAAGAGAAACTTCAGCTCCCTGCTTCCCAGTGAGTAATCTATTTGAAAGGATAGATGAACACATACCTCAAAGACAAAGGAGTGCAAACAGAGGAGTCTGGCATAAGGACATGACTTAAAGAACACAATTAAC